>CM068827.1:56581735-57257749 GCA_028554795.2 Sinohyriopsis cumingii | reverse complement strand
TCTGTTCCGTTTTATAAGAAACTGGATAGTAGCCTTATCCCCATTAGTCTCAGTGTTACAACTGTCTATTCCGTTTTATAAGAAACTGGATAATAGCCTTATCCCCATTAGAACTTAGTTTTTTAAAGGGCTTCTGCGGCTACCACATGCTCCATCGTTTAGGTGGATACACATTCCTTACATATATAAAAAAACACTGTGATATAGGTAAGTACTTTGTTCTAAGGAAAATAACAGTAGGCACTGCCTAACGTTGAGGACATCATTTCCTTTATCTTCAATTTCACATTGTATACTTGTTATGTTTGCCCATGCAATGTGTTGACACCGCATATGTATTTGAACGTTGCCTTAATAAACACAGTTCACAGGTAAATTATCTTAGTTTTCAATCACACAAGCAACAGACAAATTTCACTAAGTCAACACTGTTGTTTATGTCATGCATTACAGTGTTCTTAGTGCATACACAGGTTTGTATGTGGTATGACATTACATACAACTAAGTGAGTTTCATGGCAGCATCATACAGTGCTCTTATTGCTCGAGTAATGAAAACTTGCTTCATCTTAGCACTTTGATCTTGTGTGAATGAACTTCCTCACGAACCAACTTGATCTGATTTCTTCTGGAAGTGTAGATCAAATCTTGGCTCACCTCAAGACACTACAAGCATAAACTTGTTGTCTGCTTTCCTTTATCTTTCTTCTTTCATTCTGAACTTTGAATGTCACTGCTGATTGGTTCATTACGATGTATCCATACGCATTCCCTACAGTTCTTGCAAAGTGGAAACCACTCAGATTCTCTATCAACTCATCCCTTTGCAGACCAAATTTTCACCACCGTTTGCGTTGGTGGATGAATCAAGACAGATTCCTGATGGGGGTTCCCATGCACACATCTAATCCCCACACCTATTTGCTGATGTGTCAGTTTGCAGTTGGGGTGCTGATTTGGAGCCAGAGACCATAATTCTCCATGGTTCTTGGACTCTGGCAGAATTGTCCCTCCACTTTAACACCCTAGAAATGAAAGCAGTATTTCTAGCATTGCAAGGGTTCGTCATCTGAATAAGGGGCCGATGTCTGTAATGTCCTTGATGCAAACATGCCACTTCTCCAGCGTGTAGGTCTGGAGAGTCATCATCTCAGAAGCATCAGTGAATTTTGCAATCTGAGTTTACTACCTTCTGCGCAAGATGAATGTATTAGTGGACAGCTGTTCCAGAACTGACTGTTAGTGAGCTGTCCTCACAGATTGGTCTCTTCACCATTCAGTAACAGAGTCCCTGTTCTCCCTCTTGGGAAGACCCCTTGTGGACTTATTTGCGACCAGCTTCAACAACAAACTTACCTTTTATGTGTCTCCTGTCCTGGATCAGAGAGCATGGGCAGTGGAGGCATTCAGCTTCCAGCGGGATCACCTATTCGCTTATGCCCTCCCACCTTGCTACCACAAGTTCTGCAAACTGTCAGAGCTTTCACTGCTCAGATCATCCTCATCGTCCCACTGTGGATATAATGATCATATGTCAATGATCTCCTATACCTGTTGATTGATCGACCCAGGTCAATACCTAACAGGAGGGATCTCCTGTCTCTTCACTGGGGATCATTTCTCCACCACAGCCCACACATTTTCCACCTTCACTACTAGCTCATCTCATGTGACCTCTCCACCAGAACAAGTTTTCGGGCCAAGTTGCCAGTTGCATCATTCAGGCCAGGAGGGCTTCTATATCCAAGGTCTATGATGCCAGATGGAGAATTTTCTATGCTTGGTGATCCTATCTTTCCATCTGTAACTTCTATTACTGATCTCCTTACCTTCCTTTATAACACTAAAATGTTCAGTATCCACTACCGAGAGCTATTGAGCTGCCATCACCTTGCCAGTCATTTTAATTATTTTGAGCTCCAGAGACCTGTCTCCCGCTCCCTTATGTCCAGATGGATTCTAGTGTTTTAGGGTCATTTTCCAAGACTCTCTGAACCATTGAGTAAAGCATCCTTTCAAGACCTCACACTCAAACTGTTTCTACTCACTCTAGCTTCTACAAGGCAAAGAAGTGAGATTCATGCCTTGTCTAACGACACTGGCTGTCTCAGGTTTCCATCGGGCTAAACCCTCACATTAGGGAGGTTGAGCACAGCAACAGCAGGTTGCACTCTTCTCTTGGATAGGTAGAGCATTGTTATAGCGGGCTGTACCCTCCCATTAGGGGGGTGGAGCACTGCAACCACTGGTTGTGCCCTCCAGTTATGGAGGTTGATCACCACAACAGCAGGTTTCTCCCGCCTATTAGAGATTCCGAGCACTGCAACACATCTGATGTTTTTGTTTCTCTATGTAGCCTTTTGTTATGAACAGTATGTGACACAGAGAGACATCAACCTTATATAGATGGAACGCTCCCTCTATGGTTAGTACAACTCAGTTTCTCTGTTTTTGATCAGTTTGAATTTGACAAAAACATCAGCCTACTCAACTAACTGACAAATGACAGCTACTTAATAATAGCAGGATAAGTAATTGCTGCTATTAAAATGTCTTTTTGGGGGTTGGGTAAAATTAATTATGCATTACTTTCTTGCTGCTATTGCCGATACCTTTCTCCTACCTTGCTTTGATGTCTTGTGTAAAGTCATCTGTGAAAAGATGACAGATAATATCTACCTTCTGCACATGACCATGTGACATACAGAGTGGTGTGCAAAAGGTCAATCTGACTTTTCTCCACCTTGTGGGAAGATGTATTCACATCGAACGGACAGTGCTTTCAGCACAAAAATAGATTAGCTATGCAAAAGTGGTAGGTAAGTATTGCATAATTAAAATTAGTTTTACCACTCGAAAAAACTATATTTGATACCTTTGACTCCATTTCTTAGTGACTTTTTCTTTTACAGCAATACTTTTTAGTAGAAGTGTTGCTTTTCAGTGAGCTATCTATCACATGTGTATATGAATTAGATGTGGGGAATTAAGAGCATGAAAATATAAAGATTTTGTAAATTTTCATCTGGTCCAAAAGTATTATATTTGCCACAGCTCATCTTTATTTTAAAGTCTCCAGCTTTATTGATACATTTGTCATGCTAAAGGGAAGATATAATAAGGTATTTATGTGAGTATGTAATTACTTTTTACATGTAAAATTTTTCTAGTTTACATTTGACTGAAGATTTACAAGTGTTAAGGCAATTTTCACGAACATTGCTATTAAGTAATCCATTTAATTCAGACCTCCATATCTAGAGAACCATTCAAAGGGACGATTCTTGATTGACCAAAATAGCTGGAAGGTTATTATTTCATGACTCCAATGAAATTATCACCAATCAGCTGTTGTATCAACATTATTTGCTTCATACATGGATGAAAGTGGTATGCCTTATGCGAAAGTGGAAATCAGTGGCGATAAATGAAATAGTTCCTTGGAATGTAAGTTAGTAACAGTTTCCTTGTGAAAAGTTGTTGTTGTTTTGGGTTTAATGTTTAATGTCATATTTTAGCACACATTAGGCTGTACATGGCAGCCAATATAACTGGTAAAGGAAAAATCCGGAAGAAAACCAGTAATAACCTGAAACCCATGGGAATCTGCTGGCAAGCTTTCACACAAACATACATCGGAATAGCCCAAGTAATAATATACAGTGTCTTTGATTTGGCATGACATTATATCAATAAAGTTGCAGAGTCTTCAAAAGGCCATTTGCCTAGAGTGAGCATAACACCGTCCAGACAATTTTTTATACAAAATTGTGGTATTCTCTGGTGCTTAACTTATAACAGATTTAACTTAGAACTTGAATGGACATTTTCTCCACATTAAAATGATGCCTAGGTCACCAATAACCATCACGAAATGAAGGGACCATGTATTAAATGCCTTTTAAACTCATTGTCCTCACTCAGAACATAACATTTTCATGTTGCGAACCTATCTTTGTAACATGTATACATTAGGTACATGTGTTAAAACACAATGTTGTGGTTCTATGTGTTGTAAATAGGCAGCATGGGGAAATTAATCAATTACTGATATGCAGTAGATGTTTAGCAATGTTACAATGAGGCGCTAGGTAAAATCCACACTCAGATTTATTCTTGAGGTGTAAATCCGTATCTAGCATAATTATATTTTGTGTTCCAAAGCCCACCATGTCCCAACTCAACACAAGAAGTTCTTTTGGAGTTGGATGCCATGAAATTATTTGTTGTGCTATATGAACCACAACAGATGATATTGCAAAAGTTTCTGAGTAATTCATCATGGTCGCAGTCATATTTTACCGCAGTCTGCATCATTGCACATTGGAGAGATTCCTTCCGATAAAGTAGACCATATTGTAGCACAAATAAATAAAATGTTGATTCATCTGTTGCATATTTATGTGCCACAGATAAATTTGCATCCTCACTGAAATAGCCAGACCAATACAGGGTCACGATTACGAATATTGTAAATATTCTCTAAAATATTGCCGTCATAAAGTCTAGTTGTTCTCTCACATGGAAATTTCGGTACCGATTCAGTCCAAGCATGACTGTTATGATAATAGATAATGATTATAGATAATCGGGTGCCTTAAATACAGTATTTGCCAGAATTATACAAAACCTTGGGGGCCCCCAAGTGGCTGAGTGGTCTAAAGCGCTCATCATTATGGATCATTGCCATCTCACCTCAATCTGTGTGGGTTTGAATCTCGGGTTCAGCCAATGTGGGTATGTCAGAAAGTTGCCAGTAGCTTCTCATGGGTCAGTGATTCCTGGCTTCTTCCTCCTCTATTTATTCTGGCCGCCATATATAGTGAAAAATGGCATTAAACTTAACAACAACAACAAAGCATTGTTGGTTATTGTTTTTACCATGATAGGAAATTTTAGTAGTTTTTCCAATACATTTATGTCATTTCTTTTAGCCCTGTTGACAAGAAATTCTCATTCATTCATTTTTTATGTGTGATTTTGTTGATCTGTTTTCACACCTCGAGTTAAATAAATGTTCTATGACACACTGAGTCACACAAATTAATGTTCATATGGCCATGGCAGTGGCATTGGTGCTTGCACCACGGGGTGGGGGTGTAAGAGCACCAATAATTATTTGGCTCCTTTAAATGGTAGAAGACGTAAACAATAGACATGAGATACATGCTATTATAATATGGTTTGTCTATTCTGGTAAACATACTTGCTTTAGAATTTTTGTCCACTGTGACAACATTAATATGTCGCCGTGATTCCTTAACAGGCTCAAGTTTATAACGAATAATCCAAGTTGAGCCATCCAAGGCACCATCATATACAATAAATTTTATTCTGAATATGTACTAGCTGTCATTTGCAAGATTATTAATAATCGTTGCGGCATGCTTATCATTCATTAAGTAATTGATGATAATACCATCGTGATCTATTATGTTGACCAAACACGAACAGTGCCATCTTGCACATTTTTCATTTTTGGCTATTTTGATGAATTCATTTAACTAACTCAAGCGGTAAACATTTTTTCTTATCGGTTAATCTATCAAAATCAGATCTAGAAATGTATTGTAGTTCAGTCTCGGCTAACATCTCAAATTCACTCGCAGTTAAAAATGATTTGAACTAGTTACGTCAATTGTTTTGTGCAATTTTCGACCTTGAAAAATTTGGTTTTATACCACTTAGTTTAATATCCTGTTCTCTCTGCTTTTTGCAACAGCCAAATTACTCATTGATGTAGTATTCAATGTACTGTCTTTAATATAATATAACTCTCCTCTAAGCTAGAAAAAATAATATACTCTGATTATGCCAAACACAAGTAAATAATTGTAAATGGCTAGAGATAGGATAAGTAACTCCTTGTGGCATCACAGAAATTGTTGTTGTGTCCATATGATAAAAAATCAGACTTAGCAATACAGGCGTTAAACCATGTCTGATATGTGGAGTAGGGGTAAAAGAGAAAACTAAACTATGTGTTCCTTATGGTGGATGAAAATATCTTGCCTTGAAAAGAGAATATGAAATAATAAATGCTGATGATGATGTTAAAATAAAGGACACATAAGATTACATTGCGAGGTTTATTAAAAGCAACAATTTCATAGAGAAAAAAAAAATAATATAATGAATCAAGTTTTAAAAAGTATCAATGAATTTGCAAAACAACCAATTTTCACAAGCTATGAGGCTAACTGAGCCAGGACCATCAAAAATTGTCGTCTAAAAAAACCTCTTGGCAGTGTAAATAATATTGGGTACCTCACTATCAGTATTGAAATTCTTGGAAGGAAAAAAGATGAAAAAATATCTTTCTCATAGATCTTTACATGAATGCTTTAACGGAATGATCAATGATGGTATTGTTATTGATTATGTCAACTCAAGTAGAGCAGTATAGGCATTTGGAAAACTTGCAAGTGTTTACTTCTAGTGAAAATAACAAACAGGGAAAACTGAAAAACATAATTTTATACCGTGACCATTAAATCAGTTAATCTTGATACAGGTGAAATGAAAGATTTTTATCTGTTTCTGCCACGGGAATATATTTCAATATTAGTCCTGGAGCTTTACACTATTTAGCAAATGTTCTAACTAACTCTGCCACGTCAAAGCGACTTAACCAGAAAATAAGATTTCAGTATATACAGTAATGTATGTATTATTTTTGCCCCTCCCCGCACCATTACAACATTAAGACCCCACAGTAATGAGTCGCTAAAATATTGCCAACATGGTACTGATTGGTATTCGGTTTAAAAGAAATCAACATTTTTTAAGACCAAGATTACGGATTGATTGATTTCCATAGTAAATGATTTAATTACAGATTAATAGTCAGTGGATATATAAAATTTCAGTATACACTTCAGGTTCAATCCCACATGACTGACAGTATTATTATCAGCATTAGTAAATGAATGATTATAAGTGGGAGGGGCGGCCTAATCATTGAAATGGGTAATTGCAAAACGTGTCCCAGGTGCACTTGCCAGTCCCCCCCCCCGCCGCCCCCCCCCCCCCCCGCCTAAATAAGGGTGTTCATTTTATAGCACCTGGAATTCACTTAGGGAATGTGTGATTGACTATGGATTAACAAACTAAAATTCAGCCAGGACAGCTCTCTGAATCACTAAAATTTCATTCTAAAATTTTGTTTTGCACCTAGTGATTCACTGGGGTGTGTGTGTTCATTCAGCATTCTTACAAGGCCCAGATTGTAAAATGGGGCCTTGATGAGGAAGGTGGGCTCAAGGTCGAAGCCACGTTTTTGGTTGGCTCTGCACTCCTTCTTCTGCTGTCTGGGTCATGGACCATCAAAATTGACAGGAAGCAATCCCATCCATTGACATTTTGTGCAATCTGAATTTCAGCAGGTGATGCAACCAAAAGAGTTCGGTGAGCATTCGTTTTTCAAGCCACCTCTTTAAACTCCTTCCACATGATGAAGGAGGCAGAGGGGGCAGTCCTAAAGTCCTGCTTGCAACATATACCCTGATGTTGGTCCACAGCGACACAGCTAGGACTTGTAATTAAAGCTCATTCTTTCTCAGGATTTTATTTTCATAAGAACAAACTTTCTCACCTACAAGTGGAGACTTCATGTACCCCAGAAAGGACAGACATAATGCTAGCTCTTTTGAGGTCTCTTTATGCCAAGACTGCATTGTTGACATGACTTTACCTTTCCCTACTGGGGACGTTGAACTCCACAGCAGACCTGGTTTCCCTATATAGGCTTAATCTATGACCTGTCAGGTTTTTCCTTCTTGTGACATGGAAACAATGTAAGGATTTCTAGTCAAACTAAATTACTCTTAAGGTAAGATTTTCTGTACCATCTGAACTAATGGTCCAATTGAGACATGTACCTGAATGGACACTGACACACCATATTTGGGTGGGTCACTGTCTAGAGCAGAAGGTATATTTCTGTAAGACCATAGGTTCTCCAGAAGTACACAACTTCCACTGCTCAACTCATCCTGATACCCACCACTGTGGCTTGTGCAACCATAGTTCACTGACATTTTTCATATCATATTTTCATATCAGTAGAGAGTAAGTTAACACAATTAATAGTGACAGTTAAGTATTAAATAAAAAAAGTTTTACTCCAACCCCACCCTGGCACATTATTTACAAGGGAGATATGTTGAGATCAGTATTCTCCTATATTTCATGTACACTATTGGCTATACCTATGATGTCTTTAAATTAAAGCACTTTATAAATAATCAGGCTCTAAGTAAAAGTTAGTATCTATTTTTGGTCCTAAAATTTGTATGGAAATTACAGTGTTTTTGCTTGCTTGATCTAAATAATTAGACCTTTTCATACTGTATCAAAGTTTATCTCACTTATTCACCATGCAAGACAATTTGAATTATGTCATTTCCATTTCATGTCTTGTTTCACACAGCTTGACAGCAATGGACATGTGGAGATTGTAATTGATGTCAAAAATGACCTTAGGCCTGTCCTGGCTGCATATGATCTTGAGGGCAAGAGACTGGTTCTAGATGCAACAGTCCAAGAAACTACAACTGGGAATACCCAAACAGTCCGTGACCAGTCTGTGTTCTTTTCCAACAATCCTTATGTCTTGAAGTTTTCCAGGTCATCATCTTCATTCCAACCTGGTTATCCATATGAACTGCGTGTAAGTCTTAAGTTTCAAATAGTTAATGTTCACGTTAATTGATAATGCTTGTGTGACATGAAAATTATATTGTATAAAATATTTTTTCCGTGCCAAAAGAGTCATGAACACAACATTGTCTATTTTCAAAATTAATAGATGATGCATGCTTACAAGAACTACTCTGGACTTAAAGTTTACCACTAGAAAGATGAGGAAAGTCGACAGATGATATCACTCCTTCATATTCACATCAAAGGCTATCATAGGAAAGTGTCTGAATTTTACATTTTGGTTTTGGTTCTTTTTATGACAGAAGACACAGTCTTAGTTGTCATTTTCATCTCTTTCGTTATTAGACAAAATTTAGTAAAACTAGACTGTTAATGAATATACACTCTTTTACATTTATTATCACAATGTGGATAAATGTTGCAGACTGCATGACAAAGCAGTTACAATATCTACGGTGCCATCCCTCTGTCATGAACGTTTAATAGTTTCAGAAAAAAAATGAAATTCTTGTTTGTGTATGAAGGTGCCATCTGATTTATTGGTGGCAAAGTTAAATAAAACTTATGGATATGTGTCTGTCATCTATCCATACTTCAACATTTGCATGTTTCCATTCTGGAAGCCATGTGGTTTATCCAGTTGTTGGTAAAACTTGAAATACAGATGAGTGTGAACATGCACAAGATCTATATATTTTTATGAGGGATCTTGCATCTGATTGGCTGAGCTTATTACCATTCTGGAGGCATTTTTGCTGGTGTGATTTCGATCATATTTGGAATATGTGTGTGCATAAGGATCTTGAATGAGTTCAGTAATAAACACGGTCCAAGCATACTTCTGAGCTGAGCTTTCATCTGTTAAACTGATCTTATTGCCACTCTTAAAGCTATATTTCTGATCTGATTGGAGAATGAACTAATATGATCAAGATCTTGGATGAGTGTGACCAATGCACAATAATGAAGTGATCTTGCATCTGATTGGCTGAAATTGTTACCAGCCTAGAGACAAATTCTAATCCAGTTCTGAGTAAACTTTGTAAATAGACCTAAATCATCCAGATAATGGGTACAGTTATAAACAAAATTGATAAGGTTCACTTCTGTCTGACTGGCTGAGTTTGTCAGCACTTTATTTGTTATTTCTGGTCAAATTTTTACACTTACTAAATAAACCTATATCATGAAAATAAAGCAAGGTGACTAACCCATGGGATTATTGAGAATAACAGATCTGGGCATTTGCACAGTTGTAAGAAAAATACCTGATTTATTTAAAATAGACACCAATTATCGATATACAGTGCATGCATTTCAATAGAACAATTTATAACAATTAGTGAAATAATGCACCTTTGGTCATAAGATGAATAATCTGTAATTTATAACTGAAGAAAAAATATAAAATAGAATTTACATTTGAATTCAAATAATTTCATAAGGGGTATAGGTTTTTGAAGATTTAGTAGCAGTGTACTGTTTGATGAAAATATATTGATGAAATCAATAATTACATGAAGAGAATAAAATTGCAATTTGCTGATTATGAAGGAAATATTGCCAATGTATCATATTCAGATGTAAGATTTACTATGCCAGACTCATTATCTTCATATGCATTATTGATGGAAATTTGTGGAAAAACAATTTTGTATGCTTCTGATAAAAAGAAGAGTAAATTAAAACAGGAAAACGAACTTGTACAATAAGTACAGACTTGAATGGTTCCATGGGACCTTATAATTTAGAAATGCTGGACTCTGAAAAAATAAAAAAAGCTTGATAGTATGAGAAAGAAAAGCTTTGAGAAAGTAGTATTAGATCCATGGTAAAATGGGTAGAAGATGGTGAGAAACTTGCAAGATACTTTTGCCATCGAGAAAATAGAAACTGTGTTAATAAAATAATTACAAATTAAAGATAAGAATGAAATTATGTCATGTCAGTTTGATAATCTAGGGGAAGTAAAAGAATATTACAATAATCTATATAATGAGAGGGAAAAATGTAGAAGATGTAGACTTAGAGGTCCTTCTCAAAAACTATACAATTCCTGGGCTTAACCAAGAGCAATCTTTAAGATTAGAAGACAGAGCTACCTAAATCAAAGTACTTAGTTATTGAAAAGTATGAAAATTATCAAAACCCATGATCAGATAGCTTCAAAGCTGAATCTTTTTTGAAGTCTTTTGGATTGACATTTGGAATTTGTAGTTAGAACAATTAATGAAACATGAAACTGGATCATTCTCAACTGTTTTGAGACAAGGCATTATAGCTTGCATATTCAAGGAGGATAAAGCGAGACAGTACTTGAGGAACTGGTATTCAATTTCTGTAGACTATAGAGCGCTATTGAATAAATAATATCTAACCATCAAATTGGTTTTGTAAAAGGAAAATATGTTGGTGAAAATACAAGGATCATATATGACATTATGCACATTACAAAAGAGTTAAATTCTGGGTATACTGTTATTGTTTATTGAAAGAGCATTTGATTCTTATTAATGGAAATATATTCATAATGGTATATCTTTCTTCTTTCATTTTGGACTGAATATAGCGCACTGGGCTTTAAACTTTTATTGTAATATCTCATCAGCAATTTTACAAAATGGCTTTCTTTCAAGAGTTTTTCAAACTATTCAGAGGTTGTAGACAAGGTGATACATTATCCCCATATCTCTTCATATTATGTGCAGACATATTGTCTGTGGTTTTAAAGAATAATAATATAAAAGGTATCAAGCTAAAGGAAACAGAATATTTACTGTCACAATTTGCCGATGATACTACTTTAATTCTTGATGGCTCTTGTATCTCTGGAATCCGCTATTGAAATATTAAACTTGTTTGCAAAGATTTCATGACTGAAATTTAACATTGCCAAAACAAGAGCAATGGGTTTGGATAAAATGCTAAAGATGAGTTTTAAAAATGAAATTGAAATAATAAAAATTTGTTTAAAACAAATGGGAAAGGTGGTTGGTTAAATAACAGGTCAGAAAACTTAATTATTTTAAAGTTTAATCATTTCATCTCGTTACCAAATCCTCCACAACATTGTTATGGGATTAAATGATTTTTTTTCTTTTCACCTTTAAATGGCAGTCCGAACTAGACAAAGTTAAAAGAGAGGTTATGCATACATTTTCTAAAGGTGGTTTGGAAATGATAGACATTGATAAATTCATATCAACTTTGATAATAAAATGGATCTGTGAAGTCCATCTATCAAATAGAAAATTCGTCAGTTTGTTTCAGTATGAAATATGTGAGGTTAAATACCTGTTCCTATTAGGAGATGAAAATGTAATGACATTTTCCAAAAAGACAAAAGTTGCATTTTAACATGACGTTTTTGTGGCTTGGTAACTGTTAATGACATTTCCAAAAAGACAAAAGTTGCATTTTAGCATGATGTTTAATTGGCTTGGTAACCGTTAATGACATTATCCAAAAAGACAAAAGTTGCATTTTAGCATGATGTTTTATTGGCTTGGTAAATGTTAATAGAGAAAAATATAACCTAGACAGGAGAAGATCTTATGAAAACAAATTTATGGATGAACTCATTTATGATGATAAACAAGGTACCAGTTTTCTATGAGAAATCGTTTGAACATAACGTAATCTATATTGGCGATATGTTTACAGTTTAGGGAACTGTTAATTGATTTTGATTGTTTTAAAGCTAAATATGGTCTCAACCTGCATTTACTTACTTTTCAAGATATTATTCAGCGTGAAGACCTTTATGAACCACTTTTGAAAACAGAATTTAAACCAACTAGTATAAGGAAATTAAATGAAACTTTCATTTTGAATATGGATGTGTGTGGCCTAACATTAATACTAAAGTTTTACCATGACAAGAAAGTTACAATGGTTTCAGTTTTGTGTTACAGAGTTTTACCAATGAATTCGTAATTTGTATAAAATAAAATTGATCCCAATAAAAGTACCGTTTGAAAAATATTCCAAAAGACAATACTGCATTTGTTTTGGGAATGTAATATGATTAACATGCTGTGGATTGATGTGTCCCACTGGATTCAGAATAAAGTGAAGATAGATACTGATTCAAGTGCAATTACTGTAATATTGGGTGATGGAAGTACAGAAGGAATATATGAGCAGCCTTTGAATTTTTGTTTTCTTTTAGCCATATATTACATCTATATATGCTAAATGAAAAAGGATGTGCCTGGATTAGAGGAGTTAAAAGTTTTTCTTAAAGACTTATGTAATTTGGAAAAAAATATATTGGAATCAAATCTGAAATGAAAGAAACATCTATCCTGATATGGGAATAGTGGGAGTCATTATTTTAATGGTAACTTTGAAACATAATTCAAATGCACATTTAATAGCATGATATACACTATAGTGTATAATGTGTTTGTAATAATTCATGCTTGATCAGCTGATATGATCTCAAAACTGTTTTCTTCATCTTACAGTAACACTATATTATTGTCTTGAACTGTTGTACCAATATGTATTACATATATGTATCATCTATCTTGTGTTAAAAAAGGACAAAATGAACATGTACCACTGCACAATGATACATCATTTCTGTAAACACTGGATCACGTGTTATTTTGGGTCAAAAATCCATTTTGTATCATGAAAGAACGATCGTGCTTTAATTAAGATAAATGTTATTCATAAAGTGTACAAAAATATTCCACATTTTGACTCAAAAGTAATACGTAAATGTGATTTCTAAATGTCAACATGAAGACCCACTCCACGCCCTCTTGAACCTGTAACCAAGAAAATCCTATTTACTATGTATCTGTTAGAATCATAAAATAAATATATTATATAAAAGATGGATATGTTTACATTAAAAATATTCTGATCTTAATCCAAGTTTCCAATTTTGCAAGAAGTTGTCTCACACACAAAATCATCTGCTACCCAACATGTCAGCTTGCCGCTATAACTGGAGTGTCACAAAATTTCCTGGCGTAAAGTCTGTTTCGAAACTCTTAGCAATTTTCCCCCATAAACAAGACTTTGCAAACACATTGCACCCTATTCATTGTTCTTCCACATAATAGCTTATTTTTTAATAAAATGTTGAAGTTTACTCATTTTTTTACAAGATCGGTTCAGTTGGCTTAATATCGCTTGGTATTTATTGGCAGTGTTACATTGAGTTTTGTAAAACTGGCTATAAACCTGACCTAATTACTTGACTAAACTGCTGACAGAAACAGTCCAAAGTAATGTATTTCATTTATATAGCCCGACGGATAAACATTACATCTTTTCAAAGCTGTGCACAGAATTGGCTGACATATTGTGAGTCATGAAAACATGGGGTGGTATCCTGTGTGTCCAAAATTAATATTATTTTGAACAGAATATTCTGGTAACATTTGCCTCTTTTCAAACGTTAAACACTACTATTTTATTTTTGTCAATCAGTCAAATTAGGCATGCGTTTTGCTTCAATATTGGAAACAGAAACCTTAGGTGTGCAGAAATGCCAGACTGCATTGTATTGGACCATCCTTATTTCAATAATTTCCATATCATTTTATATAAAATTTAAAAATGCAGGGATATAAATGCAAGATTTTCTTCAGAAACAAAGTCTAGAGCTGTTTGCTGATTATATTAACCACTGAATATACGGGAGCTTAAGGGATACATTCCATGTTTTTAAATAAAAATGGCAAGATAATGTTGAGTTCTAATGGGGTATTCCACAGTGATGATGTCACTGATAATGGGTAGGTGGAGCATTGTACACTGGAACAAAGACATTTGTATTAATCTGAAGAGAACAAATAGAGATATAACAAGTAACACTCAAAGATCCAAAAGAAAAAGAATCCTATCTTTGCTTCCAGTTTCATGCTTAGAACAACTGGGTCAGTTGATTGTAGAATAAGATTTATATTGCATACTCCCCTCCACCTTGATTTACTGAAAGTGAACCATACTTGCATGACTTAATTTTATTCCAATGAAAAAGGACCTTGTCCATCAGTAACATGAAGATATATGATAGCTAGATGTGCATTCTCAGGATAACTAAATAATTTGCATTTGTCTCGTATAATTTTCTGTAAATTTTAGGCTCATTGCAAATAGGTTTTGCTCTACAGTTATTAATTTCTTTTGAAAGACAGGCAGGTTTAAAGTGAAGTGGTGTTTATTTGTAGGAGAAACAGTTTAGAGAATGTTGCCTTACATGTATTCTATTTTAATTTGATGTGATTTAAGTTGCTTTTTACGTGGTATTAGGGAAATAATACAATGCCTAAGTAAGATAGCTGATAAAATTGACTCCTCCCATGTGCCTCAGAAATTAACTTGATTGAGTCAAAAGTAATTAATTTTATGAGTTATTAAAATAGGGAAAATGAATTGTACCAGAGTAGATAAAACTAACTTCTGAATGTGCAGTAACTGAATGATAAAATAAAAAAGTTATGAACAAATTTAAAAAGTTACGGGCTAGTTTCCCTTCCAAGTTAGCTGACAAATCTAAGGAGTGAAAATGACAAAGCAGAGCTAGCGGTCTTTACAGAGATGCACCTCTAAAGTATGGCCAAGCTGTATACTCTATAACCCAAATTGCGTCCATCAATCATTCACTAAAATTGAAGGAAATAAAAGTTTTATTAACTTTGTGCAAATAATGAAACTGTAGAGCAGACCTTAATACAAGACCACACAAAGGTAGCCAGTATTAAATGTTTCTTTACTGCATGTGTCCAGGATGTGCTGAAATATAATGGAAGAGATAGTAAGCATCTAAATGAGCAGGATGTCTAATACTGCTACCTATGAATGAAAGGAAATCGAAATTGGTCGCAACATTTAGAAAATCAGGACTTAATATTAAGTTTGTTTTTCTAGTGGTTGGAAAAAAAATACAGGGTTGACAGGCAAATATTGTCTTTGCCAGGGAACCAGAAGCAAAACTATTTTCCTTTTAGGCCTTAAATAATTGTCTTTAAGGTGAGTTTGTAAAACCAAACTATCAGCTACAGTCTCTGGACACTATTATAATGTACATTCTGAGTGGATGGAGAGATTGTAATTATAAAAACATTTGATTGTATTCATGAGAAAATTGCAAGTAAGCATAAACCATGTACGATGCCATAATTAACGATCATCATTTCTTTAGACGGTTATAGATAATTGTTTGCAAGTAACTGTGATATTTCTGATATTGACTTTGGTCTATAAGAAACTATTTCTTAAAAATCAAATGTCTAAGTTTATAAATTTATTTGCAGATAATTACTTCTAAAAATTTAGCCTGTTTAAAACCCTTACATATTTAGAAAAACATTTTATACCTTTGGTAGAATGGATTGATAGTTTTGACAGTATTAAAGTGCCTGAAATGTTTCCCATTAGATCATATTACATGTATTGTAAATTATTTTATGGCATTTCATATATTCAATGTCCTTATTTGCAAATTATTGGAAATTTATATTTTGTACTGTTAGTTTTTAATAAAGCAAAAATAAACCCAATATGCTTTTCTCCAGAAACACTTCCAAATTTAATGACCATAAGTAAAACAAATTGTAGACTTAAAACAAAACAAAGAAAAACAATCTGCAGATTTTAGCTTGTGCGAAAGACATGTAACTCTCTTGATCACATATTATAGTTTTGTCTGTAAACATAACTGTACAGATCTTGTTTGAGATTGATTATGTGCATGAGTGCAAGAGACAATGTTCATTAATTATGCTTTCATCCTCTCAAAAATTTTATGAGAACATATAAATAAATAATTAAACTTTTATGAGAACATAGAAATAAATAATTAAACTTCATTTCAAAGTTTGGGAAATCATTTACATAAGTTGTGTTCTTGTAATGCAACATTGTCCTGCTTAGTAAAATGGCCATTTGTTGGGTTATGCAAGCCAGGTGAGTGATATCAGGTCCGTTTTGGCCTCTTTTTCGTGTGCTGTTGGAGGTTAGTTAATGGAAGTATCCTTTTGGTAAATCATTCTGACTAACTTAAGATTTCCTTCTATTCTAAACAGATTGATGTTTTCCATCTCGCTGGTGATCCAGCAGCCAGGATCAAACTGCAAGTGGAGATCAATTCAGTTAAAGAAGAAGAGATTACAACAGATGAAAATGGTCATGCACTTTACAGACTGAATACTGACAAGACTGAAACACAGCTTCAATTCAAGGTATATATATATGGAAACTGTAATAATAATAATGGTATGACTCTTTATTTTTTTTTATATACATATGTATTCTCTGTTACAGGTATTATGTAATGGGCCAGCTATCTACATTATCTTGATAAATACTTAATGTAGATATGGAAATAAACTGAAAAAAGTAGTAACAAAATATATGTTGGCTTTACTCTAGTATATACATTTTAATTAATGACTGAAATTTTGGAATGCCATGTTAGATATTAATGGTCGATTTAGTTTTATATTTACCACTTCATTCAAGTAGTTTGATTTTAAAAAGGAATGGCTGTCTCATTTTGCTCATTTAAACTGGATAACAAGAGAGATACAGGAAACCCCACTATAACATGATGGTAGCTGTCCATAGAATGTCACCGTGTTATGTAACATCTTGCATTATTGTTACAAGTCATTTAACTGGAGAATGGTTGCATCTGTTTCATGTGTTATACAAGATGGGAAGGTGGGGTTGTGTGTAAAACTACTGACTTCAGTAACACCAGTATACCAACTTAAATGGAAAGTCCGGGCTAAGCTTTTTGATCTTAATCGATATAGATTAATTATTAAATTTGTGAAAATCTTAGCATATTTGGTCTGCCAGTTTAGGAGTAATCGACCTTTAATTGGACAGTGATCCAAAACAGTAGGTTCACCATTTTCTCATAAAGGGTACTTCTGGTTAATGCCATGTAAGCTCTGTCAGGTCTGTTGAACTCAAGCAATCATCATATGTGTGCACAAGGCTATACTAGTATTGCAGACCGCTCCGGTGGCCTAGTGGTTAGAACATCCACCTCGGAAGTGGAAGGTCGTGGGTTCGATTCCTGGCCAAGTCATACCAAAGACTTACAAAAATGTTACTAACAGCTGCCTCGCTTGGCACTCAGCATTAAGAGGTTAGTGTTAGGACTGGTTGGCCTGGTGTCAGGATAATGTGACTGGGTGGGACATCATGCTACATGTCTGTGGCATGATGCCTCAGTGCTAGACATCACTATAAACTGTCACACTGCAGATATCGTAGCAATATGACTGAAAAAGTGTTATAGCTATGTTAAAAATCCAGATCACACACACACACACTAGTATTGCAAGTGCAAGAAAGTGGGCTCACTGCATTTTCAGTTGCAACTGATTAGACATGTAGTGTTATGAAATAACAATCCTGACATAAAGAATGAGCAGCTATTATGCCAAAATTTTATGAAATTTATGATTCATATGGTCATTAAAATAATGTCTGTTACTTGATATGAGTATTGTATAATGAGACAAGTTAACCATATAAAATTACATGTTCTGTGGTTGATCAGTATCTTAAATGGGTTTGTGAAAGGTGATAATAACATTAGATAGTAGGCCTACTCAATAAAATAAATAAATGAAAGATAGTACTAATAGTATTTGTATCTCTTTTATGTACAAATGAACTAATCTATTTATGTCTGCTTTATAAATTGTGAGATGGGTCATTGTGATATAATTGGAACAGAAAGAAAATTTAGTTTTTGTCTCTCAGTACCTCAATGAAATCAACATGGTGTGATCCTGTGATGACTAAATTTCAGCCTTTATCATGATTATCTGATTGGCCACAAATTTGAAAATTGGTACACATACTAACATAGTGATGACAATTATAAAGGCAAGATTTTCACTTTGAATTTATAAATATTAGAACTAGTGAAAACAATGTGTTTACTTTATTTATTTTTTGTACTACCCCTAACACAGATATAACAGACATGATTTTTCTCCGTTTTAAAGCAGAATTCCTCTTTTCTCATGACTTGAATCCAATTTTTTTATATACTTCATTTTTTTTATCATCTCCGATCTGGTTTTTTTGAAAACAGACTGTTCGGTCCCATTCTGCAACAACCCTTGTAATGTATTCATTCCATATATTAGTTAGCCCACGACTCTTGTAAAGGATATTCTGATTGGTCAAAAGTTTAAAGTCATCCAATGAATCTTCAGGAGGTAATGGAAACTGGTGGCAATGGAAAGAAGTATGTTTGCAAAAAATGGTGTCCCGAGTTGTTGAGTGACCGTGACACGAGAAGTTTAGATAAAGGGTTCAAAAATATATGGAAATGGGAATGGCTGGAGCAAAAAGTCAAGGAAATTTAGTTGGTCAGTTTATAAGAAAACTGAACGCTAGAGGACTGGCATTTTGTGACCTCTGCTCTATGTTAATCATGGTTGGAAGAGTTACGAACAGCACCTACAAAAGAAGCTGCATATGGAAAATTGAAGCTCAGAAGGCACCTGGAAAAAGTGCAGTTGATTTCTCTAAAAAGACAGATGTAGCTTTATCAGAATATGTGCACTGCATGTCGCCAATACAAGCACCAGCTTGAAAAGAGAAAGGCTCTCATTGCGAAGGAAAAGAAACGACTGCACGTTGAGTACAAAAAGTCAGTCAAAAACGAAGGCTAAACAAATCTTTGCCAACGCTGCATAAAGAACTTGACTGGAATATCAACAGGCTGTGTCCATTGGAGAAAAAGACCAGTGAATTTATGGGATTATTTGTATATAGGTGATGTACTTGGGTGTTTATTTTACAGATTTGATGAGTTTCTTGCATCTTGATCAGTTTCATCCTCATCACAAAAATAGTTTAAGTGTTACCCATATATCATGCTTCACTGATTTGACTTCGTTTTTGTGTTTTGTTTAAAGTTTGTTTCTTAAGCTCATTTCATACTAGTTTCATCAGATTTGATGATCGTTTGCATCTCTGTTATTTCCACATTCTTAGAATAAAAGGTCCCTGTTACCTACACTTTTATTTTACAGGCTCATGATGCGTTTTAAGTTGAGCTACATGGCCACTTAATTTATTTGCATATATATACTACTGTACCAATAAGTATGATAGTTGGTATGGAGATGCATCTTGATAAGTACTATACCTTCATTACAAAAATTGGTCACTATTGCTCATATTTCTCACTTCTTTGACTTTGATTACTTTTTGTTTTAACTGTCCAAGTTAGGATCATTAAATTAGATGATCGTGTACGACTATATTAGTACAACACTTGTAATCCACACATATATCAATATTACATATATTCAGATTCTTTTAACTATATTTTTTTTAACAAGATATCTGATGCCACTGGATTTACTGATAATGAAAGAAAGAAATATAGTGGGTATTTATAATCTCTGCTGGTATAAACTATTCAAGAGCAAAGTTTCCAATAGTCCGATAAATCAGACCCCCAAATTTATGTTGATACTGATGGATGATATGTGGTTATGATGTCGCCTATTCATAAAATCAAGGAATTCTCTGCAGACAGATCTGTCCAGAACATACAGCGGTACATTTTAGACACTTAATGGCATTTCTTTCATCTGTTGAGCTAACATCAGTGGAAGGGTCCTTTTCATGATATGTCCAGAATATTTCTTAATCAAATCCAATGTTTTACAACTTGTAAATATATGTATGTTTAGTGGCCATTTTGAATTTGGCTATTACCAAATACCAGTAAGTGTATAAATGGTACACTGGTCGAAAGATTTGTAAAATTATACATTTTAATGAACAGGTGACATCATATTCACAAGTCATCCATAAGTATCCAAAAAGTTTTTTTTTTTTAGGGGAGAGTAATTAGACAAAGTCTCCAAGTACAGAAAGCTTCTTTTGAATAATTCTTTATTTGCTTTGGGAATCTTATATTTTTTGGTACATTTGCATCTCAAGTGTGGACAGTTGCCAGGTTTCCTGTGATGGAATAGTGACAGTGAATAGAATGGAGCAGTTATTGATATCTTGTGTATTAAAATATCTTACTGAGAAATCCCAAACTTGAATTCAACCACGCTGGTGGCCTAGTGGTTAGAGCATCCGCCTCGGATGCGGGAGTTTGTGGGTTCGATCCCTGGCTGAGTCATACCAAAGACTTATAAAAATGGTACTAACAGCTACCTTGCTTGGCACTCAACATTAAGAGGTTAGTGTTAGGGCTGGTCAGCCTGGTGTCAGGATAATGTGACTGGGTGGGACATCATACTACATGTCTGTGGCATGTTGCCCCAGTGCTAGACATCACAATGAACTGCCACACTGCAGACATTGTAGCGATATAACTGAAACTTTTTTAAAGCTACGTTAAAAAATCAAAATCACACACTCACAAACTTGAGTTTATTTTTGTTATCGATTCATTTGTTCTGTCCAGGATTATTATATAATGCACTATGATGCATTTTTGGGGATTTGTTCCAAAATTACTATAAAAATGCATCACAGCTTTTAGACCATTACATATCTTCTATTAAACGTACTCTTTTTTTGTGTAACTTTGGATGGGATGGATATGTGTCACTCACCAACACTTGATCATTATGACCTACTATTTAGTACAAACGAAGTCGTGACACTTTCTGCTTGGTTATGATTCCATTACCTCTTCAACTATTGCAATAAAAGGTACACTGAGAATGCCTTTTATAATTAATGCATTGCACATATTTCTAGGATTGTTAACACTACTTTAGTTTGGTGTCTGTGTTTAAATTAGTACACTTATAATGTATATTCAAATAGATACATTTCTCTTTATAAAAGGGTCACTATAACTTCTTTTACAGGATTTTGAAAACTACATAATAATGGTGCATGTGTTCAAATTACACCATTTTTACCAAACACGTATATCAAATGTATATTGAAAATAAGCCATGCCACATTTCAAAACTGGGTTGTTGATACATATTTTCTTGTGTAAGTTGGATGCTTGCAAGATACTGACGTGTATCACAGTAGTGAATGTTATGTTGTGAGTTCTGCTCACTAACCACATAAGTTCACAAGTTCAGTTCTAGGTTTTACTTGTAAGACATGAAAATAGTTGGCCAGAGGGGTTCACAGGTGCAATCATGTATATAATGAATTTCACCCGACACAGTTTGTAAAAAAAAAAAAATAGAAAAAAATTTACAGCTAATAAATTTAAACTGTCAAATCTCCTTTGCTAACACAATTACCATAAGATTTTAATATTTAGTATTTTGATTTTAGAGATGAAGAAAATTTAATTATTTTTTACTCAAATGGACTTTAAAAATTAAATCTTTTATAATTTAAAACAAAACCAGTCTAAATGGTGTTGTAACCCATGGCCTAGATTTTTGTGCACATTTTTAAGTTAGATTTTACCCAGTCTCTAGCATATAATATAATTATCAAGGAATGGAATTTAATAACCAATATATTATTCTATTTCTATAAGTGGTTGGAATAATTTTATGGGGGTAGGTCTAAGAAACTTATTTGAAATGGGCAGAGACTAAAAGGTTGTATTGTTTAATAAAATCTTAATTGTTTTTAGTTTTCCTTTCAACTCTGTTTACTAAATTTTCCTAGCTTTCCTCTTGGCATATATATTACAACTCTGATGAATCTCAAACTACCAGGTATTCATTTTACTTGACATAAACTGATACACCTAACAAGTTTTATTTTGGAGACTATTGTCTTATTGTTGTAAATAATCATAATTTTTCTACTACCATATACATCTTTCATAATAAAAAATGTAATCACTTTCACTGGTAAAACTATCAAAACATGTTGAATACATGTCAGTGTCAGCCCTGACTCCATCCTTACCATCATATATAAATATATATATATATATATATATATATATATATATATATATATATATATATATAATCCCTATATTATTTATGAAAACTTTTAGAGTATACTGCTCCTATAATGTATAAAATGTGAATATAAAAAAGATAAAAATCACTTTTAAAGATGGTCAAACGTCCATATACATAGGGGTTTCTTCATCCAACATAGATCTTGCATAATATGGTAATTTGATGAATCAACATCATGGTAATCTCTGGCACAAATGGCAGGCATGTCTCTTGAGAGCATATATTGATGATTTCGCATAGCACTTGTTTTCACCTATGTCAATCATGACTAATATATGTGCAAACCACAGGTACATATATAGTTTTAAATAAAATTCAATAATGTTAATGTTTTTTTTTAAAATGTTTTTAGTATGTGCTAACAAGTAATGGTAGACTGATTGGTTTGTGTGATTTATATTATCTATAAAGTTCTTGGCAATCGTTGAATCATTTTCTTTTACAGATTACGCCTGATCTGTCCAGGGATTCCATAATGCATACAGTGAAGAAATATAATAGCAATCGATACTTGCAGCTAGAAATTACAGTAAGTGAATAGTGTTTTTCATCTACAGATTCAAATACTTTAACCATTCATTGCATTTTACATCCAACATTCCTTTTTTCTATTTTTCAAATGTGGGACAGACAAGTTGTGATTTATTAATTTGTTTTTGAGTGTTTTATTTGCACTTTACAGGAAGCAAGTTTTTGGACCTCTCTCTCTTCAAGGGAAGCAATCATCTGTATAGAGTAACAATCCCTCCTGATAAGTACCCCTATTTCTAACATCTCTAGGTGCCAGATTAAATCTTTTTTCAGAGGCTTGGTCTGATCACTAGTATGATGCATGAATTCTGTCCATTAAAATGAAGGATTACTGGCCTCACTTCTAGGAACCTCTATCTTTTTCAAAAGCCCCTGTATTGTTACAACAGTCTTAATTGTTATCTCCATGGGAAGAAGCATACACTCTTCTCAGGAAGAGTGCAGCAGACAGAGTGAAGACCACTCAAGATCTTGTTTATTTTAATCTTGTGCCCTCAGTAGGACCCGCTGATTGCTCAGATACAGTTAGGATCTAAGTTTCATCATCATCGAAGTTCGTGGGAAAATTAGGACAGGTTTCTGAGTGGAGTTCCAGTTCATGCTTTGGGATACCACTCCTTTAATATACAGATTCAGGCAGGAACGCTTACCTACACCTTGAGTGATTAGTCCTTCAGGACCTAAAGGTTTGGGAAAAATCAACTATCTGGAAGTGTGGGCTGTTTTTCTAGCTCTTCAAGGGTGCTTCAATTGAACAAGAGATCTCTGCGTATTGGTTGCTTTTGACAAAACGTTGGTTATAGCATACCTCAAACATCAAGAGGGCCCTCATACCCCTGCTCTTGGCTTGGAAGTCTTGAACTTCCTATTGGACAACTTCAGAGGAGATCCAAATCTAGAGTCATCCACATTCTGGGCAAAAGGTATATCCTGCCAAACAGATTGTCTATATAGGGCTGAACAGTCCTCACAGAATGGTTTCTTCAATGGCTGGTAGCATAGACATTTCTTCATCAATGGGAAGGTCAACAGAAGCTGTGTTTGCAATGAAACAGAAGAACAAGCTCCCACTTTATGCTTCTTCAGTGCCAGGCCAGAGGGCAAGGAGCAGCAGAGGGGGCGAATCGGACATTTTGTCCAATCGTTATTTTGCTTAATTATTACTTTCTGCACTCAACGATCTAGTGTCGTCAGCGCCTGGTAAAAAAAAAACGACGACGTCGTTGGGGGATCGTCCAAACGTCATTTGGTTTAATTAACACCTTCTGCGCGCCGATCCCCAGTGTCGTCAGCGTCCGGTAAGCACATCGACGACCGCGTCGATGTCATCGCCCCCTCTGCTGCTAAGTGGTTATTTACAATGAGGGTCTTTATGATCTTACAAACAGAGTGATCACTAACTCCTCCTCCTGTAGATCAATTAGGTTATTTGACTGATCGGTGAGTTTAAAATTAATTCTCGTTAAAAACCGATCATGGCATCGCATATAGACCGGATTAATCGGATTCTCAACGATTAAATATCCCGGAGGGGCTGTTGGTGAAAATGAATAAAGGATATATCCCTGTTGAGCTTGATTTGATTGATTGGTATCTACCTGGTAACTCCCTTCGATAACATCACACACTAGATTGATTGCTATCACCGATGCGATATTTACGTTGTACGGGGCAATATGCCTACCATCATCCCCGTTATCGTGTCTGAGGATATGAGTTGATGGACTGAGAAAATCATTAAGAGACTTTCTTAGTTCTGGCGCGTTGTATCCTGGAAACTTGAAATCGGGTAAATCGGCTTCTGCGATATTATACTCGGTTAGGAATTTTTGTTTATTATCATCGCTGTTATCGGATATTGCTTTAACGATTCGTTCATTGATATATTCCATGTCTGATATAAGTTGATTTAACGCCTCAACGTGTTTTTGTGCTTTTGTTTCCCATAACCGTCCTAGTTGTAATTGGTAATCACGATTAATCCCGATAAAATAACTATTAATATCACTTAAACTAATTATGGCCGCGTCGGACAATTTAGGAGTTTCCTTATACGAAAATATCCATTGCATGGTATTCCTGTCTTGAAATGTAAACCTACTGGGTAATAATAACACGCTTTTTATAATAGGCAAATCAATTTGATAAGTGGAATCAATCTTATGATACGATTGCTCATTCATGTGTGAGTCCGCGGGGATTTCATGAGGTGGATTCTTAGGCCATCCTAGTATGGTTCTTATTGAACTGTTATAGATATCAACCATATACCCCGGTGTGCTTATTTCAATCGTCGACGATAACGTCGGTTCATGAACCGTAATAGCGATTTTTGATTCCTTTCCTGTGATCGATTTTATCCTGCGTTGAAATTCTTTATTGATTTGCTCTATTTGGTATGACCCAGTTGGTATTGTAACCTCCTCCCAGTCTGGGGTCCCATCGGGTTTATTTGTCCGTGCAAAAACCAGCGAGTTATTAGGTTGTTGTCCGTTAAATGCGTCCGCTCGGATATTAGGCCAACTGTGATATACTCGCAATTTTGCCAGCGCTATTTCCTTTACTGGAACCGGTGATGGAAAGTTTACACTGAATTCGGGTTTCGTTGATGTTATCGATATCATATTTGTTTGTACCGGAGTGGTATTCTCCGCGATCCGCTGAAGTAATTGAGACCCTTCGGGGTTCAGCGACATTATTATTATTCGTTGTTTTTAGTGTCTAATTTTAACAACCAGGTGGTTTCGGCTTCCAGTTGAAAATCCTCGATTTTTGACATCGCGGAGCTATATAACTGGACCATCGTGGAGAATTCAACATCGGATACGAACAAATTATCAATTGACAACGAGATCAACCCGGATAATTTCGAGTACGCGTCGGATACTATTTGATGTTTTACTGTATACTCGTTGAGTTTTTTCTGAAAACACGATGATATCTTCCTAGTGATTGCGTTGGCGACTCCAGCAATTGTTGTCATCGCGGAGACGGCGATTGGAACAGCGATCGGGGCTATCGTGGTCACCGTGGATAAAACGACGCCGGTACCGGCCACTATACCCGACACCGAGTACACGACCGCGTCGATGGCGGTTATTTTTCGGCGGTATTTTTTTATTTTTGCACGGTATTGTTCGGAAAGCGTTTTCAAGTTCGCGGAAAATTCTTTTGCGGTATCGAATCGATATTGATGTGACGTCGGTGATACCTCTGATTCAATTTCCTTGGTGGTCATTTTTATTTTAAAAGAGCTAGTGTTTTTAATTACTTAGATTCGCTGCAAATTCCACATACCATGTAATGTTTGCCCGGGCTAGATTTCTATCAACAGCATAAATTGTAAACTGTTCAGTTGCGTTCCTGTCTATAATTGTTGATATTGTATTGTTAAACCCGGATGAACTCGACGATAATATATTAAACTGCATCATTGAAACCAGTGTCAATCGATAAATACCCTTGACAGTTGCGGTAATATTTACTGTATTCTGTGTAGGAGTCCAATCGAATGATCCATGCCGAATTGTGTATACTGTGTTGATGATGTTCTCATGAGGGATTTTTATTTTTTCGAATTGCTCTGCTACTCTCGGTAGTCCGTTTTTGATCGCTTCAACATCAGTTTTAATCGTTCCTATTTCCTGTATATGCGTGTCCACATCTTTTTTGTTCGCTGCAACCCTAGTAATGAGTGTATTTATTTCCTGTATATGCGTGTCTATACTTTTTTTGTTCGCTATAACATTAATTTTGAGTACTTCTATTTCCCCTTCATGCACGTCTATACTTTTTTTGCTCGCTATAGCATTAGTGTTAATTGTTTCTATTCTCTGTCCATGCGCGTCTACATTATTTATGATCGTTACAACATTAGTTTTGATTGTTTCTATTTCCCGTGTATTCTCGGTCATACTTTTTTTGTTCGCCGCAACATCAAGTTTGATTGTTTCTATTTCATATGTATGCACGTCTATACCTTTTTTGTTCGCTGCAACATCAGTTTTGATTAATCCTATTCCCCGCCAATACGCGTCTACATTTTTTTTGTTCGCTTCAATATCGGTTTTGATTGTTCCTATTTCCTGTGTATGCGCGTCCACACCCTTTTTGTTCGCTTCAATATCGGTTTTGATTGTTCCTATTTCCTGTGTATGCGCGTCCATATTATTTATGATCGTTGTAACATCAGTTCTGATTGTTTCTATTTTCCGTCCATGCGAGTCTACATTATTTATGATCGTTGCAACATTAGCGCCGATTATTCCTATTTCTCGTTCATGCGCGTCTACATTCCCTTTGCTCGTTGCAACATTAGTTTTGATTGTTTCTATTTCCTGTCTATACGCAATGATATCATTTATAGTTATTGTGATTTCATCCGGCCTGGTATTTTTTTTACCAAAGAATTTATCAAAGTTGTCATCGATCCTGTTAACATTTTTTCGTAACGTGTAAAATTGGCCCGACAGCGTCGTAAACTCCGAAATAGTATTCTTTATTGTTGCAAGATTTGGTTCGGTTACCGTCGGGGTCCCAAAAAAACTAGCGGTAGTGAGTTGTATATCGGTGACAGATTTTTTCACCCGCGCGTCGAATTCGATCATAGATATATTCAACGATGTAAGTCTGTCTCGAACGGATGTTATCTCATTCGTCACCTCCGATATATGTTTACCCGGTTTGAGTCGTCCGTCGCCGGTATACAACGCGATAGTGCCATTGGCGACATTAGGATGTCGTATTAAAACGTCATCCAGCGACACATTACTGGATTTCAATTTACCCTGGCGGTCTTGAAATACAACTATTTCACCTGGGTCAACACTTGTTAAATTCAACGTATCAGCGATTTCATCCTCGATTAGTTTTTTTATGTCGGCGGCGGCCGTTTCCGTGGATTCTTTCAGCGCCGAAACCGGTCGTCCCCAAATATCAATCATTATTATCTAATGTAATTGTCTCTAAATTTCCCACTAGTATATTCGTTTACAACCATATGAGGTGGTTTTCGCGATGATGAAATCGCCGCGAGTACGTTCAATACCTCACGGCCACATATCGGCGGGTCACTCAATTGCTGTGTTGGCAGCGTGGAATAAAAAACCCGGGCTGAACACGCCCGGGCTGAACACGCCCGGATATACCGCATGAACTCTTTCGGCGGGGCTAACCCGTATGAATCAAAATAGACGATCGCGCGCGGATCAATCGCGTACGCAACCCAATGAGTTCCCGCTCCGGAGGACCCATCGAGGTTAATTATGCCGGTTTCAATATTCCTTGGTACCGCCGGTAATTGATCCCTCATAAAAACACCTCTGAAGTTTTTTATCGCTAGCGCGTTTGCGGCGTCTATTAAATCAAAATTAGACATTGGAGTCATAGACTCAGGAGTCATTGACTCCCGAGTTAATAAACGGTTCCCGGTAGTCTTAGACCCTTTCCCGAATACCATGAATACGGGGTTCCCGGTAGTCTTAGACCCTTTCCGGCTACGGGTCGTTTTTTTTTGTAGCCTTTCCCGGTTGCCTTCTTCAATGCCATCCCCGCCGCGGTACCAACGGCCCCCAACGCCGCCGCCTTAGCCACTGCTGGTGCGGCCGCGGCAATCAATGCCGGAATCGCAGCTAACAGCGGAAATATCCCACCGGTCTTTTCCATGTTTTTAATCGCTGCGGCTGAAAAATCTATTTGAACTCCCTTTTTATTCTTCATCGCATCATTGAAATGTTTTATTTGACGCGCCGTCAACGATATCTTATGATTACCGCCCGCCATCTGCGACGGCTTCAGCGTTATTGTGGTTCCGCATTGTTTAGCCGACTTTGATCGTAATTTCTTGACTTGACCATCAGTCAACTCTACACTGACGACACTATACGACATTTTATTGTAAACGCGTTTATGCTTTCAATTACATGTTTTCCACTGGCGCATCAACGATTCTCATTCGTCCACCAACGCCTTCCAACAGCATTGATTTATCGCTGAGAATGACAGCAACCGCTCTATAATTAACACCAGCCGGGGCTATACGAGCTCGGAAGTGTATATCAACGACGGATTGTCTCGTTAAATCAAGATGTTCCAGCGAAAAATAATAAATCGGATACAGGTTTTTAAAATCAAGTTGTGATATTTGCAAACCGGTGTCGACGTTTTGATCACGACCCATATATGACAGCAATCGATGATACACACGTGCGACATGGTTGTCACCGTAATTAAGCTGTATATCCTCGGATGGTTCCTGTTGTCCGTTTATTCTCAGCGAAACCTCCATGACTCCTAATCGATCAAATATCATATGGCTGCGTTCTTGATTACCCAATCGTTCCCTATTCTGTAGCGCTATGAATATATGACGCGGGGCTGAAACACCCTGTTTTGATGCTAGGTGCCATGTAAACGTATCGGCGACGTTATCCTCTTTAGCATCAGTTGTTACCGCTAGCCAACTCAACAGCGATTTCCCTCCCTGTTCCATAAATGCTAACAATCGTGCTTCCGTGGTAACTGATGGAGTCAGCACCGGCATCCACAATGCCATTTTAGTTAAAATGACTTTACCGGCAGCGACGCCAGCAGCATGCCATATTGCATTGTTATCATCGCCCCTTCGCGTCAGCGCGATTGTATGCTTAGCCCCATAGACAACTTTTCTAACATTTCTGCAGAATCCAAATATATGATGGAGTGGAATCGCGCATGAAAACTTTCGGCGTGGTCCTTGCAACATTCCTATTCGTGTTGCAAACCCTAGATTAAAATTATCGTTAGTACTTTTTATGATATTGAACTCAGCACCCGGTCTTGTTCTGCGGTCTGGGTTGGCTGCTTCAGTTTGATTAGGAGCTGCGGTATCTCTTTCCACTAGCACGTTGATGTACTGAAGATGGTCAGCGTTATCGGTGGAGTCCTTTGCGAACATCATAGATGGGCCCGCCGATCTTGAATAATCATCCGAGTATCTCGCCAACCCAATTATCGTCGTTGCAACATCAACCTCGCGTTCTATTGATTCAATTTCTCGCCCGTCAATAAGATATCTAGCGCTCTCAAATAACGCCATGATACCGTTGTTGACGAAGCCAACTCGAACACGATGGTCATCTGCGTATGGTGTATTATCGGCGGCATTTGTCACGAGTTCTCCCTCAATTTCGATAAACGCTTCACACGGCAGAAAGTATTTACTGGTATCTTGGACCTGAAGTTCAATTCGCGATCGTAGGTCGGGTTGCGCTGCATAATAAGAATAATATTGATAATCACGGACAGAATCATCCCTGCGCACTGGGGCATCCATATCAAACGCGGGATCAGCGGTACGCGCAAACATTCTATTATTTATCATGTTGATGTTTTCAATTGCGATTTTTTCGTCGTAAATTCTTTGAATTTAAACCACTCCCCGCTATCGCGTTCATGAGCGCGTTGGTTGCCGCATCGGCGGATGGCGAAGTCGCCAACGACTGAGTCGTCGCCAACGACTCTAATTTTTCTTCCACGGCGTTATTTATTACTTTACTGACATTTGCAGGCATCACTGTCGTTGATGGCATCACCGGTGGTTTCTGTTTTTTTCTCCTGGATTTCACCAACGACATTAGTTTGTCTCGCGCGGCAGAAAGCGCCTTTCCGGCAACATCTCCAATAGCACTAATACCCTTATCACGAATAACATCAATAGCCTTCATTCCTAATTGTTTGGCTAACGGCGCTACTTTTGGAGCCATTCTTGTAAATAACCCCGCAATGGTGCTACCGAGACCATCTCCATAGTACGCGCGGTAAACAGGCAATCGCGAGTTTACCACGTAGACGAGTACTGGTTTATCATGGTTGTAGTGTATGATCATCCTTATTAAAAACACCAGTTTTCCAATTAATCATCCACGAGCTCGTCTATGAGCGTTCGATATGCATTAATGTCCATAATACCGCCTGCAAATAAACGCTTGCAAATATCAGCGGCCTCATTGATTATTTCCGTAGAGTTATTTCCGGCTCGTTTTCCTCCGATTAGTACTTCCAGCCGTGATATATCACTGAGAACACTATTAGGGCAGGTAACGCCGTAGGATTCTTTACCAACAGGGTATCCTTTTCCTTTTTTTGGTGTTATACTCTTAACTTCCTTGTGGAATGCGTCGTAATCGGATTTACTACGATGTGGTAATGCATCTTTATGTTTACTTGCTAAATACACTATTCTTGCCCAGTCTTTTAACGACTTTATATTTTTCTCGTAACCGCTATTGATATGCTTCTTATCTCGTATGTTCTTAGCAAAATTGTTGGCAGTAAAATTAATTAATTCTTCCCTGTTGCTGAAGCCTCTAATTTGATCTATTGTGCTCTTCTTGAGTACAATACGGGGTATATTCCCCTCTTTTTCTTCCGGTATTTCTTCTTCTGGTATTTCTTCTTCTGGTATTTCTTCTTCTGGTTCTTTCGCAGTAGCGCCTAGTTCTTCTTCGTCGGCCATTGTAACATAGGGTTCTTGTGGTTCGGTTATAGCGAGTGGTGGCGGCCTCCGTGTTGTAGCAGCCGCTATTTTTGCAGGGAGTGTTTCTAAAGACCTTTTTGTTTGTTTTGTCTCTGCCGCTATCTTTTCAAGCGCACCAAGAACGGGTACAGTTGCCGCCGTAACATCCTTAGTCGCTTTAGTTACCGGGGTAAATAACTGTTCACTTCCAACAGCAAAATCAGTTTGCATTTGTTGTCGCGTTTGAAGTTTCTCTCTCACTCTGTCTCGTAACGGTATAAACTTTCTAAGCGCTGCTAGCCGCTCTCTGGCTAGCCGAGTAGTAAGTGATTCACCTACCATTATTGTAAATTGATCCGCAATTTTCTAATTTTCCGCCGAGTGTACCATCGGGGGCTCCACGGAGTTTTCGTCTATAATCCTTCTAATGTTTTTGATCTTACTAGAAATCTCCCGGCGTCGTTCATAAACACGTCCGAGATTTTTTCGTATTATTTCAACGGCAGTAAATAGTCCAATGAATGCATTTGCGTCATTGTGGTACAGGTTCTCATTAATCGTATGTTGTAATCGTTTTATAAAAAAATACTCGCGGGCCAGGGTAAAACGCCCCCGTTTCGACTGTTCGTTAATAATCTCATAATCGGATAATATTTTTTCACTGTCGAGACCATCAGATAATTCAATTCCTTGATTTTTTAATTTTGAAATCTCAGTTAATATATTATTGATGTCTTCGATATTCATTATTCTTATAAAACATCTTATTTCTAATATCAAAAATTTTAATAAAATTATTGGGGCCATTTTTGACCCCGTTTTTTGTATGGACAGTACAATGCCGTAGATCTCCACTCGAGTGTTGTGGCAGATTGCAGGCATACATGGACAGTACAATGCCGTAGATCTCCACTCGAGTGTTGTGGCAGATTACAGGCATATACATATACTTAATTAAGGACATTCACATCTTGGAACCCCAAAGCATACATCTCCGGGAGGGAGGCCTAGGGTGACAAACGTCATCGTAGACCGCCCAGAAGATATGCTTGGGGGACATCACTACATGTACTTAATTAAGGATGAATATATTTACAATGAAATGATTGATGGATGATGGGACGGCACAAGACAGCACAAACATAAAACGGCGGGGCGGAACTCTACGGCCAATTCAACCAATCAAAAGCAACCCAATTAAATTAACCCGGTTGCATGATTGTGAACAAAAGACAACCACACGCCCGGGTCAAGAGCGTGGGTTAGTTTTGATTAGTTGAATTGGCTTTCGAAAGCCCCAGGCTTATAACGAGTCATCTTGTATATAAAGTGACTAATACAGCGGCGTCAGTCACAAGGTGTGTGTTAATTTGAATTCCCTTGAATCGTTTGAATCCTTAAATACTTATTAATGGTGTTTCACGGCATTTAAATGAAACCAAATACTCAAATAAAACATTAAAAAAAAGAATACAGCTGTTAGATAATAGCGTGTATTTCATTAGTTTTCATCGTAAAATGATTAATTAATCGCAACATTAATTGGACTTGAAGGGACGCAACATTAATTAGACTTCAAGGGACGTAACTCTTGTCATGCGACGCTATCACAAAACGAGTTATCTCCCTTTGATGTTATATATGAAAATCGAATTCTATGACCCGTCTTTTTTGAGATCGCTGTTTGATATATTCGTTCTGCAACAAATTGTATTGAGGCGATACAAATGTCAAAATATTTTCCTGCCTCATTCATCGACTGAAATATTTTTTCCTCGTGAGTTGTTGTATCAAATGACTTTACGGGTTTTACTTTCTTTGAGTATTTACCAGTTTGGCCTTTTTTACTATTTTCACTCTGAGAGATGGCTTGCAGATTACACAGTCTATTATTTTGATAATTAGAATCAATGTGATCAATAACGAGAGTATCTTTGATCAATCCGTGGAAACATTCATAGATGATTCTGTGACAGAGATATTTTTTCCCTCCAGCAGTAAACATTAAATACCCGTGATTGTTTTTCCATCCAACCGGCTTCTTCAGTCTACGATTTCTAACAATACCGTCGCGAGATGCCTCGTAATTGACGAGCAGGGGATGCGGCTGAAATTCTTGGTCCATTTGTATAATAATACTACTTGTCTAATTTATTATTTGGTTTAATTATGAATCTTTCAACGTAGTCTTGGGGGGTTTTGATGACGAAGTCGGCGGTGGGGTTGATGACGGCGTTTTTAATTCGCTTGTCATAATAGCGTTTTAGTTCCCTGTATCGCTTTCCGCCACAATTGATACACAACTGTGATTTTCCTCTTACACCGACGTGGCAAACCAAGCACGGGAGGGGGCCAAGAGAACCATTACGAACGCTTTGTAAATGATACCCGCAAAATTCACCTCTACATGATTTATTGCACGGGGTTGTCGACCCAATCATCAACCATTTGCAGTGATTCATTATACTATATTCTTTCATTTAAATACTTGTTTTAATTATATGGATGAGTTCGAGAGATTGGCAGCAATTAAACCCCGGAAAAATATTAGGTTTAATCTCGATAGAGTCCTCAAGGACACACCAAAAGCGTTAATAAACGATAAAACCCTGTTGAGTAAAATACGCGATTGTATCAATGAATTCAAGCGTGATGGCGCATCTCACAGTTGGTCAACATTTCGAATTGATGGCATTGTTGATGCTACCATGAACGACAACCGCGCAGCAATGATAATATCACAACTTGACGGTAAAAGGTATTTCTTCAGAGTAAAATTCATTGTCCGGGTGGAATCAGGCGATTGGATCATGCGTGATAAATTTGAACCAGTTCTCAGCGACAAGAAAACAGTCACTGTCAGCCGCGACTCCAAGCCGGGGTTGTTAACCGGAATTGACAAACCATACTATGAACGAGCGTATCCTGAAACAGCAGTTGTTTATGGAATATACCCGTTAAATAAGAAACCTGATATCGGAAAACTGAAACCGATGAAACAGTCAACTGGGATAAATTGTGTAGCAGAACGAATAATAGAGCATTTTACAAATGCATGTCGAGGAAACAAATTGACTGATTTACGACGTAGCAAAATCAACCAGTGGGAACTAACCGTAAAAGAGCGTGGAGCAACCATCAGCGACATAGCGAGATTAGAAACATCGCTGAGATTTCCAATAACCGTTACAACGATAACCGGTGAAGTATTATACGAATCGAAGTATAAATCGAAGGGAGCCCCAATCAAAATTATTGATCATAACGAACACGCATGGACGCCCGTGATCACAATATTTCCACGGGATAGAACAGTAAAGTATATACCCGAAGAATTCCTGGGAGAACAATTCTCCAAGGACGGTTTTCTCGCGGAGAGGAAACTATTTGATGCTATTGCCTACTTGTGTAAAAACGACCCTGTATCAATGTGGTTACTTCGCAGCGCTGAAAACGATGCGGATACCTTTGATCAGTTTGTAAGACCAAACGGTGAATTATATCGCACTGAAGCATTTCACAACAGGATGAAAAAAACCGCCATAGAATTTGAGGAGCATGATGAACAACTGCTAACAAATTGTTTTACGATTCCATCGGTTGTAGCTCATGTTGCAGCAAGGAAAAATGCGTGGAGACCAACGCGCAGGGAATTTCTACCGGATGTACAATCCAGTTGTTTGGAATACTATCACGGTGGACTATGGAACACTGAATACAACCGCGACGCTATGATCTCGGTTGATATGGTTGCCTGTTATCCAGCGAGTTTTCTCGGGTATGGATCCGCCGCTGAGTACTTTAGACGATTTGGACACCCCAGTCATGAAATGATTCGTGTTGCTATTAATGGACCACTGCCTGATTTTGATTTAACCGGATTCGCTCGCATAGTATCATTTGAATTCGCGGCAGGACTCCATCGCTGTTGCTATATTTGGATCGGTAGACACATGGCTGAAAAGAGATGGCTGCCAATAGCGCTGCTACGGTATATGATTGATTGTAGCATGCTAGTTTCGTTGATTGTCAGTGACGCGATTATATCATACCGGGCACAGACTGAAGTCTGGTTACCAGAACCGGAGCGTCTAGATAGCATAATTGACGAGTCCAGAAAAAACATTGATGCCGACGAGGAATATATCATCGAATGGTCCAGGAGGATATTTAACCAACGAAACCGCGAGGCAAAAGATCTCGGTAGAAGAATAATTGGTAAGTTCACACAAGGTGGAAAAAACCACGACTACAAACGATATTGCTCACGGCTGATTATAGATGACGCAGAATATGATTTCGTAATCAAGGACACAGTGGCAAAAAATAGATACGTGAACTGCAAAACAGCTTTCTTGTCCAATGGAACGAGGTTGGGTACAGTTGTTACCTACAGCGATGGAGACAGCCCGGCGTATCCACATTTGAGGGCGTCTATGCTGGGATATGCCGCTATCAATTTATTCTCGATGATAAATAGATTCCCCGATACCGCGGTTAGAGTAGCCGTTGATTCGTTTTACATAGACGTAGCGTATAAGGAAAACGTAGCCGAGTTTACTAGTCCGGACGAGAGTTGGGGTACATGGAGAATTAAAAATGAAATACGACGCGATTATTCCCCGTCAGCAGATGTCACCGTTGAGAACAACTACTTACGCGGTGATAAATTGTCAGAATGGTCTAATGCACCATCGTGTTCTGATCCAATTTGTAGACACAAGACGGTTTATTTAAGCGGCTGTGGCGGGTCAGGAAAGACGACTCGGGCAATTGAATTATTTCGAACGCGGGCAAGTATAATCGTGCTTACACCGACCCATAGACTAGCGCGAGAGATAAAACAACGAAATGTTGACGCCGTTACTTATCACAGCTTTTTTCGATACAGCGGCGGTGAGTGGACTCCTGATCGAATGGGTGAAAAATTTATTCCCGACATTATCATCTGGGATGAGATATGTACTGTTTCGTTAGATACTTTACAAATGTTTCTTGAGTGGTTGCTGCGCGCGAATACAGCGGTAATCATGTGTGGGGACCATGGCCAACCACCACCATTTGTCGGCGAGGGTCCACATGATTGGTTAAGGGGTTTTGTGGACTATTATGAAGAAACCGATACTGATTACCGAGCACTTGATGAACAACTGCGCGAGGTTAAGAAATTAATCAGATTACAGCCGGATAGAATTCAATGTGAAATAATTCGCGAGGTGATTCCGGAAACGCCGTTAAATGAATTCTGGGAAACATGGAGACCAAACGATTTGATTGTAGCGAGTAGAAAGATAGTCAGAGACACACTTCAGCGGAAGTTGTTTACGTTGCATAAGGAAAAGTTTCCAACGCGTCCAGTGCCGTTATGTTATAGACCCGCGGACACACGGCGGCAGAACATTGAAGTTGAAATTCCAGGTCGGACAGAAAAACAAATTCTCGTGCTGAATGATATCGTGCTCGTTGATATCAGCGTCGTCGAGGACGCGCTACGTGCTGATAAATCCCCGTGGACGCTAGGATACGCAACAACAATACATTCCTCGCAGGGACTAACCATCACGGACACAATTGTTTGGATAGTTGATAATCGCATCGAATGGTCGAATCTAGTCTATCTTGCAGTGTCCAGAGTACGAAGGATAAATCAGCTTCGAAGAATTGTTATTGACGAAGCCACCGACGAAGCCGGCGACAAAGTCACCATCGATGCAAGCGTCATTGATAGAAAACTCTCGGGTTACCGCCAACAGGATAAAAAAAAACAGCGGCGTTTTGATATTGATGCCGAATTAATAATCTCGCTACGACAACAACAGAATAATCACTGCGCGAGTTGCAATTGTATAATGAGTTGGCGTTATTCGGATAAAGACACTCGCCAATTTACCGTGGATAGGATCGATAACAGTCTCGGTCATGTCAAAAACAATGTGAGGTTGACCTGTCTTGAGTGTAATAGACGCAACGGCGCTAGTTAAGACCACGCGGGGGTAATTGAGTATCGTTAGGTATCACTTGTAGTTGCTCGCGTGTAAATCCGCGCTGAGGAGCAGTTGAATCCAGTCTATAGATCGGTGGTCTACCAGTTGATCGTGTTATCGTTGATATGTTATGTGTGGTAACACTCCAAATAGGATCGGTAGCCCTTTTTTTACCGCCTTCAAGCTCTCCTGGTTCATATAGATATCTAACAGTGACATCGCCAAGAATCGGCTTAGAAACGCTATTTATTTTTAATTTTCCGGGTATATACTCGTATTTAATCGCGTCGCTGGGCTTCATGTTGATTACTCGGGTAATCTCGTTATTTAACGCTGCAATTACACCTGGCAACCTTTTAACCCATTCACGAGATCGTTTTTCTTGGATGAATTCCTTCGCGTATTGATATCCAAATAACCGTTCAGCGAGAGTCCGATTGAATCGTTCAACAATTGCCTGATCACGATGTAGCGCAGTATGACCTCGTCGTATCGCGACGCTATGATGTTTCAGCGTTGATAAAACAGCGCCGCGAAATTCACTACCGGGATCAACTTGTAATAGATTTGGCCAGCGCAGAGGGCCTCTTCGATAAATTCTTTCAAACGCAGCGGCTACTTCAGTTGCCGACTTTGTTTTTAACGGCTCCGCTTGTTTGTATCGACTCGCAACATCAACTACGGTTAGCGCGTATTTGTAACCGTTGTCATGCGGCAAAAATAGTATATCAGCCTGATGAACTTCATTAGGTACGCTGACATCAAAGCGCGAGAAGTTGATTTGTTTAGGCGGTGGTAGATAGATTTGCCATATAGCCTGTTTGGATAACCAATTAGCCGCAGTGGTCTTTGTTACCTTTGCAGCGCTTGCAAGCTTACCAATTGCGGCCTTCCCCTTCCAGTATCCTCTCGGAGAATAATAGATGGATTCCATGTTGTTATTAATTACCAGCGCCCATCATTAATTTACCTTTCATAGCCGATTTTACCAACCATGAGGCCAATTTTTCTTTGACGGATTTATCAGGAATAGCATTTAATGCGTGAATTAATTTTACATCCGCGATATGACGCTGTTGCAGATCGCTACTTTTGTAAGCAACATCATGAGCATGACACGCCTTATCGATAGCGTTTATTGGATACTCACCGGGTTTGGGCTGATTTTGATCATCGAGTCTAATATCTAATCGTGTTCCGGGGCCACAGTAGTTATATCCTGGGAGGTGTTTTTCTCCTGGATACTTTGCCCACGGTGTTCCGGGGAGTTTTGCCAATTTGGCTGCGATGTCACCTCCTCGCTTTTTTTAAAACATCTCCGGGTCTAATAGAAATAAATCTAAATTTCTTTGTACCGCATTGTACACACTTGCCAGTAAGCGCCGATCTATTATTTCTTGTTGTAACGGTTGTCATATCATTTGTGCCAGTACGCACTCTGCACTTCACACAATATAGATCCATAATTTATGTATAGAGATATGAATATAATTGATTTTTCGGCGACTAAAACAAGAGAACCAGTTAAGCATGTTGCAGTGTTACCAAACTCGATCCGGATGATTATCATCGGACCATCTGGATCCGGCAAGACGCAATTGTTACTCAATTTAATAATGAGATGGATGAAGTGGGATAAGTTGTATTTGGTTGCTCCTAGCGTAGATGATCAACGATGCTACGAGGTGTTGAAAGATTTCAACGAGAATGCATCAGCGATCGCTAAAAAAAATGTTATTGAGTTTATTACGGATATCAATGATGCACCGGGTATTGATGATATTGATGGCGACGTTAACAATCTAGTCGTGTACGATGATGTTATGTTAGACAATCAAAAAAACCCAGCTAGGATATTTTCCAGAGGCAGGCATAAAAACACTGACGTGATATATGTCACTCAACGATACACTCAGATTCCAAAAGTAATTAGAGACAACTGTAATATTCTTGCTGTGTTCAACGGCGTTGATACACACACGCTACGAAATATTTGGCAGACATGGTGCGGCGGTGACATGGACTTTAATGTTTTTCGAAACTTTTTTAGTCATGCTCAGTCGACCCCACATGGATTCGTAACGATAAATTTACATGATCCTCGGACACGATATCGTATCGGACTTGACCAAATATTCGGTTAGTTGTAAATAATTTTCATTGTAAATAACTCCTTAGCAGCAGGGGGGGGGGGCGATGACATCGACGCGGTCGTCGATGTGCTTACCGGACGCTGACGACACTGGGGATCGGCGCGCAGAAGGTGTTAATTAAACCAAATGACGTTTGGACGATCCCCCAACGACGTCGTCGTTTTTTTTTTACCAGGCGCTGACGACACTAGATCGTTGAGTGCAGAAAGTAATAATTAAGCAAAATAACGATTGGACAAAATGTCCGATTCGCCCCCTCTGCTGCTCAAGGGCAGTGAACATCTTCATTCTGAGGTGGGATCATGTATATGCCTATACCTTCCCACCTTTCAGAATGAGGCCTCATGTTCTTCAGAGAGACAAGACATTCAAGTTAGAGCTATTCTAGATAGCTTCCTTTTTTGCCCCTAGTGATTGTAGTTAAGTGAACGTGACCGTTTGGTCAATATTCTAACGGAATTACTGCAGAGGATGATCTGCTGTTGCAGTACCAATGGTCCCTTATGTACAGTACTGATAAAATCCTCCACCTTCATGCTTTGTTCATATCAAATGATCTGTCTTCCTGTTTTTAATTAAGTTTGCATAGACCAGTCGACCTCCAAGGTTTACAATGTCAATAGAAGTTTAAGTAGTTCGTGCAATAGAGAATGCATTGGTCATATCTGCCATCTTTAACTGCTGTTGCAGATTTTCTTTTTCTTTGATGAAAAAGATTGCACAGTATTCACCATTAAGGGCAATGGATCAGCCCTCTCTAATACTCGGACTTAAGTTCTGTATGGATTCCACAGAAGAGTCAAATCTATTCTGTCGTAACTAAGCAGGTTATTCTGGCTCCAGTGACCAGTTTGTTTGCAAATAATTCTGAGGTGGAACCTCTTGTGTGTTCTTTGGTCATTATCTAAACCTCCTTATGAACCTTGGAGTGAAGCTTCCTTAGAGAACCTTACCTTTAAAAGTTTTCCTCCTCTAGCATTAGTCAGGGATAGGAGTGAATTTCATGCTTTGTGAATGGAAAAGGATTGTTTATGTTTCATCAGTAACTATGAGTTGGTTGCTCAGTAGCTGTTCTTCCTATTGAAATTCCAAGTCTAAGTCATATCTCCTCAGATGATCACAATATACTCCTATGTCCAATTAGATCATTACAATTCTATCTATATCAAAAGAAATAAGAAAGGATTGTAAAAAAAATATTATTCCTTTTAAAAGTACTTTTTATATTATGGCAGTCACCATCTTGAGGTGGATTGTTTGGACTATTAAGAAAGCTTATAAATCTTGCTTAATGAAGATAAAAGCGCATGATGTTAGAGCTATTGCTGCTTATTTTTTGTTTTTTAATCATTTATCTATGAATGATTCAGAAAGCTACCTTCTGGTGACCTGACATCACTTTCTCATCATTTTCCTTTTGATAAATGCTGCACCATATTATGGGTACAGTGTGACCCCACTATAACACGATAGTTGGGGCCCATTGAACCTGACCGTGTTATATACCAAACTATGTTATAACCAACCTAGTCAGTTACATGAAGAAAATGATGCATTTACGTAAAACATGGCAGGCAGAGAGGGGTGGTGGTAATAAAAGCGGGCACAAAAATAAGTGCTTCTGATTAAATGAAGACAAATTAGTCTGAAAAAGACACTTGTATATTGACAGCTTACATAATTGTAGTCAGTTCATAATCCATTAAGTACTGTACTGTATATAATAAATCAATGAATTCGAATATAGATCTGATGTTATAAACTACACTACATGTATGACTCAAAACCCATTGGAAAACACAAATAATACCTCTTGATCACGTTATAAACTACATATTTGACTCACATTCCTTTAGAAAACACAAAAAACACGTATTTAGATATAAAAAAAATATTAGTCCTCGTTTAGATCTATACCTGATCGTCACTTAACAGTTCACTACAATTGTTGCAAGTAGCATATGACCATTGCTGTTTACATACTACATGTACATGTAATAAAAATGGCCTAGAATTTGGTCTGCTGGAGATAATATCATCTTGGCATGGCTACTCTGGGGATAAGGCTGTTGATAAGGAAAACAAAATTTTAACAAATTACAAAGGTTTAACAAAACATCTTTGCAAGATACCCCATCTTCAGTTAACTTGAAGGCTATATATCTATCGTTTCAAAAGATTGGAAATTTAATTTGCATTGCGGCTGTTGATAGTGACTGTAATCATATTTTTTCCTGCAAAAATGAAACGAAAATGCAGCAATCTCTCATATTCCATTGTTTATCTTTACAGTTGGTGCTGATTTCCTTGAAGGAAAGGATATTTGTTTTTATTGAAGATTGTAGTTGGCTTTCTTTGAATGAAAGGTGTATGGGTTATTGAAGTTACCGCTAAAGGACAGCTTTGGAGGACCAAACGGTTGTCTGTTTCTTAATGTGTCAGCAACATCAAATAATTGTAGAACATTGTTTCAGACTGATTTTTTTCTCACTTTGTATTTATACAGAATGGTCGGTGCTTCATAGGTGTTTAGTTTTCATTGCAGTTTTAGCAAAACTAATTTTTTCTTGGTGCATTTTAAAAAGAAAAAGAATTTGCTGTTGTTTGGTTGATTGTACCAGTTACTTTTCCTGCCTTCAAAATGTTGGTTGATTGTAACTAGTCCATGTAGCATAAGTTGACCAACAAGTAGATCTCCGTTTGTTTTGTATTTTTGTAGTGGGTGGTGGTGGGGTTTTGACATTTCTGGTGGGGGAGTAATGCTGACATCCATGCATGCTCCAGACATTTAAAAAAAAGGCCAACAGATGATGAATACACAGGTGTTCTGTTCTGTTCTGACAGGGATTACTACAGAAGATATGAGTGTTCTGAAGGATTTAATTCTATGAGTGAAAAGAAGAGGGATTTTACTTACCATCCACATATAGAGGTCAGACAAAATAAAAATATTAATTACTAGTGAGATCTCACGGCATACATTACTCAAGCCAGATGTCAGGCAAAACACTGTTAAGATAGTTTGTCAGTATGAACATAGAATATGTTTATCTAACAATAGATAAATTCCAGTGCATTTTATATCAAGCTTGTGGCTTCCTTTCATGGTGTTTCTGAATTTCTTCACTCCAAACCAAGGGCTGTATATACAAGTTTGAACAGTCAATAATGTTGTGGAAAAAATGCCAGATAGTATATTTTGTCGCTAGTAAAGAATATAAATCACAATTTGTGACGTTGGCAAATAAACGTTTTACACATTATTTTTTGTACTTTTGAAAAGAAAAACCTTTTGTCGAGTATGAGAAAAATACACATATATGAAATTGCAGGAGCCTTGACTTGATCATCTTATATTAAAATTCGAACTGTTTTGTATATCTGATTTAATATATATTCATTTTAATTGTTTGTTTGTCAGTCTTAATTTTTTCTTTCTTTTTCATACATGCTATTGTAATGTTTATTTACTTGTGATGGTATTTTTCCAGAAAATGGGTTTACCTGAATCATTCTTTTCATAAACACCAGGTGTTGGCCTGGATGCTGACCTTGATTCAGAATTAGTAAACAAAGTTCTATTTTATTTTAAAATGATTGGTTGTTGTCAAGATCATGATGGGACTATGTGGCTTAAGAAATAAACACTTTTTTATTATTCTGGGAATAAAATCATTGGTCTAATCAAGGCCATATTCTGTGTACATGATATAAACACCATCAGGTGAGCCTCCTTCTGATTTTGCACCTTGGGAGAATTTCAAAACTGCGTCTTATGATACAATATAACCTTTGTTTTAGAGATATCTCTCTCAGCTTTGGGCTTTTTTTTACTGATGTCAAGTTATGTTGTTGTAGTAAGATCTTGAACTATAATTTTCTTCAGATCAGTTGGATTTCAAAAGGATTAATTCTTTTTTCTCTGGAACTATTTTGAGGAGTGCTTACACACAAATTTTGGAAAGACATTGCTTACAAATTATGCAGTTATTTACAAGGAACTTTAGATAAGCACAGTATTGACTACAGCGTACGTCATCTTCATCCATCTTGGAATTTCCATCAGGATTCGAACTTGAAATTATTAGAACATTTATTACTAGGATTTTTGAAAAATAATTCTTGGATTATTCTTAGATTAGTTTTGGATTTGATTCTTGAAACCGTAAGTTCTTCTCTTTTTATTTTTACAGAATTTTCCCAGTGAAATAAATTATTTGTTAAATTTTAAAAACTTTATGTTTTCACTCTTTCTGTGTTACTGTTTGTTCAAACCTAAACATGTAACAAAACACAATCTCTTTTCCAAAGATGATAATAAACTTTTTACACGTTACTTTTTGTACTGTAAAAAAGAAACAACTTTGTTTATGAAACAAATTACATGAGTATGAAATTTCTTGAGTCATGCCACAACCGTGTTATATCTGATTTATCTTTTAATGGAGCGTACTATAGCAGGGTCACACTGTATTAATGGTTTGGGCCGAACTGTATCAGTCTAGCAAAGTGTCTACTAATCCATTCTGTAGTAGAAGATCCTATTACAGTAATGGCAAGTTCTCTTGACTATCTTCAGCCATTATCCTGCCACTGGGCAGGCAATTTTGGCAATTCAGTTTTAGCAGGTAATGTTTTGCTGCTATTAATATGTGCTTTTAATGATGGGTGGAGTGGGGTAAAACTAATTATAATTGTTTTAACTACTTGATATTATGGCTATATTGGTTTAAGTCAAAGAATGCTTAAATTCTGATTGTTGGATGTGGACTGAGGTATCCAACTAGGATTATGTTTTTTTAATTATAGACCTCTAATAGCTAATTGGAGGATATAATTATGTCCTTGGACTGGGGAGTGACTGTTACTGGAGGAAAAGATATAGGAATGTAATAATAGCAGGGAAGTATTACGTAACTAAAATTAGTTTTATCTCCTAAAAACTACATTTTAGTTTATGTAAACATGAAGATCAAGAAAACAATTATCAACTGTGACTAAGAAAAGTTGTATGAAAATATTGTGCAGAGAACAAAATTAGCATGTCCAAATCTTGAATTGTTAGAAGACTTGCTAGAATAAAGACAGTAGTACACAAAATCTTATATTTATGCTAATTTAAAATAAAATTTATGAAACTCATTGAAGGATATCAATCATTTCCTTGCCAATGCTTATTTCTTAAATTTCATTTGAAACGATTATTTTTGTAAAATCCTGTAAACAGTTTTTCCCTTTATGCACATTTGTGCATCAGGGATGCACGCTGGAGAAAATTGAAGCACACATTTTGTTGACATGCATTTTTTTATACAAAGGATTTGCATAATGCAATCAGGATTTATTTAGCATCCAATGCCTTGGATGAGGGGTGGCATCGTGTATACTTTGAGCATATGCATTGACTGCTTCTCCGTTTTGTTTACTCCCATGTGTTGCGCTCCTCTGTTCGTATAGCGGAGTGCAACACAGGGAGCATACAAAATAAGGTAGCAGACTAGTATAGGCAGTGTTATGACGGAGTAGCTTCCCCTAATCTCGCTAGCTCTCATGCGATTTCCATCGAGCTGAGCAAGATGTCATCTTGATGTTTAACCTTAATGCTTATTGCACTAGAAAGTGCTCTCCAGATTAAAACGTCGTCCACTAAGAATCATTAGTGAAGAAAGTGAAAGAAGCAGAACACAAAAGAGTAATTGTGGATCTAACTTTAATGAAAAATGGAGAAAATAATTCCCTTGACTGGAATATGGCACATCCGTTAGGATTAATACCGGTGTGACTTCCGATCGCGTGATTGCGAAGACTGCAAAAGTCAATAATCCTTTTGTGGCAGGGTTTAAGAATTTTAAACAATCCGCCCTCGTTCGCCACAAGATATCTGGAGAACACATTATAACCCAAGACATTCTTTCACAACAAAGAAATCAGTAAACTTGCCAAGACAAATGCATTTATTTGGATTACACAGTCAGGGGGTCATTGCAGATATTTGTTGGTTTCTAACTTTGCTGCAATAAAAGAAAGATCTTAAAGTTCAAGTGTAACTTATTAGAAACAAGATGAATCATTAGCCTCCTTGATTTTTGGATAAATTTGTTCTAGGACGAAGTACAATGAAACCGATGATAGTACACATTTTATGACAGGCAGTAAATTAATTGCCATTTAGTTAATAAGATTTATTAGGCTTTTTGTATTGGTTTGTATGTAACCTGTTGATCTATAATATTGCTTCAAAAAGATTATTAGGAAACTGTTGAAAGTACGACTTTAAAAGAAAAACGAACTAATACAATTATTCATTGAATGGACAATGCATTTGTTTGTTAATTGTGCATGTTGGTTTATTTGTGTTTAGGGAAAGAGAGAGTATGTTGTGCAAGTTGCAGTATCCTATTTCAAGCTGAAAAAGTACGAGTCAGATTTAAATTTGTCGCTACATTTTTGACCCCGACATTTTTTATTTGACCCCCAGTTCAGACACCAAGGGGTTTTTACTCTCAGTTTTAGACCCCTGGGGGATACACTGTGTAAATCGGATTAGTGATTATTGATCTTTAAAGCTTGATATAAGAAGTAACAGTTAACACATTCCCCAGTCCATTAAATAATTAATACATCCCCCAATCCATTAAATAATTAACACATCCCCAATCCATTAAAGGTCACTGGCCACATATATTGTACAAACGTGTGATATTATTATAGTTAGAAACAAAACGCGATTGTTATGTATGCACACCATAAAAATGTAATTAGACTTGAAACTCTGCTTTATAAAATGAAAAAATTATTCGCAATCTACGTAAACAATCGGTAGTTTCCGCCTGCCAGAACCGGATATGACGTACATTAATCCCTTCTATTCAACCTAGCCATTCAAGTGCTTAATTTCCCCACATAAATGTCTATGTGATATAGTGTACGATCGTGCTTTTGTACAGCAAATATGGTGCACTGTGTTGCATTCGGATGTAACCAAAAGAGTGATGATGGGAAAAAGCGTTCTTTCTTTTATCGAAAAACCATGCTTACCAGAAAAAAGTGTATTTAATCTGTGTGATCGAAATGGGGAGGGATGGGAAAGTTGTATCATTTATGCCGGATTATAGTGAATTTGGCCCAAAGACAATTCTGCCCAACTCGAAATACAGTTCGGCCAAACTTAGCAATAGTTTGAATGTTCTTTTTCTTCAACAAAAGAGTAGATTCAGTGTAAGATAGGTTTTAGGAAGAAAAAAAATTTAAACAAACTATTTTCATATTCTTTGAAAGAAAATAATCATACTTATATACTTATGAGAGAAAACACAAGCTGACATATCTTGCTTGTTCTAATAAAAATATTTATATGCATTTTTTATGCTAACAAATATATGCATCTGCACAACGACATTCTCAGTTGAAGTCTTCTGGTCAAATTATCAATAATGATTTATGAAACAAAAATACGTAACAGATAATATTCTACATAATACGTATACATTTTGTTAAGGGTAGTGTACATGAGATATTATGACAAATATACTTAAATTTAGTCTTCATATTGTAGCACAGCTGCATACAATACATATTAGATTACACATGAGAGAGAGAGAGAGAATAATGTTGAGCATTTTGTCAGTATTTAGTTGCTGCAATATGAAGCTCTTACCAGTTAATTTTATTGTTTGTTTTTATTTTTCAAATTGTCTTATTGTTTGTGTGCGTAAATTGAAAGCTTGTCATTACTGGTCATTATTGCCAATCATATTTGCCCCATTATTCCATATAAATTGGAAAGGAAATAATTTTGTGTTTAATTTGTGCCCCCCCCCCCCACTCACGGTACAAAATAAATTGATAAACATACACTTGTTTGAAAATAAAATGAAAGAAATTGTTATCATATATTTCTTCTTTTTTCTTCACGAGAAAATTATTTTTTTAAAATATATATCCACGAACTCCGTATATGTAACGGATGCCGGCTTGCTGCATCCTTAGTGTAGTGTGTATCGATTATGCCAAATCGCAAATGAGAAGAAAGTATCACCCGATTGCTTGAAGGCACCTGACATTTACGCATGATAAGTTATTTATTTCAAACTGACCCAGATTGTATTGTATCCAGGTTAACTATAAGTTGGTATCTCGCGAATAAAAATCATTATTTTAAAATACATTCAATGTGAGTGCAAATGATAATCTTTTTGCTAGCATGGGTTACAAAAGTGTTATTAAAGCAGGTTATTATTGTGTATACTATTTTCCCTGCAAACATCAATTATGAATACATATGGCAAACAAATAGAAGACCGGGTGATAAACACAACTGGCGGGAGCAATATACTCATTGTTAAAATTACCGACAGGATATCAAATACATAGGTTATTTTATTACAATGCAAACCAACCCAGGAAACTTGACTTTGGTATCTTTTTAGTGTGGCGGTTTTTTCTTCTGAAGTTAGCCAACAAAAGGAAGTCAAGTTTTGGCTTCTTTTGATTCTTTAAGTGTGTCGATTTCTTTCATCTTTTTTTTTATAAAGTCTGCAGACACGCGAAAGCCAGCATTGATTCTTTTTACCTGTATTAACGGGAATTTTCAAAATAAATTGAAACAATGGAACAGTTTTGAAAGCGACACAATCTAGTGCGTCGTGCACGCATACGATATAAGACTGAACAGTAAATTAGTTTTCATTAGTTTCATCTAAAATATTCCTTATCCATAGTTATAGTGTTTTATTTTTCGACAACATGAAGCATGTACTTCGTCTTGTAGGGATAAATGTATGTCATTTCCGGTTGCATCCATTATAGGTGGGAAATTGTAACTAAGGGGAAGTAACAGTGTTGTATACTTCTATTCTGAGTAATTAAATTATTATTTCTTCTTTACACTTGATAATTCTTTTGTTCTTTTTGTGTGAGTATAACTATTTTTAATCATGTAATGCAAATCTGATATAAATAGGAAAATGTTGGAGTATGGCCGGTGACCTTTAAATAGTCAACACATCCCCAAATCCATTAAATAATTAACACATCCCCAATCTATTAAATAATTAACACATCCCCCAATCCATTAAATAATTAACACATCCCCAAATCCATTAAATAATTAACACATCCCCAATCCATTAAATAATTAACACATTCCCCAGTCCATCAAATATTTAACATGTTCCACAGTCCATTTAACAGGTAACACATACCACATTTTTACCTAACTCTCCCAAATGCTTTGACTCTTTATTAATGTATTATGTATTTTAGCAGCTTTTATGTTCCTGTTCTGAATTCCAATAGCTCTCGTCTTACTGTCACAATACTTTGTAATTTTCTAATATTATTTGCCAGTGAATATTTTAAATACTGTATCATGTATTTTCATTTGTGGATGGCTTTAATCTTAATGTTGGTTTGAACAGCATTTTTAATACATCATTGGCGATATCATGTCCAAGAAATAGGATCTAATACATGTATGTGGTTTGTCAATGATGCTAAAAGTGGCTGAAGTAAAGTTGTATGCTGTTAGTTCCATTGATCCTTCGTCTTAATTAAATGGACTCTATATAGCACATTTCCTTGTATAGCTCGGATGTGGTCATAGACCCTGTTTTCAGGATGACTAGATTTAATATTGAATTCAACCCAATATTATGTGAGCTTGATTACAGCATAATACATTTTTATAACCTCCCTCAGCTACATTATTGTGAGGGACAACTGTACATTGCTTGTCTCAAAATTGCCCATCCTCTAGTTCTGCAAGGGGACCTGAGAGTCATTTCAAGAAAATATTGATGTAAACATAAAAAACACTGAAAAAACACTGAAGGCTAGTTTGACATTTCATGTAAATTATGGTTTAGATATTTATGATTTTTTAGGAGTTGGTTATTGTTTGACTGCAACTAAGAGCACCTTATTTGCTATATCATATTGAGGAAATGGGAGGTAATTGCCTCTCCAACTTACACACTAAGACAGCAGTATCAGGCTGGCCTGGGTTGGAATCAGACCTGCAAACCATTCAGTTATGATACAAATGCTCTCCATCTAAATTATCATGGTTTACTTCATGACATGTTATGCAATGTTTTGGTAAATTCTGAGCCTGTTTGAAATGATAGTAAATAACTAAGTACAGTGCTGCTTTATGTTGTTTTACAGATACAACTTTGTCATTATGTTTTTGTTATGTTAATCCAATCTTTTCTTGAATACAGGACAAACAAAATTTGAAGCTTGAGGTACGAATAGATTCAGATTCAGATGCATATGATGGAGGAGTTATATTGGTAAGTACAATTCATTTTATAAAAATGGATCCAAGTTTAAGATATCCATTAAATATAGAAGAATGGAGATTTTTCTCAACAATGTCTTAAAGTTGTACATTTATACACTTTATGTATAATGTTTTGCAAATGTAATATTTTTGGTAATGAACATATTTAGCTTTTTACATCTATTCACTTGATTTACTCTGAAAACATACAACACTTTGTAGGTCACAGATGAGTCAGATTTATACCAGCTACAGTTTTAATGTGTGAATGAACTATTATAATGGAGAGGAACATACAAAGATCAGACAAATAAAATTCACTCACTTCTGGTAAATGACACCATAGTCACTGATGACACTGACATTGCAAAATGTTTTCCATGATTTTTTCACCTACATTACCACAAAGTTAAAAGAACCAGTTATAGAAAACAACTTTAATGAACTGAGAAAGTTCTGCAGCAGCAAAAGGAGGTCTGTTTCTCTATCCCACCAGTATTGAAAAACTTTGTTAAAAAATGTCTTAATGAACTTGATACCAAGAGAGCTACAGGGCTTGATCAGATTGGTCCATGACTCATTAAATCTTCTGCCTCTGATATTGTAGATAGCATACCATTCATAAACAATTTAAGTTTTGCAACCTCATCTGTCCCCAAAATATGGAAACTGCAAAAGTAACACCTATTCACAAATCTGGTTCTAAGGATGACGCTGATAACTACCGACCAATTTCAATACTACCACACTTGTCAAAAGTGATTGAAGAACATGTCCATGACTCATTCATGTCATATTTAAACAACAATTGCTGTTCCGCCCTAATCAATCAGGCTTTAGACAGAAACATTCCTGTGAGACTGCCTTGATCTCCCTAACTGATAAATGGCTTCAAGCACTTGACCAAGGTAGAATAATAGGATCTGTTTTTGTAGATTTCAGGAAAGCTTTTGACATGGTGGATCATGAAATCCTTTTGAAGAAAATGAAAATCTACCAATCTGATGAAAGAACAATTAGATGGTTTACTTCTTACTTAAGTAAGATAACACATGCTTACATAAATGATGTTCTGTCTGAACCTGGAACAATTATATATTAAGTACCACAAGGCTCAGTCCTAGGTCCATTACTTTTTTTTATATTTATTAATGACTACCACTTTTACTAAGAGACTCAATATCATCTATAGATCTCTATGCAGATAACACAACATTGTCAGACATCCAAAACACAAAGCATGAACTTGAAATTTCTTTACAGAATGCCCTAAACAAACTGGAAAACTGGTGCACATGCAATGGCATGGTGGTAAATACTGGTAAAACTAAAATTACTTATCTCAACACAGCAAAAAAGGACAAATCTTGATAGTGATGAACCATGTCTGACATGGAAGGATAGACTACTTGGTGTTCTGGTAGATAATAAAAAAAAAATAACGTATCATGGTTGAAAATATCAAACATATCAGTAAAAATGTCAATTCAAGTTATGGCTTCTCAGTAGGATAAGACATTTTCTCCCTGAAAGGCACAGGAAACTATTTTATAACAGTTACATACAACCCTATTTACACCACTGTAATATACAGTATGGGCTAATTCAAATGATAAAAACACAGCAAAGCTACCACATCTTCAGAACAGAGCATTAGGGCTAATATCAATCCAGAAAGAAAGCAAGGTAAATTTAGCTGGCAAGTTAAAGATATTACCTATTAAAGACTGAATCTGTTTGAGAAAAGCCATATTAATGTACAGGATATCCCATAATAGTGCTCCTGCATGTTTACAATCACTATTCCAGTATAGGCTACCTGGTGATACTCCCCACCTGCAATCCATGTCTACCAAACAGTATAAAATTCCCAAACCAGATAAGGAGTTATTTTAAAAAAGTTTCCAATATTCTGGAACACTCTGCTCTGGAATAGTGTTCCAGTTGAGATAGAAATGCCCACTTCATTTTCTTCTTCCAAACGCAGTATTTCCACTGGCTTCAGAGATGCAGCTAAAATAAATATATTCCTTTGTATGAGGGTCTCAAGGTAGATTAGTTCTTAGCTAACCGTGTTACCTTCTTTAAATAAGGTCATTATCATTATTATTATTGCTAGCATTTTAATGAAATGTGTTTGCAATCCAGTTGTTATTTATGTTGTAGTCTTGATGCAATGAAATATCCTTAAACTGTAATAAACCTTTATGAAACTTTGACAGTTATTTCTTGGGGCGACTGCTCCGGTGGCCTAGTGGTTAGTGCGTCCGCCGTGGATACGGGAGGTCGTGGGTTCGATCCATGGCCAAGTCATTCCAAAGAATTTCAAAAATGGTACTAACAGCTGCCTTCCTTGGTGCTCAGCATTAAGAGGTTAGTGTTAGGACTGGTTGGCCTGATGTCAGGATAATTTGACTGGGTGGGACATCATGTTTCATGTCTGCGGAATGATGCCCCAGTGCTAGACATCACTATAAACTGCCACACTGGAGACATCATAGCGATATGACTGAACAGTTGTTACAGCTACGTTAAAAATCCATATCACATCACATCACATATTTCTTGGGGCAAAACTGATTCAGAAAATGGGATAATGTACATTGGGAAATATACATCAGGACCTCAGTCAGTACTATATATAATGTGCAAGTTTGTTGTCTTAGTAAATTCCACTATGAGTTGAACTGTATTGTTATTTTCTCATGATACCTCCATCTTTTGCATAAGAATTGTGAATTATGTTTCAAATACAGTCCAGTCCTTTTGATCCAACACATCCGATTCCATGATTCCATTACAAAATGTGGATCCCCTGTTTTATGTTGCTCACTGTTTGTGTTACGGCCTGTATTTAAATTTGTATGTGTTACATGTTGATTTTACCAATGAACAATACTGCTGTCATCCAGTAGCTTTGATGCGAGTAAAATTACAATGAATAACATTTGACTTAGTTCCAAATGCTGTTACAACCATGAATATGTAGGAGTTTGGATTACAAGGAAAGAAGCAGGTCACCAAGTGCAAACTTTAAACATCAGATAATATTATAGTTGTCCTTCCCTCAATTTCAAATGCATATGGATCTGTTCTAAAGAATGGCAAATTCAATTGTGAAAGGAGATATTAACTTAATTTTTCAGAAAATTTTACAGCATAGTACTGAAATAAATGAAGCAAACTTGTCATCATTGCAGAGGTTGCTGCTTTAAAGAGTAAGCCAGTATATGGAAACAAAACTCCTGCGACTTTTAGACAAGGGGAATCCATAACTTTCATGGTTGGATCAATTGCATCCTCAATTACCTACCCCATCAATACAGGATAATTCTGCTATAGGCATGCAGCAATGGTATATTATTTCACCCCTAGACAGAACCCAGCATGTGCAGTTCAGAGCACATTATAATGACCTGGTTCAAAAAAATATGGCATTTTTCAGGGCTCAGTCCTAGCATCTATCTTAATTCTATTTGACATTAATGAATTTTTATTTTATATAGAGAACATAAAAACTGATATGAATGCAGATGATGCAGAATTTCATATAGTTAGATGATGACAGCAACACACTTCAAGAACCGCTGCAGTACAGTCTTAATCATATCAGTAAATGGTGTCAAGTCAATGAAATGTACCCAGTATATTGAAAGCCCACTGCAGTGCTTGTAGGAACATCAAACAGATTATCCATGAAAAACCCCATTCAGCTGCAAATGATGAATATATATCTAGTGTAGAATGAATGCCATAAACTCCTAAATTTAATGATAAACTAGCTTGGAATCATCACATAGATCATGTCTGTAACTTTATAGGTTCCAGGCCTTACTTTACTGCCAACTTAAATACAGAAGAAAAGAAATATCTACCTATTCATGCAACAAAAGTATTTTATTAAACATGTATATCTATTACCTATTATAGACTACAGTTTCACAATATGGCATCCATGCACATAAGTTAATATTAATTGTATAATTAAATTTCAAAGCGGCAGATAGAATAACAGATTATCTGCTTACTTGTTTCAATCTTGACATGTACTGACATTATTTTTGACAACAGAATTTCATATCATAAATAATAATTTAACACCTTTGTACCTGGGTGATATAATGGTCCAAACCAGCAATACCATCTCTATTAGTCTTTTTCAGCATCAAACCTATGTTTAAAACTGTGAAGCCAAGAATGAATGCATTTAAAAATTCATTTCAGTATACTGGATCTACTAAAGGAATCAGCTGCCTTAACTAAAGCAATATGACAATCTTACTGTGTTCAGATCAGAGATATTTCAGCTACCAAAGCATCATATCTCTCACCAGAAATTCTCTCTAGTTTCTCTGGTGATATATGTACATTATACAAGTTTAAAGTGACTTATTTGTGTGACATTAACCTTCAAATTAGTACATTTTTATCTCAATTGTGTGCACATGTATAGAATATTTTACACCCTGAGGGACTCATGGGAGAGTATCTTATATTTTGGTATAGAACATTGCATTCCCTTGAGAGACTCATGGGAGATTACCATATATTGTGCTGTAGATTATTGTATGCACATGAGGGACTTGTGGGAGATTACCTTATCTTTTAGTAAAGAATATTGTAAACCCTTGAGGGACTCATGGAAAGTTATCATATATTTCACTATTGAATATCTTATGCCTTTGTGGGATTTGTGAGAGATTACCATGTACTTTGCTAAATGCATTCTATCCTCTTAAATATTATTATTAATAATAGTAATAAATACTCTACAAAATGATGCCCACTATCATTTCATTTCATCTATGCTTTTGACATGTAGAAGTCTTAACTGGACCTTGAAAATACCTATTTTATTCCAAACATAATTTTGTGTATTTGTCTTCTTAACGAAGTGTGCCACTGTAACTGTTAATTCATCAACAAACAGAAATTACATCCTGGGTATCATAATCATAAAGTACGTTGAAATTGCTTACATGTAGATTTGACACTTTTACATTCAGTTTAAAACAGCAGAACAAGATTGATTTTCATGTGTACTCTGTCACTGATTAGTGATGCAAGAACTTGAAGTACTGTTTTTTTCAGAATTTGTATTTCATATGCCTAGATCTACTATTGTTTTCTGTTGATTTGGGTTCTTGCTATAGGTTGCACTTGCCTAGATTAGCAATTGCTTTCTGCTGGTTAGGGTTCTTGATATCTAGGTGGTACATCCCTACATCTACTATTGATTACTGCTGGCTGAGGTTCTTCCTATATATATAGTTGACACTTGTTAAGATCTGCTATTGATTTCTGCTGATTGGGGTTCTTGCTATTTAGGTGACACATATCTAGATCTACTATTGATTTCTACTGGTTGGGGTTCTTGCTATTTAGGTGACACATGTCTAGATCTACTATTGATTTCTACAGGTTGGTGTTCTTGCTATTTAGGTGACAAATGTCTAGATCTGCTATTGATTTCTACTGGTTGGGGTTCTTGTTATCCAGTTGACATGTTTAGATCAGCTATTGATTTCTACTGGTTGGGGTTCTTGCTATTTAGGTGATACATGTCTAATCTACTATTGATTTCTACTGGTTTATTGGTTCTTGTTATTTAGGTGACACATGTCTAGATCTTCTATTGATTTATACTGCTTGGGGTTCTTGCTATCTAGGTGACACATGTCTAGATCTAAAGTACTATTGATTTCTACTGGTTGGGGATCTTCGTATCTAGGTGGCAAATGTCTCGATCTATATAGAGTTCTGCTGATTGTGGTTCTTGCTATTTATGTGGTACATCAGCAGTCAGTTGGCATATTACTTCAAATTGCTAAGAAAGAGAATAATTTTCAAAATTAATTTTACATCTGATTTTGGCCAAATTATTAGTTCAGTCATTTTGCAAGATATTGTGGGCAAAATTCTCAATACAGATTTGGTTAAGCTGATATGTAATGCCCTTTCTCACTGCCTATCATGGCATTTTGCCTTAGGTTAGAACCATTGTGGTATATAATTGATTCTGCATATATCAAGATGTAATTTCATGGACCCTGACCATTGTGTTATATAATTGATTCTGCATATATCAAGATGTAATTTCATGGACCCTGACCATTGTATTGTAACAAGGCTTACCTTCAGTAAATTTCGATGTGAAAACCTGGAAAGTGAGCTGTTGTAAGGAACATGAATCAGCCTTTCTCAAAATCATAACACATAAATAAAATCCATAATTAATATGCAAACAAAGATACATACATGCACTTTTAGGTTCATGTGGTAAAGGTTGTTTTAAAATAAATTTAGTTTGTGATGTAATCTTCCATATCATACTGGTAGTTTTATATACTGTTAAGGTATCTGATATGATCAGATTTAGTAAATTAACTTTTAATTCATGAATTTCAGACATTGAGTCGAGGAAGATTATATAATTCAACCTTCTTTCGAAGTGGAGCAATAAAAGTACATGACCTGAGTCGACTTAAACATCACCTAACCCCATCTGGCAGAAGTATTGCATACTTCATTCACCAGGATGGAGAGATTGTTGCTGATCAAATAAAATATGATGTGAGGAGAACTTGCTTTAACCGAGAGGTAGGTACATTATCTACTAGCATGATGCTGTTTATATTGTATTTTATTATCTCTGTAACACATACACCTGTAAAACATACACCATCAAGAGCCAGATCTTCTGTTGCATTGTCTGATGGCAGTAATGGCAGTATTTGTTGTAATCATTCATATTTATAATTTTAAACTACCAATTCAGACCCTGCCCTTACGAAACTTTCCATAAGGATTGGATATGGAATCCATACATACTTTTACAGAAATATCCATATGGACTTTTTCATTCTATAGCTGAACCAGTCTTATGGATTTCAGTGTATCCACATGGAAATGTTATGGATTCCTTACGTACTCTTTATGGAAAATCCCATGGAATATGCAAATTAGTCCATGAGATCTGTAGGTTGTCTGTATGCAATAAAATTTGGCAATAATCCATATGGAGTTTGTGAATAGTCCATATGGAATTGGGAAATATACCATATGGAATTTGTAAGTGGTCCATATGGAATTTGTAAATAGTTCATGTGGAATTTGGTAATAGTCCTTAAGGCAGATTTCAGACAGGTTTTTAATTGCTTTCTGCCTTAACCATACAAAAATCTGCTTCAGATTTCTATTAAACTGCCTGATGATTCTTACACATTATTGGGAATCAATGATAAATATTCACAATAATTTATAAAATGGATCATAAATTTTATTTTGACAGACATTATCAGATAAGATTTAGGTTTTTCTTGTCCTCATTTTCTTTCTTGCATACAAAACCTAATCGATGATGGCATCACTTAAGTCTTTTCATTTCACTGAAAAGTTATGTGAGATTTCACAAATATTTCGATCAAAACTTTCATTGAAATTGTGGTGAGATCTCACTAAAATTTCACGGAAATATTTTTGAGGTTTCACAAAAGACTTGGCTAAAACTTTCGTGAGATTTCACTAAAATTTTGATCATTATATAGTATTTTACTGAAGTTTCAGTAGTTTTTCAGACATTTCAAAAGGTTTCAAATAAATAATGTTATGAATTAAACAGGACTTTATGAACCAAGGTGATATTTAAGTGTGCATGAAAAAATTTTACAGGTATTGTAATTACATGACATCCAAGGCAAGAGATATGGGAGTTAATAATAATAATAATGATAATAATAATAAAGACTTTATTTAGAGAGGGTAAGTCAATTAGTTACAGAATTAATCTACTTTGAGGCCTCTTTTATGTTATGTACAATATATACAGTATATACAACATGATGTGAAGAATCTGGCTTGACACTAAATAATAAAGTGATTTTACAAATCAAAGTATCAAGCCTGGAACATATGCACAGGCATCTGTGAACACATAAACATATATAAAACATAAAATATTAGGCTGCGTTGAAAAATTCAACTGTGAAAATGATGCAAAATTACAGAAAAGCATCCATTTGAGGCATTGATTATGAAAAGAAGAAATGCTAGGAGCCTGCCTTATGTCACTGTTGTACTGCAGACTTGATTTTTGATTAATGTACAAGCTGTGATGCTGTTGTGGTCTCTTGAATTAGTCCTTATTCCATAAGCAGCCATGATAAACGTTTATCATGCTATAATTACTCTTATAAAAAGTTATTTTACACTGAATTCTAACACACCTAGAATATTTTGATAATGTACACAGTAATGCCTCATGATATTGAAAGTTGATTCTACGTGTGGGCCAACAAAATTTCACAAAGATATGACTATCTTAAATTCTGGAAGTTAGTCAGTTTGGAGTTCTACAACATCGAAATCATCCTGGTTCAATTCCTTGTCCTATTTAGCACGTTAGTTGCTATAGTAAAGCTCTTTATGGCACAGAAAGCAAAATGCTAGTCCTGGCGTTCAGTTTTCATACAGAATGACCAATTACATTCCCATCGACTTTGCATTCAAGCTATTCTCATTGCCGCATATTTTTCACATGGTTATTCAATCTCATATCCCACTCGAATATTTGAATCGCCATGTTTAGCAAGCATTCTCATTCCCATCAGTTTCCGTTACGCGACGATTCATTGGGCAAGTACAAAATTTTGACCAATCAGAAAGCTCTTTACAGCGATCATCTGTTAAATAATAAATGGAACAAATACTTATTAGAAAGCTTGTTGCGGAATGGGGCCGAATAGAGCATTCTTTGCTGTGAAGTACTTATGGAATTGATATGGAATAAATTGTCTGATTACATAAGTTTTTCAGTCCATATCTGTTCCATACGAATCCCTGAAGTATTCTATACGTAATCTATGAGAAATGTCTGTACAGTTGATTTTCTGCCAGTTCTATATATGATGGCAGATATGGGTCTATACTATAATGGTAAACATGGAAAGTAGTGGAGTATAAAAATTGTTTATAAATATAAGTTTGGTGTGAGCTTGGAAAATCTCACCCTTATGTTCATAATTTGTGACAGGAACAAGGCTTTGCCAAGCAAAATCTACTTACTACATATTGAAATTGGACCTTTCCACAATAAATTCTCTGATATCCTGAAATTTACGATGAAATCCAAACTCAGTGTGGTACAATAGCATCATGTTAAGACTTTTATAATTTGGGAGGAACCCATTGAGCTTCATCAGCAAATGTGTGTATATCCATGAAATATGGCATATGTCCGTTAAGTATGGCAGACTGTAAATGTGTGTGTCCATGAAGTATGGCAAACTGTGAAAATATGTGTATGTCCATGAAATATGCAATATACCCATGAAGTATGGCAAACTGCAAATATGTATATGTCCATGAAATATGGCATATATCCATGAAATATGGCGTATATCCATGAAGTATGGCCAACTGTGAAAATATGTGTATGTCCATGAAATGTGGCATATATCCATGAAATATGGCGTATATCCATGAAGTATCGCCAACTGTGAAAATATGATGTACGTCCATGAAATATGGTGTATGTCCATGAAATATGGCATATATCTGTGAAGTATGGCAAATTGTGAAAATATGTCCATTAAATATGGCGTATGTCCATGAAATATGGCATATATCCATGAAATATGGCGTATATCCATGAAGTATGGCAAACTGTGAAAATATATGTATGTCCATGAAATATGGCATATGTCCATGAAATATGGCATATGTCCATAAGTATGGCAGACTGTAGATGTGTATGTCCATGAAGTATGGCAAACTATGAAAATATGTGTATGTCCATGAAATATGGCATATACCTATGAAGTATGGCAAACTGAAAATATGTGTATGTCCATGAAATATGGCATATATCCATTAAGGATGGCCAACTGTGAAAATATGTGTATGTCCATGAAATATGGTGTATGTCCATGAAATATGGCATATATCCATGAAGTAAAAATGCTTAAAGTCATATGTTGCTTTCTTGTTATGGCAACAAAAAAAAACATCATACAGAATTTTTGACCACCTATCAGTCTCACCCCTAAAATCCATGTTCTCGCTGTATGATACCTTTCTTATGCTAAGATTTTTACTGGCAGTGTTTATTTTATGTACCTGTAAAAGTGATTGACTTATGATGCAGAAATTTAAATGACAACCAGATAAACATATGCTGTCACTGAAGTATGGAAAACTGTGAAAATGTATACATGTCCATGAAGTATGGAAAACTGTAAAAATGTGTATATATCCATGAAGTATGGAAAACTGTAAAAATGTGTACATGTCATGAAGTATGGAAAACTGTAAAAATGTGTACATGTCCAATTGTCCAAGAAGTATGGAAAACTGTACAAATGTTTGTACATGATGTATTGTAAACTGTAAAAATTTGTGTATGTCCATAAAATATAGCAAACCCTTAAAATTTTTGTATGTCCATGAAGTATGGCAAACTGCAAATTTGTATATGTCCATGAAGTATGACAAACTGTACAAATGTGTATGTCCATGAAGTATGGTGAACTGTAAAAATATGTACATGTCAATGAAGCATGGCAAACTGTAAAAATGTGTACATGTCCATGGAGTATGGCAAACTATAAAAATATGTATTTGTCGATGAAGTAATTCGGACTTTAAAAATGTGTGTATGTACTTGGAGTATGGCAGACTGAAAATGTACGCATGTCCATGGAGTGATGAGCAAACTGTAAAAATGTGTGCATGTACATGAAATATGGCAAACTGTGAAAATGTGTGCATGTACATGAAATATGGCAAACTGTAAAAATGCTCCAAGTCAAATGTTGCTTTCTTGTGATGTATCATAGCCAAACAGAATTGAGAGAATCTTGAACCATCTATCAGTCTCACCCCTCAAGTTCATGTTCTCACAATATGATACATTTTTATGCTAAGATTTTATTTGGTCTTATTTTTTTTAATGCATCTGTTAAAGTGATTGACTTGTTAGGCAGAAATTTAATTGAGAACCAGATAAATTAAACTATATCGTCAGTGCATGTTTACCTAATTAACCTGTAGATGGTTCTAATTATCTGGTCACTGTGTATGCATATTCCATACAATCTGCATCATACTGGCATGAAAGACTTTGTATTTTGCATTAGACCACATGAATGACCTAAGAAAAATCTACTCTGAGAATTTACACAGAATAGTGTTATTGTTACATCTGACTGGTATTCTAAAAATATCACACAATATTGTAATTTTGAGATCTAATAGGCTAATGGTATTCAGAAAATATTACTGAATATTGTAATTGTTAGATCTGATAGACTAGTATTCTGAAAATATAGAATATTGTAATTATTAGATCTAACAGACTGGTATTCTGATAATATTATAGAATATTGTAATTGTTAGATCTAATAGACTGGTATTCTGAGAATATATAATATTGTAATTATTAGATCAAGCAGACTTGTATTGAAAATATTACTGAATATTGTAATTGTTAGATCTAACAGACTGGTATTCTGTTAATATTATAGAATATTGTAATTATGAGATCTAACAGACTGGTATTCTGATACTATTATAGAATATTGTAATTTTTGGATCTAACAAACTGATATTCTGAAAAATATCAGTGAATATTGTAATTATTTGATCTGACAGACTTATTCTGAAATTTAAGGGCTGTTCCATTAAAATGTACATGTACATGGGACCCAGGGAAGGCACATTTGAAGTGGGGTTCTCACCCATAGATGCAATTTAGAAATTTCTTATAATTTTAATATGAACTCTGTGAAATCAAAGTACTCTGGCAAATATTGTTTTCTACAAACTGCTTTCCCTGGGTACCATATATGTTTAAATGGAACAGCCCTAACTGACTTTTATCCTTTTTAGATCTAACAAACTGGTATTCCGAAAATAATACTGAATATTGCAATTGTTAGATCAAACAGTTATTCTGAAAGTATCATTATTTTGCACAGGGTTAACTTATTAAAGAAAAAGAATTTCCCAGGTTTTCCTCGCTGTATATATTAGGTATTGTTAAAAGAACTTCTAATTTCCTTTATTTTGGTGATTGGCTGATAGGTGTATTTGGGGTTATAGCATACAGCTTTGCCATTCTTGAGATGTGCACCTATAAATGATAGCTCCTCTTGGTCTTTTTAACTTCCTGGACTTAAGAGGTAAATTATGTTTATAAAAATGGATAACTTTTGTTCATTTTATATATTTGGTAATTCATTTATTGTACTTTCAGAAACTTGTACTGTCTAGTCTGGCAAAATTCATTTTCCCTATTTTAATATCAGCTGAAGATAGTGTATTTTACACAAATCAGGCTGATTTATTTGAGCACATGGGCACAGTCATTTTCATCAGCTGTGTGCTTAGATCATGCCTGATTCCATAAGTACAATATCAAATGAAATTTCAACAACATTACATGAAAGTAAGATAGAGCTATGCAAACATTCTCTCCATTGTGCATGTTGCAAATGCAGACAACTTCAATCTACACCTGGCTTTCTCTCATAAGTTCATAATATCTGTAGAGCACCCACATTCTATTTGTTAGATCTAACATACATATTTGGAAAATATTACTGAATATTGTAATTGTTAGATCTAATAGACTGGTATTCAGGAAATATCACAGAAATGCTGATCACCTACAATACCATTGTTGATGCTCAGATATTTAATCCGTTATGATGCAGCAGTATAGTTGGCCTTAATTGTCACTTGAATACCAATAATTTAATTATAAATGTATCTTTCCATTTGGCAGCTTACTGTCGATTTGACAAATGAACAAGTGGAACCAGGGCATAATATTGGGATGACTGTTACTGGAGTGGAAAACTCCAGAGTGGGACTGGGGGTCATAGACAAAGCTGTTCTTCTTGTCAGCAACAGATCTAACCTACTAGAACGAAACCAGGTAAGTAAAATTATGCACTTATGAGACATAGATGGCAACTGGTTTCTATATCTCACCCCAGGCTATGGTCAGAGAAGAACACATATATTTTTGTTGACAGGATGACATCAATGTTAGGAGTTACTTTATCAGTCTTATTTATCATGCGTAGTGAATTTTTGCTATTACCAGTTCTACTCTTTATAATGAATTTATAATATCAGGTTCCTTGAAGCATTAGTTGCATCATTCGAATCAAGAGGGTATAGACCCAAGTATTTAAATTCATTGAAACCTTGATACCTGGAACCATCTATGTACCTAGTAAATCAGTGTGAAAAATTGATAGTTAAAGGCTACATATTATGCCTGCTGCCAGGCCATAAAAAACACTTAAAACATTCTTAGTTTTTTTAGCAGACCCTGCTTGATCTATGAAATTTTACTGTAATTTGACAAAACGCAAATATGAACATGTTAAATAATCATATGAAGATATGTATAATCTTTGTCATGTCTACATTAGTGGGAAAGGCATGCTTACTGCTTACACCAGCAGCAGCAACATCGATGGTGGCTTTATCAATATTTTTTTCATTTGCATATCCTTGCTAAACCCATTGATAGAGTTTCATCACACGAAGCAAGAATGGTTATGAAGCAAATACATTTCATTTTGCTATAAACTATCTCGTCTCTTTGACTTTGTGGTTAGTGTCACAGTAAGGAAATTTGCTTTAAGATTTTGGTCAAAGTTTGTTTTATTTGCTTATATTTCCTAAACCCCTTAATGGATTTGTTTCATATTTGGAATCAATCATTATGAAGATAATTCATTCTTTGATAAACTGTTTCACCTTTACCCTTTTTTGGTCATGGTCATAGAGAATTTGTGTTAAGGTTTTGGTTAAAGTTTTTTAATTTGCTAATATTTTCTAAAATCCCTGAATGGATTTTGTTCATTCTTATGCTGAATCATAATGAGGCTAACATAATGCATTTTGCACCATGCATTTATATCCTTTTGAACTTGGAGTCATGTTTGACAGCAAATTTTTGATCATGGGATTGACATGCAGGCCATGTCCTTCTGGTTAGTGCATTGATGCAACAAGTACCCTAAAATACAATATTGTCTCATGTATATTTAATTAATATAGTGTACCTGATATTTGTCAGGGTTGAGAGTTGCCCCTACCTGATTTTTGTCATGATTGTTATGTTTACTTAAATTTAAGTTCAAGATCTGACCTTGTTTTATGAGTTAGTGAAATTTTCCATTAGAAATTATTAGTTTTCCAGAACATTCCATTGCATCATTGGTCTAGTGACTGTCTGTGTATAACAGGAATTTGGTAAACAATTATTCATTCCTGTTTCATATCAATCTTTGGGAATCAATGATCAGAGTTTATAGTTGTGTTCAGATATAATTCTAGAAGAATTGTTTATTTAAATTGTTAATTGGAAATACAAAATGCTGATTGACCTTTTGGACTAACACAGTACTTAGGGGATATTGTGAACACATTCAAGACTATTGGTACATTAGCACATTCAAAACTATGGGTACATCGGCGCAGTCAAGATTATTGGTACATCAGCACATTCAAAACTATTGCTATTTCAGGACATAAAAGATTATTGGACTTCATTTAGAACATTCTATACTGTTGGACTTGTGATAGAAAATTTAGGATTATTTGTGATTTAATTTGCAATACTGTAAGTGTCTCTTAAATTTCCACTATGTAGTTTCACTAAACTTGTTGGTTTTCCTTCTTTCTGTATCATAGTGTAAGACTTATAGTTGTAACAATTGAACTACGCTTTATACGTGTTGATTCCACATGTATCTGTGATTTAAATATTTAAAATAGTACAGATAGAATGATTGGAGGAAAGCTAAATACTTAAAGTAATGGTTTCCATTTTGAAACTTATGGTTTCATTAGCAGTGCACACCTGACACCCTGGCAGTTCTTGGATTTTGGAGTTGTTTTGTTTCTCATTGATTTGACACTGCCGTTGTGTGTAACAATTTAAATGTATGCATGATACCTATTGACAAATGCATGTACTTCTTTGGTAGCTTTGTAAAAAGGTATATGGTCTTTCAGTGGTGTGGCTGAACTTACTCCAGGAAATTTGTTCTCTCTCTCTCTCTCTCTCTCTCTCTCTCTCTCTCTCACACACACACACACGCACACACACACACACACACACAGACACTTCTTTTATCACAAAATAATTTTGTTGAAACTAAGATGGATAGAATATGTTGTTCTTTTAAAGAAATCAGAGCACTTAAATTTTTTCCACATTATTGCTATTGTTATTATTAATTTCATCTGTCAGTTTAGTGGCACTTGATAAAATAGTCGGGTTGTGATTATTACCATGTTTATATTTGCTCATGACAAGTATAATAGTCAGGACCCAGTGTATCCAAACATCTCAGATTTCTTCATCTCAAACAAATGTTTGAATATCTTCATTTTGGTTTGAGAAAATAAAGAAAGAAGCAGATGTTAATGGTTAAACATTTTAATAGCCCTAAATTTAGCCTTATTTATCTTGGAGAAAATTTTAGGATTTCAGATCGAACCGAGAAAATGTTTAAATTGCTCAATTCTTGATTTTAGTTATTTGGTTAATGGAAATGTCACATTAGTACAGACCAATATAGGCTTGAAAAGAAGGTCAGCTTCAGACTTATATGATTTTAAATTTAAATTAAGTTGCATTAGATGGCTAAGTAAAAGTTCCATTTTATTGAGTTTAAGTTGCCTTTTTTTCTATTCAGATGTTTGACAAGATGGAAGCCCATGACCGAGGATGCACCAGTGGTGGTGGAGCGGACAGTGTCTCAGTATTTAGGGTGAGCAGGTCCCACCCCACTCACACCCCCTTTTATGACATAATTAAAAGATCTCCTTTAAGTGCAGCTCCAAAGTTGGTGCCTTTTAATATGACTTTGATGGAATTTTGTTTTAAAATTAGGTACTACCAAATTTTGAAAATTTTGATCATAATTGAAAGTTTAAAAAATAAAGTGGGAAAATGTACCAAGAAAAATATTTACGCTTCTCTGTTTAAAAGAAGTGGCATTATTCAGAAATAATATTAATTTACTAATATTGCTAATGGAGATTTAAACACATTATATTAATTTGCTGATGTTGCTAATTGAGATTTAAACACATTATATTGATTTACTGATGGTTCTAATGGAGATTTAAACACATTATGTTGATTTACTGATATTGCTGATGGAGATTTAAACACAGTGACATTGATTTACTGATATTGCTAATGGAGATTTCAAAGGAACTATTGTTGTATTTAAATGAATCTTTGCATTAGGAGTGCACTAGAAGTGGATTAATTTCATACCATGTGTCTGTAGTAAGGTAGTGCACTCTAGTAAATAAAAGGCAGTGCACTTTTGTGAATAAAGTCATACAATATAGCAAAACATTTTGTTGAATAATGCACAGTTATCAGTAATTAGTGAATTCAGAAGGAAAGCTGTTGTTTAGCACTACCGTTCATAGACCAGAATTGCTTATGTTATAGTTTGTTGGTCTGTAGACCTTCTGTCCGTCATCTATCTATTGTCTGCCCATTAACCATAAGCTTGGCATTGCCACTCCTCCTGAACTGCATAGAGTATTGCCATGAAATTTTCACACACAATCAATACAAAATCTTGATGGTCCTAATAAATAGAGTGGAAGCTGGACATCCTATATTGTTACCTATGTGGCCATTTTAAAATTTGTATTGTTATTTTTCTTACTGGATGGTCATTTTGATATGGGTTTTCACTGCAGACTAAGGTCATACACTAAAGCAAACAATATAGATTTTATAGTGGATAGGTATCAGTATTAAATAAATTCAATGCCCAGTGGAAGGAGGCCTGTCATTACTTACTTCTACTGGTCAGTTGACCAGAATTGCTTATGCTATAGCCTGTTGCTTATAAATCTTTGTTCTTCTATCCATCATCCATTTATTGTCCACCCACTGACCGTTAATTTGTTATTGCTACTCCTTCTGAACTGTTTAGAGGATTGCCATGAAATTTTCACACATAACCATCTCAGAGTCTAGTTTGTCCAAAATATAAATAGTGTTACCTGGACATCCTATGTGGCTATCTTTACAATTTTAGTGCTTCTGCTCCTCAATGGTATGTTTCACTATCCCACAAATATAAAAACAACTTTATTAAAAAATGTCTCAGTGAAATTGATACCAAGAAATCTACGGGACTTTGTTAGATTGGTCCACGACTGATTAAATCTTCTGCCTCTGCTATTTCAGATAACATAACATTCATAATCAGTTTAAGTATTGCAACTTCATCTGTCCCCAAAATATGGAAAACTGCAAAACTAATTCCAATTCAGAAATCTGGTTCTAATGATGATGCTGATAACTACCCGCCAATCTCAGTACTACCAAACTGGTCAACATTGATTGAAAAAATATGTCCATCACTCATTCATATCATATTTAACCAAACACTTGTTGTTACACCCTAATCAATCATGCTTTAGACAGAAACATTTATGTGAGACTGGTTTGATCTCCTAACTGATAAATGGTTTCAGGCACTTCATCAAAGTAGAATAATAGGATCTGTACTTGTAGATTTCAGGAAAGCATTTGACATGGTGGATCATGAAATCCTTTTAAAGAAAATGAAAATTTACCAATGTGATGAAAGCACAGTTAGATGGTTTACTTCATACTTAAGTGAGAGAACACAACATGTTTATATAAATAATGTTCTGTCTGAACCTGGAACAGTTAGATATGGAATACCACCAGGCTCAATTTTAGGTCCATTGCTATTTATAATATTTATTAATAACCTACCAATTTTCCATTAGACTGGTTAGTTCACAGAGAGCTCCGTATTTGTGACTTTTCTTATGTGGAAGAAATGAAAACCAGTCTAGCATCACAATATGCCAGCATGATGGCCACTAGAGCAACAGCCTATCAAACATAAATGCAGCTACATCAAGTTGTACCTGCTTGAAATCAGTAAGGAAATGATATATCTTCACAGAAATTGTGAATATCATTATGTCCTTAATCCGCTGACAGTTGAGATAAAACTAAAGTGTTGACTAAATTTGACCTGGTACTCTATTTGAATCATAAGTCCAGGAGTCATATCATATAAAAATAACCTATTTTAAATGTAAAAGAAAAATAGAAAAATTATTACATGAAACTCAGATACTCTTTAAAGAAAACCCACAAAAGAACACAAAATTATCTATTTATTCCAAGAAAAGCTATCTGGGTAAGATTCATGAAACAGCATGTGTCAATAATGGTTTTGTTGTATTGAGCTGATGTGCTGTCTGCTTAATGAATCTGAATATCTGGTAATTCTCATGCCGGGAGAATAAAACTCATGATTTTTGGGGTTGTTCAGTGCTTATTTCCTAATTTCATAAAATCTCCCGATTTTTGCAGAGAACTCCTGATCATTACATTATGTCTCTCGATTTTGATTTTCTCTGTAAAAAAACCCTCAGAAATAGGGATATCTTATGCAGTCTGAAGAAGCCATGTTCTATTTTATCATCTGTGAATATTGTTGACGAAATAATTATTATTGCACTTCAAAGAATTTTTTCAATGTAAATAATGTTAAGTTTAATTCATGTGAAGTTTTGAATTTTTCTTTTAACCCATACAACAATACTAAAATCAGAAAATAAACCATGAATAAAATAAACCACAATAATAAAATTGTCAGTTTCAATCTCAAAGATTATCATTGTAGCTGTAGCATCTCCATTCCCACCAAAGAAACTTCAATGAGTGAAAACCTGGCATTACTGAACCATATATACAATTGTTAATTACCGTGATTAAATTAAAAGAAGGAATAAAGAAACATACCACACAGCTTATATGCCCTTTAAAACTAATTCAGAATAAATGTTATTTGCTACACAATGTTAAATGCATTTTCAAGTTGAGAATTTAGGAAATGAGAGGGGATATAAGACGTGGGGAAAATTGTTGTCACATGTATAGTAGCTTGAGACAGCATATTTACAGGAAAAGGGGGCACCTCTTATTTGCCAATCAGTTGCTGGTGCTTATATAACACACGCTGTAGAGCGTGTTTTGTATTAATTATTTTAGAGGACCAGTCCTTTTCACAAGATAATTGCAATGATAAGGATTAACTGTTAATTAGTCTCACTGGCTTTCTTGCTTGTTGACTTAAGACTAACCTTTAGATATTGTGCAGATTGGCACAGCTGACCAGAAAATAAAAGGAGGGCGTGTCCTAGGAGAAAATAAGGTGCATCTGTAACAAGATAATCGCAGGGTTCATACGGTCTTTGAAGGTCTTTGACAGTTTGGGAAAAATGATGTAGCATTTTCAAGGCATTGAAAGTTTGGAAAAATTGAGCAGATTACTCTGAGGTTTGTATTAGTCTTTGAAATTGAAGTTAACCCCAACATTTTAATTTTTTTCCATAATCACAAATAAAATAGTCCAAGGTTGTTAGATTCGGATGTAGTCAAGTTTTCCTTTCTGCTTTCTTTTGATGACCCGTTCAGTTTCATTTCATCATTAAACAATATTTTAGTATTTTCCATTTCTTGTTTTCTCATATAACATAGATTGTATATAAAATGTTAGCGAAAATAGGTCTTGGAAATCTATGTTTGTGGTCTTTGAAAGTTTGTGAAAAGTCTTTGAATTTATCATTCAGAATTCTGTATGAACTCTGTAACTGGGTTGGGGTCAGATTATAACAAAAGAACACTAATGGTAACAAACATACAATATTTATTCATGAATGATTCAGTGGAAAAGATTATGTTCAATTTATGTGCATATAACATCAAATTTTTGGACAATTATAATAATATGCACGAACCTGATAACGTAATGCAATGTAAATGTAACATGAATTGATGTGTAAAGAAAAGAGCTTTAAATATTACAGAGATTTATGATTCAAAGTGATTTCACACAATAAAATCAGATGATTCACGTAAATGTCAAGAATTTTCACACAAATAATAATAAATGGTGTGGTTCAATGAAATACAATATGGTTTGCTAAGTAAAATGTTGCATTTCCCTCAAATTGTGAAATGTATGACATATGATATGCTTTACTCAGATAGTAAATTGTTGTGATTCACTCAGATAGTGAAATGTATGAGTTTTCCATTCAAATAATGAAATGTGAAATATCTTCTCAGTCCTGACACTATGTTGGGAGGTTGAGGAGCCACCACCAATGGTCTACCCCTCCTGGTCTGCCTAAAGATCCGTACAATCTTTTGTTCTCTGCAAACCTGTTGGTCCAGAAGCTCTGGTTCTTCACCAATAAACAACCTTAATGTTCTTCTGGCCAGTGTCCTTCCAATGCAGCTCACGGGGTATAACAGAACCGAATTTAGCCCATGGCTAAACGACACCTACAATCCGGTCCATATATGGAGATACAGCACATTATTCAGTCACTCTCCAAGCACAACACTTGACTACCAGTCAATCAACCATGAGTAGATCGCTGGTCAGTCAGTCAGTGGTCAAACATTCCACCAGTCAGTCAGCTGAAATTATATTATATCCAAATTTATGTACTACAAATGACGAGCATGTATAATAACATAATGATGTTATGGACTGGAAACTTGAGTTACCGGTAATTCTTTTATACTCATTATTTTATCGGGACAACTATGCAAAGCGATAAGCAGGTTCAGAAGTGAACCTGTGTCCAAAAAGAATCCTATGGTACTTAGCATCCATTAATAAATGCAATATTATCACAAATATAAATCATTCGGTTAAATCACATACAAGTAAATTTAAGACTATAACTTTGCAGTATATGAAACAAGTCGGAGTTACCAAAAATACAAAATAGACGTAGTAGTACAATAATTATATCCTATAATACAAATAGGAAACTAATATATAATTCACATAACTCTAGAGCTGGAGATTGCGAGTCTTTAAAGTAGACTGCTCACTGACAAGACTTTCGTATTGTGCCATTTTGCTCTTCAGTGAGGTAATTTATACACCGAATATGTAGCCCTACATCATCTGTGTGCTTGAGGAATATCTGTTTTCACATCTTAAGCACTTTGCTCGTGCAGCATAGGATGAACCAAACTCTTTCTTTCAAAATAATATGGGATATACATAAATCACCCTCGGGTAACGCTGTACACAAAAAATGAGACCTGACTACTTGTATTTAATGTAAATAACATGATAGATTTATTCCATTCCCTGACAGCATCACAGTGAGAAATGGCTAATCCTTTGAATTTGATAATTTTGCATGTATTAGACCTAGAAGGTCAGTCAGTATTTAGTGAAACGAGGCTTTAAAAATGCAGTGATAAACCTTTTAAGATTTGAGGCCCCAATCTCACTATATCTTTATTCAGTCTTCCTACATGGCTTTTGAAATGTTAACAGGTATGAATCTGGCTTTGTTATTCAACTGTCATTGAATATATGTTTATTTTTTTACAACAACATTGGAAAGTGGGTTTGTTATTGATATCACATGACTATTGTACCTCCATATCATATAGGTTGTGAGATTTGTGTAGTCATGTGACTTAGAATGCAAATTTCACGTATCCGGCCAAGTTTCATCAATGTTGTTGTTTCATTTAAGTTTACTGGGACCACTGGGATGTTGCTATGTTAGTCTGCTACCACCTGGTGGTGACAAATTCCAACTTTTCAATAGGCAATTGACTCTGACTCCACAACCAACATAAATGTCTAAGTATAAAAAATGGGGTGGGAAGATTCTGAGGAACTAAGATTAGAAAATGGACTCCAGTTCCTTATACATAGAGTAGTAAGTCTAATTTGTAGTCTAAAATGTAGAATCTCTGCGATGAACTTTGGTGCTGAACTATTACTCTGTATGACATGTGGCTTGATGTATTGGTTTCAGGTCTTATATTGGTTACAGAATTGGGAGCTTGTTGTCCATTGTATTATGTATTAGGTAAATTTAAGAAACGATAGGCCCTGTGAGTTTCAATACAGGTTTTGGATTGTCTTATTTGATTACAAGCAGACATATGTTGATTTTACATCCTTTTTTGTTCCGTAGCATATAATATTGAAGTTCTTTTTGTCAAAATTTAAATCAACCCATTTGTAGTTAGGTCTTTTTCAATGATGGATTTTTAACCAGATCGTCTTAAGGAGGTTAGGTTGTTTTGAAAATGTTATAGTTTTGGGTTTTATTGCTACATATTAATTCAGTGTTAAAACTTTTTCAGGTTTTATTGTCACATATTAATTTAGTGTTACAGTTTTTTTCGTTTTATTGGCACATATTTATTCAGTATTAAAAATTGTTTGGGCCTAGTTGGCACACATTAATTCAGTGTTAAAACTTTTTTTGGTTTTATTGGTTCATATGAATTCAGTGTTAAAACTTTTTTTAGGTTTATTGGCACACATTAATTACGTGTTAACACTTTTTGGTGTCTTATTGGCACATATTAATTCAATGTTAAAACTTTTGTGGGTTTTATTGGCACACATTAATTCAGTGTTAAAACTTGTTTGGGGTTTTATTGGTACATATAAATTCAGTGTTAAAACATTTTTTTGTGGTTTTATTGGTAAATATTAATTCAGTGTTAAAACTTTTTCTACAAAAGATAAGAGTGATATGTTGCATTTGTTGTTTTTGTTTATTGTGACAGGAAATGTTCATTTTGTATAACATGCATATCGATTGCTATTTTGATTTACAATAGATTATTCTGATTTCTTTAAAATTAAAAGTTTGAAAGGAAACAAAACTAAGTTTTGTTTATTATGTTATTGTTTCCTCATACCAGCATAATGCAATTCAACAAAGTACAGTTAGCATTTTTATTCTATACATTGATATAGCTTAACTTGACAATTTTATATTAATTTTCACTAACCAAACTTATTTCTTGTGAACAAAATTTGTATTTAATTACATGGTAACGTGATTCAGATGTTATGGGAGAGTCATGATATAGAAACCTCTTTTGGTTTAAAAAATGCATGTTTTGTAAGCTAAAATGCTCTTTTATTCCATTCATTGATGGTCATATGTGACCCTTGAAAAAATTAATTTCATTCTGGAAAAAACATGGAAAAGACCTGAAAAGTTTTCTTTAAAAAACATGGGAGCCATGTAGTTGCTTCTAAATTACCAAGGTGCTAATCTTATATCCAGTATGGTAATCATGTTGGGCATGTTGAAAATATTGTTTCTGTACCGTTCCTCTTGAAATAATGTTCATATTAACTTGGGTTTTTACCAGCAGACTTTCTACAGTTTAAATTGTTCAAATGTTACAATTCACCTTGTTCTGTCACATAATTCTGTGATCTCAGTATCAAGCAAATAAATATTGATATTTGAATAGCAATTTTCTATTTGAATATTCACACAAAAATTATTTTGATTCGGATCTTCAGATATTTGTTTCAGCTCTAGTTTCCAGGTGTCACATACTTACATTACATATGTCTTGACTTTTTGACTTTGAGCTGAAGGTATCCTTTTTGCAGATGGAATAATCTCAAATTATTGAAGCTTATATAGATGGAACCCAATTTATTTCAGTCCATTTGAAATAATTCACTTTTTGATGCAGCAACAGGTATTGCTTGTGTTTCTATTGGAAACTGTTATCAGATAATAAGGTCGCACAATACTACACAGTTTCACTGTTAAAACGTTTACAACAGAAATAACTGTTAGGTATTTAGGCTCTTTTAAACAGTAGCAAGAAAAAAGTGAAGACAACAATCTTTGTAAAATTAAGCAAATAATTTATTTCTCTAGAAAAACAAGGTAATGATGTATGCTGCGGTCAGTGTCATCCTGTTGTTTCAACAGTTTTTTGTTGAATCACAGAAAATAATATTCCAGTGTTTGAATTCTGTAAATTTCAATAACTCTCCTTGGCCAAGAATTATGGTAGAGCATAAGTATTTCCAGGGGAAAATAATCTTTTGGAATCCAAATAATTTGAAGAAAAATTAAAAATTCAACCTAAACTGGTCACAACATAAAACATTTTGTTTTCTCAAGTGTCAAGACAAGAAGAATAATTATTTATCACTACATCAATAATAAATCTAGCTACGGCACAAACCAGATGCCCGGATGTGGGTCAGTCAACTGGTAAACCCTACGGATAGACGTTATTGTTATATACTCCTAATATGGCCTTGACTAAAACCAATGATTTTTTTACCCTGGGAAAGAATTAATGTTTTTATCAAAAAGTTGTTTACAAGAACCCTATACTAGTTTCTGAATCAAGGCAGTAGGTCAGCATTAGTTTCTATTATTAGGTTTACCAAAAACTGAATTGAATTTCTGGAACATGTCAAATCCAGTAAATAAAATGATATTATATTAGCATGTAATGGAATTAAGACAATTTGAAACTAACAAACAATTGAATTAAATCAAATATAAATTAAATCAAATATAAATAACATAGGCAAAACTTTAAATAAAACTTAAATCTTTGCTAAATTAAATATCTGACCTTCTCCAGAATAATGTTGTAGATGACTCAAACTATGGATTACCAGATACAGCGTTTTGTGAAAAATGTTGTAAAATATAAGATGGTAAAAATTAAAGGTGAGTAAAATAGTGTATCACCATACCATCTTTGTCATGACACTGATATCAATTTGATTGAATGCCTTCACGAGAAAATTATATCAGATTCATAGATCTCTTACCAGAAGATTATCATGGTAATAAAGAAAATCCATTTTTTCAACAGGATGCTGGAATGGTTGTTTTGACTAATGCCAGATTGATCATGGAGAGCAACACCAACCTGAACTGCCCACCCAGCCCAAATCGAAGACGCAAACGCAGTACAGGTAACTCATCAGTTCTGATTTATGTGTGCTGCCGTAGGAATATCATGAGTAGTGCAGTTGTAATGTCGTAGTTTCAGCTATTACAGTGGTCCCCTTCTTACAAAGTTGCTACTTCTGCATCAAAAGTGAAAAGGGGGCCTTTCATGAGGGAGAATAACAGTTAAAAAATATATTATTTTGATGTCTTGCAAAGTGGCCATATAAAATGGTATTATTTTGAGTGTCCTCTTAATTGGGGTCCACTGTATCGTTGTGTAGGTGTGGGCCCAGTGCTTAAAATCATTGAAGAATGTAGATTTAAGATTTGGAATGAATGATATTCTAAAATGCAGATTTATGGTGATGACATTTAAATGTAAGATTTCTGAATTAAATGCTTTCCTTTCATTATGTGATGACTATGTTGTCATTGTATCTTAATTGGGTTAGCATCATTGATACATATTTATTACGTGCCAGAGTGAAATTGACAGCAAAATCACATATTCATTGTCATATATGTGGCTGAAATACTGTAGTTGGATCAGCGTTAATGGGACACGACTCCTACAGAAGCATTCAAAATTTAAGTCAGTGTAGCAGTTTTACATATTCAGGGGACATGTTCTGGATTTATTCTATTTAGGGCATTACATTGACGTGCTATTGGCTCCTTACACTGCATCAGCCATTTTATGTTCAAAATTACTTCTCTTTGATGGCCAATTCTTTAACAGGGCCAGTAGCCAGTGTATTGTCACCACAAAATTAATTTACCCCTGATGAATTGACACTTATTAAGGGTTGAAAGAAGGACACTAAGTTTAGATTTCTAAACTGAAAATGACATTCTTTCCAACATGCCAGTAAAGTACTTTAATCTATAAAAATAGGCCAGCTGTTAATACAGTTATCATCATTACTGCTGTGTATTCCTTAGTTGTCAGATTTTGTCACTTTGATAATTATGGCTATTATTATATCATATTATTGTCACCATAACAAAATCAAACATCTGAGGAACATAGTATTGTTCAGCACAGGTCTGTTTGATGTTGGGTCAATAGGAGTACTCTCCTAGACTTTAACCAAGGCCAGGAAAATATATTAATAAGCATGTACATAGGCATATGTAGATAACCTGATCATATTTCCCCTTGGATAACTTTTTATTTTGCAATGCATGGAGAATGTTCTCTCATCATCATTAGAATGTTGTTATGACAGGACAATCATGCTCAGTATGCAAAGAAAACATTTTGAACAACAGCCTTTTATGTATACATGCCAGCTCTTCTTTACAAATTCAAATCCTATTGCTGTTTAGAATGCACACAAATACTGTGCACGTTTTTTTGTGGTTTTTTTTTAACTGATTAAACAAAAATTCTTTTAAGTTTCAAAAGTGGTAGATTTCACCTGTAAAGTCATATGTGCAGTAGACAGACAGTATTTATGGCTGGTAGAATCACATAATAGTGTTACAAGCCTATGCTTATAAAATAAGTATTAAAAAAAAAGAGTTAAAAGCAGCAAGCTTTGTAAAATTGAACAAATAATTTACTGCTCTGGAATACAAAGTGAAATGAAAAAAGAGAACTTACAGTATTGCGAATTAAATCACAAAATAATCCTAGAATTACAGACACAAGTCCTAATAATATAGTTCTAAATAAACTATAGCAGAAATCGAAATTAAGTCCGATGCTAACGTTTTTGATGTTCCTGTGGTGGCCTGCAATATGTTTTTGTACAAACAGTCTTTTGTTGAAATATAGTAATATAATTCCAGATTAGATTCATGATAAATCCCATTGAATGTCTGTCCAAGAATCTTATTTTTTTATGAGCACTCTGTATTTCGAGAGAAAATAATCATGGAATTAAATAATTTGAAGAAATGAATTCCAGCCCAAATCAACTACTGAAGACAAAAGTAATACAAATGATTCTGCTAGATTTCCGAATGGAAAATAACCTTCTAGAAAGTTTTTAATGATAATAATATAAAAAGTTAGTTATTATTAGAAAGCACATTACTAATATTACAATATATAGCCTGGATAATGTCAGGTACACCAGTTAAATTGTAGTGGAAATCCCAATAACCTAGATCCAGGCCCAAATAAACATATTTAGTTTTATTAATAATGATCCCGATGTTAAACCCATACACACGATTATTTTTTAGCTATGTATTTTAGTTGTTTACAGAATAAAAGTTTTGAAAGATCAGGTCAAGTAGAAAATAAAATTGATTTTGGATAAGATTAAGTCAAACATACAATAGCATATAATGAAATAAAAAGTTTTAGAAAACTAACAAACAGCGCATATTAAATATATACAACACTTTGCCTTATAAAGAAATAGAAAGATTTATGCAATAAAGCTTTCAATATTTTAGTCAAATATACAGTGATTAAAAAATTACATGAGATGAAATCTTGTGATACAAAGTATATATGAAACAGTACAGTATTTCTATATGTGAAAGTGGATCTGCTATTAAATTATATTTTCCCTTAAAGTGCCTAATGTCATTATTGTATTACTGCAACATTAAACTATACCTTAATAATCTCTGATTTTTGCTTTTCATCTTCCCGATGAATGTAAAATGGCTGTGATCACTAAACACAAAAATCGGAAAAGGAGCTGAACTAATGTAAACTTCAGAGTGTTGTAATGCCAGTATCAAAGCTAAATATTCCTTCTCGATTGTGAAATAATTTCTCTGGTGCTTATTTCATTTCTTAGAAAAATAAATAATGATGATGATGATGATAATAATAATAATAATAATAATAATAATAATAATGATAATGATAATAATGAAGACTTTGTATGAAATTTAAAAATATTAAAAAACATCCTGAAAATATTTAATGTAGGGAACATTATTAGGTCTTTAAAATAGCACACTGGATGATCAACACCATTTTTGTCTTTTTGAATCAATACTGCACCAACCCCAACATCATCTGCATCAACAGACTGTTTAAATGATTGTCTGAAATTTGGAGATTAAAGAACTAGAGCTCTCTTATGTATGGTCTTTAACTTATCAAAATCCTCCTGACATTTTTCAGACACATGAAACTTGCTTTTCTTGCTGAACAAATTTGTCAGGGGTTCAGCAGTTATGGAAATATTGGAATAAAATTCCCAATAATATCCAGCCATACCCAACATCGCATCATTTGCTTTTTACTGATAGGCACAGAGAATTCAGAAATAGCCTTTACCTTAGTATATATATGTTTAACTTGTCCATGTCCTACGATATGCCCTAGAAATTTAACATTAGCAAGGCATAACTCACTTTTGGATAAATTAGTTTTTAAATTTGCATCAATGAGTCTGTCCAAGAATTTCCGAATTGTTTCTAGGTAATCCTTCCAGATTTCGTTGTAGATGATGATATAATCGATGGAAGCATCGCAATTATCTAGACCAGATTTAATCATGTTCATTAAACATTAAAAAGTACATGTACAAGGCAAACCTTTCATCCCAAACAGCAGATGCTGAAATGTCTTTTGCCTTTTGCATTTGCAATTCTTATCAATGAAATCATTGATTCTTGACAACAGAAATGAATCTGATTGGATGTTTATACAGTATGACAAGTGTGACAATATCTGTAGTATGTACAAACATCACTTTTGATTTTTGGCCAATAAAAGTGATTCAAGATCTTGAGATAAGTCTTATTGATCCCTAAATGACCAGCCAAAGGAGTTTCATAGGCCAAACTAAGAATTTCCTGTCTTTACCATTTTGGAACTACAGTTCGATAGTTCATCGATGACCCATCATCAGCAGGTCACTCATTTACTGAGCTTGAGGCGGTATTGAACAAGGACCTGGAGGAAATGACGGACTTATCCAACAAATGGCATCTACAGCCAAGCATAGCAAAGATAATCTCCAGCGTCATCCACCTTAACAGTGCAAATGCGAAACGTGAGCTTTGTGTTCTCCTCAAAGGGCAGCAAATAAAACACCACACCAACATACGCTGGCGTGACTTTGGACAGATCACTGACATTCTACAACCACTGAAGAAAACTGCAGCAAAACATTTAGCCCTCAAAACAAACTTCTTCGCAAACTGGTTAACTCAGCCTGGTGCATTAGTGCTCAAACTGTCAAGACATCAACACCGGCTCTCTTTCATTCGACAGCCAAGTATTGCACTCCTGTCTGGGCTCAATCATCCACACCAAGTTAATTGAAGTCCAGCTCAACACAACAATGTACATAATCTCTGGAACACTACGTCCTATTCATTTACCATGGCTGCCGGTATTCAGCAACATTCCTCCACATCTGCGTTGCCAGGAAGTAACCACAAAAGCACTGGCTAAGGTCTATAGCAGCTTGAAAGGTCCAATATACATGGACATCACCTCACATCCAGTAGTCTGCTTGACTTTGCGATGTCCAGTCTAGTTAGGTTTGCTGCCGGAGGATATGACAGCCATTTTGGCATGGAGTGACGAGTAGTCTTCAACAGATGTTCTAAAACCACTCCCTTGTAGCTGAGCCATCTATCTGCCCTCCTGGCTTCAAACTTCCATGTTGTCTGTGGACCCTGCTGAACCGCTTTCGGACAGGACAGGGTCGTTGTGCAGTCAGCCTTGTCCAATTGGGCCAGGCCACTGATTTTTCCTGTTGCTGTGAAGCTCTACAGACTGCGTCACACATTGTGAACAACTGTCCAATGACAAAGTTCCCATGTGGACTGCATGCTCTGCACCTTGCCGATGATGACACTTTTAAGTGGCTGAGCATGCACTGCACATGATAAATAAATACCAGTCGGTACCTCAGGTTGTCTCCATTTTCTCATAAGGACCCTATTGTTGACAAAATAACAAACAGGCACTTCTGTGGATTTAGTTTCACTAATATACGACTTAGGTACCACAATTTGATTAGTTACTGACATCATTAGCAGGTAACTCAGGTGGTCTCCATTTTCTCATAAGGACTGCATCTGTCAGAAAGTAGCAGGTTGGTACCTCTGTCTTCATTCTGTTATTTACAATTGGTAGCAGTCAGAAATAATATGCCCTTTCTTTTTGTAATAGGTACACAGAGGAAGAGATAATGACTTATGATTAAAATTTGAAATTGCTTCTATTAGGCTGAAATAGGTGTTTAATGGAATAATTGAGGTCAACTTGATTTTGGAAAAGGTTAAATCCAGCATACAATGTTACATTACAATAGCATATAATGAAATAATAAAATTTAAAAGAGACAACTAACTAACAAACATATTAAATATACATAACAATAAAAACCTTAATCTAGAAGTATGGGGTTACATGGATTGATGAACATTAACATTAAATGTTGCATGAGTGATATTTCTTTTAAAACTTTTGTCTCATGTAGATGTGGATTTAGTGTGCTGTAAGGAAGGTGAGCAGTATGCAGCCACCATTGGAGATATGACTGCATGTATCCGCCAAGTCCTGGAAATGCACAACAAGGACAAAAACAAATCTGGCGACTGTCTGAATGAGTTTCTGAAGTGCTGTCGAGGTAAAGAAAGAAAAGACAATATCATTCTCCTAAATGTAGCAATGATAACATTTACCAGCCATTCAGATTTGACAGAAACATACCTAATTTTGACCTCAAGTTATGCAACTATAATCACTTCTATCAGATTCCAGTTTGGCAGTCAGCCAAAATTTTATTTAGGCAAACTGTAACAGTTGAATATAGATTATCTAGATCAATGAAATGCTCGTAATGTGTAAATGTACACCTTTTGTGAAAACATAACTAAGCTCTTGTATCATAAAAGCAGTTGAATATTGACCAGTCAAAAATCATCGGGTTAGCACCCTGGTTCACTTTGTAAATTCCAGAAATATGTCAGAATGAATGGTTGATGAGGATAATTAATACCTTTAAAAAACATGACATGTGCTGAAGAAATTCCAAATAGGATATACAAGGCATCAGGATTGGATGATAACATTTTCTTGCAGTCTTTTCTCTACATACTTGTAAAAGAAAATCATTTCTCATGGTTAGAAGATGACTGAAGGAAGCATATTTAAAACAAAAATCACCTTGAATTAGTGAGGTTTAATGACTAAATTCAATTGTTGGATACCAGATTTTGAAGTTTTCGTTTTTCATGTAGAATTCTGAATTTTTTAATGAATATTCCTATTAGACATTAGTTGTTCTGGCATCTCTGCAAAGTGATTGAAGAGTTTGCAGTATGCATGGACAGGCATATGTTTTGGAGATTCCCAAAAGGGGCAATAGAGAACAGGGAAAGATCGAGAGAATTGGTTGTAAAGTTTATGTGTTGTCCCAACAACTTCTCGGGTTATAAGATTGATGGTGATGATGAGTATCCTATGTTTGACAAAGTGTCAATATTTCAAGCACACAATTAATGTTGCAGGAAAAATTTATCTCCAAAAATGAATAGAAACATGAGTGGGGATTTCTCTTCAACACAAAATCTACATTCCTAATTACATTGTCAGCTTAACAACCCCCTTCAGCATGGGTTGTAAGTTAGGCAATACTGATCACTGAGCCACTTTGGCTCACTGTAGGGTATTGTTTTTTCTTCACATTTTGGATTGTCTCACAACTTGGATGATAACCTTGAAACTGTTTAGTTCACAACTCCTCTTAAAGTACAAAGTAAAAGAAATTTGACATTTTATCAATTATATTAGTATTTTGGAGTTATTTGCGGCAAGTGCATTTCCTGAATCAGTCTGCTTAATTACAATATTGAAATATCTGCCTATCTTTGGAAGCATGAACTTATACAATAGATGGTCTGTTTTGTATTTTGTGAATCTTACCTATACCAACTAAGAAATAATGTGACAGTGATTTTCATTAAAGTACTTAATTTCGTATTTGTTATTTGTATCTGCATGCCTTCTTGCCTGTGCTTCAATCACTTTTTTGGATCATGTATGTATCTGTCATATTATTGCTTCGTTATCAGCTTTGTACAAAACGGAACTGAATTCAGGGGGTTGTCTTGTAATCTTGAATTTCTGCAAAAAGGTTGGTTTTATTCTTGAAGATTGTGATTTCATTGATAAAATCCTTGAACTTTGCCATAACCTCCTTGAATTTATCAGAGGGAATACAAAATTTTAAAACGGAATAAAGAACGTTGGGTTTTTTAATTCAGAATTTTGTATTTACTTGTTTTCCCCAAAATATTATATAAAGAAATAAAATTGGGTAGATGTGAATATATCCTCCCACAGAGTAGAGAAAAGTTTGTGTGACCTTTTGCACACACTCTATATGTCACATGATTGCACAAGACATCAGAGCGGGTGGGAGAAGGGCATTTGGCAATAGTGCCAGGTAAGTATTGCATAAATACAAATTAGTTTTACCCCCACATACTAAAGTTTCTTATAAGTAATTACTTATCCTGCCACTATTGTGTAGCTGACTTTGTCAGTTAGGTGGGTAGGCTGATGCTTTTGTCAAACTGATCACCAAGAGAGAAATTTAGTTGTACTCATCATAGTGGGAGAGGTCCACATATAGAAGGTCGAGGACTCTCTGTTTCACAGAATGTGCCAGAACAATGGGTCCCAGGAAAGAAAAATATAAGATGTGCTGTGGTGCTCTACCTCCCTAATGGGATGGAGAAACCCGCTGGTCTGGTGATCAATCTCCACAACAGGCACAACCTGTGGTTGCAGTGCTCCACCTCCCTAATGGGAGTGCTCAACCTGCTGTCACTATGCTCTATCTCCCTAAGAAAATGTTACAACCTGCTATTGCCATACTCAGCCTCTTTAATGGGAGGATGTAGCCTGTAGGAAACCAGAGACAACTGGTGTCAATTGACAAGGCATGAATCTCACTTCTTCATCATGCAGAAGCTAGAGCAAGTAGAAGACAGTTTGAGAGTGAGGTTTGGAAAGGAATCTTCATTCACTGGTTTACACAGGGCTTGGTTAATAACCATAAGACACAAGATTCCATCTGTGTATAAGAGGGCGGGAGACAAAGGTAAGCAAGGTGATGACAGCTTGATAGCACTTGATGGTGAATACTGAACATATTTTGGTTATAAAAAGGAACAAAGGAAATTAGCAACGGAAGTTATAGAGTGGCATGTAGGATCTTTGTGTTCCTTCTGCACCAATCACAGAAGATTCTTCACCTGGCATCATAGACTTTCAATGTAGAAGTTTTCTTGGCCTGAATGATACAACTGTAAACACAGATGAAAAACTTGTTCTGGCAGAGAGATAGCTTGAGACAGCAGGCATTTAGGTTGTCATGTAGGAGGGATCCCCGGTGTTGTGACAGGACATCCCTCCTGTGAGGTAGAGACCCTGGTTGATCAATGAACAGGTTTAAGAGATCATTGAACCATGATTGCTGGGGTCACAGTGAGACCATGAGGATGATCTGGGCAGTGGATGTTTTGTCTTTTTGCAGGACTTGTGGTAGCAGTTGGAAGGATGGAAAGGCATAACCAAACAGACAATCCCACTGGAAGCTGAATGCATCTACTGCCCATGCTATCTGAAGCAGGACAGGAGACATATAATAGGGATGTTGTTGTTGAAATTGGTCACAAACAGATCCACATGGGATCTTCCCCAGAGGGAGAGCAGGGACTCTGTTACTGAGTGGTGAGGAGATCATTCTGTGAGGACAGGTCACTCTGTTCTGGATAGGCTGTGGATTCATTCCTCTTGCCTGGAATGTGGCAGACTCGGATTGCAACATTCACTGAGGCTGCCAAGATGAAGAGGTTTCAGACCTCCATGTAAGAGAATGGGTATGAGTGCCTCTGTGATATGCTCTGATGAATGTGTTGTATGAGGAGGCGATAACACATTGTCCCCATATTCTGTTGATGCACTTTTCCAATGCTGAAAATATGCTGTCGTTTCTAGGGTGTTTATGTAGAGGGTTAATTCAGCCTAAGTCCAAGAATCATGGAGAATTATGTCCACTGGCTCTGATTGAGCACCACAATTGAGCACCCCAACTGCAATCTGACAAATCAACGAACAGATAGGAGTGGGGATCTGGTGCATGCATGAAAAACCCTACTAGGAATCTGTCTCGATTCATCCACCAAAGCAAATGGTGTTCAAACGCAAGTCCTAGAAGGATTAGGGTTGATTCAGAATCTCGGTGTGGTTTACACCTTGCATGGAGAATAAACTTTAGAGAATGCATATGGTGACATCCTAAGAAACCAATCAGCTGTAGTGTTCAAGTTTCCTAGAAGGGAAAGATCAAGATGAGCAGGTAACAGGGTTAAGCTAGTAGCATCTCTAGGACAGTCTGGACTCGATCTAACTAATCCAGAAGAATCCAGACCATGTTGGTTCATGAGAAGTTTATCCCCACATAAACAAAGTCCGAAGTTGAGACAAGTTCTGACTTCTGAGTGTTGGTTAAGAGACATAGTTGAATTACATAGGACCAAGAGCTGAACAGCGGGACTAAACTTGGACATTGTGAATCAGCCAGTTGTCAAAATACTGGAGAATTGATGTTCCCAGTATTCAGAAGTAGAGTGCTACCTTTACCATGGTCCTGGTGAAGACTTTGGATGCAAAGAGATTCCAAATGACAGAACCCAGAATTAAAAAACTTTCTGGTCTAGGCAAAAATGAAGACATTTGCTGTGTGGAGAAAAAATATTGTATGTGCAAGAGAGCATCCTGAAGGTCCATGATGATGGCCCAGTCAAATGGACGAAGAGACTTGTTAATTGAGGAATTTGTTACCATCTTAAACGATTCCTCCTGATTAATAATTTCCCAAAATTTCTTGCTGACCAAGATGATTGCGGAGTAAGAGGGAAACTGATAATAATGGACCCTCTAAACTGCCGCTTTATGCAAAATGTTGTGTATTTCTTCCCTCAGATTGACCAGATTGGACTGGGGAAAGAAAATGGGGGTCCTTGATAGTTGGGGTTGTTCATGAAACTGGAGTCAATAATCCTCATTACAATGGAGAAGATCTAGCCATCATTCATGATGATTGACCAAGACCCTGAGAAGAGGCCCTGGCGAGGACCTACTGGGACATAGAGGAAGAGGATGTTTGGCAGGAGAGGGGTGAATTGCTCAGGTTGTTCCACCCTGTGGTAGGAAAGGGGGGAGGGTTAGAGAACTTCCTCTTAAATCTTTGGAAACCTGGGCACTGGACCTGATGAGTGAGGAAGTGGTATAGCAGGATTATGGGAATTTGACTGGGGTTGCGCCTGCTTGAAAAATTTTGCAGACTGTTCTTGAGGGCGATTTGTCTGATCTCATTTTCTGGTCAGTTGCGATGGACCAGGAGTGGAGATGAAAGATCACTGTTGGTGATCCAGCAAATCTTGAGAAGGCATGGTAGGAATGAGGCCCCCAACTAGGGTCTCAGCTTCTAGAAGAGCATCCCTTCGAAGGTCTTTATTGTAGCTAAGCAAGACCTTCAGTGAGTCCATCATCACTTCAACTGTGATTGCAAGGTCCACCAGCCCATGGGTGCATAATGGACCAAGGGAATCTGAGGTGGAAGGCCACACATCCCATTCATACTTTTAAATGGGAACACAGGAACACCAGTGTGATCCCTGTCCATAACTTGAGTCCTGTGTATGGATTGCAAGTCCTGCAAAGGGTGGAATGGTAGAGGTGGGGAAAGGAGGAAGCTCTATCTTTGCCCTGTCCCCCATACCATGAGGCCAATGAGTGATAGGTGGAGAAAACCTTATCTTCAACTGATTTATCACTCTGTGCATCATGGGTGCAGTGTTTTGCCTACCTAACAGAAGGAGGCAACACTTTGCCAGAAGCACGATATGTGTTGTGATGAGCTACCTCCCTGATTGGGAGTGAGCAACCTGCCGATATGGTGGTCAACCTCCCAAAAGGAGGGCATAACACATGGGAGGGTGCAGTCTGCTATCATAGTATTCTCCTCCCTAACTGGAGTGCACAACCAACTATCTTGATGCTCTATCTTCCAAATAGGAGGGTGCTACTCACTACTGCAGTGCTCTATCTCCCTAACGGGAGTGTGCAACCCACTGTTACAGTGCTCTAGCCCACCCATGGGATGGATCACTTCGCTATTGGAGGGGGGAGTCACTTGCCTTCCAGAAAGAGGGGCTTCGCCAGCTGCCAAAGATGTTTTTCCAACAAGTGAGACCTGGAAGAGATTCTGTAAAATTTTGAAGAAGAAGGGGAGGGAATGATCCTGCTGCCCTGATATAACACATAATATTAAAGGAATTTTAAACTTTTTGTGTGTGCACTTTGAGCACTTACGCAGTCTGTGTGAGTATACCAATTGCCCTTTTAGTGGTCCCACTCTCCCACAGACTGTCTTGACATTATACTGTAATAAAGAAATAATGTCATCTGAAATCACTTGTTGTTGCCTTGAAACTCACCTGGTTGTATTCAGTCATACGACGTACACCCCTGTGTATGCACTAAGAACATCATGTGATGTTGCTGCAAAATTCAAATGGTTGTATGCAGTGTTGTACTGTATACACACCTGTGAATGAACTAAGAACACTATGCATGAAGTAAACAACAGAGTTGACCTCATGAAAATTACCTGTAGTTTTTATGACTGAAAAATAAGATAATTTGTCTGTGAACTTTATTTATCAAAGCAACATTCAAATACATATGGAATGTTAATGCATAGAATTGGCAAAAATTAAAAGTATACAATGTGAAATTGAAGAGAAATCAGGTCCTCAACATTAGGTAGGGCATATTGTTATTTTCCTTTGAATACAAGGACTTACCTGTACCTCATTGTTTTGTATATATGTTAGAAACATGTTTCCACCTAAAAGATGGAACAGGAGGTAACATCAGAAGCCTTTTAAAGAACTCAGTTTTAACGGGGAAAAGGCTATGATATGGTTTCTTAAAAAAAGAAACAGACATTTGTAATACTGAGATCAATTAAAAACAACAGAAGAAGACCATTTATTAATGGTAAGCTGCTACAGGAATAATTTCTCTGGTAATAGTTTTGGCAGATGTCTATGCAGTATGGCGTACATGAAAAAGATGACAATATCTACCTTACGCACATGTGCATGCGACATAAAGAGTGGTGTGCAAAAGTTCATCTGACTTTTCTCCACTCTGGGAGAGGATATATTCACATCAAATGGACGGTTAGTTTTGGCATGAAAATAGGTATAGCTATATAACAGTGGCAGGACAAGTAATTGCTGATTATAACTGGTCGCATCAAATGACACATTACACTGGTAGATTGATCTGAAAGTAAATTAATTAGTTATCTGCTTTGTTATGCTTTACACTGACTTATGTACTGATAAACAATATTAACAGAGAAAGTTAAAATTTTGTTAGGAAAAATAATCCATGGATGTTTTGGAATGTCCTTCAAAAGTCCTTGGAAAAACTCATAGGTGTCAATCATGTTTCTTTATTTTAGTTCTGTATTGCATTGAAGGACCTCAGAAGATTATTCCTCATGAACTCATTGCACAAAACATACATGATAATAATAATAATACTAATAATAATAATAAATAATGATAACAATGATAACAATAATAAATTATTATTATTATTATTATTATTATTATTATTATTATTATTATAGCTTAGATTCTAGGCCATGTTCCTGTAATTTGGATTTTGTTTCTGTTGAAATATGTTACCATGTGAAGGATTTTATGGGCTGGAGACACAGTGATTCCTTTTTTATTACATGATTGGGTGCATTTAATTTTTCCAGATATATTCCCTGAGGAACGATCAGATGGAGTAGATAATATAGTGCTTGATTTTGGTGAGGCAACCAAAGACCTGGGCACTTTGTCTGTCAGATCCAAATTTGAAGAATCATGGTTGTTTGAAGAACATAACATTGGGTAAGTGAATGGAAATTTCTGGAATTGGATTTTATCCATTAACAAAGACCTTTTTAAATACTTTCAATAAATTGCATGTCGAGTAATTTGGAGTTATTTCCCTTATAGTCTTATCATACTGGTATTCAGCTGAATATGGCCATAGAACACAATTAAGTTTACTATATGTTCTCTTCATCTGTTTCTCAGTACTGACCTTTCCACAGTGTGACAATCAATACAAATCATATGCTTATCTAAAATACCTTCAAAGATGACTTCACTGTGAAGATCTCGTCAAAGGTTGACCCACTGCTTTTGAGATGCTGGACTGTCAACAGAGCAGCATGTAAACAGAACACAGCTTTCACTTCTGCATCATCACCATGGCCTTATTGCTCACTGTGCACTGTCTCCGAAATACACATGGACAAGCACACACTGAGCTCATATTGTCAAGAATAAACAATTACCTTTAAATCCCTACCAAACATGCATAAATAAAACTCTTCTATCACCACCAAAATGAGAGAGGAAAAAATGTTCTAAAAATAGACTAGAACTACATTTGTGGCTACTGAACTGGAAATACCAATTGTGACCCGATTCCATATTGAGGAATGATTACTTTTGCAGACAACCTACACAGTTGCTTCCCTTATTAGGGCCTCACATAAAAATGATGGAGGCCTATAGTAATTACCATATTAGGGTCTCACAGAGAAAAGTAGTTGCCCCAAAATAATCACCTTATCTGTCTCACTTTTAAGTCTTTGTGGTTTTCTGTTCACAATCCTTGTGACCATCAAAGCTTTGCAACTCTCTACAAAGACTTGGATGCTGTCCAGCAGTTAAATTACCTATTATATGTTGTTGCGCCCTTTAAAGGTTTTCCCTTTTCAGATACAGTGTTGTTAGAGTTATTGCCATTTTGCCATCAATATCACATGGCCACTAAGGTGGCACTCTACAGTTTCGTATTTTGCATAGGGATTTTAAAGAAAAAGAATTTCCCCGGCTTTCCTCACTGGTTATACTGGGTATTTAAAAAAGACTTTGTATATCTTATGTATAATTCAAAGATTCCCTTTATTTTGGTGTATGATTGATGGATGTAATGTTGGTTATAGAGTATACAGCTTGGCCTTACTCCAGATGTGCACATTTCAAAAAAGTGCTACCTCCACTTGGTCATTTTCACTTTCTGAACTTCAGAGGTAAATTGTAGAAAAAAGAGGTGATAACCTTTTTTACATCTTATATGTTTGATAATTCATTCATTGCACTTTCAGAAGCTGGTATTATCTAGTCTGGCAAAATTCATTTTCCCTATTTTAATTGCTTCTATGGATAGTGTACTTTAGACTAATTCGGCTGATATTTTTAGCACAAGGGGGGCAGTCATTTTAGTTACCAGTGTGCTTAGATCATGTATAATTTCCAAAAGCACAATATCCAAAGAAATATCATCCACATTAATTTACATTAATGTGGCATAGAGGTATGCCAGCATTCTCTCCTTTGTGGATTTTTTAAATGCAAACAACTTCACCTTACATACATCACTCTCTCAAAAGTACATAATAACTGGTGAGCGCCTCCTAAGCAGAATCTTGTGACTAGCCTAGTTTAATAGCCATTAACCTAATTTGATGTCATTTGATATGTACATTCATTCTGTCATATGCCAGCAGCTTCTCGTGGGTCAGTGGTTCTTTCCGGGGTTTTCTTGGGTTCTTCCTTCACCATTAATACTGGCCGCCATGTATAGCCTATATTGTGCTGAAAAATGGCGTTAAACCCAACAACAACAACAACAATCGATCTCTCATAGACTTAATTGCCTCTTCTATAAGTTTTGTCTTGTAAATGCCATTTTGAATAGACGATTGGTAAATAACTTCACATCTTCACACCCAGTATGTTGCGTGTAGCTAGCAAACTAAGGAAACAAAAAATGGGAAATATATAAACTAAGAAAGCATTAAAAAAATACCATTAATTCTGATTTATAGGGAATGTGTGAACTTGGAGTTTAGAAGATAGTTACAAGTATTGTTTTGTAAATTTACAGCATTCTTTCTGATCCTTGCAGTTTAATGTTCTGATAATTTCATTATCAACCAGGATTAATGTTATTTTTTTAAATCTTGCTCCCTTGTTAATCTCATTGTCCTGTATTCTGTGAATTCATGTATTTCTATGCCATTTTAGTTGTCTTGTGAAAAATTACATTTTTGAAAGCACTGAAAATTTTGTGGATTTTAAAAGATTTAATTGTTTTCACTGAAAATTCAAATTTAATTTGGTCTTTGAATTTCTGGTTTTTGAAAGCCAAGTAGTCAATGAAATTTTTTTACTCCATGAAATCGAATAAATTGGCAGTACTTGGAAGAAATGTCTGAATTAACAATTCTACAAAACAGGCTTCAGAACATCAAACCAGTTGTTGGAAAGTGGCATCCTTTATATAGCAAAATTTAAGAGAATGAGGTTGTATTGTGTCACATGTATAGGACACATCCTTACCCATGCCTGACTTTTGAATGGTAAACCTCAACCAGGATGCTTATGTTGCCAGTATCCACTAACAGATGTTCATTAAACAATTAGTCAAATGGAGGAGCAACAAAATGTATTCATTCCACTATATCTGCAGAGAGTAGAAACTACATCAGTTCACATGTATGTTTTACATAAAGCAATTACAACCCTGCATATTATAAATGTGTATACCTGTGATATATTTGAGGCACCAGTCCATGAAGTTGAAGAAATATTCTGTAAAATTTAAAATGTTTATGCGTGATTGTTTTTCATATAATTACACATGCATCAGAATCCTAATTATAGATGTGCTCTTCTTTGCATTTGCTTTTACCAGAATAACTAATTATAGATGTGCTGTTAATTTCGTTCACTTTTACCAGAATGAGTTACAGATTGCATTGCTTAGGCATATATTAATTTTAATGAAATTACTGTTCTAATGACCTGCTTTTCATGGAAAGAAAAGGATGTTCAGTTGTGCCTGTTTGTCATACAATCTGTCCTTCCATCTGTCCATCACACTTTGGTTTTTGCAAAACAACTCATTAAATTATAGTTGGACTTAAATTTGGTATACAGTTAGATATTGCTGAGGCCATGACAGAGTTCAGTTGTATAATAATAATAATGACCTTATTTAAAGAGTGTAAAACAATTAGCGAAGAATTAATCTACCTTGAGGCCCTCATACAAAGGAATTTATTTATTTTAGCTGCATCTTTGAAGCCACTGGATATATTGGGTTTGGAAGAAGGAAATAGAGTGGGCATTTCAAATGTCAACTGGAATACTATTCCAGAGCAGAGTTCCCGAGTATTGGAATCTTTTTTGAAATAACTCCTTATTTTGTTTAGGAATTGTATACTGTTTGTAGATTTGAATTGCAGGTGGGAAGTATTACCAGGCAGCCTATACTGGAATAGTGATTGTAAATATTCAGGAGCACTATTATGGGATATCCTGTACATTAATTTGGCTTTTCTCAAAAAGATTCAGTCTTTAATAGGTAATATGTTTAACTTACCATCTAAGTTTTCCTTGCTTTGTTTCTGGATGGATATTAGCCATAATGTTCTTTTTTGAAGATGTGCCAGCTTTGCTATGTTTTATCATTTGAATTACCCCATACTGTATTACAGTAGACTAAGTAGGGTTGTATGTAACTGTTATAAAATAGTTTGATGTGCCTTTCAGGGAGAAATTGTCTTATTCTGCTGAGAAGTCATAAACTTTAATTTACTATTTTGCTGATATGTTTGATATGTTCAGTCCATGATATGTTATTATCTACCAGAACACCAAGTAGTCTGTCATGAAATACCAGCTGAGATGCATCAGCTCCATTCCCAAATATCTTTCAGTTGATGCCACTAAAACACTTGTGTGTTCATTAGTACTTTCAAGACTGGACTATTGTAACTCAATTCTGGCTGGTTCATCTCAATATCTACTTCAAAAAGTTCAAAACACAGCTGCTAGGATCATACTTAGAGTACCTCGATCAGAGCACACATCCCAGCAGCTCTCTACCCTACACTGGCTATCCATTCAATTCAGTATCAAACACAAAATTTGTTCTCTGTGCTACTTTTCATTGATGGACTCTAGTCCAACATACCTATCCGACCTCACCCATGTGTATACCAGCAAGATACTTACGCTCTTCTTCTGACAATCGTATACTCATTATTCACACTATGAAAACAAAGTAATATCGATATCATTCTTTTGCATACCAGGGCCCAGCAACATGGAATGAATTGCCCACTGAACTTAGACACAAAGACACAGTGATCCCATTCAAGAGTGCTCTCAAAACTCACTTATTTCGACTGCAAGAACAAACTTAAAGACCTAATAATGTTTCTTACCTTAAATATTTTCAGCATTTTTTTTTTCTTCTATTGTTTTCTAATTTCATGGTGTTTGTGTTTGTAATCATATCATTATGTTTTTATCTTATAGGTGTTGTCTAATGTTGTAAAGCACTTAGAGCTTCTAAAGATTAGGCGCTATACAAAGTCCTCATTATTATTATTATTGTTGTTGTTGTTGTATGGTTTAACATCATTTTTCAGCACACAATATGCTATACATGGTGGCCATTATTAATGGTGGAGGAAGAACCTGGGAAAACCCCGTAAAGAACCACCGACCCACGAGAAGCTACTGGCAAGCTTTCTCACATACCCACATTGGCCGAATCCGAGACTCAAACCCATGCAGACAGAGGTGAGATGGCAGTGATCTGTAATGGGGAGCACTTTAGAGGACTCTGCCACTCGGGGCCTACCCAGGACCAGATGTTTTCACAGCTGAATTTTTAAAAGTCTTTTGGATTGACGTTGGGGAATTTGTAGTTTAAGGTTGAAGTAGGTGATTGAATTTACATTATTGTGCATAAAGCTTTCAGTAGATTTGGATAAAATGTTAAAAATGAATTTTGAAAGTAAAATAGAAATGTTTAAAACTTGTTTAATACATTGGGAAAAGCGATCCTTAACACCAATTGGTAAAATAACAGTTTTGCAAACCTTAATTATTCCAGAACTTAATTGTTTGTTCGTCTCATTACTAAATCCTTCGCAAAATTATATCAGAGACTTAAATGAACTATTTTTCACATTTATATAGAATTCAAAGGTGAACAAGTTAAAATGGAGGGTATAATTCAAAATTTTACTATAGGTGGTTTGGCAATGAAAGATATTGAAAAATTTATATGAGCTTTGAAAATAAGATGGATTCGTAAAGTTCTTCCACCTCAAAGAAACTTGGTCAATTTACTTTAATATGAAATATACCAGATTAGATACCAGTTTCTTTGGAAATGAAAATATGATGACCTTCTCCAAAATGAGAAAAAATGCTTTTTGGCATGATATATGCCTCCTTTTGAAGCTGTTACTAGATGTAAATATACCCCGGACAGGAGAAGATGTTATGAAAACAAATTTATGGATGAATTCCCTTGTGAGGGTGAACAAGGTACCTAGTTTCTATAGTAAGTGGTTTGAACATAATGTAATCTATATAGGTGATAAGCTTACAGATTAGGGAACTACATCATTATTTACTTTTTATAGCTTTAAAGGTAGATATGGTCTCAACACAAATTTCCTTGCCTTTCAAGGCATAATTCATTGTGCAAAGTCCTTGTGTAAAAAGTTACAGATAAAACGACACTTGTCAGACCATTTAGAAATTATATTTTATAACAGTAAAGGATGTAATGACTATTACAATTTACTTTTAGAAAAGGATGTTAAAGCAACTAGTGAAAACAAATGGAATGAAAATTTCAATCTGAATATGGCCTGATTATATGCTAAAGTTTTTAAAATAACAAGAAACTCAAAATTACAATGTTTTCAATTTTGTGTTTCTCATAGAATTTTACTAATGAATTCTTTTCTGCATAAAATTAAATTGTCTAGTCCTGATAAATATACATTTTGTACAAGTGCCCTGGAAACAATGCTGCATTTGTTTTGGGAATGTAATGTCACTGATAATCAGGCTGTGGAATGATGTGTCCTATTGGATTCAGCATAAAGCGAATATAGATACCATGCCAAGTGCAAAAACTGTAATATTGGGAGATCTGTTGTAGCTGTGTGGGGTAGGTGGCAGCTACATTGGGGAATTAGCTGGTAGAGCCAACAAACAAACATCTAGGTTACATATTTATTTCAAATTCAAAAGCTCCCTCTATATATACCATCCTAGCGGACTTAACAGGAGACATCCTGATATCATATTTCTATAACTGGCTTGATTGTTTTTGGTACACAGATCTGTGTTTCCTACATTAAACTAAACATGTGATATCTCACTAATGATTTGCTTAGAAGCTGATTTGAAAACATATAAATGATTATAATATATCTGGTCAGACTCACACTCACTTTCAACCTCTTCCTCAAAATATAAATGTTAAATATAGTTTAAGTGTAAGGGTTGGCAAAGATTGTCATAGTTCAAGTAGAAAATATATATTTCTTTAAAATCTATAAATAAGATACTCTTGCTAATTAGAAAAACTTAATCTACTATCATGTCTCTAATATCAGCATTTTCAAAATCAAAAAAAAAAATTGTAAGTCCTGTAAATAATCATTTAATTAATTTGCATAAACACAAAATGCCTGTTCTCACTTACATAGACCATAGAGCTAGACCAGTTAAACCAAATGATTAATGTCCATAAGGCCATGGGGTGAGTGTGCTGTAAAGATTCTGCTTGTATTGTTTTGGAAAATGTGGATTCTATTCAACATGACTATGTACAAGACTAGAAAATTGGAAAACAGTTAAATCTTACTACAGATCCAATATATGGAACATATGAACAACCTATTTATTTTTGCTTTCATTTAGCCAAATGCTCCATCTGTATGTAAAATGAAAGGCGATATGCCTAGATTGGATGAAAGGTGATATGCCTAGATTGGATGAAAGGGGATATACCTAGATTGGATATGTTGAAAGGTTTTCTTAAAGACCACTATAATCTGGTAAAATATATTCCAATTAAATCTGAAAGGAAAGAAGAAGCATTTATGTTGATTTGGAAACAGTGAGAACCATCATTCCACAGTAGCTAAGAATGTGTCTAAGTCAAATACTTGTTTTAATAGCATCATGTTATAGTGTACAGTGTGTCACCTAGCTGCTGTATATTTGTAATTTCTAGAAAGAGATTGTGTACTATATGAATGTGTGTGTGTGTGTGTGTGTGTTATTTGTTCCCACACTATATTTATTTTCCCTGGATTATGTCAGATATAAGGTGACCATGGCATGGTTCCCCAACCCAATGGTCAACCTAGTATGGGGACCAAAAACGTTTTATAAAATAAAAATTACTTATTATTACTATACTGTATAAGGTAAGTGTGTATTTTATTTTGATGTATTTAACATGTATTATTTATGTATTTATTATTCATACACATAGTAAATTTTTATTTTGTTGCATGTAGTTATCTTTGATTACTTTCTTAGTATTCATGTACATAGGAAATGTGTTTCTTATTGTAAGTGGTTATCTGTTCTCTGATTGTTGGCTAAATGTTGGTAGCAGTGCCACTGAAATAATGTTTTTGTTTTTTTTTGCAACAGTTCCAGTGGGGTTTTGGACTTGAAACGATCTACACCACATTCAATAACTGAATGGAGGGTACAGGCTATTGGGATGTCATCAGAATATGGTATTTGTATTGCTGAGCCAGTTACATTCAAAACATTGAAGAATTTCTTCCTCCAGATTGATCTCCCTTATAAAGCAGTTCGTCTGGAACAAATGAATATTAAAGTAACCATCTTCAACTATGATGTTAATGATCATTGGGTAAGTATGCAATTTTTTAAAAAAATAGTACATATACTTTTGGATTGTATAAATTTGTTTTTAGCTCACATGGCCATACGGTCAAGCAAGTTTATGGTATGGCCCTGCTACCATACCTATGATCCCAATTTGATCAAACATGCAATATGGGCTTGCATCATCAACATTTTTAGTAAGTGAGATCCATACGTAATATTAATGTAATCTTGCACCTGATTGGCTGAGCTTGTTACTACTCCAAAAACCATACTTTTTATTTGGTTTTGATCACCCTTCATAGACTTGTATGACAAACTTCTCATGTGAAAAAAAAGAGGTGTGATTAGCTGAACTTATTCTAATTTTTGATTACATTTACTAAACAATCTTAAATCATCAGCATCTTGAATTAAGAACAAGAGCCATCATGAATAAGAGCCACAATACCTTTTCAGAATAACTTGAGAGTTTTTGAATAATCATGGTATGTTGTAATTTACAGTACAAATATTTTTAGGTCTATTGGTCATTAGGGCTGTCATCGGGTACCCGGGTTTTCCATGGTTTTTGAAAGCCCTATCAGAAGAGCTTATGGAATGACCTGTTGTCCGTTTTTCATAATGTGTCCTCTGTTAACCAACCTCTGTTTTCTGACATTTGTCCATCCATAAGTACTAGTTTGTTACTGCTACTTCTCTTAAACTGCTTGGATAAATGCTATGAAATTTTACACCCAAATTCATCCTATGGTCTAGTTAATCCTTAATGAAAATGTGCTGCTCTGATATCCAATATGGCCACCACAGCAGACATTTTGATTGTCTTTTTATTTTTACTCCTGAACAGAAAGTCATATTGAGAAGAGATTTTCAACAGAAGACTAGTTGGTCCAGTATAAACAATGGTGTCAATTTGACATCTAGTATGACTGCCACAGCAGTCTTCATGAAAATCTTGTTATTGCTATTCCTCCTGAATGGATGGTCATATCAACATGATTTTTCCTCTAAAAGACTTCTTATGATGTCTGGTTGGCCCTAAATGATGCAGGTCTGACATGTTATGTGGCCGCTATGGTGACCATCTTTTTATTGCTACTTCTCATTAATGGAAACTGATATTGACATGGAGCTTTCACCAGAAGACTTTTTATGATATCTGGTTGGTCCAAAATGAAAGTTGTCCTGATCTAATGTCCAATATGGTCACCATGGTAGCCATCTTGAAACTTTTATTATTGCTATTTCTCATGAATGGGAAGTTGTATCAGCATGATGTCTAGTTGGTCCCGATGTAAAATGGTGCTTCAAAATCTTGAAAATCTTGTCATGATTACTCCTCCAGAATGGATGGTCATATCTATAGAGTTTCATCAGAAGACTTCTTACAATGATTATTTGATACTATGTACCTGAAATTGGTGCAGATCTGACATCCAGTATGGCCAACATGGCTGCCATCTTGAAAATCTTGTTATTGCAAGTCATATTGTCATGGAATTCTTCCCAGAAGAATAATTATGATATGTAGTTGCTCCGAATGAAAACACTATGAAAATGACCTCAAATATGGCTGTCAGAATGAACATATTAAAAATCTTGTCAGTAATTCTCCTGAATGGATGTTTTTTCAGCATGAAGTTTTCAGCAAAAGTCTTCTGATAGTGTCTAGGTTGTCCAAAATGAAAATGGTGCCAATCTTACATAGAACATGATTGTCACAGTGCCAAATTTTAAAATTGTATCACTCAGGAATATCAGTTCCCTGCAAAAAGACTGAGTTCAAGTTTGAACACTCTAGAGGTCACAGATTTGATATGTAAGCTTAATATACCACTCTAGAGGTCACAGATTTGATATGTAAGCTTAATATATCATCAAGACCTCTGTTAAGTTATATTATGGTATATAGCACTTGCACAATGTCAAGAGATTCAAGTCTAATAATTTCATATTGAAACCATGTATACACATGGTACAGTGCAATCAATTAGAGTGTGACCCTGCTATAACATGCTCCATTGTAACATAAATTTGGAGATAGCTTGATTGTTGCATGACTCCTGAAATTTCATATACTTTTAATTTTCTCATACTTGAAAAAAAAAAATTGTAGAGAAGAAAAAGAAACATGTAAAAAATTTATTATCATTTGGGGAAGAGATTGTTTATGAATTCTAATATAAAATGATCGTGGTATTACTCCTGAAATGTCATATGCAATGCTGTCAGTCATTTCTGCACACATAAGGTTTCTGTCACCAATATTGCCTCTTGTTCATGGGTGAAAAAATTACTAAAGAATTCAGAAACAACGCAAATTAAATTTCCAATCTTTTAAAACCATAAATATCTGGCTGTCGAGTTATTTTAACAGTGGTAGTGCTGTGTTGTTTTGGGATGACCTTGAAACCAGTGCTGATTTGTATCTAACTGCCTGTCTGTGTGTATGCTGAATTGTTTCAAAACAATACAGACATTTTGGGCCAAATCCATACAGTAATTACAAAACTAGTATTTATAATCAGATTGTTGTGTTATTGTACAAAGTGATGCATATATGCATGCAGAGTGCTAACACTAAAAATGTCCGTGAAAATGATGTGTTCATGGCTACCATAGCAACCAAATAGAGAAAAATGGTAGAAAAGTATTTTGTGACAAAAATTTTAACATAATATAAACATTTCCGTCAAATATAGTTATTCTGAATGTGTACATGGACAGGTAATTTTTTTCTAAATTTCACATATCCTCAGTTCATTATTTTAAGGCCTATGCTAGATAATTAAAACTTTACTTTCAAACATGTCTCTACATTTCAGTATGTTGCAATAATTATTTGGATGATGCAATATTTATATAATTTCTCCATTTAATTATATTTATAGTTCATTGATATGGAAGCAATACTATTCATAATGAAAATGAATGATACATAATTATAGATTTGCTTTGGTTGCTATGGCAACGAAAAAGTAATGTTAGTGTTTGAAAGGTTTAAAAGACTTTTTAAAATAATATGTTGGCAGTATCTTTTATCCAACTAATTACATCATTCATTTTTCAAAGATATAAATGTTATCGAGATATTTTAATTAATAAGGCATAACAATAATTGTCAAGATCTTGAAATATTATAATGTTCATGTTTTAATGTGAAGAAAATGCTGTTTATGCAGTGGAGTCAAACTAACGGAAAACTTGTTTTCTCATTTGAAAATTGTTGGAAGGCAGATGTCTTTTAATACTGATTTTTATGTAAACATATCTCGAAGCAATTATTGTTGCTTGCAATAATACATTTAACAAATGCAAGTATCTCGAGACATGTGACAAATGTCATAAGTGACACAAAATCCAACTGCATGTTTGTCACTGACTGCAGTGGGGTATATTTTTTCATCACACCTTGTAAAATGAAATGAATCTAAATTTTTATTTCAAAATAAAAATGTGGATGAAAACATTTCATTCATGGATTTAACAATTTTAGATTTATTTCTAGAAGTGTAATACATACAATTTTATTTTTGCCAGCTTCACTACTAAATCTTATGTATCTCTTAACTTTCCTTTACTATCTATTAACCCTTTACTTCATTCAAGCGTCTTTGGATGCCTGTACTCCATTTGCATGGAAGCGCCTTTTGATGTCTCTATTCCATTCAGATGGAAGCGCCCTTTGAAGCCTGCTGTAAACATTAGCCATTTTGAGCTGGTTTTCATAGCGCCACCTTTGGCCCCCCCCCCCCCCCCCAGTTAGATACTACATTCATTTCTGTGAATGATAATTACCTTAGATCATGTGGTCGCTGTTTATGCACTGGTCGATATCTGATATTTAAAGTAACTGGGTCGTAATCTCCACTCTCCAAAATGGCCATCGCAGATTTCATTCAGTACTTCCGAAGTTTTCACGATTAGAATCACAACTATGAAAGATTCAATAACTTGGGTAAAGGCTCTGATATTGATGTAGGCAGCAATTAGTTTTTATAAATTATCAAATTCAGATGACTTAGTGATGTAGACGCAGACAAAAAACATGTAAATTTTGAGTATGGGAAATGGCAGCTACGGTTGGTCATGTGGCCTCACTGACATGACGGTGAACGAGTTCTCTCAAGATTTTAAAGCACATTAAAAATTCTTCCATGAAAAAAAATTACACAGCTATAATAATTGAACTTTACTTTTAAATTTTCCCACTTATAATAGATGTGTACCAAAAATGTAAAATGGTTAAAATTGCTGTTAAACGTAACATACACTACATTGCTTAACAGTTCACAGGCAGGCCTATGCATATGCTGTCGACTAGATAACAGGTGTTCTATTTATAGTGCACTGCACTTTGTCACAATGCTCTATGAGGTAAAAGGTTAACATACAAATTGATTGCATATCAATAGTATGGGATACATTATGTCTTTGATTTCTTTAATAACTTTTACTGCCCGGTGGCCTAGTGGTTAGAGTCTCAGATGTGGGAGGTCACAGGTTCAATCCCTGTCGGAGTCATACCAATGACTGCCTCGCTTGATGTTCATCATTAAGAGGTTAGTGTTAGGACTGGTTGGTCTGGTGTCAGGATAATGTGACTGGGTGGGACATCATACCACATGTCTGCCGCATGATGCCCCAGTGCTAGACATCACTATAAACTGCCACACTACAGACATCGTAGCGATATGACTAAAATTATTAAAGCTAAGTTAAACTTCCAAATCACACACATCAATCTAAATCCTTAATAGCTTTTAGAATTAATGCCTTCTTTAATATATAACAGCAGTTTTAATTTTAGAATATGTCACTTGTGATGATACAATGAAAGATTATTTTAGAAATACAAGATTCATAAATTTAAATAGAACAAATTATTAAAAAGTTTATGTAATTTACATTGATCATAATTAGTAATTTGTAATATAAACTGAACAAATGGAATGGTAATGTGACAAGTACTAATAATAATTAAGCTGATAATAATATAGTAATATGATTATATTTATAAAACTAGTCTGATGCACACTGATAAATGTATCTAAGCATCAGAATTTCTGCTTGTATTTTATTATCTTTAAGAAAAAGATTTTGCTTTGGGAAAAATATACTCCTACAAGCCATGCTAAAGTCAAGTTTATACATTTTTTTGTCATAGAATTATTGCTAAAAACTCTACTTTATTTGAGCTTCATTATTTGAAGCAAGTTTGAGATGTTTGGTTAAATAGGTTTTGGCATCTGCTTTTATAATCTGCATTATGGCATTTTATACATTCAGTACCAGTTTGCATTCAAGGCTACTCACGTGAGTAGAATCAGCCTCACTTGGATCTCTTTTTTATCACAAGGATTAACATTGGGAAAATGGAAAACTTCAGAGTGTAATCTTCTACTCTAAGGCCCCATGAAACAGAGCATTGAAATTTTGGCCACTGTCCATGTCTGCCAAGTAAGTCTACATCATTATCACAAATGTCACAGTTAGATTTATTTTTTATATACTTTTAGTGACCTCACTATATTAGGTGGGTAGCAATAATTCAATAAACTTGCTTGTTATGAAATATTTATTATAGGTCAGTGTATATGTTGAGCCATGGGATACAACTATTTGTTCCTCAACAAAGATGGGGACCAAGTCTGAAGCAAAGCGAGTCCTGGTGAAGGCAAACAATGCACATACTGTTACCTACCCCATACTTCCCCTAAAGGCAGGGGACACTTTCCTAACAGTATATGGAGTGATTCCTGGCCTGAACTATGATGCTGTAAAGAAAGTACTCCATATTGTAGTAAGTTTTTCTTGTAATTTCTATTATTGTATCAGTTGAATACAATTATTGTTATTATATTTTATATTATTGTGAGCTTTGTTCCCTTCGGGTCCAATTTTGCTAGAGTTAATGCCCTTTTGATTAATTGTAAATCTTCACTATAACATATCGTTGTAACCAGCATAGTTTAATAAATATTCAACACATTCTGATAGACACGAATGTGCATTTTATGGGTTCCATCTCATGAACGATATTTTAAATTGAGTTATGGCCCATAAAAACAACTTCATATCTTCACATAGGATGTTGCATATGTAGTATCATTTATTTTCGTTGGACTCAATTTTTGTGGTTTTGTAAAATAAGGCATTTTTGTGGGTAATTCATGGTTTTGCTTCTCAAAGTTTGCATATTAGTGTGTATTTAAATTAATACTACCACCTGGCAAGTTCAATACTTGCACTGTATTTTCGACCAAGTGAATAACATCAGTCGAAGCCGACACAGCCAACAACATTAAAACAATACTTCCATCTCTATAAGCACAAATAAGATACCTGTCAAGATTAATCACTTTTGCCATATTGTGTGTGAATGCTCAACATCACAGAAAGCCAACGCAGCCAACAACACTAGGCCAATCGGTTATTAAAGAAGAATTAAGGTCACACTTCCACGAATGGTATGCTAAACAAGTCATGGACGCCATTACAGAAAAAGATGTTACTGGTGCCGATCAGTGCACATTGTTAGTAAACCTTGCAACCTCATTAATGAAGTAAATTCACGTTGAATAGATAATTGCAGCTCATGTGACAATGAGTGAAAGATCAGACCTAATTATCATTTGGTTTTGAGCAATTTGTGGATTATTTACCTGAGAAGCATTTGTGAGCACAATGAGACTTGATTGACACGATGTTGATACAGTGGCTTTGTCCAAACTTCTGTGAAGTGTGAGCTTTAATACTTTGCTGTAATTAGTGTATATATATATATATATATATATATATATATATATATATATATATATATATATATATATATATATATATATAGTGTTTCATTAATAATAGTGTTTCAAGAAATAGTTATAGTATTTTACAGGATTGTTGTTTTTTTTGGATTAAAAATGTATGGATAAAATGAAATGTGCTTTCAAAAGGATTTAAATCTTTCAACAAGAGCTGTACTCAAATGAAGGATCGATTTGAATAATCATTAAATTTAAGTTTCATATACTGTTATTTTGTATTATTTTTTCTTTCATTTTCAGTATTAATATTGTTTGAATACCTTAAGCTTTTTCTCTATTTCCTCTCTATCCTTACTTACCTCACATATCGATTTAAGGCAGCGGGTATAAAAGTACAGCTATCAGATACCTTATCGATATATAATGATATTTCTTGTTTCAAGAGGTTGTTATAAAAAATAAAACAAACACATGTAAAAGCTAACATTTAATTACTAGATTGCAGTATTGACCTTGATTTATCAAATACTAGTAGTGTATGTGTTAATGTCTAGGAATAAAACACTGTAAGAAAATGGGGGTGTCATCCTCCTACATGGATCATTTTTCATTAGGGATTTAAATTTGTGGTTCGGGGCAACAACGAAAACCATGAAAATTGGTCCCTCATGAAAATTGATGATACTTCAGTAACCAGCGTAGCTTTAGAATCATTCAACATATTCTAACACAGTTGGTAGGACCTAGATTTGCCTTTATGTGCCATGTCAACTCCATTTTGGGAAGATTTGTAAACCATGACAGTTAACTTTATATTGTTACATGGGATGTTCCCTGTAATTGGCAAGAGTCTTTCGACATATTAAGATGCAGTTTGGTATTAATACTGTTTCTTAGAATTTCATGTGCCATGTATGGGTGTAATCTCATTGATTTCAGTTTTGGACAGCGTTCTGCCTAATGTGAAATAAATTTTGTCTTCACTTGGAAACTTGGAATGTTAGTTGCAGTCAACATATTTAATGAACAGTTGAACATGTCTGATTGAATTTGGTCTGAATATTGTCTGTTAGACTTAAATTTGCATGTTATATATATTGTCTTTTGTGTACATCATTTTGGACAGAGTTACAGACATTGTCAGTCAGCTTCTTATCTTTATACTGAATGTTGCTTGTAAAAGTATAGTTCAGGAACCACTGAAGATATTCCCTTGCAATTTGATGTGAACATAAACTTAGATGTTTCTTTGATGGATTGTAACTTTTGTCTTGTCTACTCCATTTTGGATTGAGTTATACCATTGTTGATCGACTTTATATCTCTACATGTGATGTTACTAGTATTGAATAGACCTTGAATGAGTTGGATTTCAAGCATTTCAGATGTTCATTTGTGAGAGTAATGTCCCCTTCATGCCAATGATCTCCTAAATGGGATTCCCTGCACATTTTCTTATTGAAAAGCTAAGAAAACTGTAGTGTATGGGGCCCTTTGCAATGTAGCCCTATTTAAGAGTTGGGAAAATATTAGGGTTTTAGTTATTTTGTATTGTCAATCTTCTTGAAATTTTTATATGTGGCCATCCTCATTTAAACATGCTATGGAGCATACAGTGTATTCATATATAGGTAAATACATGCTATGGAGCATACAGTGTATTCATGTATAGGTAAATACATTCTACAATTTAAGCTGCATGTGAAAGTGACTGCTGCATAACTATAGAAGTGGCTATTACTGTGGGGGTCTGACTGTCATAATTTTAGATTTTTTAATATAAATATTTGTTTTGAGATTTTACCTTAGATAACAAAAATTTAATTTTCAGGATATCAGCACTATAGTTGAAGGAATGGTATTGAAATTTAGACCAGATGTATTACATAACAATGTATTGGTATTTTACTAATGTTTTGCTGATAAATATGGCTTTTGGAAAAGGAAATGCAGATAATGATATTGTATATCAAGTCTTAGAAGTATTTAAAATGTAAATGGCTCAGCTCCATATTATCTTGAAAACTCTTTTTTTTTAAATGCCAAAATGATTATTTTAATTTTTTGTTCTGGTTTTAAACAATATTCTTCAAATTCCAAATTCCACAGCCTTGAGCAAATACTTTGAAAATGAAGTTTTCAGTACTCAGTACCATTATTTGGAACCTACCATTATTTGGAACCTACCATTACTTGAAACCCTCCTTATCTCAAATGTAAAGTACATAGCAACGTTTTAGAAAAATCTTGAATACCTATAAATATTTCATCATTAGCATCAAGTGCTCTTTATCTTTTCAGTATGTGTACTAAAAATGTGTATACATTTTGATATGTGTGTATGTGTATTAAAAATGTGTATATACTTTGGTATGTGTAAGTATGAATGTGTTTATATATGTTTTTTTACCATCACAAATTCTATACCACACTGTACTGTGGTATTTCTGAACTTACCATGATACATACCACAGTATACCACAATTATATTACAGACCAACAACTCATTGTTCTGTGGCAGGGGCTTGACACTTTTTGGTTTCATTTCTATCGACCAGTAGCTGGGAAAAATAATTGGTCTGATTTATATCAAAATGACATAATATTACAGGTATATCTATTTTAATATTTGGAAACAAATATATTTAACTTGAGATAAAAGAAAATATGTCACCTCAAAAGAAAATATCCCCTCCCAATTAAATGGAAAGTACCTTATAGCAGATGAATTGGCTGTATGTATGTTGCTTGTTGTTTAAGAATCTAAAAACTAACACTAAAGTTGGACGATTCAGCTTATAGAATAGATGATACTGAAAGACATTGTGCCGACACTAAAGAGCCTTTTGATAAAAATAGGAAGTGAAGATACTAAAGCCTATAATTTTCTAGCTTTACTATTGATATGATAGTGAGGGAAACTTTGAGTAGGATTCCAACACCAGAGCAAGACATTCATCAGAGAGGGCCAGTGAATATAAAACACACTTTTCCAGCAAAAAAGAAAATATTTAATGGACTTGAGAAATTAAGTAAATTTTGGACAAGAAACAGGTATGCTCCATAAACTTGAATAATGATTTTTAAGTCTTGCAAAGGAACACAGATGCTTAACACATTCACATACACTAGTCCATAAGTAAGACATATAATGTGGGATTTTTTATTTGTTTGTTTTAATCGAAATATTTTACGAAAGTGGGATTTGGCCATAATATGTTTCATAACATTGCATTTGGCCAATGCATTGGCATATGTGACACATACCGAACATGTGCTTAAAGGATCATAAATATATTTGTAATATTGACCTTTAATTTGTGACAAATACAAACATTTTGTTAAAAAGAGATTATTTTTAACAGTTTTGTCATCAATTATGAAAACACGCTGTTAATAAATTAATCATAATAATATTCCTCTGGAATTTCTGTTCATTCCTTATTGATGGAAACTATCAGTGTACTTATACATTGAAACAGTACCGTGGTATTTTCCAGTGGAATAAATACGACAGTTAACTGGTATACCAGTAATATTGTGCACATCTACTTTTCAGCATGATTGTGTTTATTGTCAAATGTCATAATATTTATTTCTGAAAGTATTTAGTTGTATTTACTATGGTTTGTAGAGGGCCCAAGAGGAGAATAGTTGCATTGCTGAGTTAACCCTCCTAGAAATAATAATAGTTAATAATAACAATAATAATAATAATATTGTGTAGAAGTTAGAGACCACTCTGTTCACTTGAAATAGGAGTTAAAGCATAACAAAATAAAATGATTTCCACATTCAAACAAATGCTTTTATAAAGTCACAGATATGTTGCCGTGACTAAATAGAAATCTGCTGGTTTTGTTTGAAGCTTTAAAGAGCAAACGTCAAGTACAAATGTTAAATGGTTGGTCTCTTAACGTTTGTGTGATAACTTGAGTTTTCCTGCATACCATCAGCAAATTTCAGAACATAGAACAATTTAGGAGCAAAACTTGAAAAGTCAAAAGTAATTGTGACCCAAAGAAGACCAATGTCTTTCTGCCAGTGATATTATTTAAACATTCACTGTTATCATGTAAAATACACCACTCAAACTATGTGACAGTCTTGTCTAATTTTGCTCCTCTTATTTTTAGAATGAAGGAATTGAAGAGAATGAGGCGATTAAGCTGTGCTTGGACCCAAAAGGTCAGGACAAAGCTGTTTGCAGACCTAATAGCAGAGTAGTTGGTGAGTTTCTGAACTTCCTGAGGGTCATCATGGAAATTTTATTGTCACCTCAAATTAATCCCTTCTTAACCATGCAATCTGCATGCTTCAGACCCTGAAACATTTATGTACCCCTTTGAAATACAAATAAAATTATAAAGCATGGTGGATTCAAATTTAGGATCAGGGATGATTTACCCCCAGATTACCCTAGATGGGATTTAGGAACAGTGTAGGGGATATATATTGTCACTGTCATTTTAATTCGCTTGAAGAAATTTGGACTATCACAACATTATTTACTTTATAGTACTATAAAAAAATGTTCTATGTTTTGACATGTTTGCAAATTCCCCATTGTTGATGAGAAAACTGCTGATCTTCAAATGTTACAAATTTTGACTACCTGCTATTTTAGATGTTAAAGAACTATTGATCAGCTCCTTGCATAATATTTTAGGGTTTATGTGGATGAAAACCACATTATGTAATAACGACAGCCTGGTTAATCCAGAAAAGGAAATATTTTGTCTTTAAAATGCATAATTCACAATATGATGAACATTGCTGGTAGCACTATTAAAACTTGTTTCCAACTAAGTTGGCTTTCAGAGTAAGCCTGATGCTTGGAAAGTGACATTGATATTTTTTATATGCACATTGCAAATAGAAAGTGTGCTATGGATAAAGTTGAGGAGATCAAGGCTTTTGAAAAGTAGCTGAATGAGAAGCTTCAGGAGCTTAAAAATCCATATAAAGCAAATGTATAGGTCCTATAACAGGATATTGTACTGTAGTGTACAGTGTATTGTGTTTTAACTGTGTACAAAACTTCAGACTTAAAGATGACATTGGATAAATGTTTAAATTTCTTTAATGGTTTATTTGCTCAGCAGTGTGCAGGAGGACATTTTAGTGGAAATAACCTAGCACTTAAAGCTATTTGTTTTTTATTTATTTGTTGATTTTCATTTTATTCTCATTTTATTTAGAATGGAACTCAACAGCCTATTTTATCAAATTTGTAATAAATGTTATGCTAACCATGGAAACAGTCTTGTAATTCCTTTGTGTCTTAAACCTCAAAAATAAAATTTAAAACCTTGAAAATAGCCTCAAATAAACCTCAAATGTTAAAATTTAATTTCACTTCTAACATTGATATAAAATAATGTGATAAAAATGGAAGAGCAGAGTGATTAGTAAGGTCACAGCGATACAGATTTTATCACGCTGTATTAGGATGCAGACCTGCCAACTCTTACGATTTTGCCATAAGTGTTATGAAAATTACCCTTAAAATATGGACCTTATGGCATACTAGCAAAAAGTACGGGAAAATGATCATTGCCGAAAAATCCGGATAATTGGTTCATCCATGTTTTATTTGGATCTGGGTTTCATCTTAGAATTAATGAAATTAGTCAGGGAACCAGACTAACTTTACAGCACCACCCAAGATGCTTTAAACTGCACCTATTTGTTTATGCGAAGTGTCTGCATGATCAAACTGTGGAATATAGAATTTTAAACAATGGCATCCAGAAAGCGATTCATGTTTAAGACTACAGGCAAAATAAGCTTCTAAAAATGTGTTAATAATCAACACAGTAGAATAAAAAGGAGTATTCAGATTCTTGTGAATAAAAGCTAGAAAGGGCACACTTATGTTTATTGAACATCACGTGCCAATTAGAGTCACAGGTGCTCAACGCGAGCTTGATGTTAAGAAAAAAATAATAATCTAAAGGAAAAAAATCATACAGAGTGACAAAAATACTTTAGATTACCCCCATGACCCGTTCTGACATAGGACACTCTCTATCATAATTTATCTCATATATTATGATAGAGAGGGTCCTATGTCAGAACGGGTCAGACTGGTAATCTACGGTCTCTCTAAACACCCCAAGATTCTCAAAGAACACCACAATGTTACATATATTGGCACCAAAACGTACTAAGAAGTGGAAAAAAAAGTAAAAGCACATACGGATATTGTTACCATCAATGATTAATAGTATTGGTTGATGTCCCTATTTCCAATAACCTACGGAAACTAACTCTTATGCATCAAATATCTTTAATTTTATAATATTATTAAACAATTTCCTTATTTAATGGCTATGCACCATACTTTTCTCGTTTATTTTGTTATTAATTGTTTATATACAAATTTTAATTTTAAATCGTGCATCAACATTTTTGACAGAGACATTTAGAATACATGACCAAAGAGAGTTACAAGCTCCACGCGAGTGATTTCCCTTGATTTTATGTAGCCGTGAAGGAAAGTCGCTCTGTAATTCCTTTCGATTTGACATCAATGTCGTGTTTGATATATCAGATGTAATTTATCTAGACTGTCTGATTATACAGGCCATTTAATGATTGGTACAGTCACATAGGCAACTAATTATCAACAATAACTCACAAATCACCAAGTCGTTTAATTCTCAGTATGAATTACTCCGTCTCAATAGCAACTCCAGAGGACATGCCAAAAATATTACCCACATTTCAGACTGATTAAAAGAAGAAAAACGATGAAACACACATAACTGGTTTATTTTAGAAGTTATTAATGTTTTCGCAAGCATAGTAATAGAATATAAAAGGTAGATTTTCATCGTTTTACATTTATTTAATATAACAAATTTCTAGCTGAAATCAGAAAAAAGTATATTGAAGCTATCGAATTTACATTTATTTTTACCAAGATAACATTCCAGTGTTTCCATAAAGAAAATATAAAATTAACTTTTAGTAAATCAGGCCATTATCAACACTATCAAACAGCAACGCATATTATTTATTGTCGATTGAGTTCTCAAGCAAATCGTGCTTTCTTCGCATTATATTTACAAAACAAACTGCATAAAGAGTTATTGACTAGTAAAACGATAGTACAACGTATCAAAGAATTATTAATGAGTAAAACGATGGTATAATGTATCAAAGAGTTGTCGGAAACAGTACAAACGAACATCCGATATGTATTGATCATGTCCTTCTGTACATAGACGCTTCTTACAGAACTTACAAGAGCTTTCTGGAACATACTGCTGCAGAGCTAGATAGAGGTGTTGAGTCCGTGGAAGTAAGAATGTCTGAAATTATGGAATTTGGAAGTGATGATGAGAAGAGTATAACCAAGCCAATAGAGCCTGTATTCCCCTCGGTTACATGCTCCCTTTGCACGAGACATCTGAAGGATAATGTCAGGCACTTCCTTCAAAATAAAATATGGGTGGAAAAGGGTGAATGTGATATAATAAAGACACAAATATTTGATACTGGTGTCATCACAGACGCAAATACTACAATAGATTTTGAAAGTTGATCGAAACTTTTGGAAACAGTCATCAATGAACAGCATCCGACATTTGGTCCATACTTTGTAAATAAATTGAAACCAAAACTACATAAATATTTTTTCAAAAAGATAGCTGCAAAAATACTGAATGCGTGAATTAGACTAATGACAATGCATTCATCAATAACATTCTAAAACCTTTCGTTTGACTGGAAACCACGACACGCGCAACATCTAATACATAAACTTTTCAGTGTGACACAGCTCCATTTCATGGTTACGACAGCGCGAATTATCAGTTAACGAAAAAAGAACACATTTGCCACATACATGACAGCGTCTGGAGGTGCAAATCCGTAAAGCAAACCACAAAGATTTTCGGAAACTTCCTCAAGAACATTAAACGTATATAGAAATCAAAGTACATGTAATCACTAAAATGGAAAATACACCATAATTAATAAGGTTATTATTATTATATACAACTAATTATAAAATATATATTGTTTTGGAAAGTTAAATGTTATTAAGAATTTATATGTATCTTGTAATCGTAGTATTGATTTATTGTATAGATTTCGCTACTAACTTCATGCTCATTAATAATTAAATTAGAAATAAGTTTGGAAACTACAAAACATGATATATTGTCATTTAATGTCAAACATTTAATGCTTCGTAATTACTTCAAACAATGTTGGAGTCAGCCTGAAATATTGAAATTAGTAAGATGTTTGTACTAATTGTTAATTGATTCAATATTTAATTATTTAAATTCAATAACTGTATGAAGTTGGTTGTTGTTGTTGTTGTTGTTGTAGGGCTTAACGCCATTTTTCAGCACGCGATTGGCTATACATGGCGGCCAGTATTAATGGTGGAGGAAGAACCCGGGAAAACCCCCGGAAAGAACCACCGACCCACGAGAAGCTACTGGCAGGCTTTCTCACATACCCACATTAGCCGAATCCGAGACTCGAACCCACGCAGACAGAGGTGAGATGGCAGTGATCCGTAACGGAGAGCGCTTTAGACCACTCGGCCACTCGGGGCCCCTATGAAGTTGGTAAGCTTGAAGGAATATATATATATATATATATATATATATATATATATATATATGTATATATATATATATATATATATATGTATATATATATATATATATATATATATATATATATATATATATATATATAGATATACTTTTATATCTAAAATGTATGAATATACAAGCATCATCTATGCTACTTGGTATGTTCAATTCAGCAATAGATAAATAAATATTTAAGAGAGGAAGACTGACAGAATAAAAAAGAATAATGAATCATTACACTAACTTAATCGCAAATGCGATGCTGTCATTTCCCGCATATATTACAAGACAAAACAAGCTAACGAGGCCTGACATGATTATGATATTGGACACAAGGATAAAACGCTATTGTCACAATTACCACATTTCATTTCATATTGTACCAAAATATATCTGATCGAAATGTCACAATATAAACTGTACTTACTTTAAATTAATCCACAATTTACACACGTTTTTGTTTTGTTTTTTTTTTTTTGTTTTTTTTTTTTTTTTTTTTTGTACAAATTTAAAGCGTGTGGTGCGTTTAAATTTCAAACCTTTATATTTTCATTCAAATTAGCGTGCCCTGATTAACTTAATAAAAGTGAATTTAATTATAATTAACTGTTTACATCTTTTTTTTTATTGCAGACATCAATTAATAACAACGTGATTAGTGGAAATGACCATTAGCAGTGTGCCAATTATTGTTTGTAAAACAAATTGGATTTTTTTATGCAAATTTCTAGTGTGCGGTAAATGTGATTTCTTTTCATTCAGTTTAGCATGCATTCATTAACTTAATACATGTTACTTTAACTTTAATTAACTGTTCACTATTTTTCGGCGACTTAGAGATGTGTTGGTATCTTCTTTAATTGTAGACGTCAATGAATAATGGCGTGATTAGTGGAAATTAATATTAGTGCTAATTAGTATTTTCAATATGCATGAATTGGGGCGAATTGTCCCTTGACTGGAGTTGAAGTGTCTTGGGGTCGAAATGTCTTGCTCCCATGTGGCATTGCTACTTATTTATAAATGTTGATAAATATTCACGTTACTGCACCCGAACACTTTTCGTCGAAATGAGTTATTTCCCTTGGCAAATCTTTGACCTCACTACTTTTTCTGTTAAATAAACAATCGCTAAATATTCACACTTTTTGTTTCTATGCTTGTTTGTGTTGTTGTTGAAATTTAAAGTAGGTAATTGATTGAGTCTTGATGTGTTTTTGAGAGTCTTGGGGTGTATTGGGGAGTCCTGGGGTGTCTTGGAGTGTTTAGTTAGACCCCGGTAATATGACGTATTTTTGTCTCTCTGTATGATTTTTTTCCTTTAGATTATTATTTTTTTTCTTAAGATCAAGCTCGCGTCGAGCACCTGTGATTTGAGTATGTCTCATGGCAGGAGATATGATTGCCGTCGTCATGTGAAATGGAAAAGAATTTCCAAGAAATATGTCAAGTTTAGAGATAGCAACAAGCCATTGAGCTGCATAGGGTTTGGAACTAGAGTTAGTGTAACTGTACTAGTGGTAAATAAAGTCGACGCATACTTTACAATCTTTTTCAGTTGAACATAATTTTTATCGTCAATGCCTCACACTTTTAATTACGTTTTCCAGCTTTACAGTAGCAGTTATTGATATTTTGCTGCACGTTACTGAAAACTAGTCTTACGGAAAATAATCAACTGCCTTACTGAGACAGACTCGTCAGGGTTGGCAGGTCTGAGAATGTTTGCACTGGCATTTCTTGGCTCTATATTGAGGTTACAACATATTTTTAGTCAATTAATTGTTTATTATTTTTCTTCATGTAAATGTAAAATCCCTGCAGAATAAACACCATATCAGAGATAAATAACTTCATTCACAGTGTTGCACTTAGGATTCTATGAGCAGGGAACACTTCCCCCATCCTCAAAATTATCTGGTCAACATGTGACATTTCAAAGAGACAGAAAAATGCTAGATAGTACTGAATGCACTAGTATAGGTAAAATGAAAAACACAGTAATATTGCTTTACATGTTTTTCACTTTAACTTTGGCATCAGCACTCTTTGTCTTCTTTTCTTTGGTCATTTACATTTTTTTATTGTAATAACTGTTTTATCATGTGCTCAAAAGGAGGGGAATTGTTTTCAAATGCACTGAGGCACTGAAAATGTTGACATTTCAATACACATAAATACTGAAGGACTGGTGGATAATCAGTTCAAAGGATATTTACCTTTTAAAAGTTATTTTTAATCTTCTTGGGTCATGAATAATGTTTACTCATTTGCCTCTCTATTCTTTATGTGTATTAAAATCAGATTGTAGGCTTTATGTCATGATTTGTATCCATACATTGGCACAGGCATAACATTTCACATCTAGAGCTCAATGTATAAAATCATTACATGTAACTGAATACCTGGTTCATATGAAAAGAGTTTAACTATGAAGTTTTTATTCAAGATCTTCTGTCAATTTCCTTTAGTCGTCACTCAGAGTTTATTATACAGAGATGCCCATCATCCTGAATTTGGTGTGAAGATCCCGAGTTGGCAAGCCTGTTCATGAATCACACAGATGTACATAAAATCACAATTTTTCGTAAAAAGTAAACTGAAAGAAAATTTAGCAGAAATTGAAGCCATATGCTAGTATTTTCAGTCCTTTCAAGTCTTTTTGGGTAATTTGTAAGACATCTCATCAGTTTCCAGCATACATCTAGAGTGTTTTCAGTCTTTTCCTCTCTTTATGGTAATTTGTGACATAAGACCAGTTTCCGGCATATAACGTGCCATTATAATCAAAACAGTTTGTTTCATTCCTTTCCATTCTTTTCTGGTCACTATCATATAATCAGGTTCACACCATTATTTGGAATGCTTCATTTTACTTGTGTTTTCTTAATGATGTACTGTATTGCTTGTTTTTGTTTTGTTTTTCGCAAATTAGATTTTTGCAACATTTGTTATTTAATTGCGAACTATAATCGGCACTGTTTTTATAAACCTTTTATGTATGCCTTGACTTTAAAAAGGCAGACAGTGATTTTAAGCCCATCCTGAAAGCTGCATGGAATCAAATGTTAATTAAATTCATCAATTTAAAGAAAGAAAAAATTGTCCTTCGTGTTTTAATGGTACAAAATCCGTCCCAAAAATTGATAGAGCTGAGAAGGGAGCCATGCGATGTGATACACAGGGATCTGACCTTTACCGTGTGGAAACGATTTTGGGAAAGGATCTTTTAGCATAGCAGAAAAGAGCCAGTAGCAGTCTGGAGGACAGTTAAAAGAAAACACAGCCATGTGCTGTAAATAGTGTTATATAACTGCACATAGACATATTTTGTAATGTTTTTAAATGATATTATCATTCTTCTGGCTTCCATGTGGAGTTTGCATTTGCTGCGGTAAGTGTCACAAATTTTGCAATAGAATCGTGAGCTTTTACCCTTTTGTCCCTTATTTCCCTGGTTGGAAATGGGCATCTCTGTATTATAATATTTCCCTTTTTAACATTAATTTATAATTCACTGATTCAGTACCTAACTGTATTTTTGAATGTTTTACATCCCATAAATTTTATTTTGCATGTAACCTTCACTATAAGTTACACTAGTCATGGTCAGTGATGTGCACTATGAAAACCTTGAATGTTTTGGTAGCCAAATATGATGTTTGAAATGGAAATTGTCATCTGAAAGTTGTTACTGCCTATGGTGACTTTGGCCATTGATATCTCAAATAAAATTGTGGACTGACTTCTCAAAAATAGTAGTTGGCTTTTATTTTTCTTCTCTGTTGTAAAAGCATGGTAATAGGGATGCATGCAAGTAAAGATTTCAGGTAAATAGGATAAAAGATTGCGGGAACTTTATGATGTCATACTCAAGGCATAACATTTATTCAATACACATTGACTTTTACTTAATTATGAAAAGTTAACTCCTTGCATCCGACACAAATCTCCCTGTTTAATCTGAACACCCACCACCACCACCATTGTATAGAAATATATACATGCCTTCCTCCATTTATTTAACAAAATTGAAAAATAATGTTAAAGTTCGATTTGGTGTGCTCCTGACTTGATATGTTTAACAGGCAAAAATGTTAGAGTATAGAACAATATTTTGTAATAAATTTGATTAGCGGTTGTGAGAAATACAGTTTAATGCAGACAGAAATTAAAATATATCTCTATTCCATCAAGTATAGAAGATTACCAAGTAATTGGAATAATAGTGTATTCCGTTCATTTAATCTTTTCAGTGGAAAATGATCCTGTGAATGGACACCAGATATTTACAGTGGATTTAACAATGCCAGAAAATGCCATTGAAGGAACTGGCCAGTGTGTGATGTACTTATCAGGTACCAACCAGACAGATAGTGAGGTAGAGATGGTGAATAGAGAAATTTCATTGTCCTTGAGGCTTAAAAAAACTTAATTTCTGATCTTTTTAGTTTATACTAGTCAAAGACCATACGAGCTTAGGTGGTGGCTTGAGGTCTATCGCCTGTCTGTTAAAGCAAGTTTGTTATGCCTACTCCTCCTAAACTATTAAATGGATTGCCATCAAACTTTACACACACATTCATCCCAATGTCTCACTGGTCCATTTAAGTTCAAAAGTCCTGACTGCTTTTTTTGGGATTGAAAACACAAAACTTTTTATCATATTTTGGTTATAAAAATGGTGTTGATCTGATATTAAGTATGGCCACCATGAAAATGTTCTTATTGCATCTCCAAAAATTGACAGTTGTGTCGAGATAAGATTTTCATTAGAAGATTTTAAATGATATGCAGTTAGTGATGATATGACATGTAATATGAACACCACATAGGCCATCTTGAATTGTTATTGCTTCTCTTGAACAGATGGTCACATCAATGTTGTGTTATCACTGAAAGAACTTGTTATAATGTCAGTGCTTATAAATGGAAATAGTGCTAATATGACCTCCAACATGGTCACCATGCTGTACATCGTGAAAGTCTTGTTTATGCTACTTCTGAAAGGCTTGACATATCAATATTGGTTTTTCATCTGAGGACCTCTTATAAAATTAAGTTGGTCCTAAATGAAAGTGGTGCCAATTCAATATTTGCTGTGGCTGCCATGGTGGCCACCTTGGATACTTTTTTATCGTTATCTCCTGAATGAATACTAGCATAGTAATTTCATTGAAAGACTTATGATATACAGTTGATCTTAATGAAAATGGTGCTGATATTGCAACCATAGCACTGATCATGAAAATCTTGTTTAAACTGATGATCAAAGATTTCTTAGTTTTTTTCTACGTGAACCTGGTGCATATCAGACTTCCAACAAGATGGCCCTACTCAGCCATCTTGTAAATCGTGTTATCACTACTACTCATATTAAAGGGGTGGTCATATTGGCAGGTGATTTTCATTAAAACACTTCTTGTTAATTGATCTGAATTGAATATGATGCTAATGTGACTTTAAAAAATAGGAATAATCTCATTTCATTTACTACTTGTAAATGGATGACCATACATGAATTAAAAGAAAATAATATACTTCTTTCTTGCAGTCTATAGTTGCTCCTGTATTAACATTGTGCCGATCCATCCAAAATGGCTTCCTTCATGGCCATTTTGAAAACCTTATTATGGTTACTACTCCAGAATGGATGGTCAGATCGTTTATTTTTTCCCGGACTGAAACGCTACAGCAGTATGTGAGTGGTTCAGAATGAAAATGGTGCTTATCTACCAACATGGCAACATTCTGTCCATCTTCTAAATCATAGTATCACTCTATATTTTGCATGAATGATATCTTTGATTTGACGTTTTCAGTAAAACTTCTTGGAACATGTAACTGGTTCTGGATGAAAATTGTGCAGACCTGAGCACTAGCATATCTTTCCTTTAATGAAGGAATTTGAAATTCAAACCTAAATGACCATTTTGTTAAGATCATTGGTCATTTAATGTATTTTTGTATTTCACTGAGCTGATGAGCAGAGGAACCTCTTCATATACAACTGCATTTTGAACAGATGTTTTACTTAGTTGCATTACAGTGAACAAGTTGATAAGTCAGCACTCTGACATTGATTTTAAAGCCAAAAGACCTGTCTGTTTTTATGAAATTGATATTATAAACTAGTATGATTATCAAACCACGAATATGAATATATAAAACATATCTTGAATTATGCCAGTTCAATAACTCTGTTGACTGCCATACTCCCTCCCCCAGTTATTGCTTAAACCAGACTTAAAAAGTGTGCATATAAATACTGTTCATTGATCTTCAGTAGATGGTATTAGGTTCAGGGTCAAAGGCGAATATATATATATATATATATATATATATATATATATATATATATATATAATTTAATATTAATTAAAACTTCTGAGCAATTTACCTTCAATAATTTTGGAAACAGTTTCATGATTTTTTTTTAAATATTGAGAAATAATTTAAAATTCATCTGAAACTCATTGACAGGGGTTGAGATTTTGTAACATTATGTGGATAAATATATTTATTCTTTTCCTGCCATGAAATATAATAGCATTTTGTTTATTTCTTTTTGTAGGAAATAACATTATGGATGTTGTTGTGCAGAATACCATCAAAGATGTAAGCAGATTATTCAGAAAAGTTTATCCATATTATTGTGGAGAACAATCAATGATGGCTCTTTCATCATCTGTTTATGCTATGATGTACCTAGACAAAACAAAGCAACTGGTTGAAACCTCAGATATTGAACGTGACGGATGGAGATTAATTAATGAAGGTAATAATTTTGTTGTTGGATCATTTCTAAATCAGCATGTAATTTACATAACCTGTCTATCAAAGAAGACATCTAATTAATTTGTCATTCTTTGAAATGTGTCTTGTATTCTTTCTGCACTTTGAATGTGAGCTTCAATATGACTGGTATTGTTCAAGAATTGACACCTTAAGTTCGTCCGACTGGCATATCCTGGGTACCATCCCTCTTCAAAGAACCGAAATAGTGATCAGGAGAATTTGAAAAATGCAATAACAAGATTGTGCCTGGACTTATTTGAAAATTAAAGGAGCATCAGAGTAAATATAGTATGAATAATGCAGTTAGCATGGCTCCAAGTTGCAAGTAAATTACTTGAAATTTTAGATTAAAGTTCTGATTGTAGAGTTAATTTTGTAGAACAGTTGCCGGCTGATGGAGAAAAAAAATCTCAAGCTCATTGATATTGATTTCAGAGACTCGTATCGTTGCTGCATCAACAATTTCTAGGACACTATCAATACTATAATTATAACAATACGTAAAAGAATCTTTCTTAGAAATGCCAAATTTTATAAAGTGAAAAGAAAAGCCATTACTGGCTACTTGGCAATATCTCTCACCAAAGAGATGCTGATGGTACTCCAAATTTAAGGTCTGTTAGAAGTAAAACAATGATACCAAAGTCAAGAAGCAATCGTTAAAAAAGTTTTAAATATACTGGTACACTGGGATGGAACAACCCAGTGACATAAGGCAGGCTCCTAGTATTTGTTACTTTCATAATCAGTGTCTCAAATAGATAAAATATTAAGACATTTGAACATTTCTAATTCAGTGTGATCCCGCTATAGTGCGCTCCTTTATAACGTGAATTCAATATAACACGGTCGTGACATGGCTCCCGAAATTTCTTATACATGTATTTTTCTTGTGCACAAAAAAGATTCTTAAAAAGTATGAAAAAAACAAAAAGTTGCTTATCATTTTGGGAAAGAGATGGCGTATGAATAATACAAGACGATCGTAACTTGGCTCCTGAAATTTTGTATTATTTTTCTCGTACACGAAAAAGTATTTTTTTTCTTCTTAAAAGTAAGAAGAAGAAAAAATGCATAAAAAGTTTATTCTGGGATCGCATAGGTCTTCGCCAATGTTGCAAACTTGGATTATTTTTCCTTATTGGCTGCAAAACATACCATGTGGCTTTTTTTTTTGTTGGCGACATTGTTGGCTGTTTAAACCTTTATACAAAACCATTGGTTTGGAGTGCAGAAATTCAGAGGCCCCATAAAAGGAAGCCACAAGCTCGATATAAAATGCATTGAAATTTATCTATTGTTACATAAACAAATTCTTTGTCCATACTGACAAACCATCTAAACAGTGTATTGTTATATCATAATCCGCTTATCCAAACGTCTAGCATGAGTTCTATATGTTGTGAAATATCCGCTTTTTTGTTGTTGATATTTCTGGTAACGGAGATCAACCAGACGAGGCATTGTCTCGTAATCTATCCTTCATAAGATTTTCAACCACTCGCTAGTAATATATTAACAAAGACTGACATTTGTATGTGGATGGTAAGTAAAATTCCTCTTTGTTAATTTTTAGATGCATCCGTAGAGGGCGGCAACTTTTACCGACTTGGAACGTACTTTGAAGTAAATGTGCTTTGTAATTCGTTACGTGATTGTGCTATGTTTTTTCACTGAATTCAGACCAATATGACCTGTTACAAAGTTAATGAATATTGTAAAGCTTTGTGTGCATATTTTCGATGGAATCACTTTTATTGTAGATTGAATGTATGTGATGAGGTTCGCAGGTGAGTACGGTGTTTATACTCTATTCATGCTATACATTAGACATCTACATGTATATATAAACAGGGTTCATATATATGTACCAATTCGTGGTTCTCTAAATAAAGTAAACTATTATATTATGTCTTCTTTTCACTACAGGTGTATTTCTAATTTAATATGCATCAATTCAAGACGGTAACTGTTCCGACAAAGCACATATTTTACCTCCCGCATTTATTACCCACTCATCCCCGCAATTTTTTTTTTTTGGGGGGGGTACATTTTCTTCAACTACCTGACTTGGTTGCATATAACATGGTTCAGTATATAGCGCGGTTGAGTTTTATGGCTCCCAACTACGGTGTTATAGCTGGGTCACACTAATATAAATAACTCGTTCCTTTCTGCACTTGTGGATCCATTTCACAGTTGAATTTTTCAATACAGGATATTTTATATTTTGTGTCAAGTTCATATGTTCTTCAATATCTAAGCATATGTTCCAGGCTTGAAACTTTTGACTTTTAGAATCATGTAATTCTTTGGCGTCAAGCCAAACTTAACACATCGTTGTTGTTATTCGATTAATGTTGTATATTGCCTATTGACATGCACGATTCATTAGTGTGCATGCGCTTGCATGCTATTTAATTTTGTGCATTTAACTGCTATTACTAGAGCAAGCTGCAGAAAGAAAGGGTGCCCTGAGTGTACCCCAACCATCTCATTGTGACCAGGCTGTGACCATTCACACAAGCAGCATTTACATTTGTTGAAATTTATGTCCATTTACCTATTTTGTGCAGACTGCTCCCTAATGTCTATCATCTGAGAGTCACGTCTGAGTTAAATATTCCGGAGGTGTGAATTTCCTGCCTTGTATAAGTTATTTTGTTTCATGTATTATGTATTTTCCAAAAGGTTTTGCCGAATCGGTTTGGCTTACAGCAACCTTTTTCTTATTGCAATCTCAGTGTGGGTGTTTCAGTGCTGTGAGTTTGTAAAAAGAAAAGTGTCTTTTCAGGGCCAAACAAGTTAAGTCTAAAGAGGGCTTTCTTAGGTCCAGGATGACAGCCCTATATAATAAGTATGTGGTGGTGAATTCTGGGTTGGGGTGTAGGTAGATGTGAGGGTGTTGTGCTGTATGTAAGTTATAGATGTGTATGTACTAGGTGTGCTATTCTGGCTGTGTGCTATAGATTAATGTGTTTCAGTTATGGTGAAAGAGATAGGAGGGATATTCAGGTTTGGGCATCGGTGTTATTTTGTTGGTGATGGCAAATTATTTTCTGTTCAGGTTTTGGGCGATTATTCTTATTGTTTAGTTTGGCAGTTCTTTTCTGTTTTCCTTCTTTTCCCACTGTGTCAGCATCTTTCCCTACTCTTCATTAGTACTACGTTTTGTTGTTGTTGTTCTGCACTTCTTTAATAACTGCATTGCCATTGTTTTCTTTCCTTTCTTGATCTTCATTATTTTTGCTACATTTCATCTTCTTCCTTTTTCCTGCGGCAATGTTGTCTTCTCTTGTTCTGATCTTCTTTGTTTCTCATATATTCCCTTGACCTGTGTTGTTGTTGTAGTGTCCTGATCTTTATCACTGCTCTTGTTCACCCTGCTGGTTCCCTGTTTGGTTTCCAGTTGCCACATTAGCCCTTACCTTATTGATCAGTGGTTAGTATAACTACTTATTCCCTTTTTACTACGTCCACATTTTGATATATTTTTGAATGCATTGTTTTGTTATCTGAGCTTTCCTTAGCAGGGAGGTTACTAGCTTTTGTCATTTCAGGCCTTAGTTCAAGTCCTACAGTGATCCTAATATTGACATTGTTATTGTGTTATTATTTGTTAATTTGTTGCTCTGTGTTGTTTGTCCCCAGCTACTGTTCATGTCTGAGTCACTGTTATTTAACTAGGTCATTTGACCTCTCTGACTGTGTGTGTTGTAATTGTGTGGTGGAATAACTGGTTTGATGAGTTTGGAGTTAATATGTATTGACTTTTGTGTTAGCTTAGTTTTATTTGTCCCCAGCCACAGCTTTTGTTTGAGTTGATGCTATACAGCTGTGTCTTTCAACTAGGGGTGAAACGATTCATCAATACATCAGTGCATCGCTACTTTTGCCATTTCAATACAAATATTTTTACGCAAGACAAAGAATAGATACAAACAATACTTACTTTATGAAAGTTATACAAATATTTAGCCATCAGTAGTAATTGTTAGTCGTTTGGCTTTTCTTTATTAAATAAGGAGTTCATCAGGCCAAGCTGATCATAGCATTTCTTTTGTATACACGGGAAATATTGTGTAAAGGATTCGGTTGTTAGTCATCTCCAATCCCGCACCCAAACCCGTTCCATTGTACAAGGAAATTGCTTTATCTTTTGTGTTTTAAAATAAAAAAATACAATAATATCTTTAAAATGTAATAAAAGACTTAAAAAAGTTATGAAGAAAAAATCTTTTCTTAAAACTATTAATGTGAGTTAAAATTATTTTCTCGTTGCATTAGAGTAAACTAATAGTACAAGTTAGCAGTTAATGATAGAACTTGTAACCAGTCTTAATCACTAAGACGTTTATGATGCTTTCATGCAATGTACAGCAAACTGCAGGTTAACCAAGATGAGTCCAGCAGCTGGTCAAATGGAGCAGATGCAGAAGGTCAAAAAGATTGAATTAGGGTTACCTACGATTAGAAGGTCATGTGCTTGAACTATTTTGTTTATTCTGTGGAGTAGAAGAATGGAGTTAGAAAAGTAGACAAATCCAGGTGTGTTTGCAATCTCTGTTTTACACATCTGCAGAATACTGGAAACATTACAGACATGTCTACACACTTAAAACAGCACCACCCAGTGATTGAAATTCCTTTTTTAAGATGACATGATTCTAGCCCCAAAGGCCACTGTTTCACCTACTCATGTGGAACAACTACCGGTCCACTCAAGTTGACTGAAGTTTTGAAATCTCCATTAATTTCCTCCTCAAAGATCACAGACATGTTTGCATGTTATAGATTGATAAAACAAATCAAAGGTTTAACACTGCAGTTGGGTGTTTGTGTTATAAATTAATATAAGGGTTTAACACTGCAGTTGGGTGTTTGCATGCTATAGATTGATAAAACAAATCTCATGTTTAACACTGCATTTAGGTGTTTGCATGTTATAGATTGATATAACAATCAAAGGTTTAACACTGCAGTTGGGTGTTTGCATGTTATAGATATAGATTGATATAACAAAACACTGAAGTTGGGTGTTTGCATGTTATAGATTGATATAACAAATCAAAGGTTTAACACTGCATTTGGTTGTTTGCATGTTATAGATTGATATTACAAATCTCAAGTTTAACACTGTAGTTGAGTGTTTGTGTTATAGATTGATATAACAAATCAAAGGTTTAACACTGCAGTTGGGTGTTTGCATGCTATAGATTGATATAACAAATCAAAGGTCTAACACTGCAATTGGGTGTTTGTGTTATAGATTGATATTACGAATCTCAAGGTTAACACTGCAGTTGGGTGTTTGTGTAATAGATTGATATAGCAGAGCTCAGGTTTGACAGTACATAATTACTTTTACTTTTTTGTGTTATGTTCTTTTTAATGTGTTATTTTGCAGTATATTACTGCATGATGAATCAGTCACAGAACTTGTAATAGTCTTGTGCATCTGTTAATCAGAATCATTATATCAGTTCATATATACCTTTTACAGTCATAAGAATTGTCAACTAGTATTAAATGGAGTTGGTAATTTAAGAAGCTGCATTCTTTGCTGGAAAACATGTTTAAGATGATGATGATAACAGTGAAAACAATAAGCTTTGAAAAATTAAACAAATTATTTATTTCCTTGGAAAAAAATACTATAAAAATAAAAAAATAAGAACTTACAGTTTTGAGAATCAAATTCAAAAAGAATTCCAAGAATAATCCCCAAATTAAATTTTAGAAGTCCTAATAATGAAATGTTATAATGAATTCAAGTTCGAGTCCTGACAAAGAATCCAAAATGGAATGTGATGACGTATGCTGTAGTCAGTATGGCATTGTATCATTTACAGATCTTTTTTATTCCACAGTCAATAATATTCCGGTGTTTGAATTTCAGAATAAAATTTAAATAAATGTCTTTGTCCAAGAATTCTATAAGAGCACTCAAATATTTCCAGAAAAAAGAATGAATCTTTTAGAATCCAAATAATTTGAATAAAAAGTTATAAATCCAACTGACACAACAGAGACTTTCCAGTGTAGAGAGAAGTCCAGACTGACTAATATCTCTCTAAACACAGATTATGCAGTAAATTAAAATGCAGAACAGATTCCCGGATGAAGGTCAACTTTCCATAATCTTCGAGAAGTATTTATGTCTAAAAACACATAGTCCCAGTGTGAACTTGACAAAAAACAATCATTTTACTCTAAGAATAAGATATATAAAACAGTTGTTTACTTGTCTCAGTGATTTTCTGAATAAAGGTCGGGAACTAGGTCAACATAAGATACAATATTCTGTGTTTACGATCAAACACTAAGGTCAAACTAATTTCTGTCAAATATCAAATTTCTAGAAAACAAAGTTACATTATTTTGACATAATGAAATTTAAAAAAAAAAGAAATTTAAAACTTACAAACAATTAAATTAAATCAAATATAAATTAAATCAAATATACATAACAATCATCGTCAATCATTATGAAATTTTATTTTATTAATCTATGTAATTTTGTTACACACATGACAATTTATGTGAAATTAATTAGTGCTGGCTTCACTGAAGTTTATCATTTGTATTTTTTAAGTTAGTCGTTTTTTAATTTAACAAAAGAGGAAAATGCATAGCTTAGAAAAGTATGCATAATTATGATTTCCTAATTCCAATAATTTTACATTTTTTGTAATTTTGTGTTACATGCACTTTTTAATGTTCTATTGTGTTGCAGTATGTTCTTCTGTGATGAATCAGACACAAAACATGTAACATTTCAATTTTATTGAATGAAGATTAAAGAAACGCAACACAGTCCTTTTATATTTTATTTGGTTATACACAGAACAACAATGTTAGCAGTGACATTTCATCCTGATTCAATGTTTTCTATGTTACCATTAAATAGAAACATGTTAACTATATGACTCACTGCTGATAGGGGCCTCGAGTGGCCAATTGGTCTAAAGTGCTCACCATTCCGGATGACTGCCATTTCACCTCTGTCTGCGTGAGTTTGAGCCTCATGCTCGGCTATCGTGGGTACATGGGAAAGACTGCCAGTAGCTTCTCATGGGTCGGTGGTTCTTCCCTGGGTTTTCCAGGGTTCTTTCTCCACTAGTTATACTGGCCGCCATGTATAGCCTATCTTGTGCTGAAACATGGCGTTAAACCCTAGAACAACAACACTGCTGATACATTGAATATTTTACTATATATAGACATGCAAATATCATTCAACAATTACATTCACATGATCAATCAAATGTGTTGTGATAATCATGTATCGATATGTAATGTATCGCAGGCAGTGTATCACGTATCTTATTGATGCATGGCATGGGTGTATCGGTTCACCCCTACTTTCGACCACTCTAACTATTTGTTTTGTCATAAGATAGGTTTGGAATTACTATTAGCTTTTTGTTTCTAACTTAGTGTTGTTAGTCCCCAGTCACTGTCATAATTTAGGTCGTTGCTATACATCTGGGCCATTTGGCCACTCACATCATGTTGTATATACACTATATATTGTAAATAACATATAGCAGGTCTCAAGGTAGATTAGTTTTAAAATGAACCAAGTTATCCTTTCTATACAAAGTCTTTGTTATTATTACAGTCATATATTTACGGTCATTTTTATCGGCATGCTTGGGATGGCGGTAATACTGTTGACATAAGAAGATGTCTTGATAAATGTTTTGGGGGTCTGGAAAATGTTTTTAAGCAGACAAGTGAAATTTTTCTGTAAGGGGTAGCTTGTCATCAGTGCATAGGATTTACACTTTAATTAAATGAAGACAAAATCAGTTTGATATACACTTGTATATTTGACAACTTACATTTTTATTAAACAATCCATAATGCATGAAGTACATACACTACTTGCATATGAAAAATACTCAAATTTGGGTGAAGGTCATAATTTAGAAAATTCCTGTATCAGTTACATCCTATTAGAAAATATATAGAGTGTGTGCAAACAGTGTAATGCATATAAGTAAGGTAATCTATAGCATTATCAAGACATAAATTAAAATTAAACTAAAATTAAATTTAATTAAAATTGTATGTTTTTAGCAACATGGGTGGGAATGGGGATAACAATAGTAATGAATTGTAAGCAAGCTTCTGTTTTAGTCATCCTGACAGAGTGTTATGTTTAAGGGAAAATTTGTCACACACATCTTTGCAAGATGCCCCACCTTCAATTTCCTTAACAGCCAGATAAAATTCATTTCAGGAGATGGTAAATTTAATTTGCTTTTTACTCCACCTTTGTAGTTAGCATCAATAAACTTACTTTTTTCCTGCAGAAAACAAAACTTGCATGACACAATGAATTTGCTCAAATCAATGATAACTTAAAATTTAACAATAAGATTTCATTGCTTATATACATTGCATTTATAAAAGATTGCAGCTGGCTTGTTTTGATAAAAGGTACACATACTCATGAAGTTGCTGTGAAAACTAACTTCAGAATAACAAACATATGTCCATTTGCTAATGCGACAGTGGTATTAAAGCATGGCCGCTACAGCTTGTGGATATCAACAATAAGAAAATAATAATTTGTTCAGGTCTGAACCTAAGTTTCTTTCAACATATACTTTTTTAAAATCTTGACATCGACATAAGCATAACAGATTTGGAGATCGAAAGTAGTTGTAAAGGTACATATTAAAATACTCATAAAGTCTTATGTATAGTGTTTTGGTTGTGAATTGAATCAACAACAAAAAGGAGTGACATAATGCAAAATGTTTTTATGTACATGTGAAGCTTGTTGAAGGCAGTTGGAATAATGATCTTTCAGAGGTTGAGTTTCTTGAAAATAAAGGTAATTTGTACAAAAAAGTGAAAAACTGCATCAGAAAACACTTTATTGACAATTATCACAACCACATTTATAAAATGAGGATTTGGCCATTAAAGAGAGATGTCAATATTTTGGGAAATTTCTACCGGGTACCTGTTGCACATAACAATCAGTTATCTGGGTAACCTATCAAAGGGAAATTGTATTAACTGTGAACCTGAACTGCTTTGCTATAGGTACACACATGTCAACCCCCAAGAGTGGTATAATCATAATTATTACTAATTTAAGTGGCAAAAAAGCATAATCTGAGCATAAAAAGAACAATCTATATATTACATGCCATAATTAAGAAAACTGTATGAAAAACACATTTATGTTTGCTACTTGGATCTGCAGTGAAAATTGGCTAAATCGATGTGGATTATTAGTTAGTACAAAACTAAAGACACAAACGAAATTGGTAAATTATTTATGCATATTAAGTAGTCTACATTATCTACAGTAACTTTATTCATAAAATCCACACATGATGACTGCTATATTATATTACAGTGTGGCCCAGCTATAACATGGTAGTTGGGAGCCATAGAACCTGACGACGTTATAGATCGTACCATGTTATAAGCAACCAGGTCAGTTAGCTGAAGAAAATTATGCATGTACCAAAAATGTGCGGGGAGAAGTGTAGGTAATAAATGCGGGTGGTAAAATATGTGCTTCATCGGCACAGTTACCATCTTAAATCAATGCATATTAAATGAGAAATACACCTGTAGTGAAAATAGAGAAGACATATATAATAGTTTACTTTATTTAGAGAACCACGAATTGGTTCATATACGTGAATACTGCTTATATGTACATGTCTTATGTATAGCATGAATAGTATCAACACCATGTACTCACCCGCGAACCTCATCATATACAATGAATCCACAATACAAGTGATTCCATCGAAAATATACACACACACAGCTTTAAAATATTCAATAATTTTGTCACAGGTCATATTGATCTGAATTCAGTGGAAAAATGTAGCACAATCACGTAACGAATGACAAAGCACATTTACTTTCAGTACGTCCCAAGTCGGTAAAAGTTAGTTTGCGTTTTATGCCGCCATTGGGAGCATTCGTAAGCATAAACTTTTTCCCTACAAAAAGAAAACTTTCACGGCACAGTTAATGTGTCCCAGTCACATTGGAAAATGCAAAAATCCATCAGATTCCATTAATTTCATTTAAGTCTGGTACTGACTTCCTTTGATGAAAAGTTCTTTGTGTAATTGAAAGAGTATTGTCAGCTTTGTTTGATGAGGGGTGCATGCATTATTGAAGTCACCAGTAAAGAACAGCCTTGGAAAACCAAACAAATGCCCATTTCTTATTGCAGCGTCAACATCAAATAATTGTATTGTATGATTGAGACCGATTTTTTTTCCATTTGCTGAGTACGTTTTCATAACAATCGGTGCTTCAAAGGTAATCTGTTTCCTTTGAAATTCCAGCAAATTATTTTATCTGGGTACATTTTTAAAAAGGAATTGGCCATCGTTTGGACTATTCTAGTTACTGTCCCTCCATGCCTACTGAATAAACCAATAAGTAAGATGTATTTTTTTAAAACTTTTTTGACATTTGTGATAGCAGCATGATGCTGCTTTTCACGCATGCGTCTGAAAATTAACAAAGGTTCAATGGACGATAGAGATGCAGGTGTTCTGGTTTGATGACAGGGATTATTACAGAAAATGTGAGTGTTCTGAAGGATTTAATTCTGAGTGAAAAGAAGAGGAATTTTACTTACCATCCACATACAAATGTCAGTCTTTGTAAATATATTAATTACTAGCGATCAGCCGAAAATCCGATAAAAGATAGATTACAAGATAATACCTCATCCGGTTGATCTCCATTACCAGTAATGTCAACAACAAAAAAAGCGGATATTCCACAACTTACAGTACTCATGCTAGATGTCATGATAAGCGAATAATGCACTGTTTAAATGGCTTGTTAATATGGACAAAGAATTTGTTACGTAATAATAGATACATGTCAGTGCATTTTATATCAAGTTTGCGGCTTCCTTAAATGGGGCCTCTGAATTTCTGGACTCTAAACCAATGGTTGTATGTACAAGTTTAAACAGCCAACAACGTCGCCAATAAAAAAAAAATCGCCACATGGTGTGTTTTGCAAACAATCCAAATTTGCAACATTGCTGAAGACCTACGCGATACTAGAATAATTTTTTTTTGCATTATTTTTCGTACTTTTAAGAAGAAATAACTACTTTTTGTGTACGAAAAAAATACATATAAAATTTCAGGAGCCACCCAAGATCGTCTTGTCTTATTCATACGCGATCTCTTCCCCAAAGCGATAATACAGTTTTTATGGTCTTTTTCGTACTTTTAAGAAAGAATTTTTTTGTGTACAAGAAAAATACATGTAGATGAAATTTTGGGAGCCACACCACGACCGCGTTATATCTGAATTTGCGTTATAACGGAGCATGCTATAGCAGGGTCACACTGTACTTTTGAATTCTTGTTTCAGAATTGTTCAAGTGCTATTGATATGCCATTTTCTGGATGCAGCATAACAAAATCCCTATTTTCTAACATTTTTTAGTCATATAACATCCAACAGTCACAATGATAAAGCTCGTTAATTATCTTTATCTGGCGCCATTTATTTTCAATTTAGACTGGTCCGCTACTAATGTGGGTATCAGATGGAATGAATCTGTGATAAGTGGTTTCACATTAAAGAAACCCATCTGTTTTCTTGGAACTGTTTCATGTAATACTATAAACAGAAAATCTGGAAATTTTCCTTTGGCCAATGATAGGGCAGTATTCCAGTCAGAGAGTTGCACTTGCACATTAAGGAAGCGCAATCATGGCAGTGTTGAGTGGTAGCATATGAAAATGGTCTGGAATTCCTTAAATGTATGATAGTAAGCCAAACTTTGGAAAGGCATACAAAGTCAAATACCTGAACTAAGAGTCAGTACCAAATTTATGATGCTATGTGAAATTTAGCATGAAATATCAGCATTGATTATATCATAAGTCTCATAAGAAAGGAGAGAAGTGTCCTCCATTGTATTATTATACTATACATGTATAACAAGTTAATTGTAAGCAATTATACGAGCCCCTATGATGGCGAATAAATATGCACACGACATGAGCCTCGTGTAATCTTTATTCTGTGCCTTCATTTGAACTTGGAAACATGGTTTATTGGGGGTGGAGTTTTGGTTCTTTTTCTAAAGGGTACCAGATTGCCAATTTTATTACCTGGGTTATCATGAATGAGTGGGTACCTGAGAATCTGGGTACTATTTGGCATCTTTATTCCACATCACCCCTAAGTTGATTGTAATGTATCAAAAGGACAAGAACTTTTTTTACCATTCCACGCTACCCCTTAGTCTTGTGTAATGTAACTCAGAGGGCAAGAACTTTACAATTCCACGCCACCCCTTCATCTATTGTAATATGACTCAGTGATGGGAACTTTTTTACAATTCCACACCCATTAGTTAAGTGTAATGTAACTCAGGACAGGAATTTTTTTGTTACCATTCCACACCACTCCTTAGTCTAACATAATGTAACTCAAAGGACAAAAACTTGTTTAACATTCCACACCATCCCTTAGTCTAACATAATGTAACTCAAAGGACAAGAACTTGTTTAACGTTCCACACCATCCCTAAGTCTAGTGTAATGTAACTCAAAGGACAAGAACTTGTTTAACATTCCACACCATCCCTTAGTCTAACATAATGTAACTCAAAGGACAAGAACTTGTTTAACGTTCCACACCATCCCTAAGTCTAGTGTAATGTAACTCAAAGGACAAGAACTTGTTTAACATTCCACACCATCCCTTAGTCTATCATAATGTAACTTAAAGGACAAGAACTTGTTTAACATTCCATACCATTACTTAGTCTAGCATAATGTAACTCAAAGGACAAGAACTTGTTTAATATTCCACACCGTCCCTTAGACTAGCATAATGTAAGTCATAGAACTATGTCTTTTTCTACCATTCCACACCACCCTTTAATCTAGTGTAATGTAACTCAAAGAACAAGAACTTTACTACCATTCCCCACCATTTAGTGTACCTCAAAGAGCACAACCTTTTTTTACCATTCTGCACCACCATTTACTCTAGTGTAATGTAAGTCCAAGAACATTTTCTTTTACCATTGCACACCACCCATTGATCTATTGTAATGTACTCAAAGGAAGAATTTTTTTACTATTCCACATTCCTTTGTCTAGACTCTAATGTAATGTAACTCAGAGGACATGAACTTTATTACCATTCAACACCATTTAGTTTAGTGTAATTTAACTTGAAGGACAAGAACTTTTTTCCATTCAACACCTTTTTGGCTAGTGTAATGTAACTCAAAGGACAAGAACATTTTTCCACTCCTCATTTTCTTCTATTCAATTACAGGAATTCAACAGGAAAAGAAGTATAAGCAGGCAGATGGATCATACTCTGTTTGGTTTAATACACCTGCCAGTACATGGTAAGTGGGCAGCAGGAAGGTTTTGTGCCCCTGCTATATTCTTGGAGTTATATTTGGTATTACTGCCATATTGTTTGGAGGCATATATAGTATTACTTATGTCTATATGTGATGTCTACACAGAATTTAATTTTTATACAGTAACTTGAAGCATTTAATGGATATACACTAAATTTTGCACGAGTCTTATCATAAAGAAGATGAAGGTTAAGTTTCACTTTCATTGTTTTCTGTTGAGCTTTTACTGACTTATGTGACTGCTCTTGTGGCCTAGTGGTTTGAACATATGCCTCAGATGCGGGAGGCCATGGGTTCGAACCCCAGGCCAAGTCATACCAAAGACTGATAAAAATAGTACTAGCAGCTACCTTGCTTGGCGCTCAACATTAAGAGGTTATTGCTGGGACTGGTCGGCCTGGTGTCAGGACAATATGTTGGGTGGGACATGATGCTACATGTCTGCGATATGATTCCCCAATGTTAGACATCACTATAAACTGCCACACTGCAGACATCATAGCAGTATGACTGAAAGTTTTTTAAAGCTACATTAAAAATCCAAATTACACACACATACTGATTTATATTGGCTGGTTGACTTGGCAGCTTCAAACCTAGAATCCATTATTAATACCATACTCTAAAGGGCATATGTTTCCTCTTGACACATTTTTTTTTGTTCAATAGGAATTCTGGAAAAGAGCAAACCAGCTGTTCTTAAATTGTTAAATGCCATTTTGTCTTTATCAAAATTTTTTCAGGGAGGGAGCCTAGCATTAGTGTTGTTCCAATTGTAACAATATAGAAAATCTGTTTTCTGCCACGTTTTCAGAAGAGTCAAGTCAGTTTGTTAGGATAAGCTTTTTCTTTGTGTTTTGGGGTGGGGAAATATTTTCAACATCATCTCTTGAACAGCTGAGCTAATTTCTGTAAAACTTGTAGAACCCTGTTTGGCATTAAGGGTCAAAATGACTGTGGCTGATTGAAGAAAAGTGGTTTCCAGATGTGAACAAGATGTGGACCAGACTTTATGAAAAGCATGAAACTGGGGTAAGGGAGAAGCAGATCAATTTTGGATTCAAAAAGTCAAAGGTCAACAACATTGACTGTAAGAAGAAAAACATTGTTTCTGAATGCAATACAATGTACATATATGTGTAAATTTAATTAAAAAAATGTCTCTGTGGTGCTATTTTTTAAAACCAAATTCCAGCATAAATTAATGTAAGTTAGATATTCCAACATTAGAGACTCTGTTACTGTCCTTAACTTGAACTCCAACATGTTTCTTGTGACATCAGTATAGAAAAGAACATCTGTGACTGTAGACGTGTATTGATGGAGCAGTAATTTCAAGTGAAAATACTCATTTTGTTGTCTCAATTTACAGTACAAAAACTGAAAAGGTATTTTTTCCAGGTTTGTTTCACAAAAAATATTGATTAAGCAATTAAAAAAGTGTGCCTGTTCAGGAAGTAGCAATATGACCTCAGCGAGTGATACCCATTTAAAATTTAATTCCAGGTGTATTTCATGTAATTAAATCTCAGTTTGAGAAGGAGTTAGACATAAATTTCAGCAACATCAGTGTCACCTTTACTCTGAGGAGATGTCAGGGAAAATAGAGAGTGCAACAATGACAAATAAGTTGACGTCTTTTATATTGTACAGAAATTAAAATTAAAAACATATTTTTCTTCAATTCTTGCTTTATTGATTAAGAAGAAACAAATACAGCAACTTTCAGGCAAAACAGATTGAAGGATTATGTTAGGAGTTAAGAGGTAACATTTCAATAGGGTTTCCTTTATCTTAGTTTACAACAGTGTATTCGCAAAGGGTTAATGGCAATAATTGTCACTGTAAATGAATGTTTTGTATAATTGCTTTCCTTTGTGACTTATACAATATAAATGTTAGAAAATAAATGTTCAGCCCTTACAAGTCATGATTGTACAAAATGTAAAGGAATGCACAATATTTTCATACTTCTTATTCCATTCATTATTTTTTTAAACCATTGCTTTGCCATATCAGCTTTCAGTGTAGCATAGACTGCTTTAATTATTCAGTTTTCACCAGATCTTTGTTCATCCCATATCTTTATATTTGTACTTTAATCTCCATTAAGTTATACGTTTCCATATAGTATATATATATATATTAGAACAACAGAGATCTCTCCAGTGACCTAGATGGTTAGTGTCCACCTTGGATGCAGTGGTTGTGGGTTCAAACCCTTGCCTTGTCATACAAATGACTTATAAAAATGGTACTAGCAGCTGCCTTGCTTGGCACTCAGCATTAAGAGGTTAGTGTTAGAACTGGTCAGCCTGGTGTCAGGATAATGTGACTGGGTGGGACATGATGATGCGTGTCTGCAGCATGATGCCCCAGTGCTAGATATCACAACAAACTGCCACACTGCAGACATCTTTGCAATATGACTGGAAAATTGTTAAAGCTATGTTAAAAATCCAAAACAAACACACCCACAGACACTCAGAAAAACAGAGAAAGACAAGAATAGAAAACATGTTTAACAATGAACTTTGTTAAAATCCTCATTGAGATAATGCAACCATGACCTTGCCAACCCCAACCTGAACAGGTAACCCCATTACAATCATAGTCTTGATCTTGGCAACTTTCCAATCCCAACCCCAGCCCCAACTTCAAGTGGCCCTATCTCAATCTTTACAACCTGGAGCTTGCAAAATTCACAACCCAAATTTCCAAGTGACCCCATCATGATCTTATAACCTTGATCTTGACAACTTCCCAACCCCTAGTGACCCCCATCACAATCATGCAATCTTTCTCTTGACAACTTTCCAACCCCAGCCCGAAGTGAGCCCAGCCATCACAATCATACAACCTTGATATTACTAATTTCCCAACCCTAACCTCAGTGACCCCATCACAGTCATACAACCTTGATCTTGCTGACTTCCCAAACCCAATACCAAATGACCCCATCACAGTCATACAAACTTGATCTTGCTGACTTCCTAAACCCAGTATCAACTGACCTCATCAGAGTCATACAACTTGATCTTCCCAATCCCATCCCTAAACCCAACCCCAAGTAACCCCATTACAGATATACATTCTTGATAATTCACAGAATTAATTAACCATTCCAGGTTGACAGCTTTTGTACTGAAGGTGTTCTGTCAAGTGGATAAACTCAGTGATGTTTTAAAACAGGAAGATGATATCTGGCCAGGATTGGAATGGTTAGCACGCAGCAAACAGAATGCAGATGGCTCCTTTAAAGAGGAATTTCGTGTGTACCAAAGACAAATGCAGGTAAAATTAAGTGTCCATACGTTTTGTATCCCATGACTCCAGATTAAAGTATTGATTCATGTCGATTAACTCTACAGGGAGGCTTATTTAAGTGCTAATTCAAGGTAATAATTTGAAATGATGAAACTTCACTTATGGGTAAATTACCTGGCTACTGACAGTTAGGGAATGCCCTGCAATTTAGTCATGAATAAATAAATTAAAATGGATAAGACTGAGCAGATCAAATGACACACAACATAGGTAGTTACCAGATGGAATAACATTCTTTTGCTGTAATGGTGTGCTTACGATTTTTGCTTTTGTACCTTTTCATGTAAGTAAAGTAGGAAATGGAAAGTTCCATTTAAATAAGAAAGAATATACCTTGAAAATATTCAGAAGTCTTTAGAACGTCTTTAAGAAATAACTCTTTGGGAATGTCTAAACTATGTTTTTGTCCAGTAGCTTAATAGCACAGCGAGTCCCAGAAGTTTTTGATGAACTGTCATGAAACCTGGTAAATAGAATTGTCCACACCTAAAGATGATCACGTCAACAAATTACTTTGCTCATGCAATTTTTGTTAGTTATTGCCCCTTTTGTCTTGTATCTTAATGCAGTGCAACTGGACCCCCTCCCCAGTTTTTTATGAATTGCCATGACACTTTATCAGTGTTGGGCTCATAATATAAAGGTGCACATGTTTACAATCTTGATGCTTCTCTGAGTCTTTTAAGAGTTACTGCCCATTTTTAATTGGACAGCTAGATGCAGTGAATGACAATGTTTTAGTGCAACTGGTACCAGTTTTTGATGGATTGGCATGAAACTTGGTCATTTTTGTGGTCATAATGTAAAGATGCAAATGCTTACAAAGATTTTACTTCTCTGTGAATTCTTGCAATTTTGTACTTCCAGCAGTTGAATCTGGTTAGTGCAACTGCTCTTGCACTTGTAGTGGATCCTAGTATGTATTATGGCTATCATCAAAAAATGTTGACAAATCATTGTACTCACACTGTTACTGTAGATTCATCTCCATTGCGAGATACGTGTTGGATGCTGGAGAGGCAGGGTTTAATTTATATGTAAGCAAATAAGCTGATTGTTTGCTATTTCTCAGGCTATTATAAAGATGAAAATGTGACTCTTTCTACTATTTATATTAAGAAACTAATTGAGATTGAAAGTCTAATAAATGTAGATTGCTGTATATACTTGCATATAAGCTCATTTGTGTACAAGCCACCACCCCCAACTGAATAAGAATAAACACTAAAAAGTGCATGACCTGTGTATAAGCTGACCCACAAGTTCAAAGATGACATCACAAGAATGCGGTTAAGTTCTAAATGGATTTATTTAGGCTAACTTGTATTTGCAAAAATTACGTGTGTACCTCTCTCGGGGTTGGCATGTATGATTATTAAATAAAAATGGTATAAGTTCATAAATTTGTTAACACCACAGCATATAGCAGATCATTTGGGTGCATTTTTGCATACAAAGTGCCATAACTCTGTCAAATATGTGATAATGCTAATGGTCCATTTTGCCTGTGAACTTAAAAAGAGATGGTTTGGTATCAAATCTGGTTAAAAATCAATTCAGCATATGGACAATATTAACAAAGAAATGTTGACACCATCTTGTCCATCTGCTTACCTGCTCTACACTTGCCTTTATTCAGTTCATCTGAGTTGCAACCTTGTTAAATGCTACTCAGCTGAAAACACCTAAGAGTAAAGTGTGAAGAACAAAATTATCTTTATGATGTGGTGTTCACATTTCTTTTTGAATTAATCTGAATATATGTCACCTTCATTATAATGATTTGCCATTCTTTGCTGTTAAAGATATTTTGTGTGTTTTAACAATTAGATCATTTTTATTCCTGGCTTTTTCCCATTTTTAGGGTACAGATATAGGCAACCTCTCTCTGACAGCTTTTGCCCTGATCACTTTGCAAGAATGTAGAACACCAGACATGGTAAGTGATTTTGATATCTAGACCATGGATTATAGAATTTAATTCAGATCTTAAAACGTGTAACCTTGATAAATTATTCTCATCAATATTGTTTGCTTTGGTGTTATTATTTTGATGGTTACCAAAACTGGTAATCAGTTATTAGAACCTGAGTTAATTCCCTTGTTTGCCTGGCTTTACTGGCCAAGGTCAAGAAGAGCTTATGTATTGTATTGTTATTGTAGATTCATCCATTAGCACAAGTTTGTTATAACTACTCTGAAGCTACTGGGGGAATTGCTGTGACAAAATCAGAAGGTTGTGAAATTAAAACTTCCCATAGGTAATTGCAGCCACAATGAGAGTACTCAGTTATTACAAGAATTTCTAGCAAACTATGGAAATGAGTGCCAATGGTAAAGTGTGGAAATGAGTGCCAATGGTAAAGTGTGGAAATTAGTGCCAATGGTAAAGTGTGGAAATTAGTGCCAATAGTAGACTGTGGAAGTGACTGTCATAAATATCTTTTTTCATGTCAGAATACAAATACTGGTTTTGCATCATGGCAGTCATACATTCTTTAATTCATTGCCTTCAGTACTGGTTATTCTGCTAGGCTTTGACTTTGGGTCACTTGGATGCCTGGCTTTACTTTTAGATTTGATGGTCTTAAACCAGAAGAGCTTATGCAATAGCCTGGAATCTGTCTGTAAATGTTATTGCTACCACTCCCAAACCATGGGGAGAGTTGCTATGAAACTCTACAAAATTATTCTTGGATCTAATTGGTCTTAAATAAAATATCTAATATGACCACCATGGTAGCCATTTTTTAAATCTTGTTATCAGAACTTTTCACTAATGGATAGGGATGAGGCTTTTACCCAAAGACTTCTCATGATGTCAGGTTATCATTGCTTCTTGACATGGAGATTGTACTATAATAAGACTTCTCATGATGTCAGGTTATCATTGCTTCTTGACATGGAGATTGCACTATAATAAGACTTCTCATGATGTCAGGTTATCATTGCTTCTTGACATGGAGATTGCACTATAATAAGACTTCTCATGATGTCAGGTTATCATTGCTTCTTGACATGGAGATTGCACTATAATAAGACTTCTCATGTCAGGTTATCATTGCATCTTCTGAACAGATGATCATCTTGACATGGAGTTTGCACTATAATAAGATATCTTACATATGTAATTGGTCTTAAAATAGTGCCAATCCAATCTGATTGTAATCAGGAAGTACTTATAATAAGTAGATCTGTCAATATTGAGTGGGAAAACTGTCTTAAAACTTGACATGCACATTCACATTAGGTCTGCTTGGTCCACAGTGAAAATGGCCCCACCTACCCACCCCTCTCCAACATCAAATATGGCTGCCAAGCCAATTTTTAAATTTTTGTCACTACTCCAGAATGGGTAGTCACTTTGGCTTTGGGGTTTTAGGCAAAGGTCTTCTCATGATTTGTAGTTGATCCTAAATTAAAATGGTGTTGATCTTATGTCCCAGTAGCAAATCCTGCCTTCGTGTTTACAGATCAAAAGGATCTCATTCATTCAAACTTTAATTCCAAATGGACTCCTCCTTTAGGTCATCACCAACTGACCAATCATTCCCTGGTTAATTTTTACCAGTCACCTAACAATGGTCACCAGGAAATGCAGCAAGAAACAGTCACCAAGTGCTGGTCACTGAACACTGGGATTGGGCACTGGTCATTAAACTAGGCACTGGGTTTTGACCATTGGTGTAGGGAAGTGGATTAGGATGATACCCAACCGCATATTACTGTTCAATCCCTATGGAGATTATGTTGGCAACCCCTTCTCTACGTTCCTGTACAATGCCTAAGGGGCTTGAGGACCTCACCACCCAATGGTGAGTTGACCATGTCTGCCTTTCCTCAAATGACTGCATAGATGACTTTCTCATAGCTATAGACCCATGCGATCCCTTCCATCCATGTCATCAAAGAAAAAATAGAGATGTTTTCTCCTTTGAGTGGAGACAGGATGACAGACTCACAATCATAAAGTCCTGTTGACCAGGATGGAGATAGGAACAAAATGCCCCATTTCACCTTCAGATAGAAGACAGGTTCAAAATGACCTAGTTGCACCAGTCACTTCACCTCATTTGGGGTCCTTATCTTTGTCCAACCCCTTAGAATAGGTTTTGGAGGAGGTGGAGGTTTTCCTTTCGATCTTGAGTGAAACTTCCTTTGAAAAATTTACCCTTAAGATGCACTTTCTTCTCTCCCTAGTGCCAGTGAAGAGGAGGAGTGAAATTCTGGACTTATCAGTCGTTGAGGGTTGTTTATGATTTAGTAGTAACTGTGATTCAGTTCCTTTTCTTTGCCTACCTAAGTTTCTGGCAAAACAAACCTGATTCCATTGCAATCCCCTGGGTCAGTCTCATCTGTGTGGTAGATCAAAATAGGATCCTTTGTCTGGTAAGGGCCTTTCATTTTATTGGGCTGAAACTCAAAGGCAAAGAAGTGGTCAAAACCATTCCATTCTCTCTGAAAGGTACCTCTGATATATCAGCAGTCATCATCTCAGTGTGAGGTATTCCTGCTATAGAAAGAGCTTAATAATATCTCACTAAGAGAGATATTTATCTTCTAAGAATCAAATCCCAAGAGGTTTTGGATATTACTGCTTCTGGGGTTTCGTTAATCATTATTTCCTGGATGATGTTATGAAAGCCTCCTTCTGGTGGTCTCACTCCCCATTATTTTGGTTCTCCTTCAATTAATGTCACAGTGCACAGTGCAGTGCAATAATGGAGACATAACTATTGCATAACTGAAATTTGTTACACCCCCACCACCAACAATAACCCCTGCATTTTCATAAAAACACTGCTTATAACCTGTAGTTGGTTTTAAATAAAAAGTGAGCCTATTTGACATTCAATATGGCTACTACATTTTAGTTCTTAATTGCTACTCCTGTTATATTGACAAGATATTTCCACTTAAAGAGTATGCAAATTGTCTCGAATGAAGTAATATCTTACCTCTGGAACATATCTTACCTCTGGAACATATAGTTGTATCAACATGTGAACTTTACTACGAGACTCCATTTGACATGTTGATGGTCCTGTATGAAAAGTATTGATCTGACATCCAACAGGACCACAATGTTGGCCATCTTGAAAATATTGTTATTGCTATTCCTGCTGCATGAATGTTCACTTTGAAATTGAGTTTTACTAAAGAATTATTATGATCTGTATTGAATGAAGTTAGTACCAATATGGCAGCCATCTCAGAGATAATGCAATACTGTGCTGCTTGCATATAAGACAAATACAGATGACCCTTGAATAGCACCTTATGTGTGAGTGCTTGCATATAAGACACATATAGATGACCCTTGAATACCACCTTATGTGTGAGCGCTTGCATATAAGATGCATACAGATGACCGTTGAATACCACCTTATGTGTGTGTGCTTGCATATAAGATGCATACAGTTGACCCTTGAATACCACCTTATGTGTGTGTGCTTGCATATAAGACACATACAGATGACCCTTGAATACCACCTTATGTGTGAGTGCTTGCATACAAAACACATACAGATGACCCTTGAATGCCACCTTATGTGTGTGTGCTTCCGTATAAGATGCATACAGTTGACCCTTGAATACCACCTTATGTGTGTGTGCTTCCGTATAAGATGCATACAGTTGACCCTTGAATACCACCTTATGTGTGTGTGCTTGCATATAAGACACATGCAGATGACCCTTGAATACAACCTTATGTGTGAGTGCTTGCATATAAGATACATACAGATGACCCTTGAATACCACCTTATGTGTGTGTGCTTGCATATAAGACACATGCAGATGACCCTTGAATACAACCTTATGTGTGAGTGCTTGCATATAAGATGCATACAGATGACCCTTGAATACCACCTTATGTGTGTGCGCTTGCATATAAGACACATATAGTTGACCCTTGAATACCACCTTATGTGTGTGTGCTTGCATATAAGAAACATACAGATGACCCTTGAATACCACCATATGTGTGAGTGCTTGCATATAAGATGCATATAGTTGACCCTTGAATACCACCTTATGTGTGAGTCATTGCATATAAGACACATACAGATGACACTTGAATACCTCCTTATGTGTGAGTGCTTGCATATAAGACACATACAGATGACCCATGAATGTCACCTTATCTGTGAGTGCTTGCATATAAGACGCATACAGATGACCCTAGAATACCACCTTATGTGTGAGTGCTCACATATAAGACACATTCAGATGACCCTTGGATACCACCTTATGTGTGACTGCTTGCATATAAGACACATACAGATGACACCTCAATACCACCTTATGTGTGAGTGCTTGCATATAAGACACATATAGATGACCCTTGAATACCTCCTTATGTGTGAGTCCTTGCATATAAGACACATACAGATGACCCTTGAATGCCACCTTATGTGTGAGTGCTTGCATATAAGACACATACAGATGAACCTTGAATACCACCTTTTTGTGAGTGCTTTCAAATAAGACAGATACAGATGACCCTTGAATACCACCTTATGTGTGAGTGCTTGCATATAAGACACATACAGTTGACCTTTGAATACCACCTTATGTGTGAGTGCTTGCATATAAGATGCATACAAATGACCCTTGAATACCACCTTATGTGTGTGTGCTTGAATATAAGACACATACAAATGACTCTTGAATACCACCTTTTGTGTGTGTGATTGCATATAAGACACATACAGATGACCCTTGACTACCACCTTATGTGTGAGTGCTTGCATATAAGACACATACAGATGACTCTTGAATACCACCTTATTTGTGAGTGCTTGCATATAAGACACATACAGATAACCTTTGAATACCTCCTTATGTGTGAGTGCTTGCATATAAGACACATAAAGATGACCCTTGAATACCACCTTATGTGTGAGTTCTTGCATAAAAGAGACATACAGATGACCCTTGAATACCACCTTATGTGCGTGTGCTTGCATATAAGACACATACAAATGACCCTTGAATACCACCTTATGTGTGAGTGCTTGCATATAAGACACAAAGAGATGACTCTTGAATACCACCTTATTTGTGAGTGCCTGCATATAAGACACATACAGATGAACTTTGAATACCTCCTTATGTGTGAGTGCTTGCATATAAGACACATACAGATGACCCTTGAATACCTCCTTATGTGTGAGTGCTTGCATATAAGACACATACAGATGACCCTTGAATACCACCTTATATGTGTGTGCTTGCATATAAGACACATAGATGATGACCCTTGAATACCACCTTATGTGTCTGTGCTTGCATATAAGACACATACAATTGACCCTTGAATACCACCTTATGTGTGAGTGCTTGCATATAAGATGCATATATATGACCGTTGAATACCACCTTATGTGTGTGTTCTTGCATATAAGACACATACAGATGACCCTTGAATGCCACCTTATGTGTGAGTGCCTGCATATAAGACACATACAGATGACCCTTGAATACCACCTTTTTGTGAGTGCTTGCAAATAAGACAGATACAGATGACCCTTGAATACCACCTTATGTGTGAGTGCTTGCATATAAGACACATACAGTTGACCCTTGAATACCACCTTATGTGTGAGTGCTTGCATATAAGATGCATACAAATGACCCTTGAATACCACCTTATGTGTGTGTGCTTGAATATAAGACACATGCAGATGACTCTTGAATACCACCTTTTGTGTGTGTGATTGCATATAAGACACATACAGATGACCATTGAATACCACCTTATGTGTGTGTTATTGCATATAAGACACATAGATGATGAATACCACCTTATGGCTGATTGATTGCATACAAGATGCATATATATGACCCTTGAATACCACCTTATGTGTGTGTGCTTGCATATAAGACACATACAGTTGACCCTTGACTACCACCTTATGTCTGAGTGCTTGCATACAAGACACATACAGATGACCCTTGAATACCACCTTATGTGTGTGTGCTTGGATATAAGATGCATACAGTTGACTGTTGAATACCACATTATGTGTGAGTGCTTGCATATAAGACACATTCAGATGACCCTTGAATACCTCCTTATGTGTGACTGCTTGCATATAAGACACATGCAGATGACCATTGAATACCACCTTATGTGTGAGTGCCTGCATATAAGACACATACAGATGACCCTTGAATACCACCTTATGTGTGAGTGCTTGCAAAAAGACAGATACAGATGACCCTTGAGTACCACCTTATGTGTGAGTGCTCGCATATAAGACACATTCAGATTACCCTTCACTACCACCTTATATGTGAGAGCTTGCATATAAGACACATATAGATGACCCTTGAATACCACCTTATGTGTGAGTGCTTGCATATAAGACACATACAGATGACCCTTGAATATCACCTATGTGTGAGCGCTTGCATATAAGACACATACAGATGACCCTTCAATCCCACCTTATGTGTGTGTGCTTGCATATAAAACGCATACAGATGACCCTTGAATACCACCTTATGTGTGTGTGCTTGCATATAAGACACATTCAGATGACCCTTGTTTACCTCTTTATGTGTGAGTGCTTGCATATAAGACACATACAGATGACCCTTGAATAACACCTTATGTGTGAATTCTTGCATGTTAGACACAGACTGATGACCCTTGAATACCACCTTATGTGTGAGTGATTGCAAATAAGACAGATACAGATGACCCTTGAATACCACCTTATGTGTGAGTGCTTGCATATAAAACACATTCAGATGACCCTTGGGTACCACCTCATGTGTGAGTGCTTGCATATAAGACACATACAGATGACCCTTGAATACCACCCTATGTGTGAGTCCTTGCATATAAGACACATACAGATGACCCTTCAATACTTCATTATGTGTGAGTGCTTGCATGTAAGACACATACAGATGACCCTTGATTACCTCCTTATGTGTGAGTGCATGTATACAAGATGCATACAGATGAATCTTGAATACCACCTTATGTGTGAGTGCTTGCATATAAGACACATACAGATGACCCTTGAATACCTCCTTATGTGTGAGTGCTTGCATCTAAAACATATAGAGATGACCCTTGAATACATCCTTTTGTGTGAGTGCTTGCATACAAGATGCATACAGATGAATCTTGAACACCACCTTATGTGTGAGTGCTTGCTTATAAGACACATGCAGATGACCCTTGAATACCACCTTATATGTGTGTGCATGGATATAAGACACATACTGATGACCGTTGAATACCACCTTATGTGTGAGTGCTTGCATATAAGACACATACAGATGACTCATGAATACCACCTTATGTGTGTGTGCTTGCATATAAGACATACAGTTGACCCTTGAATACCACCTTATATCTGTGTGCTTGCATATAAGACAAACAGATGATGACGCTTTTGTACCACCTTATCTGTGAGTGCTTGCATATAAGATGCATACAAATGACCTTGAATACCACCTTATGTGTGTGTGCTTGCATATAACACACATACAGATGACCGTTGAATACCACCTTATGTGTGTGTGATTCCATATAAGACACATACAGATGACTCATGAATACCACCTTATATGTGTGTTTTTGCAAATAAGACACATAGATGATGAATACCACCTTAATGGGTGATTGCTTGCATTCAAGATCCATACATATTACCCTTGAATACCACCTTATGTGTGTGTGCTTGCACATAAGACACATACAGTTGACCCTTGACTACCACCTTATATGTGAGTGCTCGCATACAAGACACATACAGATGACCTTTGAATACCACCTTATGTGTGTGTGCTTGCATATAAGACACATACAGATGACCCTTGAGTACCACCTTATGTGTGAGTGCTCGCATATAAGACACATTCAGATGACCCTTGTATACCTCTTTATGTGTGAGTGCTTGCATACAAGACACATACAGATGACCCTTGAATACCACCTTATGTGTGTGTGCTTGCATATAAGATGCATACAGTTGACCATTGAATGCCACCTTATGTGTGAGTTCTTGCATATAAGACACATTCAGATGACCCTTGAATACCTCCTTATGTGTGAGCGCTTTCATATAAGACACATACAGATTACACTTGAATACCTCCTTATGTGTGAGTGCTTGCATATAAGACACATACAGATGACCCTTGAATACCACCTTATATGTGTGTGCTTGCATGTAAGACACATAGATGATGACCCTTGAATACCACCTTATGTGTCTGTGCTTGCATATAAGACACATACAATTGACCCTTGAATACCACCTTATGTGTGAGTGCTTGCATATAAGATGCATATATATGACCGTTGAATACCACCTTATGTGTGTCTGCTTGCATATAAGACACATGCAGATAACCCTTGAATACCACCTTTTGTGTGTGTTCTTGCATATAAGACACATACAGATGACCCTTCAATACCACAATTATATGTGTGTGTTTGCATATAAGAGACATAGATGATGAATACCACCTTATGTATCAGAGCTTGCATACAAGGTGCATACAGATGACCCTTGAATACCACCATATGTGTCAGTGCTTGCATATATGACACATATATAGGACCTTGAATACCACCTTATGTGTGTGTGCTTGCATATAAGACACATACAGATGACCCTTGAATACCACCTTATGTGTGTGTGCTTGAATACAAGAAACATACAAATGACCCTTGGATACCACCTTATCTGTGAGTGCTTGCATATAAGACACATACAGATGACCCTTGAATACCTCCTTATGTGTGAGTGCTTGCATATAAGATGCATACAGTTGACCCTTGAATACCACCTTATGTGTGTGTGGTTGCATATAAGACAGAAACAGATGACCCTTGAATACCACCTTATGTGTGAGTGCTTGCATACAAGACACATACAGATGACCCTTGAATACCTCCTTTTGTGTGAGTGCTTGCATATAAGATGCATACAGTTGACCCTTGAATACCACCTTATGTGTGTGTGGTTGCATATAAGACAGAAACAGATGACCCTTGAATACCACCTTATGTGTGAGTGCTTGCATACAAGACACATACAGATGACCCTTGAATACCTCCTTTTGTGTGAGTGCTTGCATATAAGATGCATACAGTTGACCATTGAATGCCACCTTATGTGTGAGTTTTTGCATATAAGACACATTCAGATGACCCTTGAATACCTCCTTATGTGTGAGTGCTTGCATATAAGACACATACAGATGACCCTTGAATACCAAGTTATGTGTGAGTGCTTGGGTATAAGACACATACAGATGACCGTTGAACACCTCCTTATGTGTGAGTGCCTGCATATAAGACACATACAGATGACCCTTGAATACCATCTTATGTGTGTGTGATTGCATATCAGAGACATACAGATGACCCTAGAATACCACCTTATGTGTGTGTGCTTGCATATAAGACATATACAGATGACCCTTGAATACCACCTTATGTGTGAGTGCTTGCATATAAGACACATACAGATGACTCTTGAATACCACCTTATTTGTGAGTGCTTGTATATAAGACACATACAGATGACCTTTAATACCTCCTTATGTGTGAGTGATTGCATATAAGACACATACAGATGACCATAGAATACCACCTTATGTGTGAGTGCTTGTATATAAGACACATACACATGACCCTTGAATACCTCCTTATGTGTGAGTGCTTGCATGTAAGACACATACAGATGACCCTTGAATACCACATGATATGTGTGTGCTTGCATATAATACATATAGATGATGACCCCTGAATGCCACCTTATGTGTCTGTGCTTGCATATAAGACACATACAATTGACCCTTGAATTCCACCTTATGTGTGAGTGCTTGCATATAAGATGCATATATATGACTGTTGAATACCACCTTATGTGTGTGTGCTTGCATATAAGACACATGCAGATGACCCTTGAATACCATCTTATGTGTGTGTTCTTGCATATAAGACATACAGACCACCCTTGAATAGCACCTTATATGTGTGTTTTTGCATATAAGAGACATAGATGATGAATACCACCTTATGTGTGAGAGCTTGCATACAAGATGCATACAGAAGACCCTTGAATACCTCCTTATGTGTGAGTGCTTTCATATAAGACACATACATAGGACGCTTGAATACAACCTTATGTGTGTGTGCTTGCATATAAGACACATACAGATGACCCTTGAATACCACCTTATGTGTGTGTGCTTGCATATAAGATGCATACAGATGACCCTTGAATACCACCTGATGTGTGATTGCTTGCATATAAGACACATACATATGTCCTTTGAATACCACCTTATGTGTGTGTGATTGCATAAAAGACACATGGAGATGGCCGTTGAATACCACCTTATATGTGTGTGTTTGCATATCAGACATATAGATGATGAATTCCACCTTATGTGTGAGTGCTTGCATATAAGACGCATACAGATGACCCTTCAATACCACCTTATGTGTGATTGCTTGCATATAAGACACATACAGATGACCCTTGAATACCACCTTATGTTTGTGTGTTTGCATATAAGACACATACTGATGACCCTTGAATACCACCTTATGTGTGAGTGCTTGCATATAAGATGCATACAGATGACCCTTCAATACCACCTTATGTGTGTGTGCTTGCATATAAGACACCTATAGTTCACTCTTGACTACCACCTTATCTGTGTGTGCTTGCATAAAAGATACATGCAGATGACCCTTGAATACCATCTTATCTTTGAGTGCTTGCAAATAAGACACATACAGATCACCCCTGAATACAACGTTATGTGTGAGTGCTTGCATACAAGACACATACAGATGACCTTTGAATACCACCTTATGTGTGTTTGCTTGCATATAAGATGCATACAGTTGACCATTGAATACCACCTTATGTGTGAGTGCTTGCATATAAGAGACATGCAGATGACCATTGAACACCTCCTTATGTGTTAGTGCTTGCATATAAGATGCATACAGATCACCCTTGAATACCACCTTATGTGTGAGTGCTTTCATATAAGACACATACAGATGACTCTTGAATAACACCTTTTGTGTGAGTGCTTGCAAATAAGACAGATACAGATGACCTTTGAATACCACCTTTGTGTGAGTGATCGCACATAGGACACATTCAGATGACCCTTCAATGCCACCTTATGTGTGAGTGCTTGCGTATAAGACACATATAGATGACTCTTGAATACCTCCTTATGTGAGTGCTTGCGTATAAGACACATACAGATGACACTTGAATATCTAGTTATGTGTGAGTCCTTGCATATAAGACACATACAGATGAGCTTTGATTACCAAATTTTGTGTGAGTGCTTGCAAATAAGACAGATACATATGACCCATGAATACCACCTTATGTGTGAGTGCTTGCATATAAGACACATTCAGATGACCCTCTTATACCACTCATGTGTTAGTGCATGCATATAAGACACATACAGATGACCCTTGAATACCACCTTATGTGTGTGTGCTTGCATATAAGACACATACAGATGACCCTTGATTACCTCCATATGTGTGAGTGCATGTATACAAGATGCATACAGATGAATCTTGAATACCACCTTATGTGTGAGTGCTTGCTTATAAGACAGATGCAGATGACCCTTGAATGCCACCTTATGTGTGAGTGCATGGATGTAAGACACATACTGATGACTGTTGAATACCACCTTATGTGTGAGTGCTTCCATATAAGACACATACAGATGACCCATGAATACCACCTTATGTGTGTGTGCTTGCATACAAGGCATATACAGATGGCCCTTGAATAGCACCTTATGTGTGAGTGCTTGGATATAAGACTCATACAGATGACTCATGAATACCACCTTATGTGTCTGTGCTTGCATATAAGACACATACAGATGACCCTTGAATGCCGCCTTATGTGTGAGTGCCTGGATATAAGACACATGCAGATGACTCTTGAATACCACCTTATGTGTGTGTTCTTGCATATAAGACACATGCAGATGACCCATGAATACCACCTTATGTGTGTGTGCTTGCATATAAGGCACATACAGATGACTTTTGAATACCACCTTATGTGTGACTGCTTGCATAGAAGATGCATACAGGTGACCCTTGAATACCACCTTATGTGTGAGTGCTTGCATATAAGATGCATACAGATGACCCTTGAGTACCACATTATGTTTGTGTGGTTGCATATAAGACACATACAGATGACCCTTTAATACCACCGTATGTGTGAGTGCTTGCATATAAGATGCATACAGATGACCCTTGAATACCACCTTATGTGTGTCTGCTTGCATATAAGACATACAGTTGACCCTTGATTACCACCTTATGTGTGTGTGCTTGCATATAAGACACAAACAGATGACCCTTGAATACCAACTTATGTGTGAGTGCTTGCATATAATACACATACAGATCATCCCTGAATACCATGTTATGTGTGAGTGCTTGCATACAAGACACATACAGATGACCCTTGAATACCACCTTATGTGTGTGTGCTTGCATATAAGATGCATACAGTTGACCATTGAATACCACCTTATGTGTGAGTTCTTGCATGTAAGACACATTCATATCACCCTTGAATACCTCCTTATGTGTGAGTGCTTGCATATAAGACACATACAGATGACACTTGAATACCTCCTTATGTGTGAGTGCTTGCATATAAGACACATACAGATGACCTTTGAATACTTCCTTATGTGTGAGTGCTTGCATATAAGACAGATACAGATGACCCATGAATACCACCTTATGTGTGAGTGCTTGCATATAAGACACATTCAGATGACCCTCTTATACCACTCATGTGTTAGTGCTTGCATATAAGACACATACAGATGACCCTTGATTACCACCTTTTGTGTGAGTGTTTGCAAATAAGACAGATACAGATGACCCATGAAGACCACCTTATGTGTGAGTGCTTGCATGTAAGACACATTCAGATGATCCTCTTATACCACTCATGTGTTAGTGCTTGCATATAAGACACATACAGATGACCCTTGAATACCACCTTATGTGTGAGTGCTTACATATAAGACACATACAGGTGACCTTTGAAAACCTCCTTATGTGTGAGTGCTTGCATATAAGTCACATTCAGATGACCCTTTTATACCACTCATGTGTTAGTGCTAGCATATAAGACACATACAGATGACCCTTGAATACCACCTTATGTGTGAGTGCTTGCATATAAGACACATACAGATGACCCTTGAATACCAAGATATGTGTGAGTGCTTGCGTACAAGACACATACAGATGACCGTTCAATACCTCCTTATGTGTGAGTGCCTGCATATAAGACACATACAGATGACCCTTGAACACCACCTTACGTGTGTATTCTTGCATATAAGACACATACAGATGACCCTTTAATACATCCTTATGTGTGAGTGCTTGCATATAAGACACATACAGATGACTATTGAATACCACCTTATTGGTGAGTGCTTGTATATAAGACATATACAGATGACCTTTGAATACCTCCTTATGTGTGAGTCATTGCATATAAGACACAGAGATGACCCTAGAATACCACATTATGTGTGAGTTCTTGCATATAAGACATATACAGATGATCCTTGAATACCACCTTATGTGTGTGTGCTTTCATATACGACACATACAGATGACCCTAGAGTACCTCCTTATGTGTGAGTGCTTGCATGTAAGACACATACAGATGACTCTTGAATACCACCTTATATGTATGTGCTTGCATATAATACACATAGATGATGACCCTTGAATACCACCTTATCTGTCTGTGCTTGCATATAAGACATATACAATTGACCCTTGAATACCACCTTATGTGTGAGTGCTTGTATATAAGATGCATATATATGACCGTTGAATACCACCTTATGTGTGTGTGCTTGCATATAAGACACATGCAGATGACCCTTGAATACCATCTTATGTGTGTGTTCTTGCATATAAGACACATACAGATGACCCTTGAATACCACCTTATATGTGTGTTTTTGCATATAAGAGACATAGATGATGAATACCACCGTATGTGTGAGAGCTTGCATACAAGATGCATACAGAAGACCCTTGAATACCTCCTTATGTGTGAGTGCTTCCATATAAGACACATACAGAGGATGCTTGAATATCACCTTATGTGTGTGTGCTTGCGTATAAGACACATACAGATGACCCTTGAATAAAACCTTATGTGTGAATGCTTGCATATAAGATGTATATAGATGACCCTTGAATTCCACCTTATGTGTGTGTGCTTGCATATAAGACACATACAGTTGACCCTTGAATACCACCTTATGTGCGTGTGCTTGCATATAAGACACATACAGATGACCCTTGAATACCACCTTATGTGTGAGTGCTTGCATATAAGACACATACTGATCACCCCTGAATACCACCTTATGTGCTAGTGCTTGCATACAAGACACATACAGATGACCCTTGAATACCACCTTATGTGTGTGTCTTTGCATATAAGATGCATACAGTTGACCCTTGATTACCACCTTATGTGTGAGTGGTTGCACATAAGACACATACAGATGACCCTTGAATACCTCCTTATGTGTGAGTGATTGCATATAAGACACATACAGATGACCCTTGAATACCACCCTATGTGTGTGTTTTTGCATATAAGACAGAACCAGATGACCCTTGAATAACACCTTATGTGTGTGTGCTTGCTTTTAAGACACATGCAGGCGACCCTTGAATATCACCTTATGTGTGAGTGCATGGATGTAAGACACATACTGATGACCATTGAATACCACCTTATGTGTGAGTGCTTGCATATAAGACACATACAGATGACCCATGAATACCACCTTATGTGTGTGTGCTTGCATATAAGGCATATACAGATGACACTTGAATACCACCTTATGTGTGAGTGCTTGGATATAAGACACATATAGATGACTTTTGAATACCACATTATGTTTGTGTGGTTGCATATAAGACACATACAGATGACCCTTGAATGCCACCTTATGTGTGAGTGCTTGCATATAAGATGCATAAAGATGACCCTTGAATACCACCTTATGTGTGTGTGCTTGCGTATAAGACACATACAGATGACCCTTGAATAAAACCTTATGTGTGAATGCTTGCATATAAGATGTATATAGATGACCCTTGAATTCCACCTTATGTGTGTGTGCTTGCATATAAGACACATACAGTTGACCCTTGAATACCACCTTATGTGTGAGTGCTTGCATATAAGACACATACTGATCACCCCTGAATACCACCTTATGTGCTAGTGCTTGCATACAAGACACATACAGATGACCCTTGAATACCACCTTATGTGTGTGTCTTTGCATATAAGATGCATACAGTTGACCCTTGATTACCACCTTATGTGTGAGTGGTTGCACATAAGACACATACAGATGACCCTTGAATACCTCCTTATGTGTGAGTGATTGCATATAAGACACATACAGATGACGCTTGAATACCACCCTATGTGTGTGTTTTTGCATATAAGACAGAACCAGATGACCCTTGAATAACACCTTATGTGTGTGTGCTTGCTTTTAAGACACATGCAGGCGACCCTTGAATATCACCTTATGTGTGAGTGCATGGTTGTAAGACACATACTGATGACCATTGAATACCACCTTATGTGTGAGTGCTTGCATATAAGACACATACAGATGACCCATGAATACCACCTTATGTGTGTGTGCTTGCATATAAGGCATATACAGATGACACTTGAATACCACCTTATGTGTGAGTGCTTGGATATAAGACACATATAGATGACTTTTGAATACCACATTATGTTTGTGTGGTTGCATATAAGACACATACAGATGACCCTTGAATACCACCTTATGTGTGAGTGCTTGCATATAAGATGCATAAAGATGACCCTTGAATACCACCTTATATGTGTGTGCTTGCGTATAAGACATACAGTTGACCCTTGACTACCACCTTATGTGTGTGTGCTTGCATATAAGACACAAACAGATGACCCTTGAATAGCACCTTATGTGTGAGTGCTTGCATATAATACACATACAGATGAGTCTTGAATACCACCTTATGTGTGAGTGCTTGCAAATAAGACAAAAACAGATGACCCTTAAATACCACCTTATGTGTGAGTGCTCGCATATAAGACACATTCAGATGACCCTTCAATACCACCTTATGTCTGAGTGCTTGCATATAAGACACATATAGATGACCCTTGAATACCTCCTTATGTGCGAGTGCTCGCTTATAAGACACATACAGATGACCCTTGAATACCACCTTATGTGTGTGTGCTTGCGTATAAGACATACAGTTGACCCTTGACTACCACCTTATGTGTGTGTGCTTGCATATAAGACACAAACAGATGACCCTTGAATAGCACCTTATGTGTGAGTGCTTGCATATAATACACATACAGATCACCCCTGAATACCACGTTATGTGTGAGTGCTTGCATACAATACACATACAGATGACCCTTGAATACCACCTTATGTGTGTGTGCTTGCATATAAGATGCATACAGTTGACCATTGAATGCCACCTTATGTGTCAGTTCTTGCATATAAGACACATTCAGATGACCCTTGAATACCTCCTGATGTGTGATTGCTCTCATATAAGACACATACAGATGACACTTGAATACCTCCTTATGTGTGAGTGCTTGCATATAAGACACATACAGATGACCTTTGACTACTTCCTTATGTGGGAGTGCTTGCATATAAGAGACATACAAATGACCCTTGAATACGACCTTATGTGAGTGCTTGCATATAAGACACCTACAGATGAGTCTTGAATACCACCTTATGTGTGAGTGCTTGCAAATAAGACAAAAACAGATGACCCTTAAATACCACCTTATGTGTGAGTGCTCGCATATAAGACACATTCAGATGACCCTTCAATACCACCTTATGTCTGAGTGCTTGCATATAAGACACATATAGATGACCCTTGAATACCTCCTTATGTGCGAGTGCTCGCATATAAGACACATACAGATGACCCTTGAATACCACCTTATGTGTGAGTGCTTGTATATAAGACACATACAGATGACCTTTGAATACCTCCTTATGTGTGAGTGATTGCATATAAGACACATACAGATGACCCTTGAATACCACCTTATGTGTGAGTTCTTGTATATAAGACACATACAGATGATCCTTGAATACCACCTTATGTGTGTGTGCTTTCATGTAAGACACATACAGATGACCCTTGGATACCTGCTTGTGTGTGAGTGCTTGCATGTAAGACACATACAGATGACCCTTGAATACCACCTGATATGTGTGTGCTTGCATATAATACATATAGATGATGACCCTTGAATGCCACCTTATGTGTCTGTACTTGCATATAAGACACATACAATTGACCCTTGAATTCCACCTTATGTGAGTGCTTGCATATAAGATGCATATATATGACTGTTGAATACCACCTTATGTGTGTGTGCTTGCATATAAGACACATGCAGATAATCCTTGAATACCATCTTATGTGTGTGTTCTTGCATATAAGACATACAGATCACCCTTGAATAGCACCTTATATGTGTGTTTTTGCATATAAGCGACATAGATGATGAATACCACCTTATGTGTGAGAGCTTGCATACAAGATACATACAGAAGACACTTGAATACCTCCTTATGTGTGAGTGCTTGCATATAAGACACATACATAGGACGCTTGAATACCACCTTATGTGTGTGTGCTTGCATGTAAGACACATACAGATGACCCTTGAATACCACCTTATGTGTGTGTGCTTGCATATAACATGCATACAGATGACCCTTGAATACCACCTTATGTGTGAGTGCTTGCATATAAGACACATACATATGTCCCTTGAATACCACCTTATGTGTGTGTGATTGCATAAAAGACACATAGAGATGGCCGTTGAATACCACCTTATATGAGTGTGTTTGCATATAAGACACATAGATGATGAATTCCACCTTATGTGTGAGTGCTTGCATATAAGACGCATACAGATGACCCTTGAATACCACCTTATGTGTGATTGCTTGCATATAAGACACATACAGATGACCTTTGAATACCACCTTATGTGTGTGTGCTTGCATATAAGATGCATACAGTTGACCATTGAATACCACCTTATGTGTGAGTGCTTGCATATAAGAGACATGCAGATGACCCTTGAACACCTCCTTATGTGTGAGTGCTTGTATATAAGATGCATACAGATCACCCTTGAATACCACCTTATGTATGAGTGCTTTCATATAAGACACATACAGATGACTCTTGAATAACACCTTTTGTGTGAGTGCTTGCAAATAAGACAGATACAGATGACCTTTGAATGCCACCTTTGTGTGAGTGATCGCATATAGGACACATTCAGATGACCCTTCAATACCACCTTATGTGTGAGTGCTTGCGTATAAGACACATATAGATGACTCTTGAATACCTCCTTATGTGTGAGTGCTTGCGTATAAGACACATACAGATGACCCTTGAATATCAAGTTATGTGTGAGTGCTTGCATATAAGACACATACAGATGATCTTTGATTACCAAATTTTGTGTGAGTGCTTGCAAATAAGACAGATACATATGACCCATGAATACCACCTTATGTGTGAGTGCTTGCATATAAGACACATTCAGATGACCCTCTTATACCACTCATGTGTTAGTGCTTGCATATAAGACACATACAGATGACCCTTGAATACCACCTTATGTGTGTGTGCTTGCATATAAGACACATACAGATGACCCTTGATTACCTCCTTATGTGTGAGTGCATGTATACAAGATGCATACAGATGAATCTTGAATACCACCTTATGTGTGAGTGCTTGCATATAAGACACATACAGATGACCCTTTAATACCTCCTTATGTGTGAGTGCTTGCATCTAAAACATATAGAGATGACCCTTGAATACCACTTTATGTGTGAGTGCTTGCATTTAAGACACATTGAGATGACCCTTGAATACCACCTTATGGGTGAGTGCTTGCTTATAAGACACATGCAGATGACCCTTGAATGCCACCTGATGTGTGAGTGCATGGATGTAAGACACATACTGATGACTGTTGAATACCACCTTATGTGTGAGTGCTTCCATATAAGACACATACAGATGACCCATGAATACCACCTTATGTGTGTGTGCTTGCATACAAGGCATATACAGATGGCCCTTGAATACCACCTTATGTGTGAGTGCTTGGATATAAGACTCATACAGATGACTGATGAATACCACCTTATGTGTCTGTGCTTGCATATAAGACACATACAGATGACCCTTGAATGCCGCCTTATGTGTGTGTTCTTGCATATAAGACACATGCAGATGACCCATGAATACCACCTTATGTGTGTGTGCTTGCATATAAGGCACATACAGATGACTTTTGAATACCACCTTATGTGTGACTGCTTGCATAGAAGATGCATACAGATGACCCTTGAATACCACCTTATGTGTGAGTGCTTGCATATAAGATGCATACAGATGACCCTTGAGTACCACATTGTTTGTGTGGTTGCATATAAGACACATACAGATGACCCTTGAATAAAACCTTATGTGTGAGTGCTTGCATATAAGATGCATACAGATGACCCTTGAATACCACCTTATGTGTGTGTGCTTGCATATAAGACATACAGTTGACCCTTGACTACCACCTTATGTGTGTGTGCTTGCATATAAGACACAAACAGATGACCCTTGAATACCAACTTATGTGTGAGTGCTTGCATATAATACACATACAGATCATCCCTGAATACCATGTTATGTGTGAGTGCTTGCATACAAGACACATACAGATGACCCTTGTATACCACCTTATGTGTGTGTGCTTGCATATAAGATGCATACAGTTGACCATTGAATACCACCTTATGTGTGAGTTCTTGCATGTAAGACACATTCAGATCACCATTGAATACCTCCTTATGTGTGAGTGCTTGCATATAAGACACATACAGATGACACTTGAATACCTCCTTATGTGTGAGTGCTTGCATATAAGACACATACAGATGACCTTTGAATACTTCCTTATGTGTGAGTGCTTGCATATAAGACACATACAAATGACCCTTTAATACGACCTTATGTGAGTGCTTGCATATAAGACACATACAGATGAACCTTGAATACCACCTTATGTGTGAGTGCTTGCAAATAAGACAAATGCAGATGACCCTTAAATACCACCTTATGTGTGAGTGCTCGCATATAAGACACATTCGGATGACCCTTCAATACCACCTTATGTCTGAGTGCTTGCATATAAGACACATATAGATGACCCTTGAATACCTCCTTATGTGCGAGTGCTTGCATATAAGACACATACAGATGACCCTTGAATACCACCTTATGTGTGAGTGCTTGCATATAAGATACATACAGATGACCCTTGAATACCACCTTTTGTGTGAGTGCTTGGAAATAGGACAGATACAGATGACCCTTGAATACCACCTTAAGTGTGAGTGCTTGCATATAAGACACATTCAGATGACCCTTTTATACCACTCATGTGAATGCTTGCATATAAGACACATACAGATGACCCTTGAATACCACCTTATGTGTCTGTGCTTGCATATAAGACAAATACATATGACCCTTGAATACCTCCTTATGTGTGAGTGCTTGCATATAAGACACATACAGATGACCCTTGAATACCACCTTATGTGTGAGTGCTTGCATATAAGACACAGATTAGCCTTGAATAACATCTTGTGTGTGTGTGCTTGCATATAAGATGCATACAGATGACCCTTGAATACCACCTTATGTGTGTGTTCTTGCATATAAGACACATACAGATGACCCTTGAATACCACCTTATATGTGTGTGTTTGCATATAAGAGACATAGATGATGAATACCACCTTATGTGTGAGTGCTTGCATACAAGACGCATACAGATGACCCTTGAGTACCACCTTATGTGTGAGTGCTTTCTTATAAGACACATACAGATGACCCTTGAATACCACCTTATGTGTGTTTGCTTGCATATAAGACACATACAGATGACCCTTGAATACCACCTTATGTGTGAGTGCTTGCATATAAGATGCATACAGATGACTCTTGAATACCACCTTATGTGTGTGTGCTTGCATATAAGACACATACAGATGACCCTTGAATACCACCTTATGTGTCTGACTTCCATATAAGATGCATACAGAAGACCCTTGAATGCCACCTTATGTGTGAGTGCTTGCATATAAGGCACATACAGATGACTCTTGAATACCACCTTATGTGTGAGTGCTTGCATATAAGACACATACAGATGACCCTTGAATACCTCCTTATGTGTGAGTGCTTGCATCTAAAACATATAGAGATGACCCTTGAATACCACTTTATGTGTGAGTGCTTGCATGTAAGACACATTGAGATGACCCTTGAATACCACCTTATGTGTGAGTGCTTGCATATAAGACACTTACAGATGACCCTTGATACCACCTTATTGGTGTGTGCTAGCATATAAGACACATACAGATGCCTCTTGAATACCACCTTATGTGTGAGTGCTTGCATATAAGATGCACACAGAGGACCCTTGAATACCTCCTTATGTGTGTGTGTTTGCATATAAGATGGATACAGATGACCCTTGAATGCCACCTTATCTGTGTGTGCTTGCATATAAGACACATAGAGATGACCCTTGAATACCACCTTATGTGTCTGACTTGCATATAAGACACATACAGAAAACCCTTGAATACCACCTTATGTGTGAGTGCTTGCATATAAGGCACATACAGATGACCCTTGAATACCACCTTATGTGTGAGTGCTTGCATATGAGACACTTATAGATGTCCCTTGAGTACCACCTTATGTGTGAGTGCTTGCATGTAAGACACATACAGGTGACCCTTGAATACCACCTTGTGTGTGGGACTCGGCTAGAGTGCAGACTTTGACAGCGTCCACATGAACCCATTTTTGTTGAGTGCATAGACTCCCATCCACATAAGACAAGAGTTTTTTCATTTTCATGTGAAGTCAGTAAGTAAGTTTTAAGATAATATATTATCAGAGATTATCTTGGACAAGTTAACAGAATGTGGCTTATATAAAATAAAAAAAAATATTTGATTCTTTATTTCCTTCATCTTTGAGGGATACCATTAGTAACCATTTATCTTTTATCTTGTAGGACATTAGATTAACATTTATCTGAAAGGATTTATCTTCCTAACTTTTTTGCAATTTTTTCTTGCTTTACAATTTTAGAATTAACATTTCATTGGCACCATACAGCAATTAATGTGCTTAAATAGAATTATACTATAACAACATACATGGAGTTGTCACCAAAACTCTTATTATGATATGCAGTTGTTCATAAATGTAAACAGTGCCATTATGACCATCCAAATGGCCACCAGAGTTTTCAGTATGAATTTCTTGTTATAGATACCCCTTCTAAATGGATGACCCTTTCTATGTATCATTTTCACCAAAACACTTCTAGCAGTATGTTGTTCCTTTCGTGTATTCGATGGACATGAAAATCTTTGTATGGCTGCTGATTCTGAAGTAATGGTTTGTGTCACCATGGGCTTTCAGCTAAACATTAGAACAATATGTAGTTGATTATGAATGGAAATGGTTCTGATCTGACCTTCAACATGGGAACCATTTGAACAGTAGCCAACTTGACTGAACGGTGGCATTGACATAGGGTCTTCACTAAAACATGTTCCAAAATAATGTGTAGATATGACCTTAAAGCATGACCACACTAGTTTGAATTAGTATAAAAGCCAGACCTACTTGATCATGAGTTCAAGTCAGAGGTCATTGTATCCATTTTTGTATTTCATTACTTTAACAAACACCGAGTTGTACAAATAGGAACTTTGACCATTCTCTGTGTATAATTTTTGTTTCAATAAAGAAGTTGATAGTTTTCACTTTTTATGGTGATTTCAAGGTCAAAGATCATGATTTTGGATTATGTCTGTGATAGCTTGTGGGCATGATAGAACTAACAAATATGACTAGGTTTATATCAAACCTAGTTTATACATACATCTAATGAATACCTTGAATGATGCCAACTTATAATAACTTATTTATTGACTCTACTGAACACAAAACAGAAGAGCCTTCTATATATCATCTGGGTTCCATCATCCATTGTCTTTTAGCACAACTTTGATACTACTACTCCTCCTGAGCTGAAGGGAGGATTGCCATGACGCTTTACAAACAAATTCAAGCGAAGGTTTAATGGTTATGATTACAAATGATGCCTGTTGGACATCCAATATGGCAGCCATGTTGAAAATCTTGTTACCACTATTACTTTTGCTCAGATGGCTGTATCGGCATGGGGTTTTCACAGAAACATTTTTATGATGTTTGGTTGATTCTAAGTGTAAATAGTGTTATCTGATATCCAACATGACTACCTCAGAAGTCATTTTGAAAATTTTTTTATTGCTATTTCCCCAGAATGACTGTTGCTTTTACATTGGGTTTTTGCTATATGTAAAAAAGAACTTCTTATGGTGTCTAGTTGGCTTAAATGAAAATAGATCCACAAGTATCCAAAGGGCCTCTGCTGTGGCCATCTTGAAAATAATGCTATTGCTACTACTCTTGAATGGATGGTCATATTGACATGGGGCTTTCACAGTAAGACTTCCTATACTGTCTAGTTGGCCTTTATTAAAGATGGTTATAATCTGATATCCCATATGATTTGTGAAAGTCTTGTTATTGCTACTCCTTCTGAACAGAAGGACATACTGACAATTGGTTTTCACTTAAAGACTTATTATGACCTATATTTGGTCCTAAATGAAGTTTGTGCCTGTAGGTAGGACATGCTATCACACATCCAATAAGGTTACCATGGTGGCCATCTTGAAACTCTTGTCACTATTCCTCCTCAAAAGATGAACATGAAATTTTGACCTTAAGATTGATCTCTGGTTGGTCTTCAATACAAATGGTTTCAACCTGACTTGCATTATAGCCACCATTAAATTTCCATTGCTGCTTCTTCAGAATGGAAGGTCACACTGATCTACGATTTTTACTGAAAGGCTTCTAATGACTCCATCATGGTACCTTAATGATCTCAACTCCTCTTTCCCCCCAAAAGTGACCTTTACATGTGTTTTTCACTGGAACACTTCTAGCAATATTTAATTGGTTTTGAACATATGGCACCTTTGTGAAGAATTTTTTAAAATCAGACAGATTAAGTTTAACTTGCGGTCAAGTCAAAGATCATTGCTTGCATTTTGTACCTGACTGAGATTATAAATACAATGACTTCTACTGATACAAGTGGATTTTGCCATGACTTTGTAATTGGTTGTATAACAATGATCACTTGATTGCTAGCACTTAAGGTTAAAGTTCTTTCCTTGGCATTTTAGCTGTACTGGCTGTTAAGCATAATAATAAAGTCAAGTATGGATGAAGTTTTATCATTTTTCAGTTTGTGGATATATCTGAAGAAAGAATAGGATGGCCTTTATTTCAAAATATTTTACTTATAGATTTAACCAAACTTATTATGGTTATATTGGACATTTTCTGAGACAAGTTTAGTGATATACTATCTATGATATCAGGTGTAAGGTGAGAGAAAATGTTAGAGAACTTTGTACTGTACTTTAAGGTTTTTTGTGAATATGTTAGTTCAAACAAAAGAATATAGTTTTGATACCTAATTTAGTTTGAATATTTGGCAGTTAAAACAAAGAAATGGACTTACCTCAGATTCCTGAGAATTCTTCTTTGCCAGCAGAGCATGAGTCCCTTGGGAGGACTCTTGGCTTTGAAAGGTTGTTTGTTTTTAGCAGACCAAACTAAGTATGTGGCCATATAGTGGTGTTAGAGTTTCTAAAACAATACAGGAATTCAGTGCTGAGCAATTAAGAAGAATAAAAGAAGGGAAGAACAGGACTTCATGTGATTTCTTCAGAATTCTTTTCAGCCAATAAAATACTCAAGTCTCTTTGAGGGAATCATCTTATTATTTTTTTGCTCTTTATAAAGGTGTCCCAGACAGTGAATGCTGTAATTGACAAGGCCATGAAATATGTGGAAGGAAATTATAAAAACATGAATGACATGTATGTCCTAGCAATTGCAGCCTATGCACTAGCCATATCGAAAAGTCCTAACATGACAGATGCCAACAACCGACTCAAAGAGCTGAGCAGAACAGCAGGACAAGGTAAGTTGATAAATGGTTGCATTTAGTGTTACAGGTTACCAGGTTTATAATAAATTCTAGTTCTCTCTTGGACCCTCAGCAGCTTGTGTCCCACCCTTGATCTGGCTTGATTAAAGTGCAGTATTGCTAAAATTTGCATGAAAATAATGTAAATTTTTCAAATATTGTGAATTTTTCCTCCAGCCTTCTGCATCTCTGTGGAAAACTATCATATCCATTTCCATTTCAAATGAACAGTTTGGTTAATGTTAATCCTTAGACATCTTATTCCAACTTACATTGACGTCTGTTGATTGCAGTGAATCTAGGTAAACAAATTAGTCTGACATGAGCGTAAATCAAACTATTTTCCCATGTGTCCTTTAGGAAATGGGTCATTCTTATAGTAGTCACTCCATTCAGAAATAGATTTATCCAATAACCAGCATGTATTTGCATACAGTTGGTCAAGATTACCAAGAGGCTTTTGGGGTTCTAAATTCATGGCATGGGATTAACATTAGCCAAGCCATTTACTAAAATTGGTCAAATTGCATTTTCATGCATAGACAATGTGTATACATCCCAGTGTACTTTCATTCATAGACAATGTATATACATCCCAGTGTACTTTCATGCATAGACAATGTGTATAGATCCCAGTGTACTTTCATGCATAGAAAATGTGTATACATCCCAGTGTATTTTCATGCATAGACAATGTGTATACATTCCAGTGTATTTTCATGCATAGACAATGTGTATATTTCTATTGTTGACACATCTTAGCTCCTTCCCAGCATATATAGCTGGTTAGAACTTAGAAGTGACACCCTGATTATATCTAAAAGTGTATTTTATTGTGGGTTGACCCTGTCCTCCCATAAATTATCTGTGTATGTTCACTGTATAAAAACAATAATGTTGATTTTGAATTTTGCAGGGTTAATTTCTTTTTTATCATCATATTTGTAAGTTTTTTTAAATCCCATGAAGTCCAAATTGTATGTACTTTCCGACCCCGATAGGACTTTTTGGGGTCCGAGTTCCATAAGTTTGGACTTCCGATTTAGGGTCGTACTATTGTCCCATTGACATATTAACGTCATGGGCCAAATTCCTCCCCCTTGTTTTCTTTATATTGTTTTCTTATAAAGTTGACTTTGCCATAGTCATTTATGCCCTGTTATTCATATATTTATTTTGTGCATATATGTACCTATATATGTACATGTAGACATATATATACATATATCCTCTTTTTTTTTTTTTATTTTTTTTTTTTAATTAAATTTTTTTTTTTTTAATTAAATTTTTTTTTTTTGTATGTTCACGTATGTTTTTTTTTTCTTTTTTTTTTTTTTTTTTTTTTTTTGTATTGGCTTATCTATGTCAAATGGTTCCAGTCTTCCTCTTAGGTAAGTAAATAAGAATAATAAAGTGTGTATATATGTTTTGTGTGTTTGTGTATCTTGTGGGGGTTTGTACTGCGTCTTTTCATATTATATAGATTTTAGCAGGTTGTTGGTTTTTCGTATAATTCAATTTTGCTTAATTCGGTGTAGTTCTCTTTCCCTGTTTGTTAAACAGGGAGATGAGAGCTTTATTAGGTTTTAATTGATGTACCGTGGTACTCTTGTATTTCTAATCATTATGTAGACTTTAGTTTCTTATTTGGCTGGGTCAGATTGTTTATTTTGTAGGTCTTATGTACCTTTGGTAGATCTTAATGTGTTACTTGAGTGTGTATATTATTTGCTCAAAGCTGGTTTCAGGACGTCTCGCTGAAGAATTTGCCCGGGGTCATTCTTCATGAAATGATCCGTGGGCAAATTGACCTCCTGACAATGTGTATAGATCCCAGTGTACTTTCATGCATAGACAATGTGCATACATCCCAGTGTACTTTCATTCATAGACAATGTATATACATCCCAGTGTACTTTCATGCATAGACAATGTGTATACATCTCAGTGTATTTTCATGCATAGAAAATGTGTATACATCCCAGTGTATTTTCATACATAGACAATGTGTATACATCCCAGTGTATTTTCATACATAGACAATGTTTATACATCCCAGTGTACTTTCATGCCTAGGCAATGTGTATACATCCCAGTGTACTTTCATGCATAGACAATGTGTATACATCCCAATGTACTTTCATGCATAGACAATGTGTATACATCCCAGTGTATTTTCATGTAAAGACAATGTGTATACATCCCAGTGTATTTTCATGCATAGACAATGTATATAGATCCCAGTGTACTTTCATGCATAGACAATGTGCATACATCCCAGTGTACTTTCATTCATAGACAATGTATATACATCCCAGTGTACTTTCATGCATAGACAATGTGTATACATCTCAGTGTATTTTCATGCATAGGCAATGTGTATACATCCCAGTGTATTTTCATACATAGACAATGTGTATACATCCCAGTGTATTTTCATACATAGACAATGTTTATACATCCCAGTGTACTTTCATGCCTAGGCAATGTGTATACATCCCAGTGTACTTTCATGCATAGACAATGTGTATACATCCCAATGTACTTTCAAGCATAGACAATGTGTATACATCCCAGTGTACTTTCATGCATAGAGAATGTGTATACATCCCAATGTACTTTCATGCATAGACAATGTGTATACATCCTAGTGTATTTTCATGCATAGACAATGTGTATACATCCCAGTGTACTTTCATGCATAGACAAGGTGTATACATCCCAGTGTATATCAACCACTTTCACCCAGTATTATATGTGGGTGTTTTCATGGAATCAAGAATTTTCTTTACCATATTTGACATTGAACCTGATACCATGGATACAAGATCAGTGAATGTGACTCCATTTCTTGGAGTGCAAATGGATATGAATTATTTGCATGGAGTTGAAGGAGATTGGTTTAGAATAAATTGCCTTCATGTTTAGTTGTGTATATGTACCACTTTCACCGGATTATCTGTGTTTTCATGTGGTATTGAAGTATAACATACCAAAAAGAAACATCTATTTTAAATGATAGAATTTTACCATCTTAAGCATAGATTTTCACATGGTTGATATTGCTTGGATAAATGCTTGTGGCCCTGATAATATAAAGGACAGATGATTTTTTTGGGCCACAAATTAATTGAGACATTCGTTGATCTATGGTAGATAATAACATATGCAGTATTTTTTTTAATTGGGGGATTTCAACTGTGAAGATGTGGACAGCATTAACACCAGTCTAACTTCAAAGCATCAGGGAAATAAAACATTAAGTTTATTTAAACTTGTGTATATTAAGGAATAATCTAATTGATATGCGTGGAAATTAAATCTGGAAATAAACAAATGATCTTTTTGCTCTTCAGAATTCCCCCTGAAACTTAACACATGAAGTTTGTGAAAGTGGGTGAAATTCCATGCTTATTTGTAGCCCAATCATGTGTTTGTTTAAATGAGTTAGATTCAATGCACTGCCCAATCACAAGTTTAAGTGACTGAAATTTGATTATTTTGTAGTCCTGCAGTCATGAATTTGTGTACATGAATGAAATTCCATGTATTTTGTTGCTCAAATATCAGCAAATATTACTCTGTTAAATGGGTAAAATTACTGGCATTTTGTAGCCCAATCACGAGTTTGTGTAAGTGGGTGAAATTTCATGCATTTTGTAGCCCAATCATCAGTAAATATTACTCTGTCATTTGGTGAAATTCCAAACATTTTATAGCCCAATCATGAGCTTAAGAGGAAGAAATTCCATGCATTTTGTATCCCAATCATAAGCAAATATTATTCTGTATTGGTTACAGGCAGATTGGTAGTAGAAGTAAACAAGTTTATTTTGTATTTCAACCTGTTAATGTAGGAAGACAGGACTTGCACTTCAATAGATTTCACCTGACTACATCAGTAACCTATTTTTGAGGTTGCTATCCTTTGCAGTAATAAAGTCTTAAGGCAATTTTAATGAATCAAACAACAATTGTCATAAAGCTTAATCAGTATTTTTTATATAAAATTATTTGATTCAGAGCTGTAGCAAAATATGTTTTAAATGATTGTTATACACATTCTGAATTTTGATATTGTTCTTTACTCACTTCACCCCATTTCCCCACCACTTGACTTTAGTCAGATGGTGGTCAGGAAGGGTGTATGTGTTGTCTCAGCCCAATAAGCATAGAGCCTATGTATGTAAAATCTATTACCTTATCTATTTCGACATGTTCCACTTATATATTTTTGTAGGACGGCTGATGGCGGGTGTTTGTATCACATATTAGATTATATAACCCAAAAATGAAATGGTTGTCCCCATTGTGTTCCTGTTCAATCCTTGTGTGGTTTATTGTTTGCGATTCTTTGTATTGTCCAGAAATACATAGTTGTACATATGTGTAAAAAAAAAATCAGACTCCAGTTATTAACAAGAAAAACAACTATTCAGTTGATATGTCAAAGTAGGGTCTTTTCTTAGTTTTACTGCTGTAGACCAGAAGAGCTAATGGATAGTTTGCTGTCCATTGTTAATTATCTGTCATCTGATGTCTTGTGTCCTTCTGTCCGTTAGCGCAAGTTTGTTATTACTACTTCTTGTAAACTTGAAGGATTGCCTTGAAATTTTACACATAAATTCATCCCATGGTTTAGTTGGTTCTAAATGAAAATGGTGCTAATCTGACATCCATTAAGGCTGCCAGAGCAACCATCTTGAAAATCTTGTAGCTAATATTCCTGAATTAATGGTTTTATGAACATGAGCTTTCACTAAAAGACTTAAGATGTCTGGGTTTTCCTAATACAAATGGTGCTGACCTGACATCCAATATGGCCACTTTGGCAACCATGTTAAAAGTGTAGTTACCAAAACTCAACTTGAACAGGTCATATTGTCCAGAAGTCTTCTTATTATGTACAATTGGTCTTAAATGAAAATGGTACCAATCTGATATCCAATATGGGCATGACTACAGCCATCTTGAAATCCCTGTTATTGCTGTTCTTCCTGAATGGAAAGTTATATCTTTGACAAATATTATTATCTCAGCTTCTTTCCAGATGAATGGATGTATCAGTATTGGGCTTTCATCAGCAGACTTTCTATGATAGATACAATCATTGGGAATTTGTGATATAGATGTCACTCTTGCTGGCATGTTAACATTTTATGAGAGCCAAGTGTTTCCATAAAATCCATGCAGTGGTTTCAGACTTGCCTATGGAGTATATATTTGCTAAAGTTACCTAAAATATAAATCTCCACCCTATTAAGACCCTATCAAGGAGACCATGGATACAGGATTCCACAGTACACAAAAGCCAGCCAGAGATGTATCTGCCAGGACACATTTGCAAACATAGTTGCCAGTTATATTCAGGCTGGGTGTATGATGTAAACAGGAGAATCATTATTGATTGGTGCAATAGGAAATGCATTAATCCGATCCGTGTCTTTATGAGCACCGTGGTTGACTTTGTTCTGTTCCTCAACAAAGAGAGAGAATGCTCAATTTCTACCATTATGGATTGTAGGGCAACCTTTTTGCCAAATTTCAGAAAAAGCATGGTTAGCATAAAGGCATATTTTCTTTGGGACCAGTACTTGTGGTACAAAATGTGGCCAAAGCTGATAACAGCTTACAGTAGTGGACATTACTAATGTAAGGGGGAGTATTTATCTTCGTTTTTTTTAGGCCATCAGCCTTCCTTAGCAAATTCAGCAGTGCATTAGTAACAGGTAATGTGTTACTGATATTAAAATGAAGCTTGTGGTTTTTAGTGGGGGTAGGATTAACTAACTTGGATGGTGTAATACCTATCTGTCATTATACTATATTCCCTCTTTATACCGTTTTGCGGTCCCACAAGTAGTCTGAGTCTGTTTTCTTCCTAGTTCATGACTTCCAGAACTTTCCATCAAATGGGAAGCTAGAATTTTCTTATATGCAGAACAGCACATTTTTTTGTCCTGGATAGGTATGCAATGCAATGCACTAGCAAGCTCAGGTAAGATTAGTTTCCATGCACACAAAGATTCTGCTAGTGTTGTGCACCTGCAGTACTTCATAATGGCAGGGATGGAAAAAGTCATACAAGGACAAATTTTACTGGTGCTAATGTTAATCAGCCAATATCATAAATACATAATTTATCATTTGCATAAATTCAGGAAAATTATGTTAAAAGAAAAAATTAAATGAATGCATTTCTGACCTTTGCAGGAGCTGCATTGATAATAAATAGTGTTAAAACCAACATCCCAACAGTATTTTATCCCTAGTCCTAGTTTCCTCTGACCCTTCCCACTCCAAATTGCAAATATAACATTTGTTATGTCTTTGATATTGAGAGACGAGACTTAACTACAGCGTTGATGAAATTTGACCTGGTACTCACTATTTGCATGGTTTGTCACATGACTAAGCAAATATTGCAGTCTACATGTCCATGCCATAAAGGTCCAAAAGTTACATTATATCAACAATAAAAGCCCTTCCCAATGTTGTACGAAATTTAAAAATATTAAATGAAAGTCACAGTGTTTGTAAAATGAACTAAAGTGTACTTAATTCTCAACATATTTATTCCAAGAACTACAATCATAAACCTATCACAGCAAAATGGAGAATAGTAAGTTCAAAGAGGAGGGAGCACATGTCACAGCGCAGTAGTATTGTGTTGCTGTCATGTGCTCTATGCTTCATTAATCTGGCTCTCTCTACGTGGCAAAGACTTCAACTTTTCAAGAGCAAATATCCTCCGACCCCCAGGGGGTCTCAACATAAATGTCAAAATATCTAAGATGGGGTAGGAAGGGTCAGAGGAAACTCAGATAATATAATCCCATTCCAGTCACTAAATTAATCCTCACACAATTAACAACTTTGGTTCAGAGACCATTTATATAGTAAATAGTTAGGGTTTTTACATGCACTGCATACAATGCTCAGTTATAGTGGCTTAGTTCCAGTGAAAGCATTCAACTTCAGCATGGTTTACAGATCACATGACTTGATGTCATCCATAAAATGAAAGCAGCAAAATCCATACCAAGCCAGTCCATTGGCAAAAAACATGAGGTTGCATGTTTTGAACAAAAAGAATAAAAGTATGCATTAACATCTATCAAGCAGAAATAGTGGTCCTATACTTTTACTGCTTCATACACCAGCAATTAGTCACACTCTATAGCACCAGACGAAAAGTCAGCTTATCTCTTTGATGGCTTCAGGCAAATGTTTTGTTAGCAATGACACTTGATGAAACTGGCTTCTTTGCTCCCTCATGTGTTAAACTGCAGAAAGAATCCAGTACTATGTTTCAGGAATTTTATAACAATGGAACTCCAGCCCTAACAGGCAAATTTTAACGGATTAGGGAAGCAGAAGTACATCACATGTATATATCATTAATGCCACCTGAATCCATCAAAGAGATAAACTGAATCTGTTCATGCTGAGATGTTGTCAGTCATTGATCAAAGTCAGCATTTATTTGGAACTACAGTTGCATGAAGAGAACAGATCAGCTTCTGACAGATTTTGAAGTTGGGACATTTGACTTTCAAGACTTTAAAATATTGACAGTTTTTCAGTTATGACTACTGACAGTCTCAATTTTTGTTATAGGGAAGAATTTCACCAGTAAAAACCAGCATATACTGATGTAACGGAATCCCTGATACGCACAGACACACACAGACACACACACACACACACACACATGCATGCACACACACACATATATTTTTAATCACAGCCATACCATTGCATACCATTGTTAACAAAGACAAAAGTTGTCACAATGGTTTTCATAGCCATGGAGAGATGTGAACTGATTTGTTTGTTTCTTACTTAGCTGCACTCTGTGATGTGATGTGATTTTGATTTTTAATGTAGCTTTAACAATTTTTCAGTCAAATCGCTACGATGTCTGCAATGTGGCAGTTTATAGTGATGTCTAGCACTGTGGCATCATGCCTCAGACATGTAGCATGATGTCCCACCCAGTCACATTATCCTGACACCAGGCCAACCAGTCCTAACACTAACCTCTTAATGCTGAACGCCAAGCGAAGCAGCTGTTAGTACCATTTTTAAAGTCTCTGGTATGACTCGGCCGGGGATCGAACCCACGAGCTCCTGCATCCAAGGCGGACACTCTAACCACTAGGCCACCGAAGTGGTTGCTGCACTCTGTAAGTCATAAATGTGTCTATCATTTGTGTCAGTGTTTATTGATATTATCTATTTCTTAAATGTATTTGTCATTTGTGTCAGTGTTTATTGATGGTACTTGCATTTTAATATTGCAAAAACAATGAAAATATGATTAGATTCATTTGTAGTTACATCACACAGTTAATTTCAGGTCAACATGGTTCATTTTTATATGACAACTTACATATTCATCAACGTTCTTTGATGCACATATTGTATTTTGTTTTATGACATCATTTGTGTATGTATGCATTAGAGTTGAATGCACAAGCTGTTGTAAAGGAACTTACATGAATAGTGGAAGGGGGATCCCAACCTATAGTTATAATTATTAAGGACGTTTGTGTCAAGAAATCAACTCTTAACTAAAGGTCATGTCCAAGGGTGGACAAATAGCATCATTTTATGTAACATTTTTGTTCTTATATGTTGTTTCACCACTTTTATTTTAATAATTGTTTTACCAGTTCAGTTAATAGTTGAACAATTATCATTATTACAATGCATTCCTTTTACCACATCTGCTATAGGATCAAGAAGTAGGATCACATACTTCCCTTTTACCCTATGCAACTTCTGTCACAAGATCAGCACCTAGGGCAAAATAATTTTACCCTGTGCAACTTATGTCACAGTATCAGCACCTAGGACAACATACTTCCATTTTACCATGTGCAACTTATGTCACAGGATCATCACCTAGGACAACATACTTCCCTTTTACCCTGTGCAACTTATGTCACAGGATCAGCACCTAGGATAACATACTTCCCTTTTACCCTGTGCAACTTATGTCACAGGATCAGCACCTAGGACAACATGCTTCCATTTTACCCTATGCAACTTCTGTCACAGGATCAGCACCTAGGACAACAGTCTTCCCTTTTACCCTGTGCAACTTATGTCACAGGATCAGCACCTAGGACAACTATACTTCCCTTTTACCCTGTGCAACTTATGTCACAGGATCTGCACCTAGGACAACATGCTTCCCTTTTACCCTGTGCAAATTATGTCACAGGATCAGCACCTAGGACAACATACTTCCATTTTACCCTGTGCAAGTTCTGTCACAGGATCAGCACCTAGGACAACATACTTCCCTTTTACCCTGTGCAACTTATGTCACAGGATCAGCACCTAGGACAACTATGCTTCCCTTTTTACCCTGTGCAACTTATGTCACAGGATCAGCACCTAGGACAACATACTTCCCTTTTACTCTATGCAGTTTATGTCACAGGATCAGCACCTAGGACAACATACTTCCATTTTACCCTGTGCAACTTCTGTCACAGGATCAGCACCTAGGACAACATACTTCCCTTTTACCCTGTGCAACTTATGTCACAACATCTGCACCTAGGACAACATACTTCCCTTTTACCCTGTGCAACTTATGTCACAGTATCAGCACCTAGGACAACATACATCCATTTTACCCTGTGCAACTTCTGTCACAGGATCAGCACCTAGGGCAACAGTCTTCCCTTTTACCCTGTGCAACTTATGTCACAGGTTCAGCACCTAGGACAACTATACTTCCCTTTTACCCTGTGCAACTTATGTCACAGGATCAGCACCTAGGACAACATACTTCCCTTTTACCCTGTGCAACTTATTTCACAGGATCAAGAAGTATGATAGTCTTTTTAGTTATTCCCTTGCCTACAGACTTGCATGTGTAATTAGTATTTTGCCAGTTAATTGGTTCTATACTCATCACTATCCAAAGTGACCAGTCATATCATGTAACTTGTACTTAGTGCTCAGTCATCTCATAACTTGTTGTGAAGTAGTTGGCTCAGATTTAGCATTACAAGGTTTAGTTAATGCAACAATGTAACAAGAAATGTTTTATTATTGTAAAAACAGACCAGTACGAATTCAGAGATTTTGAACCAGCTTCCAGCTGCTAATGAGAACACTTGTCATGTACAGTTTTCATGTGCTGTTATGATGTTTCAAAATGTCATGTACTTCACTGAAATCAGTTCCACCAGTCCACCATCCTGAAGATCATCCATGCTTTACCAGAGTATAGAAGAAATTCATTTGATGAAGGATTACATTATTTCAGATAATTTGAATGTTAAAATTAAAGTATGATTTTTAGAATAACATTATCAATAAAATATGCAAGGTAAATGGAATTTCTGGAGTCATATCATACAATAGTTCTCAAATCACTATTCCTGTCAGTGATGATGATAATAATAATAATAATAATAATAATAATGATAATAATAAAAAAGGTGACCAAAAGATGGCAGACACTTCTCTCTGGGTGATATGGTGGGGTGGAGGTGGGTATACATTTGATTGAACTTGAAATTGATAATAATAATAATAATAATAATAATAATAATAATAAAGACTTTATTGAGAGAAGATAACTCAATTAGTTACAGAACTAATCTACCTTGAGGCCTTCTATCTGTTATTTACAATATATACAGTATATACAACATGATGTGAAGATCTATGGCATAAGATGTATTTAAATTGAAGGTTATGTATGGTTGGCAAGGGAAGTATTGTGTGTGTGTGTGTGTGTGTGTGAAATATTACAGATCTGAAATAGGTTAAAGGGTTGTTATGATCATTACATTATGTAATAAATAATAGAATTGTTACTTCTAGATTTTAGGTATTGGGGATTGGAAAGTGAAGCCAATAGTCGGCCCTCAGCCAAAACAGCCGAGACCACATGCTATGCTCTATTGACACAGCTAGAATTTGATAACCTTGAATATGCCCGTGGTATTGTCAATTGGCTAAATGCCAATATGAATTCCCATGGCTCATTCAGGTCAACACAGGTAAAAATAATATATCTGCATGACTATGATGCTGACAGACTGATAATACCATAGAATCAGATCATACAACATTTTAAGACTTCATAGTTCCACTTCATTATTGTTTAATGATAATATTTTGTTACAGATGGGGGTGGGGCAGGCTTCAGACAGAAGTTGCAGAAACTATGTTTAGGAATGTGTAGACATTTCAAAAGTATTCATATCAGATTGGCTGGCTTGTTGCCATTGTAATTTCTCACAATATTCTAATAATGTGTCAGATTCATACATAGTAATAAGGCAGTCTTATGTCAGATTGGCTATCTTGTTGCCATTGTAGTTTCTCACAATATTCTAATAATGAGTCAGATTCATACATAGTAATAAGGCAATATTATGTCAGATTGGCTATCTTGTTGCCATTGTAGTTTCTCACAATATTCTAATAATGTGTCAGATTCATACATAGTAATTCGGCAATCTTATATCAGATTGGCTGGCTTGTTGCCATTGTAGTTTCTGTATTATCTGTTTTTGATCAGGCTTGATAAATAGACCTACTTCATCAGTATGTCCAGTAAGATATGTTATGAGTGCAATTTGCAAATAATGATTATGTGATATTACATCTAATTGACTGAGCTTCTTACCTCCTGAGGAACTATATATCAGTTGATATGAAACTTGGTAAATAGGCTTATATAATAAATATGTGCAGTAAGATTTATTATGAGCAACGTTTGCACATAATAATTAGATGGTCTTGCATCTAATTGGCTGGGGTTTTTTTGCCTCTCTACTGACTGTATTTCTTATAGAATTTGGGTCAAACTTGGTAAATAGGTTTGTATCATCAATATGTCCAATAAGATTTATTATCATCCGTATCTCAGGTGAATGTGATCAAGATCCACTAACTTTTCTTACTTTTTATATATTGCTACTCTGGCAAATTAATTTTCCTCATTTTAATCACAGCTAGTGTTTGTGCATTTTGCGCTAGTTCAAGCTAATTTTTCAAGGACATGGGAGCAGCCATTTTAATCTGCTTATTTATATTTGATAGTGTATGGTTTCCATAACTACCACATGTGAACAAATTTCAGTCAGAATACATCCGATTACAAGAAAACAGCATTGAATACTATGCCAACATTCTCTCCACTGTACATGTTGTAAAAGAAAACATATTTACTTTATATATATCTTTCTTTCAAAAGTACATAATAACTGTAGAGTGGAATTTAAAAAACTACAAATAACAGTAAGACATAACCTGGACATCAATACTAAAAAAATCTCCATAACTTTGTGGACATAAGATAATGAGATAAGATTAAAATAACAATATGGGGGCAAAGGTTGGTAAGACACAGTATGAAAATAAAAGCAACAAGAAACACAAATACACTGCATATGTAAAACATATTTGTGATAAAAGGTACAAGCATGACAACAAAATATTAAGATACTGTTAAATATTACATATCAAACATATTAAATAAAACAATTATACGTACAACAGCTAAAATAATTTAAAACATAATAAGTAGACAAAAGTAAAGTTTTTGGTTCTGAGTTGGCAGAAAGAACAAGTTTGATATCAAACTCATTCTTTACCCCCAGACCTGGAAAAAGCACTTGTGTGGTTTTGTGTTTATTATGTTTTTACGTATTATGTCATTTATGAATGATAATATACAACTCACTGCAAATCCCCATTAGACATGTATAATCCAGGCTAGCTCCAAATCAATATTGTGCAGTTCTGTAACGTTGGATTTCAAAAACAGTTTGTATGGGACACATGAATAAATTTAAACTGCTGTCACAGGCAAGTGGATATATCTCAAATGGAACATAGATGTTGGACTAGTAAGTAAACCTTTTATTTGCACCCTACTTACTGGATAAGCACACTCCACTTCTTAGCAAATTTCAGGGCAAATTTAATAGACTAACAGTAATGAAATCAACATTCATTTTTACATTGAAACTCATTAATTTAAGGTACTTTAAAATTCCATATTTTTTCAATTACAAGAAACTATTTGTATAATTTACTGTAAGGTGACAAAACAAAATGAATATATAGTATCTTTCTTACATGCCAACTAGATTTGTAATAATCAATTGGATATTTTTGTAACAAGAAAATTCTAAATGATATTGGTTTTTTTTGTTTGTTTATTTTTTTGTTTTTTGTTTTATTTTCAAGTTGAAGAGTTACAGGACTTTACCTTGTAAACAAAAATACAGTTCCCTGCTTGTAGCCCACTGATGAGAAAGTCTCAACAGCATTGTAATAAAATGTAATTATTTTAAGTTTCAGAGCCATTGGAGTCATTGTAACAAAATGTAATTATTTTAAGTTTCCAAGCCATTGGAGTCATTGTAACAAAATGTAATTATTTTAAGTTTCCAAGCCATTGGAGTCATTGTAACAAAATGTAATTATTTTAACTTTGAGAGCCTTTGGAGTCATTGTAAGAAAATGTAATTATTTTAAGTTTCAGAGCCATCGGAGCCTGTGCTCTTTATGATATGTCATCCTTACATTGCAAATGTTTATAAAATTTATTCTGAGAGTTACTCAGTAAATTTGAATCTGTAGCAATATTATTAGACAAGTTGAAAGTTTCTCCACTAATACTTGAACCACCACCCCCAAAAAAATATTTTGAAAGTCCGAAGTTGAAAGGTTTTCTGGTTGAGTTGGTACTTTGTTGTTGTTGACTTTGTTGTTGTTGATAATTTATGTTATGGAATGTTTTTCTGTGTCATGAACAGGTACATACTTAAGAAGTTTTTATTTAAGTGCAGCTGGTGCATACATGAGTGCCTCCTTGATGGAAAGCCTTTTCTCCCGAATGGAAAATTATTATTTAAATTTTTTTTCTTTCATTTTTTTGTCACACCTTGCTTCCATTGTAGTATATTTATGGTAGTACTGCCTGTGATTATGTCACTATGTACTGGCTTAATCAGGGCAAGATGACTTAGTTAGTATATTTATGGTAATACTGTCTGTGATTATGTCACTATGTACTGGCTTAATCAGGGCAAGATGATTTAGTTAGTATATTTATGGTAGTACTGTCTGTGATTATGTCACCGTGTACTGGCTTAATCAGGGCAAGATGATTTAGTTAGTATATTTATGGTAGTACTGTCTGTGATTATGTCACTATGTACTGGCTAAATCAGGGCAAGATGATTTAGTTAGTATATTTATGGTAGTACTGTCTGTGATTATGTCACTATGTACTGGCTAAATCAGGGCTAGATGATTTAGTTAGTATATTTATGGTAGTACTGTCTGTGATTATGTCACTATGTACTGGCTTAATCAGGGCAAGATGATTTAGTTAGTATATTTATGGTAGTACTGTCTGTGATTGTGTCACTATGTACTGGCTTAATCAGGGCAAGATGATTTAGTTAGTATATTTATGGTAGTACTGTCTGTGATTATGTCACTATGTACTGGCTTAATCAGGGCTAGATGATTTAGTTAGTATATTCCAAGGAGCAGGGTCGGTTGGCTTCAATGTTTGAAGTTAGTTGACATGGATTATTCAATGTATGATCTGAAGTAATTCCAGAAGTGTTAAAGAGAGTGATTATAATGGATTAATGAAGATCTCAATCAGCATAAAACAGGGCTTGTTTGGTTTGATTTTTAAAGTTTTTCAAGATATCTAAGCATGTTTTATCACCCAATGCTAGAATGCCAAAATCTAAGCAACTGAAATGTCATTTAAAAAACAACTCATTGACAGATAGGAATGGGAATTTCAGAGGTTTAAACGAAGTTCAAAGAACATAAATATGTATTCAGCCTTTCCTGTAAGGCTGATTTGAAAATCTGCTGTGGTGTTAGAAATGACTATACATGTCATGCAGCATATCAAACCAATAAAAGTAGTGCCACTTGGGTGGGTTTATGATACAGAATTTTAGGTCTGTGTAAAATGCCAGATAAGTAATGTAAGATTAAATGGGTGTATAATAAGCACTAAAATGGATCTTCTGGAGACTGTGCACATTCTTTCTTAAAATGTTTTGGTAGATTTTACATCTAGTTGGGGGACATTCCATGCCCTAGACTCTAAAGAGTTCAAAGAATTGCTGTGCTGTCTACCAACATATACAGTCAGTTTTGAAACTTTGAATCTTAGGACTATCTTAAAGTTACTTTATTTGATTCTTAGTTTTTGGTTGTTGTGGGTTTAGAACCATTTTTTCAGCACATGATAGATTACACATGGTAGCCAGTTTAAATGGTGGAGGAAGAACCCAGGGAAGAACTACTGACCCATGGAAAGCTACTGGCAAGCTTTCTTACATATCCACATTTGCTAAGCCTGAGACTTGAGCCCATGTGGACAGAGGTGAGATGGCATTGATTGGTAAAGGTGAACATTTTAAACCACTTGGTCATCCAGGGCCCCAATTCATAATTTTTAATATCCTTGGTATTATGTATACATAATGCATCATTAGGTATTTTAATTCAATTTTTTCTGTACATTTTTTAAATACATTAGTGGTTATGTTAATTAAATTTATACTGCAAATTTATTATATCTATGTTAATGTGTGTACATAATGCTTTAGTGGTTATGTTAATTCAATTTATACTGTAAATTTATTATATATATATATATATATATATGTATGTGTGTGTGTGTGTGTTATTATATATGCATAATACATTAGTGTTATGTTAATTCAATTTATGCTGTAAATTTGTTGTATTCTGTTTGTAGAAACCAAGTTTTACTCTATACCTTATGATTTGCACAGGACACAGTGGTATGCCTACAGGCATTATCAAAATACAATATTCGGACATACAACCCTGCCCTTGATTTGGAAGTGACTGTTCAGGCTGATGGGGGGTACAAAGAAGATAGGCTTATCAACCGCGAAGAAACCTTTGCAAAAGCAATAAGAAATGTAAGTATATGTTAGATAACAACAACAAGCAATGTAGGATGCTAAGATAAATGTATATACACAGTGACCAGGTCCATAGAACCTGACCATATTATAGACCAACTGTGTTATAACCAACCAAGTCAGTTAGCTGAAGAAAAGGATGCATTTACCTCAAATATGGCAGGAGGAGGGGAGAACAGTTTGTCTGAAAAACACTTGTACAGTGACATTTATGTAGTACAATACATAATCCATTAAGTACTGTACTGGTATAAAATAAATCCATGCATTCGAGTATAGATCACATGTTATAAACTTCATGTATGATTAACATCCCATTTGAAAACACAAATAACATGTATATATAAAAATGGTAGTCCTCATTTTGATCTATATCCGATTGTCACTTAGAAATTCACTACAAGTGTTGCAAGTGGCACATGGCTATAGCTGTTTACATGATACATGTACATTTACTTAAATTGGCCTAGATTTTGGTCAGCTGGAGACAATATCACCTTGCAGAGGCTACCCAGGGATGCGTCTGTTGATAGGGAAATGAAAACTTAACAAATTAAGAAGTTTATCAAACATCTTTGTGAGATACCCCATCTTCAGTTAACTTGATGGCCATATATCTATGGTTTCAAAAGATTGGAAATTTGCATTTTAAGCCATTGTTGGTGTCGACCATAAGCTTAAAATTTTTCCTGCAAAAATGAAACTTTCTATCAGATTCCATTGCTTTTATTTCAGTTTGGTGACAACTTCCTTTGATGAAAAGTTATTTGCTTTTTATGAAGATTCTAGTTGGCTTTCTTTGATGAAGGGTGCTTATGTTATTGAAGTTACCACTAAAGGATAGCCTTGGAGGACCAAGTATATGTTTGTTTTTTTAATTGTGGCAGCAACATCAAATAATTGTAGAACATTGATTGAGACTGAATTATTTTTCATTTGCTTAGTATTTATACAGAATGAAAATTGGTTCAAAGGTTATCAGTTTTCCTTGAAGTTTCAGCAAAACTACTTTTTTTCTAGGTATATTTTAAAAGCCAAAGGAATCAGCCATCATTTGGTCGATTGTAGCAGTTACTTTTCCTGCCTTCAAAAGATGGTTGATTGTCACTAGTCCTGGTAGCATATATAGAAAAACAAGTAGATTTCCGTGTTTGGTTTGGTTTTTGATGTTCTTTGGTGGGGGCAGGGTTGTGACATTCCTGGTGGTGGAGTGATGCTGCCTTCAACTCATGCATCAGAAATTTAAAAAAAAAAAGAAAAGGCCAATAGATGATGAATACACAGGTGTTCAGTTCTGTTCTGACAGGGATTACTACAGAAGATATGAGTGTTCTGAAGGATTTAATTATATGAGTGAAAAGAGGAATTTTACTAACTATCCACATAGAGAGGTCAGATAAAATAAATATATTAATCACTAGTGAATGATAATCCACTAATAATTCTTCTGAAAGATCCATTATGATATAATACCTCATCCAGTTGAACTCTGATACCAGAAATGAAGAAGAAGAAAAAATGTTGAGATCTCACATGATACAGTTCTTAGGTCAGATGTCAGAATAAGCGGATCATGATATAACAATGCTGTTAAAGTGGTTTGCCAGTATGAGCTATGAATTTATTTATCTAACAATATATAAATTCCAGTACATTTTAAATCAAGTTTAAAGCTTCCTTTCATGGTGCCTCTGAATTTCTTAACTCCAAACCCAAATTGTATATACAAGTTTAAACAGCCAACAATGTCAAGGGGAAAAAAAATTGCCAAATTATATATTTTGTTGCCAGTAAGGAAAATAAATCACAATTTGCGACAATGGCAAAGCCCAAAGGAATAGCCCAGGTTAGTACTTGAAAACTGTTGAGATTCTTACCCTATTAATATATATACACTTACTTGGCATAAAAGACAAATATTGGTATACAACCAACATTGTGCCCAGGGTCTTTCTTTGCTTGAAGGAACTTAGGAAACACAATCAAACTTGGGGGATGGGGTCAAAATCGGGAGAGAATACATGTATTTTATAAATACAGAATTCTAGTTATGGTGATGAGCTTGATATTAGAGGTGCCACTTGTTATATACAGTCAAACCCGTTTATTGCAATTACGTCAGGGGTGTAAAAAATCTTTGACATAACTAGGTCCTGGGATATCAGGGTTTTGTTGACAAATCAGCTGCAGAACAATGATTCTGCATCATGTGTACCAAAACTGGGGAGCTTTGTTTCTAAGAACAAATGGTATTTCTAATGCACAATAAAAATAATAACTAAATCATGCCAAGTTACAAAAAAATGAAGATTGGAGATCTTTTATATGAGATTAAGAAGTCACACATTTTTACAACACTTAAGTTACACAACAATGTCAATGGTTTAAAGTTGTTTTTGTTTTCCTGTGAATAGCCTCATCCCTGTGGTAGCCTCAGCAAAACAAGAATCTTCTCACGTTGACCAAACTCTAGGCCAATTTAAGTACACGTACGATTATACCTTTTTAAAGTATTTTCTTTTGTTAGTGTTGACTAATCTTGGCATCCGTCTGTCTACGGGAGACGATGGCGTAGCTCCAAAGTAAACTTTTGTTTATCCTTCTTTCTAGCTCTCTTTTCAGCTTGTTTTATTTTTCTCTCTTCCTCTGCGTTTTGAACTCCCTGCCAGACAGCTAGACGCCAGCTGGAACGGTTGTTTGCACAGCTCTCCCAGTCATTGACATTGATGTTTGCCGTCTTCATATCCTTCTTGCAAACATCTTTGTATTGCAGATGTGGTCGTCCAGTTGGTCGTGCACCTTCTGCTAACTCTCCATATAACAGGTCCTTGGGAATGCAGCCTGCGTCCATTCTCTTGACATGGCCAAGCCAGCGAAGGCGCCTCTCGCTGAGAATGGAGAACATGCTGATGATGTTGGCACGTTCTAGAACCTCTGTGTTGGGTACTTTGTCCAACCACTTGATGTGCAGAATGCGCCACAGACATCTCAGGTGGAAGTTGTTGAGTTTCCTCTCATGTCTTGCATAGGTGGTCCATGTTTCGCTGCTGTAGAGAAGTGAGCTGAGCACACAGGCTTGGTAGACACACAGTTTGGTCTTCTCTGTGAGGTTGGGGTTGTTCCAGACTCTCTGGTTAAGTCTGGCCATCACTGCTGCTGCCTTAGCAATCCTGCAGTTCACCCAAGAATCAATGGAGAGTGAGCTGGAGATGTTAGACCCAAGGTATGTGAAGTTCTCGACAACTTCCAAGTTGTACCCATTGATGGTGACAGAAGGAGGATTGTCTGCATCCTGCACCATGACGTTCGTTTTCTTCAAACTAATGGTCAGTCCAAATTCCTTACAAGCATGGGAGAGGCGGCATGCCAGCTGCTGAAGTCCATCTTCCATGTGTGATGTCAAGGCTGTATCATTGGCAAAATGTAATTCACATGATGAGTACCTCTGTGACTTTAGTCTTAGCACGCAGACAGCTTGCCGTCAGCCCTGATATGGATGTACACTCCCTCGCTGCAGTCCTTGAATGCGTGCTGGAAAAGCATGCAGAAGAAGATGGCAAAGAACATCGGCACAAGGACACAGCCTTGTTTGACTCCGCTGATGACTGGGAAGGCTTCAGATGTTGCGCCATTGAAGCACACTGTGCTGTGCATGTTCTCGTGGAATGACATGATGACAGCAAGCAGACGTGGGGGGCAGCCAATTTTCTGCAGGAGTCTGAAGAGTCCACTCCGACTAACCAGGTCAAACGCCTTTGTCAGGTTTATGAAGGCAATGTAGAGGGGCATCTACTACTTGCAACACTTCTCTTGCAGCTGTCATAGTGAGAAGATCATGTCAAAGTTGACCTGCCAGCTTGAAATCCACACTGGGACTCTGGGTAAACGCAGGAGGCTAGAATCTGCAAGCACGCCAAGGCAACATGGACGAAAGCCTTTCCGATGATGCTGAGGAGGGAGATGCCCCGGTAGTTGTTGCAGTCGCTGCGGTCTCCTTTGTTCTTGTACAAAGTGGTGATGTTGGCATCATGCATGTCCTGTGGGATGTATCCCTGTTCCCAGCAAAGGCAGAGGAGTATTTGTAGGGGCTGGAGCAGTGCTGACTAATAGCAAAATGTAACTGACCATTATTGTGTGAAAATCTATCGCTTTTGTTGATGATAAGATGTTCCATTACACCGGTATATGCCAGTTTTTACCAACAAAATTCTCCTTAATACCAGAAAAAAAGATGAGCTGTCGGTATCAACTTATTCTGTTCATCTAGTCTCATATCCCATTCAAATTTGATAAGTAACTGTCAGCAACGACACAGTGCCAGAAGGAGAGTCAGCTAATCTCTTTGATGGATATCAAGGCTTTGATATTTGATTTAAGATAGAACAGTAGTCACTTTCCGCTTCATTCTCTTGTGTTGAAGAATCTGTAATCACAGTACAGCGATTAACAACTTCATTATTAAAGATATATTTAGCTCTATGGATTTTTTAAACATTACCATTGATGCTTTATTTACTCTTGTTCAAAACAATAACGTGTTGGTTGGGGAACCAGCTTAGTTTGGACTTCAGTGGGTTTCTATTTATCGATGATTGTAAGTCATGTCATCTAACCATACTGACGTTAAAGGTCTACAAGCACACCAAGCATGGAAACACTTCAGCTGTTTACTTTATAAGTGAACTCTGAACCAAAGTTGTTAATTGTTTATGGATTAAGTTGGTTACTGACCATGATGATATTGGAATGGAATTACACTGCGAGTTGTTCCACAAAGCATCATAAATTTTATCCTATCTGAAACTACATAAATATTCGGGCCAGTGTCGTTATATATATATCGAAAACTACTTAATCCATTTTAAATATGTTATGTAAAACAAATTAGGTAGTTGTAGCTACATTTAATGATGGTGACCTGATAATTTTCAGAGTTACAGATAAGATCAAATTTGCGATGCTGTGTGGAACGAACTATATTGTCATTGTGTTGATATTTGATGATGTCCATTTTGAATGCAGCTGATGTAAAGGTCTGAAATGCATTCATTCAATTTCCTTACCCTAAAGTATTGTTTACAACATAATTTTCTCCACTCTATACAAGTGATAAGCCATGCACTTAAGAGATTGGTTAATTAGCACTTCTAAAGAGATGGACATTAAAAGTTGCATTTTGTTGAATTAATTGGATCCATATGTTACTTCAGACTGAAACTTATGTCTGACATAACGGGATTATCAACTTAACAGGGGTCATGATCTGGGGTGGGTGGGTGATTAGCATAACAAAGTTTTTTTCGGGACTGGACGAAAACAATCGACTTACACGGGGTTCTCAAGATAAACCAGGTCGACATAAGTGGGTTTGACTTTATTTTTAAAAACCATTCCATATGGAGTAGTAAAATATAGTATTGTAATATTTCAAATTCTTAGGGTCTCCATTGTGTGTTCCATAATTTGGAGCTATTCCGATGGCAATTCTTCTTGCTATATATGCTTAATAAACTCAAGAGTTTGCAGAATTTGCTAATTGTACATTCCAGGTTCTCAGAAATCTTTGTCGCAGAATTGCAACCGAGTAGGTTTTTAGACTAAATGAACAAGACATACACAGTGTGAGAAAGATGGAAATTTATGAATGAATTAATAAAGATAAATATATGATGTAAAAATACAATGATTCTCTCACGCTCTCAACATACAATTTACTCAAATCACCCTACACAACATTCACACATCGAAAATAAACCAAAAAAAAATATTAAATCAAAATGAAGTACAGATCCAAGAACCCTCATGGACTGCACATACACCTCAAACAGTATTTTACACAATAAGAGATTCACATAATCTCGAACATAAATTCTATTAAGATTCAGAATAATCTTAGCACAACTAGCTACACCTGAACTTTTTATGAAAACCCTGTTCAGTCAGCTCGTACCTTTTTAGAAGTGCTTCCTTCAGGACGTCGTATCTGAACACATCATCTCTAGGAAATCGTGAGTACACATCCAGTGCTTTACCTTTTAATAAAGCACTGAGATGCAGTGCCCAGTCATTTTGACTCCACTTCTGGTTCTCCGCATACCGCTCAAACCGATGAAGATAACTATCCATGTTATCATTCTCATCGGCAAAGGGGGGTAGTTTGGGACCCTTTAATTTACTAGAGGCAGAATCGTGTTCTCCTTTTCTAGCTGTTGCTAACTCTACCTTACGTTCATGATCTCGTTGCCTTAATCTTTCTTCTACCTCCAAAGCTTCTAACCTTGCTTGTTTTTTGAACTCTATCTTCTCCCTCTCAGCTCCCCTTTCCCATTCTATCCTTTCCTTTTCAGCCTGTTTTTCTAGTTCTATCTTTTCCTTCTCTAATTCTATCTTTTCCCTTTCAGCCTGTTTTTCTAGTTCTATCTTTTCCCTTTCGGCCTGTTTTTCAAGTTCTATCTTTTCCCTTTTGAATTCCCTCGCCCTTACCCTTTCATCCCTTTCCCGGGCGTGTTCTTCCCTTTCTAATTCCCTCGCCTTTACCCTTTCATCCCTCTCCCGGGCTTGTTCTTCCTTAATAAATTCCCTTAAACTTTCTCCCTCATACCCAAGATCTTTGCCTAAGGCGAACAAGTCCTTAAGGGATGACATGACTAATATTAACAAAACAAATTTAATTTTACAAAAGAAACTATTCCTGATGAAGGCAGCCCAAACAAAATGAATATATATTTATACTAGACCCACAGACCTAGAGCTACTAAAACAAAATGAACACCTACTTGATTATCTTCTCAAGAAGGTCACAAACGAATATAAACAATAAGAGTTTACTTTCACACACATTGTCATGACGATTCACTTAATCCAAATATCCCACTTCTGACACCATTGTCGCCGAATTGCAACCGAGTGGGTTTTGGACTAAATGAGCAAGACAAACACAGTGTGAGAAAGATGGAAATTTATGAATGAATTAATAAAGATAAATATATGATGTAAAAATACAATGATTCTCTCACGCTTTCAACTTAGGATTTACTCAAATCACTCTACACAACATTCACACGTCGAAAATAAACAAAAAAAGTATTAAATCAAAATGAAGTACAGATCCAAGAATCCTCATGGACTGCACATACACCTCAAACAGTACTTTACACAGTAAGAGATTCACATAATCTCGAACATAAATTCTATTAAGATTCAAAATAATCTTAACACAACTAAGATTCAAAATAATCTAATGAATATAAACAAAAATGCCATGGAACAACAAATGGTCCAAACGTATGCTGCTAGACCCCTTGTACAGTCGCATGATTCCTTGGGTTGGTCCACACTCTTATCGACCGCTCGCACCCTTTATGAATCCACCACGAGTACAGTCATACCTTACATGTACAGACAGCATACAGCACGTTTTCAATTTTGCTATGTCTTCGTCCGTGGCACAAACATACGTACATACATACATACATACATATTGACAGCATGTAGCATTAATTGTTCTGGAAACTCCTGATAGCTCTAAGCAACTTTAGATGGCTTCGGACAGCTTCAGACCACTCTAGTAATATTCACAGTCACATTGACAGTCACATTTCATAGACACAATCACAGCGACAGCCACAATCAGCTACAATAACAGTCAGCTACAATAACAGTCAGAATCAGCTTCAAACAGTCAGCTACAAACACGGTCAGCTACCATAACAGTCAGCTACAAACACAGTCAGCTACGAACACAGTCAGAATTGGCTACAATAAAACCAAATTGAACATGATAGTTTCTGTATAATCTCTAGATATATGATAATACTTTAAATCTGTGTTGTAATAAACACATTTTTATGTGATAAGACATTACAAACTGAATAAGCTTTGCATATCAAATAAAAATGTAAATTTAACACTTACCCCTAAGGCTGGAGAACAATGGAGAGTGTATACTCCTTGACGTGATCCAAAAATGACCAGTTTGGTTTTTAGAAATTGGTCTTACTTAAATCCATAGAAGAGTGAGTACAAGTAAGGGTAGAATACCCGTGTACGTCATGTTAGTCATGATACCTGTCACAAGTAATCTCTGTGGCTAGGTACATGTTAATACAGTCGCTTACCTGGAAAAACACATTCAGCATAAATAACGTTGTACGCATGTACAACGAGAAATAGTCGAATTGTTTTAAGACAAAACCAAGTTATTTCTTTGCCTAATTCTGTAACAATCTTCATACACATAGATTCGTTTATTTTGGCTTTCTAAAGGTACCTGTGGGAAAAAAGGTCACTGTTTATGTCAAGGGCAAGGGTGCTGGTCGTATGTCTATAGACTTTCTCTACAACAGAGATAAGAGAGAAGATGAAGTTTGTAACTTCAAGATTGAAATAGCCAATTACACAATGTCTCAGGAAGAGACTAGGAAAAGAAGGCAAGTCTTTCTCTCTCTCTCTCTCTCTCTCTCTCTCTCTCAAATTGTCCTATCTAACCCACCTCCATTTTCAAGCTAACCGCATATTTTGGTCCCAATAAGGCATTATCATCTTATCAAACCTCTTTATACTATACACCAAGAAAAACCAAATGAACATGCTGTCTCCTCAGTGTCAATGATTGAGAAGATTTGAGAATGAGGAAAATTATGTAATCACCTAGAATGGTATGGGAATTCACATAATTCTGAATGAATGGAAATTATTAAGTTTCATAGATTGATTCTGGAACCATATGTGCATCGTTTGAAGTGATGGATAAATTATTAACTCTAATAATGAAACTAATGACAATTGGGGATTAGATATTTCATTATGCTTTGTATTATTGGGCTTATCCAAATAAATTGAAATACCAAAAATGTATGCTACATGTTATGATGCTGGGTCATGTGTTACTTTTCATTATAAATTAAAAAGAACAATATGGCAGCTTTCTGAGAAATGTGTCAGGCATTATTTTCAAAACACATTTAACACAAAATGTATCTTCTTACTAAAGAAAACAATACAGCCTAACAAGAAATTTGTTCTCAAAAAGTCTACAGTTTTCAAAATGTATTAAAGAGTGGAGCCAAGCAAGTCACTTGGCAAAATCCTTTGCATGATTATTGAATTGCACAGGACAATTATGAATGGTTGTGTGATCTGAGATTTCTAAATTATATGGCCCTTAATTTAGTCCAGTCTGTCCATCCATACATTTGTCCATTTTTCAAAACTCTGCAAAAGACACTCAGTTAAAGGAAATTAGGCAGGTGTACATCTTTAGATGACCTGTTAGACTTCAGACAATTTCAGCAATTTTTACATTCGTTAACATAGTCATTTTTGGACAAAGACTCAAAGGATTTATTTTGGTCAAAAACCTTGTTAGTATGAATAAGCATAAACCGCTTGAGGTCAACAAAAAAAATTTGGTATGCATGTTTGTTAACATATGTAAGTTGCCTGATTAAATTTGCAAGCATTCTAGCAATTATCATATATCTTCTTCTTCTTGGCATCCGTCTGTCTATGGGAGACGATGGTGTAGCTCCAGAATAAGCTTTTGTTTATTCTTCTTTCTAGCTCTCTTTTCAGTTTGTTTTCTTATTCTGTCTTCCTCTGCTTTTTGAACTCCCTGCCTGACAGCTTGATGCCAGGTGGAATGGTCGTTAGCACAGCTCTTGCAGTCGTTGACATTGATGTTGGCCGTCTTCATGTCCTTCTTGCAAATATATGTGTATCGCAGATGTGGTCGTCCAGTTGGTCGTGCACCTTCTTCTAACTCCCCACATAACAGGTCATTGGGAATGCAGCCTGGGTCCATTCTCTTGACATGGCCGAGCCATCAAAGGTGCCTCTTGCTGAGAATGGAGAACATGCTGTTCATGCTAGCACATTCTAGAACCTCTGTGTTGGGTACTTTGTTCTGCCACTGGATGTGCAGAATGCGCCGCAGACATCTGTGTCTTGCGTAGGTGGCCCATGTTTTGCTGCTGTAGAGGAGTGAGCTGAGCATGCAGGCTTAGTAGACATGCAGTTTGGTCTTCTCGGTGAGGTTGGGGTTGTTCCAAACCCTCTGGTTAAGTCTGGCCATCACTGCTGCTGCCTTAGCAATCCTGCCGTTCATCCCAGATTCAATGGAGAGTGACCTGGAGATGTTGGACCCGAGGTATGTGAAGTTCTCGACAACTTCCAAGTTGTACCCATCGGTGGTGACAGAGGGAGGGGAGTCTGCGTCCTGCATCATGACGTTCATTTTCTTCAAACTGATGGTCAGTCCAAATTCCTTACAAGCGTGGGAGAGAGGCGGCATACCAGCTGCTGAAGTACATCTTCCATGTCTGATGTCAAGGCTTCATCGTCGTCGAAAAGTAATTCGCGGATGAGTACATCTTTGACTTTAGTCTTAGCATGTTGACGGGCAATGTTGAACAGCTTACCTTCAGCCCTGGTATGGATGTACACTCCCTCGCTAAAGTTCTTGAATGTGTGCTAAGGAGGGAGATGCCCCGGTAATTGTTGCAGTTGCTATGGTCTCCTTTGTTCTTGTACAAAGTTACGATGTTGGCGTCGCGCATGTCCTGTGGGATATATCCCTGTTCCCAGCAGAGGCAGAGGAGTATGTGTAGGAGTTGGAGCAGTGCTGGTTTCCTGCTCTTGAGGACTTCAGGCGGAATTGCGTCGCTTCAAGGAGCTTTCCCACAGGCAGGGCAATAGATAGCTTTTCCGAGCTCTTCCAAGGTGGGCTGTGTGTCTAGTTCCTCCATGACAGGCAGGTCTGGAATGGCTTCCAGGGCAGTGTCAATGACATTTTGGGTTGCATATAGCTCAAGATAGTGCTCAACCCATCGCTTCAGTTGTTTCCCTGGTCTGTGATGACTTCGCCTGTCTTAGACTTGAGGAGGGGACAGTCTTGGAGGTGGGGGGGGGGCCTGTTGTCATCTTGATACCCTCATACATTCCTCTTGCATCCCCGGTGTTGGCAGCTGTCTGTATACTGTTGCAAAGGTTAGCCTGTAGGTGTTGGCACAGCGGCGGTCGGTCTTCTGGGCGTTGTTCCTTGCAGTCCTGAAGGGTTGTAGTGTTCTGGGGCTAGGTGCAGCCTTGTATGCCAGGAGGGCTTTCCTCTTTGCCTCAGTCACGGGCTCCTTATTCTCCCAGTTTGAACATTTGTTTGCTCTCTCTTCCCATAAGCTGTGATTGCTGAATTGTACACAGAGTCACGGAGATAGGACCACTTGGAGTCAATGGTGTCATCAGGTGCCACTTTGGTGAGAGCTTCCTGCAGTTTGCTGATGAACTGCTGTGCTTTATCTGGGTTGCTTGCACAGCAGGTGTTGATGCGTGGATGACCCTTCTTCTTAGTGTGGTGCAGCTTCTTGGGTAATATTCGCACCTTGCTGGCCACGAGGGAATGGTCCATGTCGCAGTCGACACTGTGGTAGCTGCAGGTGAGGAGGATACTGGCCAGTTCTACATGCCTGGTGATCAGGAGGTCTAGCTGGTGCCAGTGGTGTGAATGTGGGTGTCTCCATGACACCTGGTGGATCTCCATGCATTTGAAGAAAGTGTTGGTCACACATAGTCTGTGTGAGCAGCAGGGGGGGCGAATCCGACATTTTGTCCAAACGTCATTTGGCTTAATTAGTACTTTCTGCACTCAGCGGATCCGGTGTAGTCAGCGCTGGTAAAAAAAAAACGACGTCGGTCCATCTTACACGATGGTGACGTCATTTGGTTTAATTAATACCTTCTGCGCGCCGATCCCAGCGTCGTCAGCGTCCGGTAAGCACATCGACGACCGCGTCGATGTCATCGCCCCCCCCTGCTGCTATGATCTTACAAACAGAGTGATCACTAACTCCTCCTCTTGTAGATCAATTAGGTTATTTGACTGATCGGTAATTCTAAAATTAATTCTCGTTAAAAACCGATCATGGCATCGCATATAGACCGGATTAATCGGACTCTCAACGATTAAAAATCCCGGAGGGGCTGTTGGTGAAAACGAATAAAGGATATATCCCTGTTGAGCCTGATTTGATTGCTTGGTATCCACCTGGTAACTCCCTTCGATAACATCACATACTAGATTGATTGCTATCACCGATGCAATATTTACGTTGTATGGAGCAATATGCCTACCACCATCTCCGTTATCGTATTTGAGGATAGTTGATGGGGGGGCGTCCGCGGGTGGATTCTTAGGCCATCCTAGTATGGTTCTTATTGAACTGTTATAAATATCAACCATATACCCCGGTGTGCTTATTTCAATCGTCGACGATAACGTCGGTTCATGAACCGTAATAGCGATTTTTGATTCTTTTCCTGTGATCGATTTTATCCTGCGTTGAAATTCTTTATTGATTTGCTCTATTTGGTATGACCCAGTTGGTATTGTAACCTCCTCCCAGTTTGGGGTCCCATCGGGTTTATTTGTCCGTGCAAAAACCAGCGAGTTATTAGGTTGTTGTCCGTTAAATGCGTTCGCTCGAATATTAGGCCAACTGTGATATATTCGCAATTTTGCCAGCGCTATTTCCTTCACTGGAACCGGCGACGGGAAGTTCACACTGAATTCGGGTTTCGTTGACGTTATCGATATCATATTTGTTTGTACCGGAGTGGTGTTCTCCGCGATCCGTTGAAGCAACTGAAACCCTTCTGGGTTCAGCGACATTATTATTATTCGTTGTCTTTAGTGTCTAATTTCAGCAACCAGGTGGTTCCGGCTTCCAGTTAAAAATCCTCGATTTTTGACATCGCGGAGCTATACAACTGGACCATCGTGGAGAATTCAACATCGGATACGAACAAATTATCAATCGATAATGAGATCAACCCGGATAATTTCGAGTATGCGTCGGATACTATTTGATGTTTTACTGTATACTCGTTGAGTTTTTTCTGAAAACACGATGATATCTTTCTAGTGATTGCGTTGGCGACTCCAGCAACTGTTGTCATCGCGGAGACAGCGATTGGAACAGCGATCGGGGCTATCGTGGTCACCGTGGATAAAATAACACCGGTGCCAGCTACTATACCCGACACCGAGTACACGACCGCGTCGATGGCGGTTATTTTACGACGGTATTTTTTTATTTTTGCACGGTATTGTTCGGAAAGCGTTTTTAAGTTCGCGGAGAATTCTTTTGCGGTATCGAATCGATATTGATGTGACGTCGGTGATACCTCTGATTCAATTACCCTGGTGGTCATTTTATTCTAAAAGAGCTAGTGTTTTTAATTACTTAGATTCGCTACAAATTCCACATACCATGTGATGTTTGCCCGGGCTAAATTTCCATCAACGGCATAAATTGTAAACTGTTCAGTTGCGTTCTTGTCTATAATTGTTGATATTGTATTGTTAAACCCGGATGAACTCGACGATAATATATTAAACTGCATCATTGAAACCAGTGTCAATCGATAAATGCCCTTAACAGTTGCGGTAGTATTTACTGTATTCTGTGTAGGAGTCCAATCGAATGATCCATGCCGAATTGTGTATACTGTGTTGATGATGTTCTCATGAGGAATTTTTATTTTTTCGAATTGCTCTGCTACTCTCGGTAGTCCGTCTTTAATCGCTTCAACATCAGTTCCGATTATTTCTATTCTCCGCAAATTCGCGTCTATATTATTCTTGTTCGCTGCAACCCTAGTAATGAGTATATCTATTTCCTGTATATGCGCGTCCACATTTTTTTTGTTCGCTGCAACCTTAGTAATGAGTGTATCTATTTCCCGTGTATGCGCGTCCGCATCTTTTTTGTTCGCTGCAACCTTAGTAATGAGTGTATCTATTTCCCGTGTATGCGCGTCCACATCTTTTTTGTTCGCTGCAACCTTAGTAATGAGTGTATCTATTTCCCGTGTATGCGCGTCCACATCTTTTTTGTTCGCTGCAACATCAGTTTTGACTGTTTCTATTCTCCATTCATGCGCGTCTATATTATTCTTGTTCGCCACAATATCAGTTTTGATCGTTCCTATTCTCTGTTCATGCACGTCTATACCTTTTTTATTCGCTACAATATCAGTTTTGATCGTTTCTATTTCCCCTGTATGCGCGTCTATATTTCTTTTGTTCGCTGCAACATCAAGTTCGATTGTTTCTATTTTCCCTGTATGCGCGTCTATATTCCTTTTGTTCGATGCAACATCAGTTTTGATTGTTTTTATTTCCTGTCCATACACGTCTATATTTCTTTTGCTCGTTGCAACATCAGTTTTGATCGTTCCTATTTCCCCTCTATACACGTCTACACCCTTTTTGTTCGCTTCAATATCAGCTCTGATTGTCATTATGTCCTGTGTATGCGCGTCTATATTCCTTTTGTTCGCTACAATATCAGTTTTGATTGTTTCTATTTTCCGTCCATGCGAGTCTACATTATTTATGATCGTTGCAACATTAGCGCCGATTATTTCTATTTCCCGTTCATGCGCGTCTACACTCCTTTTGTTTGTTGCAACATCAGTTTTGATTGTTTTTATTTCCTGTCCATACGCAGTGATGTCATTTATAGTTGTTGTAATCTCATCCAGCTTGGTATTTTTTTTACCAAAGAATTTATCAAAGTTGTCATCGACCCTGTTAACATTTTTTCGCAACGTGTAAAATTGGCCCGACAGCGTTGCAAAATCCAAAATAGTATTCCTTATTGTTGTAATATTCGGTTCGGTTACCGTCGGGGTCCCGAAAAAACTAGCGGTAGTGAGCTGTATATCGGTGATAGATTTTTTCACCTCGGTGGCAGATTTTTTCACCTGCGCGTCGAGTTCGGTCACCGATCTATCCAACCTTATAAAACCGTCTTTGACTAATGTTACCGCCGATATATGTTCACCCGGTTTGAGTCGTCCGTCGCCGGTGTACAATGCGATAGTGCCCTCGGCGGCATCACGCTGTCGTGTTAAAACATCATCCAGGGACACATTACTGGATTTCAATTTACCCTGGCGGTCTTGAAATACGACTATTTCACCTGGGTCAACACTGGTTAAATTCAACGTATCGGCGATTTCATCCTCGATTAGTTTTTTTATGTCATCGGTGGCGAGCGTTTCCGTGGATTCCTTCAGCGCCGAAACCGGTCGTCCCCAAATATCAATCATCGTTATTGTAAAAAAAAACGGCGTTTCTAATTAACCCGCCGGGCCTCTACGACCCCACTAGTGTATTCGTTTACAACTACATGAGGTGGTTTTCGCGATGATGAAATCGCCGCGAGTACGTTCAATGCCTCACGGCCACATATCGGTGGGTCACTTAATCGCTGTGTTGGCAACGTGGAATAAAACGCCCGGGCTGAACACGCCCGGATATACCGCATGAACTCGTTTGGCGGGGCTAACCCGTATGAATCAAAATAGACGATTGCACGCGGATCAATCGCGTATGCAACCCAATGAGTTCCCGCTCCGGAGGACCCATCGAGGTTAATTATGCCTGTTTCAATATTCCTTGGTGCCGCCGGTAATTGATCCCTCATAAAAACACCTCTGAAGTTTTTTATCGCTAGCGCGTTTGCGGCGTCTATTAAATCAAAATTAGACATGGGAGTCATTGACTCAGGAGTCATTGACTCCCGAGTCAATAAACGGTTCCCGGTAGTCTTAGACCCTTTCCCGAGTACCATGAATACGGGGTTCCCGGTAGTCTTAGACCCTTTCCGGCCACGGATCGTTTTTTTTTATAGCCTTTCCCGGTTGCCTTCTTCAATGCCATCCCCGCCGCGGTACCAACGGCTCCTAACGCCGCCGCCTTCGCCACTGCTGGTGCGGCCGCGGCAATCAACGCTGGAATCGCAGCTAACAACGGAAATATCCCGCCGGTCTTTTCCATGTTTTTAATCGCTGCGGCCGAGAAATCTACCTGAACACCCTTTTTATTCTTCATCGCATCATTGAAATGTTTTATTTGACGCGCCGTCAACGATATCTTATGATTACCACCCGCCATCTGTGACGGCTTCAGCGTTATTGTGGTCCCGCACTGTTTAGCCGACTTTGATCGTAATTTCTTGACTTGACCATCAGTCAACTCTACACTGACGACACTATACGACATTTTATTGTAAACGTGTTTGTGCTTTCAATTACATGTTTTCCACTGGTGCATCAACGATTCTCATTCGTCCACCAACGCCTTCTAGCAGCATTGATTTATCGCTGAGAATGACAGCAACCGCTCTATAATTAACACCAGCCGGGTCTATACAAGCTCGGAAGTGTATATCAACGACGGATTGTCTCGTTAAATCAAGATGTTCCAACGAAAAATAATAAATCGGATACAGCTTTTTAAAATCAAGTTGTGATATTTGCAAACCGGTGTCGACGTTTTGATCACGACCCATATATGACAGCAATCGATGATACACACGTGCGACATGGTTGTCGCCGTAATTAAGCTGTATATCCTCGGATGGTTCCTGTTGTCCGTTTATTCTCAGCGAAACATCCCTGACTCCTAATTTATCAAATATCATATGGCTGCGTTCTTGACTGCCCAATCGTTCCCTATTCTGTAGCGCTATAAAAATATGACGCGGGGCTGAAACACCCTGTTTTGATGCCAGGTGCCATGTAAACGTATCGGCGACGTTATCCTCTTTAGCATCAGTTGTTACCGCTAGCCAACTCAACAACGATTTTCCTCCCTGTTCCATAAATGCTAACAATCGTGCTTCCGTGGTAACTGATGGAGTCAGCACCGGCATCCACAATGCCATTTTAGTTAAAATGACTTTACCGGCAGCGACGCCAGCAGCATGCCATATTGCATTGTTATCATCGCCCCTTCACGTCAGCGCGATTGTATGCTTAGCCCCATAGATAACCCTCCTGACATTTCTGCAGAATCCAAATATGTGATGGAGTGGAATCGCGCATGAAAACTGTCGGCGTGGTCTTTGCAACATTGTTACTCGTGCTGCGAATCCCATATTGTAATTATCGTTAAGACTTTTTATAACAGTGAAATTAGCGTCTGGTCTTGCTCTGCGGTCTGGGTTATTTGCTTCAGCCTGTGGGTCAACTGCGGTATCTCTTTCCACCAGCACGTTAACGTATTGAAGATGATCAGCGTTATCGGTGGTGGCCTTCGCAAACATCATAGATGGGCCCGTCGATCTCGTATAATCGTCCGAGTATCTCGCTAACCCAATTATCGTCGTTGCAACATCAACCTCGCGTTCTATTGATTCAATTTCTCGCCCGTCAATAAGATATCTGGCGCTCTCAAATAACGCCATGATACCGTTGTTAACGAAGCCAACTCGAACACGATCGTTATCTGCGTATGGTGCATTATCGGCGGCATTTGTCACGAGTTCTCCCTCAATTTCGATAAACGCTTCACATGGCAGAAAGTATCTACTGGTATCTTGGACTTGAAGTTCAATTCGCGATCGTAGGTCGGGTTGCGCTGCATAATAAGAATAATATTGATAATCACGGACAGAATCATCCCTGCGCACTGGGGCATCCATATCAAACGCGGGATCAGCGGTTCGCGCAAACATTTTATTATTTATCATGTTGATGTTTTCAATTGCGATTTTCTTTGAATTCTGTTTAAGACCACTCCCCCGCTATTGTGTTCATGGGCGCGTTGGTGGATGACTGAGCCGCCAACGACTCTAGTTTTTCTTCCACGGCGTTATTTATTACTTTACTGACATTTGCAGGCATCACCGTCGTTGATGGCATCACCGGTGGTTTCTGTTTTTTTCTTGAAAATCTCTTGGATTTCACCAACGACATTAGTTTGTCCTTTGCTGCAGAAAGCGCCTTTCCGGCAACATCTCCAATAGCACTAATACCCTTATCACGAATAACATCAATAGCCTTCATTCCTAATTGTTTGGCTAACGGCGCTACTTTTGGAGCCATTCTTGTAAATAACCCCGCAATGGTGCTACCGAGACCATCTCCATAGTACGCGCGGTAAACAGGCAATCGCGAGTTTACCACGTAGACGAGTACTGGTTTATCGTGGTTGTAGTGTATGATCATCTTTATTATAAAAACACCGGTTTTTCAATTAGTGATTGTGATCACCAGTGATTGTGATCACCCCTTTCCCCTTTCCCACCGCCGTGTGGAAAACCGGAATAAATTTTATCAAAATTTCCTGGGGTTTTTGCCCTCGATAAAAATCCGGTTTTTTTCCGGTTTTTTCCTGATTTCTAGTCATTTTTGGTCGTTTTTTGTTGCCTATAGTCGTTTTTTTTCGATTTTTCAGCAAAAACATCGATTTTCTCTAAATGATTTCCTGGGGTTTTTGCCCTCGAAAAACGGTCAAAAATGGCCAAAAATAGCCAAAAAACGGTTAAAAACAGTCAAAAAATGGCAAAAAATGGCCAAAAATAGTCAAAAACGATAATAATTTTATAATTTTATAATTTTTTAATTTTTTTAATCATCCACGAGTTCGTCTATGAGCGTTCGATACGCACTAACGTCCATGATACCACCCGTAAATAACCGCTTGCAAATATCAGCGGCCTCATTGATTATTTCCGGAGAGTTATTTCCGGCTCGTTTTCCTCCGATTAGTACCTCTAGCCGTGATATATCACTGAGAACACTGTTAGGACAGGTAACGCCGTAGGATTCTTTACCAACAGAGTATCCTTTTCCTTTTTTTGGTATTCTACTTTTTACTTTATTGTGGAATGCGTCGTAATCGGGGCCATCACCACGTAGTAATGCATTCTCGTGTTTACTCGCTAAATACACTATTCTTGTCCAATCCTTTAACGACTTTATACTTTTCTTGTAACCGCTATTGATATGCTCCTTATCTCGTATGCTCTTAGCAAAATTGGAGGCAGTAAAATCAATTAATTCTTCCCTCCTGTCCCTGAGGTCTCTAATTTGATCTATTGTGCTCTTCTTAAGTACATTACGGGGTATATTCCTCTCTTTTTCTTCTTCTGGTATTTCTTCTTCCGGTGTTTCTTCCGGTATTTCTTCTTCTGGTTCTCTTGCGGTAGCACCTAGTTCTTCTTCGTCGGCCATTGTAACATAAGGTTCTTGTGGTTCGGTTATAGCGAGTGGCGGTGGCCTCCGTGTTGTAGCAGCCGCTAGTGTTTCTAAAGACCTTTTTGTTTGTTCGGTCTGAGCCGCTATCTTTTCAAGCGCATCGAGGACGGGTACAGTTGCCGCCGTAACATCTTTGGTCGCTTTAGTTACCGGGGCAAAGAGTTGTTCGCTTCCAACAGTAAAATCGGTTTGTAGTTGCTGCCGCGTTTGAAGTTGCTCTCGGACCCTGTCTCGTAACGGTATGAACTTTTTAAGCGCCGCTAGCCGCTCTCTGGCTAGCCGAGTAGTAAGTGATTCGCCTACCATTATTGCAATTGCGAAGCAATTTCTAATTTCTCGCCGGAGTTTTCGTCTATAATCCTTCTAATGTTTTTGATCTTGCTAGAAATCTCCCGGCGTCGTTCATAAACACGTCCGAGTTTTTTTCGTATTATTTCAACGGCAGTAAATAGTCCAATGAATGCATTTGCGTCATTGTGGTACAAGTTTTCATTAATCGTATGTTGTAATCGTTTTACAAAAAAGTACTCGCGGGCCAGGGTAAAACGCCCCCGTTTTGATTGCTCGTTAATAATTTCATAATCGGATAATATTTTTTCACTGTCGAGACCATCAGATAATTCAATTCCTTGATTTTTTAATTTTGAAATCTCGGCTAATATATTATTGATGTCTTCGATATTCATTATTCCTATAAAACATCTTGTTTTTAAATAAAAAAAAATGAAACCCCCGCGTATCAATTCCGAAGGTGTTTAATAATTCGTTTTCTTCCGGAATGGACAATTTATTGTCATGGCGACTTCGTCAGCGCCATAGGCGCCGGTGACTTCGTATCTACATATGAAAATCGAATTCTATGCCCGGTCTTTTTTGAGATTGCTGTTTGATATACTCGTTCTGCTACTTTTCGTATTGAGGCGATACAAATGTCAAAGTATCTACTGGCTTCATTCATCGACTGAAATATTTTTTCCTCGTGAGTTGTTGTATCAAATGACTTTACGGGTTTTGCTTTCTTTGGGTATTTACCGGTTTGGCCTTTTTTGGTATTTTGACTCTGCGAGACAGCTTGCAAGTTTATAAGAGAATTATCAGTCTTATTATTATTAATATGATCAATCACAAGTCCATTTTCGATTAATCCGTTGAATACCTCAAATACCGCCCTATGAACATGGTACTTCTTCTTTCCGGCACCAAACACCAGATACCCCTGATTACTTACGGTACCAACCGGCTTCTTCAGTTTGCGGTTTCTAACAATGCCGTCGCGAGATGCCTCGTAATTGACGAGCACAGGATGCGGCTGAAATTCTTGGTCCATTTGTATAATAATACTATTTGTCTAATTTATTATTTGGTTTAATTATAAATCTTTCAACGTAGTCTTGGGGGGTTTTGATGACGAAGTCGGCGGTGGGGTCAATGACGGCGTTTTTAATTCGCTTGTCATAATAGCGTTTTAGTTCCCTGTATCGCTTTCCGCCACAATTGATACACAACTGCGATTTTCCTCTTACACCGACGTGGCAAACCAAGCACGGGAGGGGACCAAGAGAACCATTACGAACGCTTTGTAAATGGTACCCGCAGAATTCACCTCTACATGATTTATTGCACGGGGTTGTCGACCCAATCATCAACCATTTACAGTGATTCATTATACTATATTCTTTCATTTAAATACTTGTTTTAATTATATGGATGAGTTCGAGAGATTAGCAGCAATTAAGCCCTGGAAAAATATTAAGTTCAATCTCGATAGAGTCCTCAAGGACGCACCAAAAGCGTTAATAAACGATAGAACCCTGTTGAGTAAAATACGCGATTGTATCAATGAATTCAAGCGTGATGGTGCATCTCATAGTTGGTCAACATTTCGAATTGATGGTGTTGTTGATGCTACCATGAACGACAACCGCGCAGCAACGATAATATCACAACTTGGCTCCAGCGAGTATTTCTTCAGAGTAAAATTCATTGTCCGGGTGGAATCAGGTGATTGGATCATACGTGATAAATTTGAACCAGTTCTCAGCGAAAAGAAAACAGTCATTGTTAGCCGCGACTCCAAGCCGGGGTTGTTAACCGGAATTGACAGACCATACTATGAACGAGCGTATCCTGAAACAGCAGTTGTTTATGGAATATACCCGTTAAATAAGAAACCTGATATCGGAAAACTAGCGCCGATGAAACAGTCAACGGGGATAAATTGTGTAGCAGAACGAGTAACAGAGCATTTTACAAATGCGTGTCGAGGAAACAAGTTGACTGATTTACGACGTAGCAAAATCAACCGGTGGGAGGAGACAGTGCGCGAGCGTGGAGCAACCATCAGCGACATAGCGAGATTAGAAACGTCGTTGAGATTTCCAATAACCGTTACAACGATAACCGGTGAAGTATTATACGAATCGAAGTACAAATCAAATGGATCCCCAATCAAAATTATTGATCATAACGAACACGCGTGGACGCCCGCGATCACAGTGTTTCCACGGGATAGAACGGTAAAGTATATCTTGGGGGAATTCCTGGAAGAGAACGGGTTTCTCGCGGAGAGGAAACTATTTGATGCTATCGCTTATTTGTGTAAATACGACCCTGTATCAGTGTGGTTACTTCGCAGCGCTGATACCTTTGATCAGTTTGTAAGACCAAACGGCGAATTATATCGCACTGAAGCGTTTCACAACAGGATGAAAAAAACCGCCATAGAATTTGAAGAGCATGATGAACAACTGCTAACAAATTGTTTTACGATTCCATCGGTTGCGGCTCATGTTGCAGCGAGGAAAAATGCGTGGAGTCCAACACGCAAGGAATTTCTACCGGATGTACAATCCAGTTGTTTGGAATACTATCACGGTGGACTATGGAACACTGAATACAACCGCGACGCTATGATTTCCGTTGATATGGTTGCCTGTTATCCAGCGAGTTTTCTCGGGTATGGATCCGCCGCTGAGTATTTCAAACGATTTGGACACCCCAGACATGAAATGACTCGTGTTGCTATTAATGGACCACTGCCTGATTTTGATTTAACCGGATTCGCTCGCATAGTATCATTTGAGTTCGCGGCAGGACTTCATCGCTGTTGCTATATTTGGATCGGTAGACACATGGCTGAAAAGAAGTGGTTGCCAATAGCGCTGCTACGGTACATGATTGATTGTAGCATGCTTGTATCGTTGATTGTCAGTGACGCGATTATATCATACCGAGCGCAGACTGAAGTCTGGTTACCAGAACCGGAGCGTCTAGATAGCATAATTGACGAGTCCAAAAAACACATCGATGCCGACGAGGAATATATCATCGAATGGTCCAGGAGGATATTCAACCAACGAAACCGCGAGGCAAAAGATCTCGGTAGAAGAATAATCGGTAAATTCACACAAGGTGGAAAAAACCACGACTACAAACGATATTGCTCACGGCTGATTATAGATGACGCAGAATATGATTTCGTAATCAAGGACGCAGTGGCGAAAAATAGATACGTGAACTGCGAAACAGCTTTCTTGTCCAATGGAACAAAGTTGGGTACAGTTGTTACCTACAGCGACGGAGACAGCCCGGCATACCCGCATTTGAGGGCGTCTATGCTGGGTTACGCCGCTATCAATTTATTCTCGATGATAAATAGATTCCCCGACACCGCGGTTAGAGTAGCCGTTGATTCGTTTTATGTTGACGTAGCGTATAAGGAAAACGTAGCCGAGTTTACTAGTCCGGACGAGAGTTGGGGTACATGGAGAATTAAAAATGAAATACGACGCGATTATTCCCCGTCAGCAGATGTCACCGTTGAAAACAATTACTTACGCGGTGATAAATTATCAGAATGGTCTAATGCACCACCGTGTTCTGATCCAATTTGTAGACACAAAACAGTTTATTTAAGCGGCTGTGGCGGGTCGGGAAAGACGACTCGGGCAATTGAATTATTTCGAACGCGGGCAAGTATAATCGTGCTTACACCGACCCATAGACTAGCGCGAGAAATAAAACAACGAAATGTTGACGCCGTTACTTATCACAGCTTTTTTCGATACAGCGGCGGTGAGTGGACTCCTGATCGAATGGGTGAAAAATTTATTCCTGGGGTTTTCATTTGGGATGAGATATGTACTGTTTCGTTAGATGTTTTACAAATGTTTCTTGATTGGTTGCTGCGCGCGAATACAGCGGTGATCATGTGTGGCGACCATGGCCAACCACCACCATTTGTCGGCGAGGGTCCACATGATTGGTTAAAGGGTTTTGTGGACTATTATGAAGAAACCGATACTGATTACCGGGCACTTGATGAACAACTGCGCGGGGTTAAAAAATTAATCAGATTACAGCCGGATAGAATTCAGTGTGAAATAATCCGCGAGGTGATTCCGGAAACGCCGTTAAATGAATTCTGGGAAACATGGAGACCAAACGATTTGATTGTAGCGAGTAGAAAGATAGTCAGAGACACACTTCAGCGGAAGTTGTTTACGTTGCATAAGGAAAAGTTTCCAACGCGTCCAGTGCCGTTATGTTATAGACCCGCGGATACACGGCGGCAGAACATTGAAGTTGAAATCCCGGGCCGGACAGAAAAACAAATTCTCGTGCTGAATGATATTGTGCTCGTTGATATCAGCGTCGTCGAGGACGCGCTACGTGCTGATAAATCCCCGTGGACGCTAGGATACGCAACAACAATACATTCCTCGCAGGGACTAACCATCACGGACACAATTGTTTGGATGGTTGATAATCGCATCGAATGGTCAAATCTAGTCTATCTTGCAGTGTCCAGAGTACGAAGGATAAATCAGCTTCGAAGAATTGTTATTGACGAAGCCAGTGACAAAGCCAGTGACGGAGTCATCGATGCAAGCGTCATTGATAGAAAACTCTCGGGTTACCGCCAACAGGATAAAAAAAAACAGCGGCGTTTTGATATTGATGCCGAATTAATAATTGCGTTACGACAACAACAGAATAATCACTGCGCAAGTTGTAATTGTGTAATGCGCTGGCGTTATTCGGATAAAGACGCTCGCCAATTTACCGTGGACAGAATCGATAACAGTCTCGGTCATGTTAAAAACAATGTGAGGTTGACCTGTCTTGAGTGTAATAGACGCAACGGCGCTAGTTAAGACCACACGGGGGTAATTGAGTATCGTCAGGTATCACTTGTAGTTGCTCGCGTGTAAATCCGCGCTGAGGAGCAGTTGAATCCAGTCTATAGATCGGTGGTCTACCAGTTGATCGTGTTATCGTTGATATGTTATGTGTGGTAACACTCCAAATAGGATCAGTAGCTCTTTTTTTACCGCCTTCAAGCTCTCCTGGTTCATATAGATATCTAACAGTGACATCGCCGAGAATCGGCTTGGAAACGCTATCTATTTTTGATCTTCCGGGTATATACTCGTATTTAATCGCGTCGCTGGGCTTCATGTTGATTGCTCGGGTAATCTCGTTATTTAACGCTCCAATTACGCCTGGCAACCTTTTGACCTATTCACGAGATCGTTTTTCTTGGATGAATTCCTTCGCGTATTGATACCCAAATAACCGTTCAGCAAGAGTCCGATTGAATCGTTCAACAATTGCCTGATCACGATGTAGCGCAGTATGACCTCGTCGTATCGCGACGCTATGATGTTTCAGCGTTGATAAAACAGCGCCGCGAAATTCACTACCGGGATCAACTTGTAGTAGATTTGGCCAGCGCAGAGGACCTCTTCGATAAATTCTTTCAAATGCAGCGGCTACTTCAGTTGCTGACTTTGTTTTTAACGGCTCCGCTTGTTTGTATCGACTCGCAACATCAACTACGGTTAGCGCGTATTTGTAACCGTTGTCATGCGGCAGAAATAATATGTCAGCTTGATTAACTTCATTGGGTACGCTGACATCAAAGCGCGAGAAGTTGATTTGTTTAGGTGGTGGTAGATAAATTTGCCATATAGCCTGTTTGGATAACCAATTAGCCGCAGTGGCCTTTGTTACCTTTGCAGCGCTTGCGAGTTTACCAATTGCGGCCTTTCCTTTCCAGTATCCTCTCGGAGAATAATAGATGGATTCCATGTTGTTATTATAAACGCTAGCGTTTTCAATTACCAGCGCGAGAAGCTCCGCTTCCAATCATTAATTTACCTTTCATAGCCGATTTTACCAACCATGAGGCCAATTTTTCTTTGACGGATTTATCGGGAATAGCATTTAACGCGTGAATTAATTTTACATCCGCGATATGACGCTGTTGCAGATCACCGCTACGATAAGCTATATCATGTATCCGACATGCTTCGTCGATAGCGTTTATTGGATACTCACTGGGTCGCGGCTGATTTTGATCATCGAGTCTGATATCTAATCGTGTTCCGGGGCCACAGTAGCTATATCCTGGGAGGTGCTTTTCTCCTGGATACTTTGCCCACGGTGTTCCGGGGAGTTTTGATAACTTGGCTGCAATATCACCTCCTCGCTTTTTTTTAAAACATCCCCGGGTTTAATAGAAATAAATCTAAATTTCTTTGTACCGCATTGTGCACACTTACCAGTAAGGGCCGATCTGTTATTTCTTGTTGTAGCGGTTGTCATATCATTTGTGCCAGTACGTACTCTACACTTCACACAATATAGATCCATAATTTATGTATAGAGATATGAATATAATTGATTTTTCGGCGACTAAAACAAGAGAACCAGTTAAGCATGTTGCAGCGTTACCAAACTCGATCCGGATGATTATCATCGGACCATCTGGATCCGGCAAGACGCAATTGTTACTCAATTTAATAATGAGATGGATGAAGTGGGATAAGTTGTATTTGGTTGCTCCTAGCGTAGATGATCAACGATGCTACGAGGTGTTAAAAGATTTCAACGAGAATGCATCAGCGATCGCTAAAAAAAATGTTATTGTGTTTATTACAGATATCAATGATGCACCAGGTATTGATGATATTGATGGCGACGTTAACAATCTAGTCGTGTACGATGATGTTATGTTAGACAATCAAAAAAACCCAGCTAGGATATTTTCCAGAGGCAGGCATAAAAACACTGACGTGATATATGTCACTCAACGGTATACTCAGATTCCAAAAGTAATCAGAGATAACTGTAATATTCTTGCTGTATTCAACGGCGTTGATACACACACGCTACGAAATATTTGGCAGACATGGTGCGGCGGTGACATGGACTTCAATGTTTTTCGAAACTTTTTTAGTCATGCTCAGTCGACCCCACATGGATTCGTAACGATAAATTTACATGATCCTCGGACACGATATCGTATCGGACTTGACCAAATATTCGGTTAGTTGTAAATAATTTTCATTGTAAATAACCACTTAGCAGCAGGGGGGGCGATGACATCGACGCGGTCGTCGATGTGCTTACCGGACGCTGACGACGCTGGGATCGGCGCGCAGAAGGTATTAATTAAACCAAATGACGTCACCATCGTGTAAGATGGACCGACGTCGTTTTTTTTTTACCAGCGCTGACTACACCGGATCCGCTGAGTGCAGAAAGTACTAATTAAGCCAAATGACGTTTGGACAAAATGTCGGATTCGCCCCCCCTGCTGCTGTGTGAGCAGCACATCTCCAGCAATCGCTGATCATTCTCGATGATCTTGCCTCTTCTGTAAAAGTCAAGACAGGTGGACCAGGCCTCATGGTAAGATCCCACGCTAGCATTGAAGTCTCCTAGTAAGTAAAGGCCTTCATTGTTGGGGATACTGGATATTGCCTGGACGAGAACCTCATAAAACTTGTCTTTCTCCTCGTGGGTAGAGCAAAGGGTTGGGGGCGTACACGCTGACAATCTTGACCGGGCCTAAGGATGTTGACAGCCGGAAGGCAAGGATTCTCTCAGTACCTGATGACAGAGATTCAATGAAGGCGACTAGCGTGTTCTTTACAGCAAAGAATACACCTTGCTGCCTAGGTTCATCTGAGGGCTTCCCCTGCCAAACGAACATGTAATTGGGTTCCCTGATGGTACTGCTGTCAGCCAGTCAGGTCTCCTGGAGGCAGGCAATGTCAGTGTTCAGTCGGGAGAGTTCTCTGTCAATGACGGCAGTCTTCCATGCATCGTCAATCTGCTGTAGGTCAACGGTCAATCCAGGACACATGGTCCTGATGTTCCAGGTTGCAAAACGAAGAACCGGAGTCTTATTTCTTCTTTGAGTCTTTCATGGCATGGAGTTTTGTGGCCCACTTGTCGAAATGGTTCAATAAGCTCCACGCACCCAGTGAAGCAGGCAGGCCATGGCGGGCAGCACCTTACTGACTCGGGGCTGCCCAGCTTGAGGTGGGCGGTAGCTGTCCAGTGAGACCTGGTGATCTCTCCCATCGTCAGAAGTAACCCCTGGCGCCAAGCTCTATGCCAATGGAGCTTTGACTTAGAACTGGTAAACTGCTACCTCTCATGTTGTGCCAACGCCGTACAACGACGCTGGAGTGTCCTCTTCAGTGGAGCTACGAAGCCTGGGCAGGGTGGTATGGAGAATCAGCTGTTGTCCATGCAGCAGATCACCCCTCTCTACTCAGCTGGTGGGCCCAAGGGTATGACGAATGCCGATACAGCTTGTCACCAACAGCATCACAAGAGATGCCGGAATGACATTGAAGTCAAAGTCAGACTGCCTTAGCTACTCCGTTTCCGGATTTTCTGTTGGGGTTTACTCCCTTAGCCTTTCCCATGAGTGGGAATAGCCGCAAGGTAGCAGAGGTATGGAATCGGAGTTTTCCTGCTCCTAGATGAGCTACCATGCAAGGTTTATGAGTCCCATCTAGCTGAAGCAACTGGTTTTAAGGCCATAGTGGAAAACGTGGTCCACCGAACTTCAGATCTAAGCCACTCGCGAAGGCCAGGAGCTGGATTTTAGTTGACAGAGGCAATCAGAGACACAAGCCGTATGGGGCACTTCTGGAGATGTGGGGTGCTTGTCTCCCACTCCCTCCTCGGCAATGTCAACCTTAGACCACGATTACCATATATACACTCATATAAATCCATTCATGTCTAATTTATATTTGTGTATAATTTGATCAAATGATGACTTATCAATCTCGAGTTATTATAACACTACCTCTCCCTTTTGACTCAATTATTGTTTGTTTATGCATTATTGCATTTGACATTTTATACCAGTGTACTGGTAATTAAGTTTTTAATGTGCTTTGAAATTGTGAATACCTAACTCATTAAAATGTAATCTCAGTATGACAACAGAACAAATAACAATATGGTTTGATTCAACAATTAGTCTAGTGAACGTATTTACATAATGGTGCCACAACATGTACATTGTAGGTTTGATTACGCGTTGAATTAAGTACATACTTTGGAATCGAATCCTGGGCACCTTTGCGCAAAACTTTAATAATATCTCCAAAAGACAATAATGAATGAAAGTACGTACCACGCAGCAAATATCTCCTAAAAAAACTAATTCAGAATACATGTGATCGATCAATATTTACTTAAAACAAGGCTTTATAAATGCCACGAAAAACCTCCTGATTTTAGCTCCCATTCTCTATTATTTATCTAGTCTCCCTACTTGGCTTTTGAAAAATTCATAGGTATGGCTTACACCCCGTTTTACAAAACTATGGCAATTGTGCTAATATTATGGAATAAAAGGCAATTACACATGAATGTATTGTTATAATTGCCGGTCAAAATTCCCTCTTAACACAAGCCAGTTTCAGGGTTTTAATGACTAACTGGCCTGTACTGCTGTCACAAAATTAAAAACAAATTTGCTGACTATCAACATAGGAGATGCCGAAACAAGCTTTCCATTGTGTAGAAAGTTATGATGTTTGTTCAGTCAAGACACAAAACTAAAATTGTTTGATGTAGATCTTAGTTGATCTATATGAGAATTTTAGCCTTTATTATTACCACTCTTCGTGAACATGTAAATTATACTAGTTATGTGCCTGGTACAATTAAACATGCATACCTTTTTAAAAATATTACCTCAATTTGTAGGATCGCTTATATCATTGAAAATGAGTAATCCGTGAGCGCCTGATTCAGTGTAAATGAAACAGCTATTAAGGACTAGCTGAAATGTTATCTGGACGAATGCAATTTGGTCAAATCAATGAATAAAGCAAAATCTGCATATAATATGTTTGTGAATAAATAAGGATTTAAGTGATGCTATGCACTGTGTAAGTACTATACATTATAGTTCAGCCTGGTCTCCTGGGTAAACTCAACTGGCCCGCGAAATATGAAGTCTCTGTTTACCTTTATTTAATTTCCTGTTGGAGAAACCATAAAATACGCACATACAGAATAATAACAAACTGAATCAAAGTACTTTATGACAGTTTAATAATTGTCGGGTAACCGAAAGTTATTAGTTTTACATGCTTATGTCTTAGGACACATAAAAAATCATTTTTTCTGTGTCCCAAGATTTACAGCCATTACATTAGTCAACAAAAAGACCTAAAAACTGTAAAGTTTAGACATTGGCCTGTGGATAAGCAGAGCATCCTTCTTCCAGGCCTTTATTTTTTCCCAAATTATTTGGCTTATATGTTAGTATAAACGATATTAAGTTCTTGAACTTTCTGGCATGAGTGGTTTTGCAGTGGAAACATGCATGTTTTACAAACATCAATTTAGTGTGCAAGGTAATTCAAGAATCATACTTCTCCACTAATTTATGATGGGTTTCAAAAATCATACAACCGTTACCAGACATTTTTGCCCAAATATCAACATATTTACTGGAAATGTTGATGAAATTTATTGTCAATAAATTTAGAGGTGTTGTTGATTAAAATAAATATGAAATTAATGAAGTAATCCATTACTAGAGGTAATGGAAGAAATATTCTTTCCATTCAGATTTGCTGTATTTTCAGATTTAGTATTATTATTCCCTTATTCACTTGTTTCACTCTTGCCAGTTTGTATGTTTGCTTGTTACACTCTCAATATCTTCAATACTATTTCATCTATGCTCATGAATCTTGGTCATAGCTGCCAAGTGTCCCATTTTTTCCATATTTGTCCCGAATTTTGACTCAAATACGGCTGTACATTTTTCTTGTTAAAAATCCATTTTTTTACTATTAAAATAAATAATTAAAATTTCCATGTAATTTTCATTTTGTAAAGGCCACCCGGTTCCATCTGAGAGCAAGTGTATTGCAGGATATAGGGAATTCAAAAATGTGATTGGTTCATTCAAACTCAAGGCTAGCATGCTAGCCTTTAACCACCATACAGTTGCCGATTCGCTGTATCTCATCTTTGTAATATTCAGCTTCTAGTCATGTAGAAAAGGAAAAGCAGTAGATTCAGAATTTTTTCCAGCACAAAAATGAAAACAGAACCGGAAGGACAGCTGTACCATCCTGTTTAGATTTGTGAAACCATTTAGTAAAAGAGAAAACCTTACATATTTCAAATTGTGTAATTGTGATTTTGCTATTGAGCATGGAGGCACCAATGACATAAAACAGCATGAAAAAGCTAATCAACATCAGCTTACTGTTTCATCAGCAACTCAGCCTGTACTTGCGATGTTTATAAATGCCAGAAAGAACCTTGATGTAATTTGATTGAAGTTCATTTTACTTAATTTCTTTTAGAAATGTACCTTCCTCAATTACTAGTGTTGCTGGCGATTTATTTCCCACACTTTTCCCACACAGTAAAATTGCAAATTATTACTCATGTGCAATTATAAAAATAGTTCAGTAAAAAAAATCGCACAGAATTCAGATCATAAAAGAAAGATGGTGCACTGGAATCGATAATGACTGAAAAAACATTGTGTCGAAAAAAGCTCCTATAAACAGCTTGTGTCGGAGTGTATGTTGCATTCTTGAACCTTCTGAATGGGCACTTGAATCAAACAGGATGCCCATTCAGAAGGTGCAAGAGTGCAACACATGCATCTTTGACATTAAATAATTAAGTTACTTTACTGTTGGTTATAAATGTTGTAAATACTTACATCAAGGTTTAAAAATCAGTATTTAATCCTGAAAATTAGCATTTGGGTCATAATCAGTCAGTATTTTTGTACTCTGAGATTGGCAGGTCTGTTTGGTATGTGCTTGAGTAGACCTCTTTTTAAATCAAGGGGACATCATTCAGCCGAGTCAAATTTGCGAGCAGAGACTCAGCTATAAGGTCTACATTATATGACTCTTCATTGTCAACCATTCACTAGGCACCAGGTAATGTATCAAGTGATAGTCAACAGTGTATGTCGCTGAACACAGGGCATCAGGTAATATGTCAAGTGAAAGTCACAAAAGGTCTTTCTTCGATCACTAAACACCAAGCAATGGATGGACACAATATAATGTGTCAAGTGACAGTAAACCAGTTGTTGTCTTGGGGCACCAGGCATCAGGTGCCAGTTAATTGGCACTAGCCACTGAATACCAAGTATGGTTATTGGTTCTGATCTCCATGTTTTTGTCACTGGTCACAAAACACCAAGTGCTGACACCAGGTTTAGACCCCAGTCTCCAGGTCAGGCACCAGGTGTTGAACATGAGTTGTGAGGAAAAGGTTCAGGCCAGTACCCTATTATCTATATGTTTTCAATCCCTATGGAGAACAGGCTCTGGGTTTTGATGACCTGTGTAAGGGAAGGAATCCTGATGATATTGATGTCACCAATCAAACTGTGTGTTGCTTTGAGGCCTACCACCACACAGTAGTGACAAAGCAATCTCCCACTTTTCTTCCATGACACTATAGATAACATTGCCATGGCTCCATGGATCAGTGAACTTGGCAGGCCAGTGATCATCCCCACCTCCTCAGGCCTCATTATTGAGAGAAGTGGAGGGAACTGTCACATACCTCCTCGTGCATTGAGAGGAAATCATCAGTCTACATCCACAGAGAGAGGAATAACAGGTTAGTCCTGTCCATCTCCGCCTGCATATTGATGAGGCAATGAACCCTCAATTCAAGTATTGACAATAATTATTTTCCCCAATAACCACTGACATATTTGAGAGGGACATAACTCTTTGGTCTCTGTGAATGCTTTGATTACCATCTTAGGTAGAAAATGTTGCTTTATAAAAATGCAGCACATTTTTTTAATACAACAAACAAATCCATTGTGCGAGATCAAATAAAATCTTGTAGGTTTAATTTGTATTTTATTGTATGTCTGTTTTCGGCACTTTTCCTTCAGTTTTAGTCCATAATTGAAGTGAAAATAGAAAATTGGAGTAAAATGTATCAAAGTCTACCATTTTACCCTTGTATGTTACATTTTGCCCTTGTATAATACATTTTACCCTTGTATAATACACCCAGCTAGTAAGCACAGACTTACAACAGCTTCCATGTCTTGCAGATCAGGGTCTATGCTGTTAGCTCATAAATGTTAGCAGAGCACAGGACATAGACCTGGACTATCTACTGGAAACAAGACTATTAAAGCCTTTCTGCCATTTGGAAACAAGACTATTAAAGCCTTTCTGCCATTTGGAAACAAGACTATTAAAGCCTTTCTGCCATTTGGAAACAAGACTATTAAAGCCTTTCTGCCATATTGGCTTTTATAAGGAATTGCTTTTCAATTTATTCCAGCTCAGTTTTCTCGGATGCGGGAGGTCGTGGGTATGATCCCTGGCCAAATCATGCCAAAGACTTTCAAAAATAGTACTAACATCTGTTTGCTTGGTGCTCAGCATTAAGAGGTTAGTACTGGTCGGCCTGGTGTCAGGATAATGTGACTGGGTGGGACATCATGCTACATGTCTGTGGCATGATGCCCCAGTGCTAGACATCACTATAAGCTATAACACTGCAGACATCGTAGCGATATGACTGAAATTTTTTAAAGCACGTAAAAAATTCAAATCACACACACACACACACACACACATATCAGCTAAATTTTCTCTCTTTGGGGACTTGGCTTAGAGGATAAACATTTTTTAAAAAGAGCTGTTGAATTTAGTTTTGCTTGTTGTGAAACAATTGTTTTTTCATTTTATTGAAAATTGAATGTAGTGATGCAAGTTATTTCCTTTGAAGTAAATTGAAAATTGACCACTGTTGATATGTTATTCTCCATTGCTAGCCTTTCCTAATCTTTTAAAAGCTTAGTGTATGATATATACGTAAACTTTATGATATAACAAATTAAACATTTTTGTATGCATCCAGTCAGAACAACAGCTACAAAGATACATAAATGAGATACTGAGAGGTTAGCCGAATTGTCTGGTACAGACTAGCATACATCCAAGATCTGTTGGTGCATTATGGGATGTATGATCTTTGTGTTAATAACAAACAATATAAAAGGTAGAGAAAACACATCCAGCCTTTCTGTTTCTAAAATGTTTGTTATATATGGTACAACTTATTTAAAGTTTATTGGAGTTTCCTTTTCCGAATTAATATAGTTTACTTTTTGTTTTAAAAAGAAACAAAACTAGATGGTCTCTTTTACGGAAAATGAACCACCCTTACTCAGAATCAAACCATGATGTTGAAGAAAAACAATGATGGATCTCCCTTTGTATTGACACATGTTTAATACAATGTATTTCAAATCAAACATTCCATAGTTATATGCCATACATACAAGCTTAAAAGTCAACTCCAACTGCAGACAACATTAACCCAGATCTGTCATTGCATCATGTCCTGGCAGAGTCCATCTTGTACATTTTACTGATTACTCATAACAAACTGCCAAGACACAGATGTGTAGGAGCATGATGCAATGGCAAATCTGAATGTGTGTAGTTTACAGGTGGAATTATAAGTGAATACATATGGTATCAGTTACAGATGGAATTATAAGTGAATACATATGGTATCAGTTACAGATGGAATTATAAGTGAATACATATGGTACTGGTTATCAGTTACAGATGGAATTATAAGTGAATACATATGGTACTGGTTATCAGTTAAATAACTTGATATTGGAGCTTGCACTGCATAGAGTTTGATAGTGAAAGTACAAGATTCAAAGGGTCAAGCATGATCCAGTATCCCTCTTCAGTAAAAGGAGATGTGATAGAAAAATCACGCAGATAAATTTGCAGTACAGTAGAACTTCGATTATCCATCAGGGTGCGGGACCGAGACTGTGACGGATATGAGAAAAGACGGATAATAGAATATGTACATTAAAAGTATTATACAGTAGACTGGGTCATCCAAAAATCGTAATATCTACATATCTATATATACCTGTTTTTAATATTTTGACGTGAAATGCCCTGACGGTTTACAGAGACTGATGATTAATCGGGTGGCAGGTAATCGAAGTTCTACTGTACTTTTGTTCTGTTAATTATATACCCTAAGCAACTTTTTCATAGTATAATGACAACATTTTTTTTATCTTTTTTCTGTTATTCTGTATTGCTTCTAAATGTATTAGTCTCTGTTAGGTAATGTCATCCTTGACAATACGGAGCCTAAATCTATACCACATGAATGCCTGATACAAAGTTTCAGATCATCCTCAAAGAAATTTACTGTTTAACATAAACTGCATGGTGATAGATATGTAATCATTTTTTATAGCTGCATATGCAACATACTCTGTTATATTTCAGAAATCCAGGGTGTGATCTTTGTGGTTTTTGCCCACAGGAGAACAAAGCAAACAGAGCACGCAGCAGGATCGGCCGGGCTGCCTCAAGCACTTGGTACTGCATTACTGTCAATATCAGGTACTGACACAAAACTTTCTCAGTAGATGCTTCATAATGCTTAACTATTTGAAATGTTAGCCTACTCATTATTGCTACCTTATTTGTAATACTGTGAAAAATTAATATAATCCTAAATAGATAATGTAAGAAATACCAGAAGTTACTTCCCCTACTTGACACTTCTGTTGGAGTTGGTTACGACTCGCTATATTGTTCTATGCAAGTATCATTGTCTTCTTTAAGAGTTTATATTATTGGCTTCATAAAATACTTGAATTCAGATAGAAATAAATAATTCTTGCAAGCACCAGCCATATAAACACTTAGTATAGCAATAAATGATGGTATTTTTATAATGTCATTCGCTATGTGTGTCTTAAGCTTGTTTTACTCCCCATAGCAGTTTCATTAGCCTGCATATGCACATAATATGGCTCTATTCATGATCAAACAAAGCTTGAGGCTTGAATTAAATTGAAACCTTTTTTGCCCAATACATTTGCTGTATAGCCAGTATGCTTATAGGCATGGTCCTTTATTTATTATCTGTTGTACATCATCCATTTACAACTTATATTTTCAGCTTCTCAGAACCCCCTCAACAGAATTTGGGCAAATTTGAAAGCATTCTAGCATGAAACTTTTTTAAAAATATTTTCCGTAATGCTGATCTGCCAGTGTTACTAAGAAAAACTTGTATAAATGTTTCAAAACCAAATTTGACAAAATTTTTAAGCAATTACCCAGGCCTGGATGTCTGTATTCAAATGATGATAATCTGCAATCATATGTTGATTTAGTAAAAGCAAAAATAATGGAAACTCTTTAAGTGACTTCTCTAAAGCCACTCAACAGAATTTGAATAAATTTGACAAAAAACATTCTGATAGAGATAGCTTTTTGAATCTGATAAAATTGATGAAGATCTACCATCAAATATTGGCACTGTTACAAAAACAGAAAAACCTGAAAATGATTTCATCTCAAGCATCACTTAACACAATTTTACAAAATTTAAAAGAGAGCATCCTACCATGAATATATTGTAGATGTTTTTTAAATGCTACAAATCCACTGTCAAATAAGGCCACTATTACTAAAACAATGTAGGCACTGATCCACCTTCAAATAAGGAGAATATTACTTAAAATAATGTAGGTACTGGTCCACTGTCAAAAAGGGCCACTATTACTAAAAATAATGTAGGTACTGATCCACTGTAAAATAAGGCCACTTTTACGAAATATAATGTAGATACTGATACACTGTCAAATAAGGCCACTATTACTAAAATAATGTAGGTACTGATCGACTGTCAAATAAGGCCATTATTACTAAAAAATAATATATGTACTGATCCACTGCAAAATAAGGCCACTTTTAATAAAAATAATGTAGGTACTGATCCACTGTCAAATAAGGCCATTATTACTAAAAATAATGTAGGTACTGATACACTGTCAAATAAGGCCACTATTACTAAAAATAATGTAGATACTGATTCACTGTAAAATAAGGCCACTATTACTAAAATATAATGTTGATACTGATCAACTGTAAAATAAGTCCACTGTGATTAAAATAATGTAGATACTGATCCACTGTCAAATAAGGATAATATTACTAAAAATATTATAAATACTGATCCACTGTAAAATAAGGCAACAATTGCTAAAATAATGTAGATACTGATCCACTGCCAAATAAGGCCACTATTACTAAAAATAATGTAGATACTGACCCACTGTAAAATAAGGCCACTATTACTAAAAATAATGTAGATACTGATCCAATGTAAAATAAGGCCACTATTACTAAAAAAATAATGTAGATACGGCTCCACTGTCAAATAAGGCCACTATTACTAAAACTAATGTAGATACTGATCCACTGTAAAATAAGGCCACAATTGCTAATAATAATGTAGATACTGATTCATTGTAAAATGAGGCCACTATTACAAAAAATAATGTAGATACTAGTCCACTGTAAAATAAGGCCACTATTACTAAAAATAATACACATACTGATCCACCGTAAAATAAGGCCACTATTACTAAAAATAATGTAGATACTGACCCACTGTAAAATAAGACCACTCTTGCTAAAAATAATGTAGATAGTGATCAAGTCTAAAAAAAGGCCACTATTACTAAAAAATACAGTAGATACTGATCCACTGTAAAATAAGGCAACAATTAATAAAATAATGTAGTTACTGATCCACTGTCAAATAAGGCCACTATTACTAACAAATAATGTGGATACTGATCCATTGTCAAATAAGGCCACTATAAATAAACATAATGTAGATACTGATCCACTGCAAAATAAGACCACTATTAGTAAAAATAATGTAGAATCTGATCCATTTTAAAATCAAGCCACTATTACTAAAAAGTAATGTAGATACTGACCCACTGCAAAATAAGGTCACAATTACTAAAAATAATGTAGATACTGGTCTAATGTAAAATAAGGCCATTATTGCCATAAAAAAATTATACATTCTGATCCACTGAAAACTAAGGCCAGTTTTAAAAAAAATTAGGTAGATACTGATCCAGAGTAAAAACAAGGCCACCATTGCTTAAAATAATGTAGATACTGATCCACTGTAAAATATGCCACTTTTACTAAAAGTAAAGTATATACTGGTCCACTGTAATATAAGGCCACTTTTTCTAAAAAAATTATGTCGATATTGACCCACTATAAAATAAGGTCACTATTGCTAAAAATAATCTACATACTGATCCAGTGTAAAATAGGGCCACTATTACTAAAATAATGTTGACACTGAGCCACTTTAAAATAGGGCATGTTACCAAAAATGATGTAGCTACTGATCCAAGTAAAATAACTCCACTTTTTTAAAAAAATAATGTAGATAATGATCGAATGTAAAATGAGGCCACTATTACTAATAATAATGTAGATACTGATCCATTGTAAAATAAGTCCACTATTACAAAAAATAATGTACATACTGATCCACTGTAAAGTAAGGCAACTTTTACTACAAAATAATATAGATACTGATCCTCTGTAAAAACAGCAAAGGCAACTATTGCTAAAAAGTAATGTAGATACTGATCCAATGTAACATAAGGCCACTATTACTAAAAATAATGTAGATAGTAATCCATTGTACAATAAGGCCTCCTTTTATTAAAACTAATGTAGATACTGATCCACTTTAAAATAAGGCCTCTATTACTAAATATGATATAGGTACTGATCCACTGTAAAATAAGACCATTATTACTAAAATAATGTAGATACTGATATTCTGTAAAATAAGGCTAATATTGCTAAAAATAAAGTAGGTACTGAACCACTGTAAAACAAGGCCACTATTAATAAAAATAATGTATACTGATCCACTTTAAAATAAGGCCTGTATTACTAAATATGATGTAGATAATGATCCATTGTAAAACAAGGCCACTATCACTAAAAATAATGAATATACTGATCCACTGTAAAAAAAGGCCACTATTACTAAAAATAATGTACTTACAGATCTATTGTAAAATAAGACCACTATTACCAATAATAATGTAGGTACTGATCCATTGTAAAATAAGGCCACTTTTGCTAAAAATAATGTAGATAATGATCCAGTGTAACATAAGGCCACTATTACTAAAAATAATGAAGATACTGATCAAATGTAAAAAAAGAAAAGCGACTATTTCTAAAAAAAATAATTTTGATACTGATCCTATGTAACATAAGGCCACAATTACTAAAAATATTGTAGATACTGATCCACTGTAAACTATGGCCAGTTTTAAGTAAAAAAATTATGGAGATACTTATCCACTGTAAAAACTAGTCCACTATTACTAAAAATAATGTAGATACTGATCTGCTGTAAAATAGGCCACTTTTACTAAAAGTCATGTCGATACTGGTCCACTGTAAAATAAGGCCACTATTGCTAAAAATAATGTAGATACAGATCCACTGTAAAATAGGGCCACTATTTCTAAAATAATGTAGACACTGATCCACTGTAAAATAGGGTCTGTTAACAAAAATGATGTAGGTACTTATCCACTATAAAATAAGGCCACTTCTTAAAAAAGTAATGTAGGTACTGATCCATTGTAAAATAAGGTCACTATTCCTAAAAATAATGTAGATACTGATCCATTATAAAAAAATGGCCACTATTACCATAAAATAATGTAGATACTGATCCACTGTAAAATAAGTCCACTTTTAATACAAATAATGTACATACTTATTTTCTGTAAAATAAGGCCACTTTTGCTAAAAGTAAAGTAGGTATTGATCCACGGTAAAATAAGGCCACTATTACGAAAAATAATTTAGATACTGATCTATTGTAAAATAAGGCCACTATTACTGGAAGTAATGTAGATACTGATCCACTGTAAAATCAGGCCACTATTACTAAAAATAATGTAGATACTGATCCACTGTAAAATAGGGCCACTATTACAAAAAATAATGTAGGTACTGATATTCTGTACAATAAGGCCACTATTACTAAAATAATAATATAGATACTAATCCACTGTAAAGTATGGCCACTTTTACTACAAATAAAGTAGGTTCTGATCATTAAAATAAGGCTACTATTGCTAAAAAAAATGTAGATACTGATACACTGGAAAATAAGGTTACTATAGCTAAAAATAATGTAGATACTTATATTCTGTAAAATAATGCCACTATTACTAAAAATAATGGAGACACTGATCCATTGTACAAAAAGGCAACTATTACTGAAAATAATGTAGATACTCATCCACTTTAAAATAAGGCCCATATTACTAAATACGATGTAGGTACTGATCCACTGTAAAATATGGTCACTATTAATAAATATAATGTAGATACTGATTCACTGTAAAATAAGGCAACTTTTACTACAAATAATGTACATGCTGATATTCTGTAAAATAAGGCCACTTGTACTAAAAATAAATTAGGTATTAATCCACGGTAAATTCAGGCCACTATTACTAAAAACAATGTAGATACAGGTCCATGGTAAAATAATGCCACTATTACTAAAAATAATGTAGATACTGATCCAATGTCTAATAAGGCCACTGTTACTAAAAAGTAATGGGGGCCCCGAGTGGCCGAGTGGTCTAAAGCGCTCTCCGTTACAGATCACTGCCATCTCACCTCTGTCTGCGTGGGTTCGAGTCTCGGATTCAGCCTGTGTGGGTATGTGAGAAAGCTTGCCAGTAGCTTCTCGTGGGTCGGTGGTTCTTTCCGGGGTTTTCCCGGGTTCTTCCTCCACCATTAATACTGGCCGCCATGTATAGCCTATCGTGTGCTGAAAAATGGCGTTAAACCCTAAAACAACAACAACTAAAAAGTAATGTAGATACTGATCCATTGTAAAATAAGGCCACTATTACTTAAAATAATGTAGGTATTGATCCAATGTAAAATAAGACCACTATGACAAAAAATAATGTAGGTACTGATCCACTGTAAAATAAGGCCACTATTACTAAAGATAATGGAGACCCTGATATATTGTACAATAAGGATCCAATTACTAAAAATAAGGTAGATACTGATCCACTTTAAAATAAGGCCTCCATAACTAAATATGATGTAGGTACTGATCCACTGTAAAATAAGACCACTTTTAATACAAATAATGTATATACTAATATTCAGTAAAATAAGGCCACTTTTACTAAAAATAAGATAGGTATTGATCCACGGTAAAATAAAGCCACTATTATTAAAAATAATGTAGATACTGATCCATTGTAAAAAAAAGGCCACTATTACTAATAATAATGTAGACACTGGTCCATTGTAAAATAAGGCCACTATTAATAAAAATAATGTAGATACTGATCCATTGTAAAATAAGGACACTATTTAAAAAAAAATAACGTAGATACTGATCCACAGTAAAATAACGTGATAATTACTAAAAATAATGTGAGTACTGATCCATTGTAAGATAAGGCCACTATTACCAAAAATAATGTAGGTACTGATGCAGTGTAAAATAAGGCCACCATTACTAAATATAATATAGATACTTATCCACTGTAAAGTAATGCCACATTTACTACAAATAATGTAGATACTGATCCACTGTAAAAAAAAGAAAAGCGACTATTTCTAAAAAAATAATGTAGATAATGATCCAATGCAACATAGGGCCACTATTACCAAAAATAATGTAGATACTAATCCACTGTATAATAAGACACTATTGACAAAAATAAAGTTAATACTGATCCACTGTAAAAGAGACCACTAATACCAAAAAGAATGTAGATACTTATCCACTGTAAAGTAATGCCACATTTACTACAAATAATATAGATACTGATCCACTGTAAAAAAAGAAAAGCGACTATTTCTAAAAAATAATATAAATAATGATCCAATGCAACATAAGGCCACTATTATTAAAGATAATGTAGATATTGATCCGGTGTAAAATAAGACCACTGCTAATAAAAATAATATAGGTACTGATACAATGTAAAATAAGGCAACATTTACTAAAAATAATGTAGATATTGATCCACTATAAAATAAGGCCACATTTACTAAAAATAATTTGGACATTGATCCACTGTAAAATAATACCACTATTACTTAAAATCATGTTGGTAGTGATCAACTGTAAAATAAGGCCACTTCTTAAAAAAAAAAAATAATGTAGGTACTGATCCATTGTAAAATAAGGCCACTATTCCAAAAAATAATGTAGATACTGATACACAGTAAAATAAGGCCACAATTACTTAGAATAATGTAGACACTGATCCACTATAAAAAAAATGGCCACTATTACTATAAAATAATGTAGATATTGATCCACTGTAAAATAAGGCCACTATTACTTAAAATAATGTTGATAATGGTCCACTGTAAAATAAGGCAGCTATGACTAAAAATGATGTAGATACTGATCCATTATAAAATAAGGCCACTATTGCTAAAAATAAAGTAAATACTGATCCACTGTAGAAGAGACCACTATTACAAATTATAATGTACATACGTATCCACTGTAAAGTAATGCCACATTTACTACAAATAATGTAGATACTGATCCACTGTAGAAAAATAAAAGCGACTATTTCTAAAAAATAACGTAGATACTGATCCAAAGTAACAAAAGGCCACTATTACTAAAAATAATGTAGATACTGTAACACTGTAAATTATGGCCAGTTTTAATAAAAAGAATAATAGAGATACTTATCCACTGTAAAAACAAGGCCACTATTACTAAAAATAATGAAGATACTGATCCACTGTCAAATAAGACCACTATTAATAAAAATAATGTAGGTACTGATACACTGTAAAATAAGACCTCATTTACTAAAGATAATGTAGAAATTGATCCACTATAAAATAAGGCCACATTTACTAAAAATAATGTAGATATTGATCCACTGTAAAATAAGGCCACTATTACTTAAAATAATGTTGGTACTGATCCACTATAAAATAAGGCCACTTCTTAAAAAAATAATGTAGGTACTAATACACTGTAAAATAAGGCCACTATTCCTAAAAATAATATAGATACCGATCCACAGTAAAATAAGGCCACAATTACTTAGAATAATGTAGACACTGATCCACTATATAAAAATGGCCACTATTACTATAAAATAATGTAGATACTGATCCAATGTAAAATAAGGCCACATTTACTAAAAAATAATGTAGATATTAATCAACTGATCCGCTGTAAAATGAGGCCACTATTACAGAAAATAAATAGATATTGATCCACTGTAAAATATGGCCACTTTTACTAAAAATAAAGTAGGTACTGACCTGTAAAATAAGGCTACTAATGCAAAACATAATGTAGATACTGATATTCTATAAAATAAGGCAAGTATTACTAAAAATAATGTAGAAACTGATCCACTTTTAAATGAGGCATATATTGCTAAATATAATGTAGATAATGATCCATTGTAAAATAAGGCCACTATTACTAAAATAATGTACATACTGATCCACTTTAAAATAAGGCCACTATTACTAAAATTAATGTATGCATAGATCTGTTGTAAAATAAAACCACTATTACTAATAATGTAGTTACTGATCCATTGTACAATAAGGCCCCATTACTAAAAATAATGTAGATACTGATCCACTTTAAAATAAGGCCTGTATTTCTAAATATGATGTAGGTACTGATCCACTGTAAAATAAGGCCACTATTACTAAAAATAATGTATGCATAGATCTCTTGTAAAATAAGACCAATATTACTAATAATGATGTAGGTACTGATTAATTGTAAAATAAGGCCACATTAAAATAATGTAGATAATGATCCGTTGTAAAATAAGGCTACTATTGCTAAAAATAATGTAGATACTGATCCACTGTATAATATGACCACTTTTAGTAAAAATAATGTAGATACTGATCCACTGTGAAATAAGGCCAGTATTACTAAAAATAATGTATATACTGATCCACTGTAAAATAACACCACTATTACTAAAAATAATGTACATACTGATAAACTGTAAAATAAGGACACTATTACTGAAAATAATGTAGATACTGATCCATTGTAAAATAAGGCAACTATTACTAATAATAATATAGATACTGATCAACTGTCAAACAAGGCCACTGTTACTAAAAAATAATGTGGATTCTGAAACAGTGTCAAATAAGGCCTATATTACTGAAAATAATGTAGATACCTATCCACTGTAAAATAAGGCCACTATTACTAAAAATAATGTATGCACAGATCTGTTGTAAAATAAGACCAATATTACTAATAATGATGTAGGTACTGATTAATTGTAAAATAAGGCCACATTAAAATAATGTAGATAACGATCCATTGTAAAATAAGGCTACTATTGCTAAAAATAATGTAGATACTGATCCACTGTACAATAAGGCCCATTTTACTCTAAATAATGTAGATAATTATCCACGTTAAAATAAAGCTTCTATTAGTACATATGATGTAGGTACTGATCCGCTGTAAAATAAGGTCACTATTACTAAAAATAATGTAGATACTGATCCACTGTAAAATAAGGTCACAATTACTAAAAATAATGTAGATACTGATCCAATGTAAAATAAGGCGACATTTACCACAAATAATGTAGATACTGATACACTTTTAAAAAAATGGCCTCTATTGCTAAGAAAAAATGTCGATACTGATCCAGTATATAATAAGGCGATTATTACTATAAAAAAAGTTATAGATTCTGATCCACTGAAAACTCAGGCCAGTTTTAATAAAAATTATGTAGATATTGATCCACTGTAAAAACAAGACCACTATTACTTAAAATAATGTAGATACTGATCCGCTGTAAAATATACCACTTTTACTAACGGTAATGTAGGTACTGATACACTGTAAAATAAGGCTACTTTTTATGAAAAATTATGTATATATTGATCCATTGTAAGATAAGGCCACTATTACTAATACTAATGTAGATACTGATCCATTGTGAAATAAGGCCACTATTGCCAAAAATAATGTACATACTGATCGACTGTAAAAGAGGCCACTATTCCAAAAATAATGTAGATACTCATCCACTGTAAAGTATGGCCACTTATACTACAAATAAAGAAGGTTCTGATCGTTAAAATAAGGCTACTATTGCTAAAAAAATGTAGATACTGATACACTGTAAAATAAGGTTACTATAGCTAAAAATAATGTAGATACTTATATTCTGTGAAATAAGGCCACTATTACTAAAAATAATGGAGACACTGATCCATTGTACAATAAGGCTTCTATTACTGAAAATAATGTAGATACTCATCCACTCTAAATAAAGGCCACTTTTGCTACAAATATTGTAGATATTGATCCACTGTAAAAAAAGAAAAGCGACTATTGGTCAAATAATAATATAGATACAGGTTCAGTGTAACATAAGGCCACTATTACTAAAAATAATGTAGATACTGATCCACATAAAAATAAGGATTCTTATACTGAATATGATGTTGGTACTGATCCACTCTATAATAAGAAAACTATTACTACAAATAATGTAGATACTAATCCACTGTAAAAAAGACCACTTTTTAAAAAAATAACGTAGCTACTGATCCATTATAAATTAAGGCCAATATTGGTAAAAAATAATGTAGATACTGATTCACAGTAAAGTAAAGCCACAATTACTTAGAATAATGTAGACACTGATCCATTATAAAAAAATGACCACTATTACTATAAAATAATGTAGATACTGATCCACTGTAAAATAAGGCCACATTTACTAAAAAATAATGTAGATATTGATCAACTGTAAAAGAAGGCCACTGTTACCTAAAATAATGTTGGTACTGATCGACTGTAAAATAATGTCAATTTAACTAAAAATAATGTTGGTAGTAACCACTGTTCAAATAAGGCCCCATTACTAAAAATAATGTAGATACTGATTAATTGTAACATAAGGGCACTATTTCTAAAAATAATGTAGATACTGATCCACTGTGAAATAAGGCCACTTTTAAAAAAAATAATATAGCTACTAATCCATTGTAAAATAAGGCCACTATTACTTATAATAATGTAGATACCGATCCACAGTAAAATAAGGCCACAGTTACTTAGAATAATTACTTAGAATAATATAGGTACTGATGCACGATAAAAACAATGGCCACTATTACTATAAAATGATGTACATGCTGATATTCTGTATAATACGGCGAGTATAACTAAAAATAATGTAGATACTAAACCATTGTTCAATAAGGAGCATATAACTAAAAATAATGTAGATATTGATCCACTTTAAAATGAAACCGCTATTTCTATATATGATGTAGGTATTGACCCAGTGTAAAATAAGGTCACTGTTACTAAAAAGAATGTAGATACTGTTTCACTATATACTAAGGCACTTTTGCCAGAAATAACGTACATACAGCTATTCTGTAAAATAAGGCAACTATTGCTAAAAATAAAGTAGGTACTGATCCACTGTAAAATAAGACCACTATTACTAAAAAGAATGTAGATACTGATCCACTTTAAAATAAGGCCGATATTAATAAATATGATGTAGATAAGAATCCATTGTAAAATAATACCACTATTACTTAAAATAATGTCGGTACTGATCAAATGTAAAATAAAGCCACGAGTTAAAAAAATAACGTAGATACTGATCCACTGTAAAATGACGTGTCTATTACTAAAAATAATGTAAGCACTGATCCACTGTAAAATAAGGTCTCTATTACTAAAAGTAATGTACATACTGATCCATTGTAAAATAACGTGACTATTACTAAAAATAATGTCAGTAATCCACTGTAAACAAAGGCCACTATTACAAAATCTTAAAGTAGGTACTGACCTAATGTAAATTAAGGCCCCGTTTACTAAAAATAATATAGATACTGATCGACTGTAAAATAAGGCTAATATTACTAAAATGAATGTACATACAGATACTGTGTAGAATAGGGCCACTATTATAAAAAAATAATGTAGGTACTGATATTCTGTACAATAATGCCACTATTACTAAAAATAGCATAGATCCTGATCCACTGAAAAGTATGGCCACTTTTGCTAAAAATAAAGCAGGTTCTCATCTGTCAAATAAGGCTACTATTGCTACAAATAATGTAGATACTGATCCACTGTGAAATAAGGTTACTGTGGCTAAAAATAATGTAGATACTGATATTCTGTAAAATAAGGCCACTACTACTAAAAATAATGTAGACATTGATCCATTGTAAAATAAGGCCACTATTACTAATAATAATGTGGATACTAGTCCATTGTAAAATAAGGCCACTATTACTAAAAATAATGCAGATACTGATCCACTGTCTAATAAGGCCACTGTTACTAAAATATAATGTAGGTACTTATCCATTGTAAAATAGGGCCACTATTTAAAAAAAATAACGTAGATACTGATCCAATGTAAAATAATGTGACTATTACTAAAAATAATGTGAGTACTGATCCAATGTCAAATAAGGCCACTATTACAAAAAATAATGTAAGTACTGATCCACTGTAAAAGAAGGTCACTATTACTAAAAATAATGGAGACACTGATCCATTGTACAATAAGGCACCTATTACTAAAAATAATGTAGATACTGATCCACTTTGAAATAAGGCCTCTGTTACTAAATATGATGTAGGTACTGATCCACTGTAAAATAAGGTCACTCTTACTAAATATAATGTTGATTCTGATTCACTGTCAAATAAGGTCACTTTTACTACAAATAATGTATACTCCGATATTTTGTAAATTAAGGCCACTTTTACTAAAAATAAAGTAGGTATTGATCCATCGTAAAATAAGGCCACTATTACTAAATAATGTAGATACTGATCCATTGTAAAATAAGGTCACCATCACTAATAATAATGTAGATACTTATCCATTGCAAAATAAGGACACTGTTACTAAAAATAATGGAGCCACTGATCCATTTTACAATAAGGCACCTATTACTAAAATTAATGCAGATACTGATCCACTTTTAAATAAGGACTCGATTCCTAAATATGATGTAGGTACTGATCCACTGTAAAATAACGTCACCATTACTAAATATAATGTAGATACTTATCCACTGTAAAGTAAGGGCACTTTTACTACAAATAATATAGATATTGATCCACTGTGAAAAAAAGAAAAGCGACTATTGCTAACAGAATAATGTAGATACTGATCCAATGTAACAAAAGGCCACTATTCCTGAAAATAATGTAGATACTGATCCACTGTACAATAAGGCCCCTATTACTAAAAAAAATGTAGATACTAATCCACTTTAAAATAAGGCCTCTTATACTAAATATGATGTTGGTACTGATCCACTGTAAAATAAGGAAACTATTACTAAATATAATGTAGATACTGATTCACTGTAAAATAAGACCACTTTTACTACAAATAATGTAGATACTGACATTCTGTAAAATCAGGCCACTTTTACTAAACATAAAGTAGGTACTGATCCACTGTAAAATAAGGCCACTATTACTAAAAATAATGTACATACTGATCCACTGTAAAATAAGGCCACTATTACTAAAAATGATGTAGATACCGATGAACTGTAAATTAAGGTCACTATTACTAAAAATAATGTAGATACTAATTGTTAGTAAAAATAATGTACATACTCATCCACTATAAAATAAGGCCACTATAACTAAAAATTAAAGTATATCCTGATACACAGTAAAATTATTCCACAATTGCTCAGAAGAATGTATCTACTGATACATTATAAAAAATGGCCACTATTACTACAAAATAATGTATATACTGATATTCTGTAAAATACGGCCATTATTACTAAAAAAATTGTAGATACTGATCCATTGTACAATAAGGCCCATATTCCTAAAAATAATGTAGATACTGATCCACTGTAAAATAGGGCCACTATTACAAAAAATAATGTAGGTACTGATATTCTGTACAATAAGGCCACTATTTCTAAAAAAATAATGTAGATACTGATCCACTGTAAAGTATGGCCACTTCTGCTACAAATAAAGTAGGTTATGATGTGTAAAATAAGGCTAATATTGCTAAAAGTAATGTAGAAACTGATCCACTGTAAAATAAGGTTACTATAGCTAAAAATAATGTAGATTCTGATATTCTGTAAAATAAGGCCACTTTTATAAAAAATAAAGTAGCTATTGATCCACAGTTAAATATGGCCTCTATTACTAAATATGATATAGGTACTGATCCACTGTAAAATAAGGTCACTATTACTAAATAAAATGTATATTCTGATTCACTGTAAAATGAGGCCACTTTTACTACAAATATAGTAGGTATTGATCCACGGTAAAATAAGACCACTATTACTAAAAATAATTTAGATACTGATCCATTGTAAAATAACAACACTGTTATTAATAATAATGTAGATACTGATTTATTGTAAAATAAGGCCATTATTACTAATAATAATGTAGATACTGATCAACTGTCTAATAAGGCCACTGTGACTAAAAAATAATGTAGATACTGATCCATTGTAAAATAAGGCCACTATTGCTAAAAATAATGTAGATACTGATCCATTGTAAAATAAGGCCACTATTACTAAAAATAATGTAGATACTGATCCACTGTAAAATAAGGCCACTATTTCTACAATGAATGTAGATACTCATCCACTGTAAAAAAGGGCCACTATTACAAATAATAATGTAGGTACTGATCTTCTGTATAATAAGGCAACTATTACTAAAAAATATCATAGATCCTGATCCACTGTAAAATATGGCCACTTTTAATACAAATAAAGTAGGTTTTGATCTGAAAAATAAGGCTACCATTGCTAAAAATAATGTAGATTCTGATCCACTGTAAAATAAGGTTGCTATAGCTAAAAATAATTTCGATACTTATATTCTGTAAAATAAGGCCCCTATTACTAAAAATGATGGAGACACTGATCCATTGTACAATAAGGCTCCTATTACTAAAAATAATGTAGATACTGATCCAGTTTAAAATAAGGCCTCTTATACTAAATATGACGTTGGTACTGATCCACTGTAAAATAAGGAAACCATTACTAAATATGATGTAGGTACTGATTCACTGTAAAATAAGGCCACTTTCAGTACAAATGATGTATATACTGATATTCTGTAAAACAAGGCCACTTTTACTGAAAATAAAGTAGGTATTGATCCATGGTAAAATAAGGCCACTATTTCTAAAAATAATGTAGGTACTGATCCATTGTACAGTAAGCCCCCATTACTAAAAATAATGTACACACTTTAAAATAAGGACTCTTATACTAAGTATGACGTTGGTACTGATCCACTGTAAAATAAGGAAACTATTACTAAATATAATGCAGATTCTGATTCACTCTAAAATAAGACCACTTTTACTACAGATAATGTAGATACTGACAGTCTGTAAAATAAGGCCACTTTAACTAAAAATAAAGTAGGTATTGATCCATGGTAAAATAAGGTCACTATTACTAAAAATAATTTAGATACTGATCCACTGTAAAGTAAGGCGACTATTACTAATACTAATGTAGATACTGATCTACTGTCTAATTAATAAGGCTACTGTGATTACAAAATAATGTAGATACTGATCCATTGTAAAATAAGGCCACTATTGCTTAAAATAATGTAGGTACTGATCCAATGTAAAATGGGACCACTATTAAAATAAAATAACGTAGATACTGATCCACTGTAAAATAACGTGAGTATTACTAAAAATAATGTAAATACTGATCCACTGTAACATAAGGCCACCTTTTCTACAAATAATGTAGATACTCATCCACTGTAAAATAAGGCCACTATTACTAAAATGACTGTACATACTGATCTACTGAAAAATAGGTCCACTATTACATAACAATAATGTAGGTACTAATATCCTGTATAATAAGGCCACTATAACTAAAAAATAACGAAGATCCTGATTCACTGCAAAATATGGGGACTTTTACTAAAAATAAAGTAGATTCTGATCACTGTCAAATAAGGCTACTATAGCTAAGAATAATGTAGATACTGATATTCTGTACAATAAGGCCACTATTACTAACGATAATGGATACACTGATCCAATGTACAATAAGGCTTCTATTACTAAATATGATGTAGGTACTGATCCACTGTAAAATAAGGTGACTATTACTAAGTATAATGTAGATACTGATTCACTGTAAAATAAGGCCACTTTTACTACAAATAATGTAGATACTGACATTCTGTAAAATCAGGCCACACTTTTACTAAAAGAGGTAGGTACTGATCGACTCTAAAATAAGGCCACTATTACTAAAAATAATGTATGTACATATCTGTTGTCAAATAAGACCACTATTACTAATAATAATGTAGGAATTGAACCATTGCAAAATAAGGCCACTATTACTAAAAATAATGTAGATAATGATCCATTGTAAAATAAGGCTACTATTGCTAAAAATAATGTAGATACTGATCCACTGTATAATATGACCACTTTTAGTAAAAATAATGTAGATACTGATCCACTGTGAAATAAGGCCAGTATTACTAAAAATAATGTACATACTGATAAACTGTATTTAATAAGGTCACTATTACTGAAAATAATGTAGATACTGATCCATTGTAAAATAAGGCGACTATTACTAATAATAATATAGATACTGATCAACTGTCAAACAAGGCCACTGTTACTAAAAAATAATGTGGATTCTGAAACAGTGTCAAATAAGGCCTATATTACTGAAAATAATGTAGATACTGATCCACTGTAAAATAAGGCCACTATTACTAAAAATAATGTAGATACAGATCCACTGTAAAATAAGGACACTATTACTAAAAATAAAGTAAATACTGATCCACTGTAAAATAAGGCCACTTTTTAAAAAGATAATGTAGCCACTGTTTTATTCTAAAATAAGGCCACAATTGCTAAAAATAATGTATGTACTAATCCACAGTAAAATAAGGCCACAATTGCTTAGAATAATGTAGACACTCATCCACTATAAAAAAAATGGCCACTATTACTATAAAATAAAGCCTCTATTTCTAAATATGATGTAGGTACTGATCCATTGTAAAGTAAGGTCACTATTACTAAATAGAATGTAGATACTGATTTACTGTAAACTAAGGCAACTTTTACCAGAAATAACGTAGATACTGGTATTCTGTAAAATAAGGCTACTATTGCTAAAAATAAAATAGGTACTGATCCACTGTAACATAAGGCCACTGTTACAAAAAACAATGTAGATACTGATCCACTTTAAAATAAGGCCACTATCACTAAAAATAATGGAGACACTGATCCATTGTACAATAACTCTCCTATTACTAAAAATAAAGTAGATACTGAACCTCTTTAAAATCAGGCCTCTATTACTAAATATCATGTTAGTACTGATCCACTGTAAAATAAGGTCACTATTACTAAATAGAACGTAGATACTGATTTACATTAATCTAAGGCCACTTTTACCAGAAATAACGTAGATACTGCTATTCTGTAAAATAAGGCTACAATTGCTAAAAATAAAGTAGTTACTGATGCACTGTAAAATAGCTCCATTGTTACTAAAAATAATGTAGATACTGATCCACTTTAAAATAAGGCCTATATTGCTAAATATGAAGTAGATAATAATCCATTATAAAATAAGGCCACTATTACTTAAAATAATGTATGTCCTGATCCAATGTAAAATAAGGCCACTATTAAAAAAAATATTGTAGATACTGACCCACTGTAAAATAAGACCACTTTTACGAAAAACAATGTAGATACTTATCTACTGTAAAATAAGGCCACTATTACCATAATGAATTTACATACTGATCCACTGTAAAATAGGGCCACTATGACAAAAAATAATGTAGGTACTGATATTCTGTGCAATAAGGCCACTATTACTAAAAAAATAACATAGATACTGCTGATCCACTGTAAAATAAGGCCACTATTACTCAACATAATGTAGATACTGATCCACTGTAAAATAAGGCTACTATTACTAAAAGTTATGTAGATTCTAATCCACTATAAAATAAGGTCACTATTGCTAAAAATAATGTAGATACTGATCCAATGTAAAATAGGGCCACTATTACTAAAATAATGTAGACACTGATCCACTTTAAAATAAGGCCTATATTGCTAAATATGAAGTAGATAATAATCCATTATAAAATAAGGCCACTATTACTTAAAATAATGTAGATACTGATCCACTGTAAAATAACGTCACTATTACAAAAAATAATGTAGGTACTGACCCACTGTAAAATAAGACCACTTTTACGAAAAACAATGTAGATACTTATCTACTGTAAAATAAGGCCACTATTACCATAATGAATTTACATACTGATCCACTGTAAAATAGGGCCACTATGACAAAAAATAATGTAGGTACTGATATTCTGTGCAATAAGGCCACTATTACTAAAAAAATAACATAGATACTGCTGATCCACTGTAAAATAAGGCCACTATTACTCAACATAATGTAGATACTGATCCACTGTAAAATAAGGCTACTATTACTAAAAGTTATGTAGATTCTAATCCACTATAAAATAAGGTCACTATTGCTAAAAATAATGTAGATACTGATCCACTGTAAAATAGGGCCACTATTACTAAAATAATGTAAACACTGATCCACTGTAAAATAGGGTCTGTTACCAAAAGTGATGTTGGTACTGATCCAAGGGAAAATAAGGCCACTTTTTAAAAAAATAATGTAGATACTGATCCATTGTAAAATAAGGCCACTATTGCTAACAATAATGTAGATAATGATCCACAGAAAACTAAGGCCCCTTTTTGAGAAAATGATGTAGATACTGTTCCACTGTAAAATAAGGCCACTATTGCTAAAAAATAATGTACGTATTGATCCACCGTAAACTAAGGCCACTATTACTAAAAAATATTGTAGATACTGATCCACTGTAAAATAAGGCCACAATTACTTAAAATAATGTAGACACTGATCCACTATGAAAAATGGCCACTTTTTCTTTTAGATAATATAGGTGCTAATCCACTGTAAAATAAGACCACTATTAGTAAAAATAATGTAGATATTGATCCACTGTAAAATAAGACCACAATTAATAATAATAATGTAGATACTGAACCACTGTAAAATAAGGCCACATATACTAAAAATAATGTAGATACTGATCAACTGTAAAATAAGGCCACCATTATTTAAAAATAATGTTTTTATGATCGACTGTAAAATAAGGCCACTTTTACTAAAAATAACATTGGTACATAACCACTGTACAAATAAGGCCCCATTACTAAAAATAATGTAGGTACTGATCCACTGTAAAATAAAGCCACTTTTACTGCGAATAATGTAGATTCTGATCCACTGTAAAATAAGACAGCTATTACTAAAAATGAAATAGATATTGATCCACTGTAAAATAATGTTACTTTTGCTCAGAATAATGTAAGTACTGATCCACTGTAAAATATGGCCACTATTACAAAAATAATGTAGGTACTAATCCAATGTAAAATAAGGCCACTTTTACTAGAAAATAATGTAGATACTGATCCACTGTAAAATAAGGCCACTATTACTAAAAATAATGAATGCACAGATCTGTTATAAAATAAGACCACTATTACTAATAATTATGTAGGTACTGATCCACTGTAAAATAAGGCCAATATTACTAAAAATAACGTAGATAATGATCCATTGTAAAATAAAGCTACCATTGCTAAAACATAATGTAGATACTGATCCACTGTACAGTAAGTTCCCTTTTACTAAACATAATGTAGATACTGATCCACTTTAAAAGAAGGCTTCCATTACTAAATATGATGTAGGTATTGATCCGCAGTAAAATAAGGTCACTATTACTAAAAATAATGTAGATACTGATTCACTTTAAAATAAGGCCATTATTACTAAACAAGGCCACTATTACTAAAAATAATGCAGATACTGATTCACTTTAAGATAAGGCCACTTTTACTAAAACAAATGTAGGTACTGATCTTTAAGATAAGGCCACTATTGCTAAACATAATGTAGATACTGATCCACTGTAAAATAAGGTTACTATTGCTAAAAATAATGTAGGTACTGATCCATTATAAAATGAGGCCACTATTGCTAATAATAATGTAGGTACTGATCTGTAAAATAACGCCACTATTGCTAAAAATAAAGTAGGTACTGATCCACTGTCAAATAAGGCTACTATTGCTAAAAATAATGTAGATACTGATCCACTGTAAAATAAGGCCACTATTACTAAAAATAAAGTAGATACTGGTCTACTGTAAAATAAGACCACTATTACTAAAAATAAAGTTGATACTGGTCCACTGTAAAATGAGACTACTTTTACTAAAAAATAATGTTGGAACGTAACCACTGTACAATAAGGTCCCTATTACTAAATGTAATGTCGGTACTCATCCACTGTAAAATAATGCCACTTTTACTACAAATAATGTAGATACTGATCCAATGTAAAAAAAGGCCACTGTTGATAAAAAATACTGTAGATACTGATCCACAGTAAAATAAGGCCAGTTTTACTAAAATTAATGTAGATACTGATATTCTATAAAATAAGGACACTATTACTAAAAATAACGTAGATACTGATCCATTGTAAAATATGGCCACTTTTTCTAAAAATAATGTAGATACAGATCCACTGTAAAATAAGGTTACTATTGCTAAAAATAATGTAGATACTGATCGACTGTAAAATAAGGCCACTATTACTAATAATAATGTTGGCACTGATCCATTGTAAAATGAGGCCACTGTTACAAAAATAATGTAGGTACTGATATTCTGTAAAATGAGGCCACTCTTACTAAAGTAATGTAGATACTGATCCACTGTTGAATAAGGCCACTATTATTCATAATAATGTAGGTACTGATCCATTGTAAAATGAGGCCACTATTGCTAAAAATAATGTAGGTACTGATCTGTAAAATAAGGCCACTATTGCTAAAAAAATGTAGATACTGATAATCTGTAAAATAAGGCCACTATTACTAAAAATAATGTAGATACTTATCCACTGAAAAATAAGGCTACTATTGCTAAAATAATGTAGATACTGATCCACTGTAAAATAAGGCCACTATTGCTCAAAATAAAGTAGGTACTGATCCACTGTAAAATAAGGCCACTATTACCAAAAAGGAAAAAGCTTTTATATGACTTTATCTTAAAAAATCAAATTAACAGAATTTGACTAAATTTGAAAGAAAGCATCGTGTTATTAATTTCCTCAAAATTTTTTGAAATTATCCTGATTGAATGTACAGTTTTTCCACCATTCTTCTCAAAAACTGCTTGTCAGAATTCAAACAAATTTAATGAAAAACATGCTGGTGTAAAGGTCTTTCAAATTGGCTCATGTTTTCCTGATCCTATGTCAGATGTGCCACTTTCGCTAAAAAAAAAAGAAATATTTAAATATCTTCATGTTGAAAAACGGTCATGAAAATTTGACCTAATTTGACTGAAAGTATTACAGTATAGATGGCTTTTATTTATTTTTCTAATGATGCTGATATGCCATCAGATATGGCCTCTGTTATCAAATAGGATTACACATTCTTAATTTTGATTTCTGATCCTCTGTTTTATGTCATCTGCCATCAGATATGGCCTCTGTCATGAAATAAGATTACCCATTCTAAACTTTGATTTCGGATCCACTGTTTTATGTCATCTGACATCATATATGGCCTCTGTCATGAAATAGTACTACCCATTCTAATCTTCGATTTCTGATCCACTGTTTTATCTGATCTGCCATCAGATACAGCCTCTGTCATGAAATAAGATTACCCATTCCAAACTTTGATTTCTGATCCACTGTTTTATCTGATCTGCCATCAGATATGGCCTCTGTCATGAAATAGTACTACACATTCTAAACTTTGATTTTTGATCCACTGTTTTATCTGATCTGCCATCAGATATGGCCTCTGTCATGAAATAAGATTACCCATTCTAAACTTTGATTTCTGGTCCACTGTTTTAACTGATCTGCCATCAATATGGCCTCTGTCATGAAATAGTACTACCCATTCTAAACATTGATTTTATATCCATTGTTTTATCTCATCTGCCATTAGATATGGCCTCTGTCATGAAATAAGATTACCCATTCTAAACTTTGATTTCTGATCCACTGTTTTATCTCATCTGCCATCAGATATGGCCTCTGATTTCTGATCCACTGTTTTATGTCATCTGACATCAGATATGGCCTCTGTCATGAAATAGTACTACCCATTCTGAACTTTGATTTCTGATCCACTGTTTTATCTCATCTGCCATCAGATATGGCCTCTGTCATCAAATAAGATTACCCATTCCAAACTTTGATTTCTGATCCACTGTTTTATCTGATCTGCCATCAGATATGGCCTCTGTCATGAAATAGTACTACCCATTCTAAACTTTGATTTCTGATCCACTGTTTTATCTCATCTGCCATCAGATATGGCCTCTGTCATGAAACAGGATTATCCATTCTAAATTTTGATTTCTGATCCACTGTTTTAACTGATCTGCCATCATATATGACCTGTCATGAAATAAGATTACCCATTCTAAACTTTGATTTCTGATCCACTGTTTTATCTGATCTGCCATCAGAAATGACCTCGGTCATGAAATAAGATTACCCATTCTAAACTTTGATTTCTGGGTTTGCATCATTTTGTTAATGATATTTCCAATTTATTTGATTTTCTTATATATTTTACTGATATGTTTACCATGACACATATTGAAAAGTTTCAGTTCCACTAATCGGTGGAGTTATTGCTTATATTTTACAGCTATGATCTTTGGAATGAGATTCATTTGATTTCAAGCAGATTTCATGGCAGCTTTAGCTTGCTGAGCTTTTTGCACAAGTTTAATCCCCAGCATTTAACATCATTTTGTATAGTTATGGCCCGTTAATGTTAAATACATATGGCCACCCCTTTTTTATAAAAAAAAATTCCTGTTTAAAGCCCTGCCAGTGTATTGATTGGGTCATTTTGCAAAGAATCCCTTGCTAATAATGCTTCTAGGCATCACTCATACATTGAAATGTTAAGCCTAACATAATTATATCCACCCATTTTTTTTGCTTCATAACCATAATAAAAGGTATATTGTTGATTAACAGATCGTTTTAAAAATATTAGAATGAGACTTTAATTATTTGTTAATTAAATCAGGAGGTTATTATGGTGATATATAATGACAAATAATATGTTTTTTATTCCAAGTGTACATATCTAGAATTATCCCATTACATCACCGAGAATTATTTATTTAAAATTCAAAATGTTACAAAAATCACAACTTCGTGTGTTTGCCTTGGACAAACTGCAGAACAACACTCCTTTTTGCACTGAGTGAGAAGTATGTGACTGTATCTTTGTTATTGTGTTATTATTATCATATTTAAAAATAATGGCATGTACACGATGATGTTTGATGAGAATTAGATCTAGGAAACTGGATTTATTATGTATCAAACAAAATAATTTGGTTTCCAATAATATTGACTACTGACCTTTTGGTTCCCTGTATCATTAGTGTGCTCTCTATTATGCATAGTCTATTTGTAAACGTGATCCATAAATTTGATGAGAAACAGCTGCTGAAAGCTTGAAACATTGTGTGGAAGCCAAAGTCAAGATTTCTTCTCCAGCAACCTTCACCTTAGATCTTTTGACCTTCAGATCAGTATGAAGCAGCTCCTTTACAAATATAGCAAACTAGGTATGAAGGCTGATGAAAAATTAGTGCTTGGAACTTTATTATAAGGCAATGTTTTATGTGGTTCACTAACAGAATAATGTGGATTTCAGTTATTACAGATTTGTTTTAAAATGCAAATATTCAGGACACATAAAAATTATTGTTACTCTACATATTAGTGTTTCCTGGTATACACACAGCTGCAAACAGTATAGACTCAGATTTGCTATTGCTTAGTGGAAAGGCAGATCAGAGTCTATAATTATTTACTTGAAATCATATCTGGAACAAACAACTTTAGACTGTTTATCTGGAACTATGCTTTGTGCAGTTTGGGTGCATTATACTGTAACAGTAATGATAGAAACATTTGGTATAATAATAAAAGAGTTGTGGCCCTTTTGAATAATGAAACATACGAATTTTCAAACCTGGAGGAGTGATTTTTCTTCCTAACACAAGGTCCACATGGTCATTAGAGGTCATTGAAAGTCATTGAATTTTAGAGATTTTGTTTTGCATGATAATATAATATGGAGGAAAAAATTTCTTTTGAGTAATTTTTTTTAATGTTCTGTAACAATCAGAAGTACAGTTTGATTTTCGATCATGTGTCAACTATTATCATATTCCACTGAAAGTAATCAGATATCATGCATAGTGCCCCTTTCATGTGACGTCATAAATGTATGCACACTCTTTCACTAAGATTAATTAGCATATTGGGACCTGGAAAATTCATTCTCTCATAGTTTGAACCTTACATTAAAGAATTTTCACAAATGTGTGTTTAAAATACAGGCCACCTATAAAACAGAATTGACTGAATCCCAGCATGGTTCATCTTTAGCTTCTGAGTTCATTTGGCAAATACTGGCTGATGATTATGATGTAATCAATTTATTTTTAAAACCATGAGGTATATCAGAATATTGAAGCTGGAAAAGTGCTTATGGAGATACGAGATTGTGAGTCTGAAAATGGTCGAGTCAACATGCTGTATGGACAAAAAATAAAACTCAACCCCTCTTTCAATGGCATTTTGAAATTAATTGTAAAGAAGGCATAATAAAAAACTGAATTAAAATATATACAGTTTAAAAGTAAAGTGAAATTTTCATTTCTTTTCACATACAATTTAGCCTTGCAGGATCTTGTGCTACAAAGTGCTTATTAGCTATGCACAGACAATGGGGGAAATAATGGAAATCAAAACAGGCATTTTTATTGCACCATACCCAGTGTTCACATGATAATGTCTTACACGGAATTATTGGTTTTTATGTAAAGCAAAATCCCCAGATCTTGAATATCTGGCCATATTATAATTGTATCACACATTTTAAGGTGGGTAAAGCCATGACAAAATGTCTAAATTTCATTTGATCCTCTTATTCAGCCAAATATGCACTCATAACATACATTTTTTAGAAAGAGTAACATTTTTACCCTACGTGAAGATATTTTTGAGCATTTTAGCTGAAGATGTCAACATGATGGAAGCTGTACCTACAGTTAGTGACATCATTCTGAAGGTTCAAAAATATGTTATGCTGCAAATGTATGTCACCTTTTGACTAAAATCTGCACCATATAACAAATTCATAACATTTGAAAGATTTGTCATTTTAATAGGTCTGATCACCAGCTTAAGGGGTATAAACTTCTGGACTGTTCATTTGGTGATTGTTAGTGCCAAACTTTAGACTTATAAACATGGATTAACCCATTCACATTCTTGAGGAGTGTTGTCAAGTCTTTACTTTTAATTTACTGCTCAATTTTCAGGTATAAGAACACATGCAGTTGAAAAAATAGTAACATGATTTATATTTTTAACTACACCTGGAGTATGTTTTTATTTCAGAGAAAATCAATGCAAGGTGCATTCTAATGTTCAATCAGTGATGATTTACTGCCAAATTATTCTAGATAGCACCAAAAAAAATGGAAATACAGGTTTTCACTGTCCATTTAATTCACTTGAAGAAATGTAGGGATATCATAACATTTATTTAGGTACTGTGCAAGTTGTTTACATTTTTACATATTTGTAAATTTCCTTTTTTTTGACGAGAAAACTGCTGATCTCCATGTTCCTAAAATTTTGACTACATGCTATTTTTAAATTTCAATTTTTAAACAGACCCTGGCATAATATCCTAGGGTTTTGGAGTGAAAAGAAACATGAATATGCAATAATGAGACTCAGTAAATCCAAAATATATTAAAAATGCATACTTCAAAATACCTTGAGTGTAGCTACATATTATCCCTGTAAGAGTTCAGTTAAATGTAATAAATAAGAATCTAAAAATGAAATTAGGTAGTAAAGATATTTATTTGATCATAATACCTTCAACAAGCAGACTTTGGCATTGATGGACTTCAAATCCTAACACAGCATTATGGAACAGATAGTAAATGTGGCAGAGTAGGCAGTAAACTTTAACAGAGCATATGTTAGTGAAAAATCTTGTTTTCAATTAGAAGTATCCATATAACAACACATATGAGCTGTGGAAAGTTGCACATAACAACCATAAAGAACAGTTCTAAAATTTGTTCCAGCTGGCTTAGCTAGATATGTATATGCCCTGTCAGACAGAAGACTGTGAAAGGGGCATCTCAGCACAAAACAATATTCATTCACAGGTAAGGAACAGATTAAGCTCATAAAAATATGACAGATTAATGCATATACAGCTAAACGTGACATCATTTAAAGATTTTGATTTCAATAGGACTCTGACAGGTTGGATCTGGAAGGAGATAGATGGATATTGAAGTGTTAGGTAAATATTGAAATTTGGTCATTTCCTTCACCCACTCCTTTTTGTTCTACTTCCTCTTTATTTTGGTAACAAGTGTGAGCTCCCCTCCCCCCTTAAATAAAATCCTGGAAGCATCTCTGAAGTGAAAGCATTGGAGTTGCAGCTGGAGGAGAAAAGCTAGAAGCTAAAGAGCAGTGGTTAACATATGGGTCCAGTTACAAAGACTTTTAAAAATAAAAATCCCTATCATATTGTATTACATTTATTTATTTCTGTATTGTTTTTGTATTTTTTGTTGTTGTATTGAAGTAGAATACTTTATGCCATGAAAAGTCATTGAAGACTGAAAACTGGTCATTGAAAAGTCATTGAATTTCAGTTCTCCAGATTTGTATGTACTTTGCTTAAAGCCACTATTTTATTGGGGGGGGGGGCCAATACATAAAGTTCACAATATTAAAGGGTAATGATTCTGCATCATTATATACTTCAATACAATCCTAATAATTTAACACTATTGCTTTGCATGTCAAGTTTCATCTTTACTTTTCTGACATAATTATTGCCAGTTTCTATTCTATTGCCAGTTTCTATTCGTTTTGGATCTTCATAAAAGTCAGTTATACACAGTGTGCCAGAAGATCCAAAGTCTGTGCTGTGTGTTGAAAATCATTAGTAGAAACAAAGAGGATGGAACCTGTTCTGCCAGCACATAATTTGATGGCAAAAGTCTGTGCTGTGTGTTGAAAATCATTAGTAGAAACAAAGAGGATGGAACCTGTTCTGCCAGCACATAATTTGATGGCAATTCTGGTGCAGACTCTTTGCACTTAGATGTTATTAGTGCAGATTTCATAAGTATACACAATCAAATTTCCGCTTTACAGCTATGTTCCCAAGGCAGAAGAAGAAAAGAATGCTGGAATGTCAATTGTGGACTTTGGCATACAAACAGGATTCAAGCTGGCAAATGATCAGGATCTGATAGATGTGAGTTCACTAATTCCTATTCATCAGCATATTCATTAAGCTGATATTTTGATATTTTCAACAGAATACCACCTATCAGAGGTTAAAGTTTCACCTAAGACATTAATGATCAGGATACAACATGCGCCCAGTTCTGAACAGAATAAACCCAAACGTATTGTAGCATAATGCCTCACCAGATCAGTTTCCATGCTTCAGGATTCCACAATCAAAATGAAGGAGCTTTACTCTGGGGATTCATAAAGGGTGGGCAATATCGGCATCTGCTCAGGGAAACATTTTGTTGAGTTTGCAGTATTTCTTTCCAAGTTGGGGGCACCAAAGGCAACACTCTTCTGATGCACTGTTTCATCCAGGGCAAACTTCTTCTGTCATTCAGTTCACAACTAACACAAAAAAGTCTCCAACCCTTCATCATGTTTGGATACCATTTGGTACGAAAATTGCCTATAACATGTAGATGTACCTTTCCAAGTTTTCATCTTTACTGGTCCAATTTGTATGGATATATTAATATTTTCGGTCAGTCTCAATTCTGTGACAGCGCATCCTTAGATGCAGCATAGTTCAGGAACCATTCAACATATTCTGATGCAATATGGTATATACAATATCTCATAGACCTAGATGCACTTTTTAAGAGTAATGTCTTGTCAATTTCATTTTGAATAGAATTATGTCCTTTGATTATTAGGTTAATATATTCACATAAAATCCAAGAAATGCCTATATTTCTACACTTTATAGCAAAATAGGTAAATAGGTAAAAGATTTTATTAGATTCTTACAAAAAAGTTGAACAAGATAAGTCACTATAGTTTCAGCAGTGGTGGTTTATACCATGTAAGGCTTTGCTAGGGTTTTAATACCATTCACTTAAATGGTGGGGTGTTTACACATTTAAGTCCTTGCTAGGGTTTTTATATCATTCACTTCAATCGGGTGGTGGTTTACAGCAAGTAAGGCTTTGCTAGGGTTTTAATACCATTCACTTAAATGGTGGGGTGTTTACACCATTTAAGTCCTTGCTGCTAGGGTTTTTATATCATTCACTTCAGTCGGGTGGTGGTTTACAGCAAGTAAGGCTTTGCTAGGGTTTTAATACCATTCATATTAAGTGGATGGTGGTTTACAGCAAGTAAGGCTTTGCTAGGGTTTTAATACCATTCATGATAAGTGGATGGTGGTTTACAGCAAGTAAGGCTTTGCTAGGGTTTTAATACCATTCATATTAAGTGGATGGTGGTTTACAGCAAGTAAGGCTTTGCTAGGGTTTTAATACCATTCATATTAAGTGGATGGTGGTTTACAGCAAGTAAGGCTTTGCTAGGGTTTTAATACCATTCATGATAAGTGGATGGTGGTTTACAGCAAGTAAGGCTTTGCTAGGGTTTTAATACCATTCATATTAAGTGGATGGTGGTTTACACCATGTAAGGCTTTGTTAGGGTTTTAATACCATTCATAATAAGTGGATGGTGGTTTACACCATATAAGGTTTTGCTAAAGGTTTTTATATCATTCACTTCAATGGGGGTATATAGGAATCGTTGCATCCATCCATACATCCTTCCACCCATCCCACAATCATGAATGCAATAAGCCTTTTGGTTTTTATGGATTACAATGAAATTTGGTAAATATGAAGCTCATCGCCTGAAGATGTGAAGGTAGATAAATCTCTTTGCTACTGTAATTTTAAGCTCACCTGGCCATAAAGCATGATTTGAACCAGCCTTTGAATACAAGCTTGTATCATGAAATTCTGACAGATTTTTATCATGAAAAAGATCAAAATATATTAATGATGTTATCTGGCATCTGACTGACTGACTTTGTTATCATTCTGGAGACAACATTTTTTGCATTGATTTTGATCAAACATTGAATATTTGCTTGCATTGTTAAGATTTCAAACAAGTTGAGTAAGGACCAAGGCTGATGCATATTACTGATTTGATCTTGCCTTTGATTGACTGAGTCTGTTAAAACTCTTGAGGACATATTTCTGTTAGAGGTTTTACCAAACTTGAAATATATGATTATATTATCAAGATATTAGACAAATTGTTCCGTTCAAATCCTAGGTTAGTGGCAACTGCCCTAACCTCATGAGCCAAGATGGGTAATAGGTTCATTTGAGCCGTGGTTATTTCCCTGTATGCTGAGCAAATACTCCACTTGATCCAGGATGAGAGAGACTGAGCTGTTGTATTGTCTTGTCCTGACTTCAGAGGTAGAATAAGGCGTGATCTCTTTTGACTCGCCGGCTCTGTTCAATTAAAGTTCCAATTTAAAGATATGACTGGATCTTGTAAGTGGCCTTCAGTTGATTTGTCCTGGAAAGACAGAGCTTTCAATACAAAGGTCTGGTTACCCATGGAAGGGAGATGGCTCTTGGTGATGAACAAGGAAACTGTCATCTTGTCGGAACTGCAAATAAATGGGATCTGCAGATGGGGCATGTATTTCACTAATTCTGCCAGATGTCTCTAAGGCCATGAGGAAGCAGGTCTTGTAGGATAGGTGGGCCAGAGATGCCCATGCACTTTTGTTCAAGGGGGTCTTGTTCAGCCAGGTTAACACCCAAGGTAGATTCTACTTAAGGCAGAGGGTTAAAGTTTTAGGCCATTTATACTCAAAGTTAGTGAGTAAATCAGATAAGTCCTTGTATTTCTTTGCATCCATGAAGACAAAATGTGTCAGCAATCTTATAGCGGAAGCCTTTGATCATACTAGAGTTAATTTCTTTCTTCAAAGAGCCAGAGGAAGAAATTAGCTATCTGTGAGATCGATGCCTGGAGAGGTAAAATATGATTGGTTCTGCACCACTGGGTGTAGTTATTGAAGGATTAAAAAAAACAAAAACAAATACAATTAAAAAGCTTGTGTAATAGCAGACATTAATTTTCTGTAGTTGGTGGTAAATGTCTCTGCTATTATATGCAATTCTAATGCATATGATCTAGTATCTTTGTCATTACATATTACTGCCTCTTTGCCTATAAAGAATATAAACAATTGCAAGCTTTATTTATTCATTAAAAGTTATTTATCATACACATTTATTGAAGTACACTGAAGGGTCTATTCAGAAGTACATTTTTTTATATTTCACTCCACCCCCACCTCCTGCCATGAAAATGACAGTTGGAATGTATGATCAATTCACTCCAGCGTTTTTCTTTCTTGGCAAGAATTCAAATGCAGTGTTACAGAATATTGTGAGTGTAACTAGTTTCAGTTTTAAAATGATTGCCATCAGACTTATTAAATATATTAGTCATCATATGAAGAAGTACATTTGTCAAGTCACTGTGATTCTTAGATTTTTCTAAACAGAGTTATTTCTTTTTTGTTTGGAGCCATATATATGATGCTAATTGCAGTAGGATAAATATGCTGTTTTAAAGCCATATACCACTCCCACTGTTTTATTATTGAAATCCACCACATTTAAAAAAATGAAAGATTTAAACAAATTTATTAAAACATTGAATTTTTTATGCACTCTCTCCCCATTACAGAGATCAATGGGAAGCAATGCCTAAGACATATGAGACTCATTAATACATCTGATGTCTATCTCAGGAGCTTTCTCTTCAAGGTGAACTGCATCCTCAACCATCAATCAAGGATTAAAAAAAATAATTACACAATACATCCCAGTGGCCTTAAAACTCAATCACAGGATAACTTGTGTTTGATCTTCTATGTAGAATGAGCATGATTGTTTTGTCATTTCGATTTGATATGCTGATATATAAAGTACCTAAGTTCTCAAAATACCAAGTATAACATTTTCCATTACAATCCAATTCATTTTTGAAACTTAGTTTTATTATCATAGAAGGATACATATTAAGTAAAACAATATTCAGTTGTTTTCTTTTCAGTCCCCTTAAGACACGTAAAATTTATTTTGATAAAAAAAAAATCTTCTATTCTAGAAGCTAATCACTTGATCAAAATTTGTAAGTATACTAGTCTTATTTCCTGGTTCTGTCATGTTTGGGTGCCCAATGTGGTGTAAGATAGAAATGAACACAACTAGTCCCTGGCTTTCAGTTGATTGCCATAAAGCCTTGTACTTGTAATGGTCATCATCTGAACAAACGTGTTATTATGGAATCTTTGTCGAGAGATATTGCCCTTTTGCATATAAATACAATGTAATATTCATACTATTAATATATATGTATATAAATTAGAATGTTTATGTATGTTTCATGCTGTATATAAATTGGGCCTTCAGAATTTGAATGTTGTGGTAAGGTAATCTTTAGGTTGAAGAAATAAATGTTCCTAGTTAACAAGGATGGACACAATTGACCCTTTGTCCAAGGTTGGCATCTGTGAATCACTTGTTTCATTACAGAGATTCAATTAATCACCAATGAAATCAGTCAGTAGCTATGTGTATTGTTGCATAATCAAATGGAAGTGTATGAACTTTACAGACTGAGTATAGCAAATAGAAACAATTTAGTGTATAACATATAGTAATTCAGCTCATGGTAACTTCTACATTTTCCATCTTGTTTTTTTAAAAACTTTTACAATAGAATTGTGAGTCATTTCTCAATCATTTGCAAATATCCAAAACAAAACTACAGGTTTTAGACAAATACAATATAGGTTTTAGACAAATGTTATACAGGTTTTAGACAAATGCTATACAGATTTTAGACAAATACAATACAGGTTGTAGATAAGCAGATATTTACTAGGATAAGCATTCTTTGTATTTTTGAGAAATAAAAATGTATTTTCTAAAGATATCTGCTGTAACATAATGAAATCAGTCAAATCTGCTTGTTTAGTTTCATACTCTTGCAGACTAAGAAACTGAACATTATTTTACAACTGTTTACCTTGTCACTTTTAAAGCATTCTTTTTGTCTGTTTCAGTTGCTAGCACAAGAAAAAATAAATCATTTTGAGAAGCCAGGAGACACAAGAGAGTCAGTTATCTTGTACGTAGATGAGGTGAGTACATCTGCCAAACTTGGTTTTTATTTTTCAATTTATGACAGACATCCAAGTGAATAGACAGAAGCTACCAACATTTGGCAGTAGGGTACTTTATTGACACTGACATTTCATTCCCATGACACCATGGTCTACAAGATATTTTGTTGAATTATGAGTTCATTGACAAGATTGTCAACAAATGTTAAATAGTTTTAAAAAACTTGTAATGGATTTTAATTTACATGCATCATATAAAAAATAATGCAGCAAGATTTTATACTGAAGCCTCCAGCATATAATTTATTAACTTAAACTTCTCAAGCATCAGAATTCTTCTGAACATTATAGCAGTGTTTTGTAACTGTGTAACATTATTCACCAATCAGTTCAAGTGAAAATTCATATAATGGTGTTTGCCACTAGTATAAGGATGGAGCCCTGATAGTCATGAAGTTTGATGAATGGTATATATAAAGTGTAAGGATGGAGCCCCAATAGCCATGAATACGGATGAATGGTATATATAAAGTGTAAGGATGTAGACCCAATAGCTATGAAAACTGATGAATGGTATAAAAGTATAGGGATGGAGACCCAGTAGCCATAAAGATTCATGAATGGCATATATAAAGTGTAAGGATGTAGACCCAATAGCTATGAGAACTGATGAATGGTATAAAAGTATAGGGATGGAGACCCAGTAGCCATAAAGATTCATGAATGGCATATATAAAGTGTAAGGATGTAGACCCAATAGCTATGAGAACTGATGAATGGTATAAAAGTATAGGGATGGAGACCCAGTAGCCATAAAGATTCATGAATGGCATATATAAAGTGTAAGGATGTAGACCCAATAGCTATGAGAACTGATGAATGGTATAAAAGTATAGGGATGGAGACCCAGTAGCCATAAAGATTCATGAATGGCATATATAAAGTGTAAGGATGTAGACCCAATAGCCATAAAGATTCATGAATGGCATATATAAAGTGTAAGGATGTAGACCCAATAGCTATGAGAACTGATGAATGGTATAAAAGTATAGGGATGGAGACCCAGTAGCCATAAAGATTCATGAATGGCATATATAAAGTGTAAGGATGTAGACCCAATAGCTATGAAAACTGATGAATGGTATAAAAGTGTAAGGATGGAGACCCAGTAGCCATAAAGATTCATGAATGGCATATATAAAGTGTAAGGATGTAGACCCAATAGCTATATGAATGGTATATATAAAGTATAGGGATGGAGACCCAATAGCCACAAAGACTGATGAATGATATATATAAAGTATAGGGATGAAGACCCAATAGCCACAAAGACCGATGAATGATATATATAAAGTATAGGGATGAAGACCCAATAGCCACAAAGACCGATGAATGATATATAAAGTGTAAGGATGGAGACCCAGTAGCCATGAAGATTTATGAATGGCATATATAAAGTGTAAGGATGTAGACCCAATAGCTATATGAATGGTATATATAAAGTATAGGGATGGAGACCCAATAGCCACAAAGACTGATGAATGATATATATAAAGTATAGGGATGAAGACCCAATAGCCATGAAAACTGATGAATGGCATATACAAAGTATCAGGATGGAACTCCAATAGCCATGAAAACTGATGAATGGCATATACAAAGTATAGGGATGGAACTCCAGTAGCGATAAAGACTGATGAATGGCATATACAAAGTATCGGGATGGAACTCCAATAACTATGAAAACTGATGAATGGTATATATAAAGTATAGGGATGGAACTCCAGTAGCCATAAAGACTGATGAATGGTATATATAAAGTATATGGATGGAGCCCCAATAGTCACAAAGACTGATGAATGGCATATATAAAGTGTACGGAGGGCACTCCAATAGCCATGAAAACTGATGAATGGCATATATAAAGTATATGGAGGGCACTCCAATAGCCATGAAAACTGATGAATGGTATGCATGATTAGTTCTCAGACCCACTTGATTATCTTGTTTATACCTAGTTGCCATAACACACTGTCATGCTAAAAACATAATTTTATTTACTTCTAAACCTCACAGCATGGTTGTATTTTGAAAATAGTTATCTTAGAAACAAAATGTAAACCAAGATTTCTTGTCCACCTTAATATATGCCTGTAACAAATAAATATAAATAGTAGACAGTCCTGCTTTGAGCTGTAAAGCTATCCTGGGGAAGTGTATAAAGCTAATTGTCATACAGGCAAATAAAATGGAAGGTGGTCAGATATAAACAAACAATGTTTCACAGACTACTTATTATAATTGGCAAACAAAAGCATTGGTGATGTCATGTTAAATTCTTCTGAACACTGCAACAGGAGAACCCACTAGGTTTATTTGCGTTGATTAAGTACACTAAAGGAAATCACAGTTAGGTAAATCAAAGAGATGCATGTTAAAGAATGTTGAAGAGCAGTGTTGAAGAAGAAAAGTTATTTTATATCATTGTTGTGAATGTTTAAACCACTTTTATTAAAGATTATTGGCACGTTCCTGATCAGCAGCAACATTTCTTTTGGAATTTACTCTTTATATAAAATACAAAACAAAGCAATACATGAATGTAGAGATCAATCCCAAAAGTAATAACATGTTTCAACAATCATCAACAAACCCTGTCATTAGCACTGAAGTACTTTTCTGCAATTTTGTTGCAGAGAACAATCTGCTGTTTTCAGTTGCAGATCATTTTTCAGACCTGTGTTAGGAAATATTTCTGGATAGTGATATTGCTCTGTTGCAAAAGGAGAAAAACAGCCAGTATCATAAAAAAGTAACAGAGTGTGTGTTTTATTATGAAAATGCATATTTCATGCCAGGAATCATGATTACAAAAACAGGATTATCCTGGAAAATCAGGAATGCATTTATTTTGACAGTATTAAGCAGGTGACTGTATACATGTCATCAGATGTAGCAAAATATAATGGGACTGAGTGAATATGAATGTTGTGAACAGATGGCTGCTATACGGAAGTTAACCTTAATACAGTTGACTTACAGATGTTTTAACTTTGATAGATTCCAAGGTATCCAGCTGTTCTCACCTTCAAGTTTACTCTAACAAAAGTGATAGAGGTGGTTAATGAGATCCAACCTGCAGCTGTCACTGTCTACCAATATGATGACCCAGGTAAATACCTTGACTGTATCATGTGCACAAACACATAATTTATGGGACTCTATTTATAACCAAGGGTATTGACTACTATGATTAATTTGCATGCAGTATTCTCCTGGATCAGACTGATGTATTTACCTGGACCAGGCTAATATATTTACCTGGACCAGGCTAATGTATTTGCCTAATCAGGCTAATGTACTTGCCTGGATCAGGCGAATATATTTACCTGGATGCGGCTAATGTATTTGCCTATATGAGGCTAATATATTTGCTTTATCAAGCTATTGCATTTATTGTACTTACCTAATCAGGCTAATATATTTACCTGGATGAGGCTAATGTACTTGCCTGGATCAGGCTAATATATTTACCTCGATGAGGCTAATCTATTTGCCTAATTGAGCTAGTGTATTTGCCTCATCAAGTTTAATGTATTTGCCTAATGCAGCTAATATATTAGCCTATATATTGCTTGCTTAACTTACCAAGGAGAGTGTAAGAATTTTGTATCTCAGTTTAAGATGACAGCTTTATTTCTCTATCCTTCCTTTAATGGGTAGGGAGGCAGTTGGGATTGGGGTCATGAATTTTGATTCCAGACTTAGGCATTTTAAATATAATAATGCCATCTTTTTGTACACCTGTTTGTCTATCCAGTCTACACCTTTCTAAACAGCGGGAAGGAAATGCACCAATTCTTATAGAATAACCATCAACAATAGTAGTATAATGGAATCAAAGGTCAAATACATACACACAAATTAAAGTAACATTTTAAAATGTTTTGCCCCTACCAAATCTGTTGAGAGGGTATATAGTGTTACCACTGTCTGTCCATCCTGTCGCATTCCACCATGCCCTGTCACATTTTGTTGAGCACAGTAACTTTTTAAGGACTTACTAATTTATGGGGCTTTTCATTAGGTTGACCTAGATATAAATCAGTTTTAACTGTTTTCCAGCAATATTATATTGAGCTATAGTCCATGTTTTTCTTAGAACCTTACCATATATTTGGATGATAATGGTGGGAACATCCATGGTATATGGGCACATTTCTGGTTTGAGCCAAACTTCATACATGAAGTTATAGCAGGAGGATATGATACATTTAACAGATTTTAGGTTATGACCCTGGGGTGACAGTCTGAAGGGGTGAGTTGGGATATACAGTAATTAATATGGTGATTTGCCATGGTGAATTATGACAGTAGTTCAGGTCTTTTATGCTTTCATCATGAGATTGAGTTGATACTGAATGATAATGCATGAATGTGACAAATCTAGCCCCAAATGTTACAATAACTTCAGTGGTGAAAAATGTCAGGGCCTCATGTATGATGTCATGTATGTTTCACTAGATTAAAACATGCAGAGCAGCCAGGCCAGTTATTAAGTAACATTGAGGGCAGCAAGGTCAGTCATCAAGTAACATGAAGGGCAGCAAGGTCTATCATTAGGTAACATTGAGGGCAGCAAGGTCAATCATTTAATGACATCGAGGGAAGCTAGGCCAGTCATTAAATAGCAAGGAGGGCAGCTAGGCCATTCATTAAGTGACATAGAGGGCAGCTATGCCACTTGTTATGTGACATGAAAGCATCAAGGCTGGTCATTAAGTAACCAATCATCTTCAGATCTTTTTACACTCCTCTTTTCTGACACTAGAACAGATTGGGGAGCAGATTATACTTTATCACAGACAAATGAAATTGCCTTTTAATGTACTACAAACTCTCTCCTGATTGGTCAAATTTTGCATATGATGTGGTGTTTTTAGGCCCAAATAATAAATCTTAGTGGCCCAGAAACCAAATTTCATTCCACTTTTTGTCATACAAATATTTCCTGACCTATCAGCTGCAAAATTCAATCTTGCAAATATTGTAAAATTCTGTATTCCCAAATTACCACGATGGTTATTAAAATCTCTCAAAGTAATATTTGATTTTTGAGATTCCAGAAGTCCTCTACAAATTATCTCAATTTCAAGGGTAAAGTCATGAAATCAGAGACACATATTATGGTTCTATGTCCCCATATATTATGGTTCAAAAGATGGAGACAAGGTTCGAGCTGTTGTTGCAAGAGTCCATGGCACCATCACAAGCCAGTTTCTGGATAAATCCTGTTGGCTGCCTTAATGTGACTAAGTCACAATGGTATTACAGGTAAAGAAAGGACAAATAAACCAGCAGAACTTCCCAGCAGTTACCAATTTCAAATCAGCAGGTTCTTCTTACTTGGAAAAATATGTGGAATGAAACTTCCACAAACTTCAGAACATGAAACCCATCAATGGAGATTAGCATCCCTCATGTAGAACAACCCCTCTCCGTACACACATGTACACTCCTTTCTGACACTTATATTTACTCTCCTCACACAAGAGCACAGTCCCACTCTCAAACTAAAGCACACTCCTTACATTATGATTATACACTAGTACACTCAGCCCCTCAGACACTAGTACTGACCTTCCCACAGACACCATTACTCCCCTCTCCACTGACTCTATTACACTACATCCTCAAACACCAGTACACTCCAATCAGGTACAAATTCACCCTCCCCTTACACACTAGTACACTCCTTCTCTCAGACAATAGTACACTCCACTTGTATGACACAAATATACCTCACTCTTCCCCTCAGAAACCATTACTCTACTTCCCTCATATTCTAGTACGCTACTCCCCTCAGACACCAGTATAATTCTTCCCTCAAAAACTAGTAATCTTCTCCCTTAAGAAACCAGTGCAGTTCTTTTCTCAGAAACCAGTAAAACACACCTTTGCACACTTTATACACTTCTCCATGTTACAGCTGAAATGATTACCAAGTTTTCCTATTTGAATATTCATTTAATGCATTTGGATAGTGTTCATTTATTTATCAGTGTTAAATAAGGCTGCCAAATTCATCTATTCTTTCTTGTCTACTTTGCTATTTACGAACACACACACACATGCACACATACACACACACACACACAACTGCCAATCCACATTGAAAACATGGAACTCTGTGACCTAATTCTAGCTAAATGACATTTTAGATGTGTTGGTTTAATGTTTGTTGGATTCAGACCAAACTTTGAATGAATGCAGTTGTTGTTTTTATAGTTATCTTGAAACTTGGTATGACATAAAACATTCCTTTAGCCCTGAAGATGGACAATAGTTATTTGGTGTTTTGTTTTCTGATTTTTGTGACATTTTTAACACATTATTGGCTGTATCAAGCTGCAGAAATGGGAGCCTAAGTGTTTTTCCCAAGGACATTCCAAAGCAGCCAACCCAGGTTGGCCAGGGCAGGTATAAAACCCACTACCTTTGGATCATGAGCAAGACATACTAACAATGAAACAACTATGGCTCCCTTTGGACAAAAGGTGAAGAAGGTCAGAAACTCTTGTTAGTATGGTAAATAAAGGCTTTGTTGACATTATTCAATACCGTGTTGACATTGATATGACCCCTATTCTATACATATTGTCATTGATATGACCTGTTCTGTACTATGTTGACATTGATATGACATGTATTCTATACCATATTAATATGACACCTGTTCTGTACCATGTTGACATTGATTTGACCTCTATTCTATACCATGTTGATATTGATATGACCTCTATTATATACATGTTGTCATTGATATGACCCGTATTCTATACCATGTTGACATTGATTTTATGCCTATTCTATACCATGTTGATATTGATATGACACCGTTCTGTACCATGTTGATATTGTTATGACCCCGTTCTGTACCATGTTGACGTTGATATGACCCCTGTTCTATACCATGTTGACATTGATATGACCTATAATCTACACCATGTTGACATTAATATGACCCCTATTCTATACCATGTTGACATTGATATGACCCCTATTCTATACCATGTTGATATTGATATGACCCCTATTCTATGCCATGTTGACATTGATTGACCATCTATTTTATACTATGTTGACTTTGATTTGAACCCTATTCTATACCATGTTGACATTGATATGACCCCTATTCTATACCATGTTGATATTGATATGACCCCTATTTTATGCCATGTTGACATTGATTGACCATCTATTTTATACTATGTTGACTTTGATTTGAACCCTATTCTATACCATGTTGACATTGATATGACCCCTATTCTATACCATGTTGATATTGATATGACCCCATTCTGTACCATGTTGACATTGATATGACCTCTATTCTATACCATGTTGACATTGATTTAAACCCGTATTCTATACCATGTTGACATTGATATGACCCCTATTCTATACCATGTTGATATTGATATGACCCCTATTCTATACCATATTGACATTGATATGACCCCTGTTCTATATGATGTTGATATTGATATGACCCCTATTCTATACTACGTTGACATTGATTTGAACCCTGTTCTATACATGTTGTCATTGATATGACCCCTATTCTATACCATGTTGACATTGATTGACCATCTATTTTATACCATATTGATATTGATATGAACCCTATTCTATACATGTTGTCATTGATATGACCATATTCTATACCATACAATGTTGACATTGATTTGAACCCTATTCTATAACATTTTCTTTTCAAATTGCCATATTACATGTTATTTTATCAAGAGCACCTGAGTGACAGTAAACAGACAGAGAAATGCTGTGAGCAATGTGACTGTTTAGAATTTGGACAGGATTTACCCTTTGAGTGGTAGTTTGAATTTCAGGTGGCTTAGCACGTGTGAAGTTATTACCTTGTAAAAGAATTCAGCCTTACATACTTTTCATTTTGCCTTGTTTGTTTTGTTTGTAAAATGCTTCCACATGTGCAGTGTAAAGAATCAAATATTTACTAAGAATATTCAAAAGAAAGCATCCTGATTAAAATGTTTGGTTATTTGTTTTAGCTCCACTCCACTCCCTGTACTTAGAGATCCACAATTATATTTTCCACAGTCTGATCCATTCCCTTGAAGCATTACATACAGTTCCACTCCCTGTACACCATTATATTTTCTGTTTAGTCCTTTCACTTGACACATTAATTACAGCTCCACTCCTTGTACTTAGATATCCATGTTTATATTTTCCACAGTCTAGTCCTTTCCCATTAAGAATCAATTACAGCTCCACTCCCTGTATTTAGAGATCTACCCTTATTATTTTCCACAGTCTGATCCTTTTTCTCTTGAAGCATTAATTACAGCTTCACTTGCTGTACGTAGAGATCCACCCTTATATTTCCACTGTCTAGTCCTTTCCCTCGAATTATTAATAAGTACAGTTCCATTCCCTGTAGTTAGAGATCCACCCTTATATTTTCCACAGTATAGTCCTTTCCCATGAAGCATTACTTACAGCTCCACTCCCTGGACTTAGATATCTACCCTTATATTTTCTTCAGTCTGGTCCTTTTCCTTTTAGCATTACTTACACATAGCTAGCAGCATCAATAAATAAAGAGTTGGTCACAGCTTCAAAGACAGGAAACTTTGTGATGAATTTAACAAGAATTGAGAGTGCATATCTGCCATTCAGAAATTTAACTAGGAACCTCCTTCACAAAGTCAAGGCTACATGCTACTTGACCTAAAGGTCATGGCGGTCTAAGCTTATAACATGTACTCAGATGTGATGATTTCATTTTCATTTGATTGAGGTTGCACAAATGGAAGAACTTACTGCAAAACTTAACAAATTTTAGAAGTCACCATTGGATTTTTGATGAACGCAGTTGTAGTCAAAACAAAATTATTCAGGCCTTGAAATCATAAAACTTCTAAGACCAAGTTTGAGCCTGTGAATTTGATTGAGAGTGAAAAGTCAATCTCAGACTCAAGCTTAGTTTTATGATATCTGGGCCAGGTTTTAAAGAGAGTACATCTAGAAGTCTCATTTCTTTTTCTGACAGAGAGTACTTTTTGAAGTCCGATTTCTTTTTATTAATGAGAGTACTTTTAGACATCCCATTTCTTTTTATCAAGGTATGTAAAAAAAATAGGAAATTTAGTTTGTTTGCTTATTACTTATTTCAACATTAGAATTTGTTTTCCAGACAAAAGATGCACAGAGTTTTACAATCTCATGAGTAGGTCCAGTGGAGAAATTCGCAAATCATGTGAAGGAAGAATTTGTGAATGCCTTGAAGGTTAGCACAGCACATGTGAACTTAAACGTTTATTTCAGGCAATAAGTCAGCACTGTAATTGATCACTTCAAATAAATTACTCTGCTTTAATGTTGAAACCTCTGAAACTTGACATTTAAGATAATCTACACATTATTTATGTTTTCCTATTCTGGATTGCACTTCATGTATGATAAAGACATTGACAAACAGTTGCCATCTTTGCTTCCCTCCAGAGATGTCATATGGCAGATAACTCTCCCATATAATTCCAGGATGCAATGAATAATATAAAGATTTTAATAATACATGAAAGAATATTTCTTAGAAAGTCCAAATTGATGTATAAAGTATCCAGAAAAGCCATTCCTGTCTATCTAAGCAATATCTTTCACCAAAGAGATGTTGATGATACTCCAAATTTAAGGTCCATAAGAAGCAAAAATTACATAATACCAAGGCCAAATAAGGAATTGTTTAAAAAAAGTTGTCAATATACTGGTCCTCTGGTATGGAACAACATTCCCAGTGATATAAGGCAGCTCCTAGTATTTCTTCTTTTCTTAATCATTGTCTCAAATGGATGAAATCTTTAAACAATTGAACAGTTCTAGTACAATAAATACTGCCTGCTTTTCTGTAACTTTGCTTCATTTTCACAGTTGAAGTTTTCAATGTAGGATGATATTTTATATTTTATATATGTTTATGTTTTCACAGATGCCTGTGCATGTGTTCCAGGCTTGATAATTTTATTTTTAAAATCAATTATTTAGTGTCAGGTCAGATTCTACACATTATGTTGTATATACTGTATATATTGTACATAACAAATAGAAGGCCTCAATGTAGATTAGTTCTGTAACTAATATGAGTTACCTTCTCTAAATAAAGTCTTTATTGCTATTATTATTATTACAGTGTTCATATCACATTTTTATGGAACATCACCTGTAGGTAGAGGCAGAGTTGTATTATTTTTGGACACTGTAGATCTAGGCATCAGATCACTGTAGTCAAAGTGTGATTCTCCTGTCCACATCAAATGTCCAGTGTCCTCAGAAAATTTTCATCAAGTAAGTCAACTATACTTTTACAAGGTCAAGCAGTGAAAGGTCAGGGTTACTGGCACCAGCATTTAATTTTTGGTTATATGATGGTCATAACGTTTGTGATGGCCTGTTGTTGGTCATGCATCAGTTCATTAACATATGTTTGTTACTCTTCCTACACTATTTAGATTACCTTGAAACCTGATACACATTCCTCCCAATGACTAGTTTGTTCCTAAGTGCAAATGGTACAGCTCAGATAGCCAATATTGCTATTACAGCAGCCATCTTGAAGATCTTGTTACTGCTTCTCCTCCTGAACAGATGGTCATGTCAGCATGGGATATTCACTAAAAGATCCCTTGTGATGTGTATTCGGTCCTAAATTGTTGTCGTTGTTGTTGTTATAGGGTTTAATGCCATTTTTCAGCACAAGATAGGCTATACATGGCCACCAGTATACTTGGTGGAGGAAGAACCCTGGAAAAGATTAGGAAGAACCATGGACCCACGAGAAGCTACTGGCAGGCTTTCTCACGTACCATCGTTAGCCGAGGCTGAGACTCAAACTCATGCAGACAGAGGTGAGATGGCAGTGATTCATAATGGTGAGTGCTTTAGACCACTTGGCCACTCTGGCTCCCCCTAAATTGTTGTCAATCTGACCATCATTATGACCACCATAACAACTATGTTGAAAATTTATGATCACAATTCCTCCTTGATGGATGGCCATTTGGGGAAAGAGTTTTCACCAAAACATTTCTTGTGATGTCCAGTTGGTCCAAAATGAAAATGGCGCCAACCTGCCAACACTTATGGCCACCATGGCAACCATCTTGAAAATGTTATTATCTCTGTTTCTAAAGAAAACTCATTGACACAAGGTTTTCAACCAGAAGACTACATATTGTATCTAGTCAGTCCAAAATGAAAGTGATTGCTGATTCATTCACCATCAAAAAATATTGTTAGTATTACTCCATCTGAATGGATGGTCATATTGACATGAGGTTTTCATCAAAAGACTTCTTATGATATCTAATTGGTCCTAAACTGTAAACAGTGCTGATCTGATGTTCATTCTTTTCACCAGAATGGCCTTCTTGAAAATTCTGTTATGGCTTCTCCTTCTGAATGAATGGTCATATTGGCATCGAGTTTCACCAGAAGACTTTGTCTCAACAGATGTTAAGATGATTCAGATGATGAGCTGATTTAGCTTGTATTTCTACGAGCTATTGCCCAAGTTTGACTTAAAATATTCATCTTACTGAATTGTGAAAGCTATAGAATTTACACTTTCTGTTTGGTTTCAATCTAATTCACTGTGAAAGTTCATCTTTAGAAAAGCTCTGATGAGTTTGTTGATGACCAGAGTTATGGCCCTTGGACAACTTAGAAAAGCCTTCTGAGATGTAAACACTCTAGAATTCACATATTTGAATATTTGATTTAAACCAAATTGGCTGTCTGGTTTCATTTTGTCAAGTTCAGATGACTTTGATAATAGGTCAGGTTTTGACTATTTTATGGTGTTTTGGCTTTTAAACAACTTAGAACAGAAATCTCACTTGAATGTGAATTCTCCATTTATCTTTCATATGAACCAAATTTACTGTGTAAGTTTCATCTTAACAAATTCTAATATGACTGATGACAATCAGATTTTTTACTATTTTACAGAGCTATGACTCTACATTTTGGAATAGGCATCCCTGTGGCGTGTGAATACAATGGTAGTCACATTTATTGTTGGAATTCAACCACATTTGCAAATGATGCTCTTCTCAACAAGGTCTCAGATGAGCGCAGTGATGGCCAGATTTTGTCAGTAGATTTTAGAGTTATCTCTTGACTTACTTGGAATAGCCATACATCATATGTTTTTTGAACACTTGAGCATTTACATTGTTTTGTTAATTTCAGTCAGATTTTTGGGTAAGTTTTGTCTGCACAAAGTGTAAACACATTTTGATGATCTGCAGGTTTTGAACATGTTTTTCAAAGTTCTGGCCCAGGGTAGACTTATAATAACTTAATGTCTTGTGAAAACAAGCATTCACAGTTTTTCTTTTAATCATATTAGCTAGAAGCTTCAAATTAGCAGGATCTTAGATGATATTGATTTCAACAACAAAAATTGGTTCATGTTTTACTGTTATTGCATTTTACTGAATCTACCCAGTTCCCAATACACCAGCCAGTGGACAGTGCCTATTAGTGACAACTTTTTGTAAAAAGGCAAATATGATATAATAAAATTAGAAAAAGGGACCATAAACATTGTCCTTTATTGGCATGTGTTCTTCATAAAGAGGGACACAAAAGGGACCATAAACATTGTTTTTTATTGGTATATGTTCTTGATAAAGAGGGAGACAAAAGGGACCATAAACATTGTCCATTATTGGTATGTGTTCTTGATAAAGAGGGTGACAAAAAGGATCATAAACATTGTTCTTTATTGGTATGTGTTCTTGATATAGAGGGAGACAAAAGGGACCATAAACATTGTTCTTTATTGGTATGTGTTCTTGATAAAGAGGGACACAAAAGGGACCATAAACACTGTTCTTTATTGGGGGGTGCATGGCCAAGGCCTGACGTCCCGCTTGCCAAAGGAAAGTGAAGCGTCTCTCATAGCCTCTCCTTCCCAGGTGTAGTGATCACCGCAGGACCACTGTCTCGCTCTGCGGGCCGGGAGGTTACTTGCATATGGCCTCTCCTACACTATTGTGTCCACACCAGCACCTTCACATGGTGCCCCCTGTTTTAACAGAGCCTGCTGTGTGGCGCGACCGAGTACCTGGCGGTATAACTGGGTGGGCAGACTGGGCTCATTAGCCTTGGCAGGCAACCAGTCTAAGAGAAGGGAAACTCTGACCCCAAACCCGGGCAGATGAAGCTCGTTAGCTTTGTCAGGCAGTTCATCTAGGAGAAGGAAACTCTGATTCAAAACCAACAAAGTCCCATCCATTGGATTATGGCTCCACTGCCTTGTGGATATCTTCGGGAGAAGGAAAGGCTACTGAAGTAAACCCAGACAGAAAATCAGGAGTGGGCCCCTAAGGCAGCTGGGGGTCGACTACGACCTCCTTCCGGCAGCTCCTGCATCCAAACTGGTGCCAAATGTCATGCTCAGCATTCCTTTGGACCCCACCAGCAAGGACGAGAGGGGGATCCTGACGTCTGGACAGCCCAGGATCTCCATACTCCATGCCCAGGCTTGCGCCCTAGAGAGGACACTCCAGTCTCGCTACTGAGTGAGGAAACAACACGGAAGCTGACAGTTTACGGGTTATAAGTCCCACCCGATTGGCGTAGGGAAGGAGCGCCACGGGTCAGCTTTCACGGTGGGAGGGATCATAGAGTCCCACTGGCCAACTATCGCCCGCCTCAAGCCGGGCAGCCCCGGTCAATAAGGTGTTGACCCGCCATCGTCTGCCTGCTCCAGTGGGTGTCTGGAGCTCAGTCTGTTGTTCAGCATGACAAGCAGATGGTAATTCCACACCAGACAAAAGAAACAAGAAACCAATAAAGAAGACTCCAGCTCTTCGATTTGCAAGCTGGAATGTGTGCATCATGTGTACAGGCATCTCCGACGACCTCAGAGAAGTGGACGACACCAGAAAGACGGCCATCATCGATAGAGAACTCACCAGACTAAATATCAGCATAGCTGCCCTCCAGGAAACCAGGCTCGCCTCTAGTGGCTCCCTCAGAGAGGAAAACTACACCTCCTTCTGGAAGGGTCGAGAACCTGAGGAGCCCCGTCAGCACGGAGTGGGCTTTGCCATCAAAAACAATCTCCTGGCCTCGGTTGAACCTCCCACAGCGGGCACTGAGCATCTCTTGTCCATCCGCCTTACCACTGCTTCAGGTCCTGTCAACATCATCAGTGTCTAAGCCCCAACCCTCACGTCATCAGAAGACGTGAAGGATCAGTTCTATGGGCAGCTGGACGAACAGATCAAAGGATGCCCCCAAAATGAACCACTATTCCTCCTCGGCGACTTTAATGCCAGAGTAGGTGCGAACCACGAGTCATGGCCTACCTGCCTCGGATATCATGGCACTGGAAAGACCAACGAAAACGGCCAGAGACTGCTGGAGCTATGCACCTACCACAGCCTGTGCATCACAAACACCTTCTTCAAGTGTAAGCCACAACACAAAGTGTCATGGAAACACCCCAGATCTCATCACTGGCACCAACTCGACTTGGTCATCACCAGGCGCTCTGCCCTTAACAGCGTCCTCTCCACCAGAACCTACCACAGTGCAGACTGTGACTCCGACCATGCCCTTGTGATCAGCAGAGTACGACTACAGCCACACACGCTACACCGCTCAAAACCAAAAGGACGTCCTCGCATAAACACTGCACAGATGTCAGTCCCTGCCAAGGTGGAGGAGTATGTGTCTGCCCTGAACAAGGCTCTCCAGGACCTGCCTGAGTATGACGCTACAGCCAAGTGGAACGTCATGAAGGGTGCCATCTACAATACAGCTATGTCAACGTTTGGCAAGAAGGAACGACCCAGCCAGGACTGGTTCAATGCACACCTATCAAGGATGGAACCACAAATAGAGGAGAAACGAAAAGCCTTCATAGCTTACAAAAAATGCCCTAATGAACGGACGCTTGCTGCTCTCAGATGTGCACGAAGTAACACCCAACGCATTGCTAGACAGTGTGCGAACGAGTACTGGCAACAACTGTGTGAAGGGATCCAGCACAGTGCCGAGTCCGGACACATCCAAGGTATGTACAGTGGCATCAAGAAGGCTCTAGGCCCTACAGTGAAAGGGGTCACTCCCCTGAAATCCCTGGCGGGAGAGAAGATCACAGACCGTGGGCAACAGATGGCCAGATGGGTGGAGCACTACTCAGAACTATACTCCCGAGAAACGTCAGTCACTGATGCAGCCTTCAGCAGCATAAAGAATGTGCCCACCATGGAAGAGCTCCACAAAGTGCCAACCTTAGAGGAGCTCAGCAAAGCAATCGACTGCCTTCCAAACGACAAAGCACCAGTTAGTGACAGCATCCCGCCCGAAGCTATCAAACGTGGAAAACCAGCATTGATTAAACCACTGCACAAGCTGCTTTGCCGCTGCTGGGAGGAAGGAGTAGTCCCCCAAGACATGCGTGATGCCACAATTGTGACCCTTTACAAAAACAAGGGCGACCGCAGTGACTAATAATTACAGAGGGATCTCGCTCTTGAGTATTGTTGGTAAAGTGTACGCCCGCATCATACTCAACAGGCTGCAGTTGCTGGCAGACCGTGTGTACCTGGAATCACAGTGCGGCTTCAGAGCAGGCAGGTCGACGACAGACATGATCTTCTCCCTACGACAACTCCAAGAGAAGAGCAGAGAGCAAGGTCAACCACTCTACATGATGTTCATCGACCTCACCAAGGCCTTTGACTTGGTCAGCAGGAAGGGCAGTTTTGAACTTCTGAGTAAGACTGGTTGCCCCCCAAAACTCCTCAGCATGATAATCTCTTTCCATGCAGATATGAAGGGAACAGTCCTGTATGATGGATCCTCCTCAACTTCCTTCCCAATTAATAGTGGTGTGAAGCAGGGCTGCGTGCTGGCACCAACACTTTTTGGGATCTTCTTCTCCCTGCTCCTGTCCTACGCCTTCGAGACGTCCACGGATGGCATATATCTACACACCAGGTCCGATGGGAGGCTGTTCAACCTGGCACGACTGCGCTTAGAGACCAAAGTGAGAGCTGTGCTCATCAGGGAGATGCTTTTTGCAGATGACGCAGCTCTTGTGGCCCACACCGATGAAGCCCTCCAGAGACTGGGAGACCGTTTTGCTGTTGCCTGCACGCAGTTTGGTCTCACCATCAGCTTGGAAAAAACAAATGTCAGCGTGCAAGATACCACCATTGCCCCTTGAATCAAAATCAACGGTGTCACCCTGGAAGCAGTCAACAACTTTACCTACCTAGGGTCAACCATCAGCAACACTCTCTCGATTGATACGGAGCTGGACAGAAGGCTTGGAAAGGCAGACACCATCATGGCTCGATTAACAAAGAGGGTTTGGGAAAACAACGCGCTGACAGAGCACACCAAGGTTCAAGTCTACCAGGCCTGCGTTCTCAGCACCCTTCTATATGGAAGTGAGACCTGGAGTACCTACATGAGGCAAGAACGCCGGCTCAACTCCTTCCATATACGGTACCTAAAACGTATCCTGAAATTCAGCTGGCAAGACCGTGTTCCACACAGCGAGATCCTGCAGCATGCAAGTACCCCCAGCATGTACTCCTGCTAATTAAACGCTGCCTTCGATGGCTGGGTCACGTCCGACGCATGGAGGATGGAAGGCTGCCAAAGGACATCTTATATGGACAGCTGGCCACTGGCATGAGAAAAGTCGGACGCCCCTCACTCCATTTCAAAGATGTGTGCAAGAGGGACATGAAGGCATGCAACATTTCACCCGATGGCTGGGAAGAGCTGGCTGAGGACCGAGGCACCTGGAGACTGATGGTAAACAATGGCATATCAGTCGCTGATGCGAGGAGAGGCCAGTTGGCGGCAGAGAAACGTAAGAGAAAGAAGAACGCAACAGCAACCACAGTAACGCAGACTTCCCAGTATGTCTGCACCAACGGCAGTAGGGACTGTCACTCACGTATAGGCCTGCACAGCCACAGCAGATGATGCCAACAGAGACAGACAACACCCCAAGGGCACTATTCGCATGGTCTTTCTAGACCGAGTCGCCAATGATGATGATATGTTCTTGATAAAGAGGGAGACAAAAGGGACCATAAACATTGTTATTTAATGGTGTATGTTCTTGATGTAGAGGGAGACAGGGAGACAGAGGTAGTTCCTGTTTAGACACAAGCACAACAACAAAATAATATCTTCATTGACCATCCAAGCTCCATTTGGGAAAAATTGCAAAATGTGTTTCTATGTGTTGAAAAAATTCAGGTCATTTATTATTTATGAATGAAGCTTACAAAACAAAATAAGAAGAAGAAGAATAACGTCTTTATTTCAAGAGGGCAACTCAATTAGTTAAATACAACTTATCACCCTTGAGGCCCTCTACAATAATACACACACACACACATATATCTATCTATCTATATATATATATATATATATATATATATATATATATATATATATATATATATATATATATGTACATAGAGATAGATAGGTAGATAGATAGATTATTTTTATAATTATTTTTCTTCATACAGATTGTTTTCTTTATGAACTATTTAAGTAAGCACAGTTATAAATACATACTAAAATACATTATTAAAGTAGGAGGATTTAACTGCATATTATATAAAAAAATGTCATCTCTTCAATAACTATGTTTTGAAAATGACTTCATGTGTACATAGCAGTTAATGATTACATCTGATTAGATATATCTTTTGCCTACTCTATAAAAATGTGGCATGCGGTTAAGTTTACATCATTATTGTACTGTTTCCTAAACAACATTCAAGACATTTTACCCTCTTTTATAAATACGCTGATATAAAAGATTCACAATAAGCAAGTGGTAAGTTTGAAGAGTAACACTGTCATAAATCCAGAAACTCAAACCTGAACTTATATTTTCAGGTTTGTTTGTTAATAATTGTAGGTTAGAAATAGTGAATGTACATTTTTAAAGGATTTAACATAACAAGGCTGTAATGTTACTTTTTGTGTCATTTTAAAGATTTGATTACACATCACTGGCTTACATTTAGTGTATCTGCTATCTCTATAATTCTCTTTCATATTCAGGGACATGTCCCAAGTGTTACGAAGAGGAAAAAGGATCAATTAAAGGGATTGACAAAATACCTTTCGGTTATATGATGGACAAGGCATGTGATCAATCCCAAGCTGATTACAGTAAGTACCTGTAAATGTTGCCAACATCAGATCCAGTTGTGTTCAAATAGATGATTACAGTAAGTACCTGTAAATGTTGCCAACATTAGATCCAATATTGTTCAAATGGATGATCACAGTAAGTACCTGTAAATGTTGCCTGCATCAGTCCCAAGTGTGTAGAAATATATGCCTCTCACATCTTCCACCATATGGCATGTCACACAGAAAGTATACTTTTGGACTTCCAAACCCATGGACACTGCAGGCATTTCTGTGAAATAATTTCTCAAATTGCATTAGTGATGAAATGATTAGGGAGGGTACTTATTGTCCACCACTGCTACTATAATCTTCTCTCTTTTTAAAGGCTATTTCCCATCTGCTTCAACTTCAAAACAGTGTATTACCAAGATATGAAACAAGTTTGTATGGGACATTGTATCCATTAGAATGCAGAAAAGTTGTTGTTACAGTTACAGCCATTTATTATAAGAGAAAGATTGCAGAGGAGGTAAATGATGAAATTTTTATTAATTGTTCAAGAACAGAGTTTGAAACTTTGACCTCGAAAAGAAGCATGGCAGACAAAATCTGGAAATAATGTTTCTACTAAACCCTTGGTATTTTTCCTTTATCAAAATACATTAAAATAAATATATGGTCACATAAATATTAACAAAAAGTAATATGAATTATAAAGACAGAGTGTCGTTATTAGAGTTGTAGCCATAAAAAAATTTGGCATGCAATAATAGCTTGTTTTTATTGACATTTCTTCCATCTAAGTATTGATCACCAAATTTGTCTTTTACCCTATTAGTCAGCAATTAATATGGATATATTGTAATTAGTTGGCAATTAATATGGATATATTGTAATTAGTCAACAATTAATATGGATATATTGTAATTAGTCAGCAATTAATATGGATATATCATAATTAGTCAGCAATTAATATGGATATATCGTAATTAGTCAGCAATTAATATGGATATATCGTAATTAGTCAGCAATTAATATGTATATATTGTAATTAGTCAGCAATTAATATGTATATATTGTAATTAGTCAGCAATTACTATGGATATATTGTAATTAGTCCGCAATTAATATGGATATATCGTAATTAGTCAGCAATTAATATGGATATATTGTAATTAGTCAGCAATTAATATGGATATATTGTAATTAGTCAGCAATTAATATGGATATATTATAATTAGTCAGCAATTAGTATGGATATATTGTAATGTAAAATTTCCTGCAAAATAATGGCATAGTTCAGGATATATAATTATCTTATCTACACATTACGATAAGTCAGTTAGGTGCATTATATACAATTTAGTTCCTTCCACACGGGTCCATCTAGTCTCAGTCTCCCCTTCACCCCTCCTCATTAGCATCAGAAAAAGCACCTACCACTGTCAAGAAATATATCAGGTTTAGTGTATGCATCTCCCTCTAATTAGTATTATGAGCTATTATTCAAACCTACTTAAATTGTATTTATTTGATTTAAATTTGTGCTGTGTACAATATCAGACAATATCAGATTGTCACCTTTAGTTCGGGTACTATTCACAACTAGATGGCACTATAGGAGAAGACAGTAACAGAATAATGGCTATTGCTTTGTTTTGTCGTCTTTGTGAGTAAATTGGTATAATTTGGTCGTATTTATTTAGTTGCTTTTCATGTACAAGTATTCTTACTTAAATTGATCACTGATGTTTTTATGACAGTTAACCAAAATGTACATCAGGTATGTATGTTTGAAGAACATCTAGATGACTTGACTATACTATCCTGCAGTTGTACAAATATTTAATAATTTTCTAAATTTGAAAATATTTTGGATTGGTATTTTGATCAGCATGTCTACAATGGGGACATATGTATTTTATAAACACATAAAAAGTTGGCCCAAAAATTTTGAATTTGATGTTTTTGATTGTAACTACTGTGCCAGACATTTAAAACTTGGCTGTGTTCACAACAATTTAAAACTAGAATGCACAGGTACTTATAGGGAACATTAAATCTAATCCTGCAGATGTTAAGAATGGGGTTCCACAAGGTTTAATTGTAGGGTTTATTGTTTTTATATTATATATAATTTGCTGTTAAGAATGGGGCTCCACAAGGTTTGATTCTATGGTATATTTTATATATTTTATAAATGATTTGCTGTGGGCTTCCGCAAGGATTAATTATATTGTTTTTATATTATGCATGAGTTCCAGTTAAGCATTGACTTCCACAAGGTTTAATTCTAGGGTCTTTTGTTTTTATATTGTATATGATATGCTACTTCATATTAAGGAGGATCAGTCATAAAATGTGGTATCATTTAACTTTAAAAAAATTGATATTTCTATATAGCTAAGTGGTCAAGCAATCCAAAACTCTTACAAATGTTGCTGTGCATTGTTGTGTGCTACACATGGTTGAGTATATATCCCCTAGTAAGGGTCATTATATAACGGAGTATGGAATAAAGTACCTTGTCACCAATTGTTCATGAAGTTAATACTTGAATGAGTATCTAAAAGTTTTCTAACTTAGCACATATTAAAGATGACAAATGCCTTATAACTAGTACACAAAAAAGTATGCTGGTGTTTTGCTGAGTTAAAAGTTTGGGGGATATTAAAAGTAAATTGCAAAAATAAATAATATAAAAAAAATCCTTTATAGTTAGTAAAGAGACCGACATGATATTCTAATGATTACTTTTGCATGAATTTATTTTGTGTGTGATAATTAATGTTTGATATGTGTACTGGAAACTTCTAAAAGCTTCTTAGGGGTTAATTATATAATCATTGATTACATTGTTTTTTTCCAGTATTCCATGTTAAAATTTTGAAAATCCATGACCAAGGCCCACAAAACAAAGCAGATGCGGAGATGATTAAAGTTATCAAGAAAGGTAGGTTGGTGGAGTTAACAGAGTACATGTTAATGCATGTACAGTATTTGTGTATGTCTGTTGTGCACTGAACAGCCAACAATTTATATCCAAGATCTGATGTTACATGGAAATCCCTCAGGTCAAGATCTACACTGTCTGTAGGTAATACACAGCTATTATACTTCATACATGTAAAACTTATCATTGGTCGAAAGCTCAGATACCAAAATGTGTGGTACTCATTTAACTCGACTGTACTGCATCACTGTCACAAGGCTACTTTACCTGGAAATACTAATTGAAACAATTTCACTGGTTAGTTAGGTAAAATTATCATCATGAAGGTATGTGACATCACAGCATTTAATGAGTATGATTCCATTTTGCCTATCTCTTTCATTGGATACATGTGCTTTATTGGTCATTACCTTGTAGAAATAGTAATTATTTTGTCATATGTTGAGAGATAAATCAGGGAAAGAAAAATTTGGATTTTTATTTACATGATAAATTATGGTTATCCTATCTTATTCAGGCTGGCTGAAAATGTTCAATTCCCACTGTAGTGACTAGTCTTGTCTAGTGTGACATAATTGCACATCTTGATTGTTATGCAATTACATCTGCCAGACGCCATGTTGCCTGATGAATGGCTTGCAATTTGCCTTTCTTGATTTGTTTTCTTTTTTTATGGTTTATTTAGAATAATAAAATTATTAGAACTGGTAGCTTTAGATTTTAAAATGACAATGCAGTAACTATAATACAAGGTTCTAATACAGTAAATACAAAATAGGGAACATGCATAACTAAACAGCACCAACTGGCCCTATGAGTTCCCACTTGACCCCCCAAGACTCATTTTATAGCATTTGTACCGACTGAAAGTTTGTATGACTTGAACAACTTCTTGAATTAAATATAAAAGTATTTTGAGTATTGGATCATTTATTCAGTTTCAGAAAAAATTCACATATTGATAGCAGGTGTGAATATTGGTTGTAAGACATACATAGTATTTTTAGTTCTACTGGTCATTGACCAGATGAACCTATGGCATGATTTGTTGTCCATTGTTCTTAAGTGATTTAGCAGAACAGAAAGTCATATTGACAAGAGATATTTACCAGAGGACATTTTGTGAAGTCTAGTTGGTTCTAAATAAAAACGGTGCTGATCTGATGTTTATTATTTTGGTAACATTGGCAATCTTGAATGTAATGTTATCATTACTTCTCCTGAATTTGAAGGTCATAACAACTTAGAGTTTTCACTGAAAGACTTCTTCTTATGATGTCTGATTGATCATAAATAACAATGGAGATCATCTGATGTCAAGTATGGCTGCCACAATGGCTGTCTTGAAAATCTTTTTATTTGCTGCCACTCCTGAATGAAAATTAATATTGCCATAAGGTTTTCACCAGCAGACTTATGAAGACTATTGGTCCTAAATGAAATTTATGTTGCTTTCCATATCCAATTTGAACACTGCAGTGGCCATCTTGAAAATCTTTCACTACTCCTCCTGAATTAATGTTAGTATTTGTATGGGTTTTTATTACTAAATGATGTCTTATGATGTCTAACTCGGGTTCTGAATTAAAATGGTGTTGCTCAGACAACCAAAAATGCCACTACAGTTGCCATCTTTAAAATCTTGTTATCAATACTCCTGAATGAATGGTCACATCAGTATGGGTCTTTCACTGACTTTTGATATCTAGTTGGTCCTAAATGAAAATGGTGAATGTATAGTATGATCCTGCATCTGGCATTCGTCATCCTTTAGGTTCAACACTGCCAATTTTTAACTTCATAAATGCTTAATTGAGCAATTTAATCCCAGTATACATGGTTTATAAATGCAAATGTAGCTATTTTGTTGACTCGGTGGCTTGTTAGAAAAAAAAAAACTTTCCAGTAATTTTCATAATGATCTGTCAGGAGAGTCATGTCATCATCACTGACTGCAGTAATTTATGAGGAAAAATCTATTTAATTTTAATTTGTGTATGGCCACTATGTGGAACAGTTACAAGCACTCATTCTAAACAGGTGATTTTTATGGTACAGTAAATATTGCATTCATTTATGTGAAAAATGAGATCAATTAAAGTCTACTTTAGCATTCAGATCTTAAAATATGTATTGAAATCCAGTGGATTTGTAATATATCTGAGAGTTAAATTTGATTTGATTAACTAGCGAGTTCTAATGCATTTTGAGTACTTACTTTCAGCTTTGTTCCATCCTTTCGGTGGGGGGGAGATGATTGCATGGCTAAGTGATTTAGGCATTGATACATGAAGCAAGGTGATACAGGTGTTGTTACTTGCAGCATGGGTTTGAGTTCTGCTCAGATGGAATTATAACCTACATGCTTGATCATGTAGTATTGGTGTCATTCTTGACAGTGTTTCAGCCAAAATCTGACATGGGTAGCAAAAATTTTAAACATTTTAAATTGTATCATGTAGTTAATTTTATTAAAAACTTGAAAATTTTCTTTTAAAAATAATTGTAGAAAGTTTCATCAATGTAGGAGAAGAAAATGCCACATGAGGGTCAGAATTTTGCATCATTCATGAGGTTATATGGAGGGTTTGATGCAAAATTTTCCTATCCTACACTGAAGTGAAATGGCATATTGTGAATACTGCTGTAACTTTCAAATGGCAGAACACCCATTGAAAATTTCCTTACTCTAAGATAGAGCATACAAAAATTGAACTAAACTTTCAGTAAAATTTGAACACATTTTAGCCTTCAAAGATTACTGGTTGAATCTACTACGGTAATGGTAATGTCTGAATTGTGTGCTGCAGATACTTTACACAATGATACAAATATGAACAGATTTTGCTACTTTGTGTAAACTAAGCTTGCAGTAGAAAGTCAAACTAGTCGGCAAGGCAGGATAAAAGTCACATGGGAGTCAGGATAGAACTGTCCTGCACCAGTGTTCCACACTGAAAAACATGATCATACATATATAGGAATGTGAACAATCAGAGGGTCTGACTATCTCATACATTATGTAACAGTTTACTTTGTACGTCTTCTCTGGACTGTGAAGAGTCAAAAGGTGTTCAGATATCAGAAGTAATTTTAATTCATTGAGACTTTGAAAATCTAGTCCCAGTCTGACATTAATCCAACAGTCTTCATACATTTTTAACTTCACTAGTCATAGACCAGAATAGCTTATTGGCTGGCCTGATGTATGTCATCAGTCTGCTAAAGTTTCATCTATCAGTTGGTACAAATTTGTTATCATTACTTGCACATAAATTAATCCATTAGCCTAGTTGGTTCCATTTGGACATCCAGTATTGCCAACACAGTGGCCATCCTGAAAATCTTTTTATTGCTATTTCTGCAGAACTTTATATGTTGCTGCAGTGGTCTTTAATGAAAAGAATGCCTATCTGACATGTGATATAACTACCATGGCAGCCATTGCTGCTCCCACTAAATGAAAAGCCATATTGATTTGGGGGTTTGCACCAGAACATTTCTTGTATTTAGTGGTCCTAAATGAAAATAGTGCTGATCTGAATTCCAATATGCCTGCCTTGGCAACCATCTTGAAAATATGTTCACTCTTCCTGGATGGATTGTCGTATCAACATGAGGGTTTTACCAAATGACTTCTTACAATGAAAATGGTGCTGATTTGAATTCCAATATGCCTGCCTTGGCAACCATCTTGAAAATATGTTCACTCTTCCTGGATGGATTGTCGTATAAACATGAGCTTTTCACCAAATGACTTCTTATGATGAAAATGGTGCTGATTTGAATTCCATTATGCCTGCCTTGGCAACCATCTTGAAAATATGTTCACTCTTCCTGGATGGGTTGTCGCATCAACATGAAGTTTTCACAAAAAGTCTTCTTATTATGAAAATGGTGCTGATTTGAATTCCAATCTGCCTGCCTTGACTGCCATTTTCAGTGTTGCATCTAGTACATGCAATTGTGAAAATCTAAAAGAGTATATAACATTTTGCATAATCTGAATCTGTGTGGGCTTAAACTAAGAATTTGGCTTTTCCTGTATTATGTGTGTTTTACTCCCCAGAAATACAGAATTTGGCATTTCCATGTATCATGTGTGTTTTACTCCCCAGAAATACAGAATTTGGCATTTCCATGTATTATTTGTGTTTTACTCCCCAGAAATACAGAAAATGTGTTTTGTTCCTGTACAGTAAGACAGAGTTGCTATTGTGGACTGTTGAATTACATCATTGGTTGATGTGTGTCACAAGTGGAAATTTGTTTGAGTATTACACAGCTTAGAGCCTGCTTGCTTGCTTCACTCATGCTATACTGACCCTAAAGTCTTTCATTTTGATCAAGGTAAATCCAATCTTAATCAAACGGATGCATTTTTCAAGATCTGTTGACTGCCTTTTCAGTTGGTCAAAGAATGATGGTAGCTGAGGAATGCCAAATTTTGCTGAACTAAAGTTTGAGTTTCTTTAATGAAACAATCAAACATTCATATACACCCCTAGGTTGAGTTTATTTAAGGAAATAAATCAACGATATTAATTTACACCCTCCTCTTTAGCTGATTTCAGAATTCCTCATAATCGTACTCAAAGCTGTACAACTGTCAACATGGGCTGGCAACTATGTGAGATATTTGGCTTTTCATTCCCTGTCTATCATGTCAGAACGGAGCTACACAGCATTGATTGTTTTGGCAGTATCATGTAACACCCACCCCCACATATGATACATCATGATCAACATCTTACATTGTTGAACTATAATTTATGTAGACATTAATTATAGCTAATGTGGCTGTAACAAGATAACCAGGATAAGGTCAGATTTATAATGAAACACTAGTGATGGTTGATACAAACACGATGTTTATTGATGAATGACTCAAATGAAAAAAATGATTATGATTAATATGTGCATGTATAAGATCCAGTTATCGGACAAATAAACACAATCTGCAGGAACCTAATAATTTAGCATTAATGTGAATACAAGTAAATGACCTTACATAGTACAAGGACAAAGGTTAATGATTCACAGTAATTTCACATGACTAAAAGAATGATGTTTTACTCAAATAGTAAAAATTGTGTACTTTACTCATATTGTAAAAATGACATTCATTCAAACAGTGAAAAATGATGTATTTTACTCAGATAGTAAAATGATGTAAAAATGGGACAGATATCATACAGTATATCTTTACAGTCCCAAAACACTGTGTATAACAGACCCCAAAATTAGCCCATGGCTAAAATAATACATGTATGAAGCTTACACAAAATGCTTGGCCCAAAGAATACTGAAAATGAAAGTTATATAAGATTTTATAATGCCTTTCTACAATTTTACAAAAATATTAATCAACTGCACTTTTTCAGGATTGCATTGCAGCTGTAACTGATTTAGAATAAATGATAACATCTGTATATATTAAAGCATTCATTCTTGCTTGGCTCTAATATTTATTTTCATTTTAATTTCCTATTTTGATGCCCCCCCCCCTTCTTTTTTTCAACTTCAAGGGGAAACTGTGCACAAATTTGCTAAATCCTAAGAGTTTTCACCAGAAGACTTATTATGGTGTCTAGCTGGTTCTAAAGGAAAACAATGAATGCTGATCTGACATCTCCATGGCAATTATCTTCAAAATCCTGTTATGACTTATACTGCATGATTTGCCATATATACATGAGTTTCTACCAAAACACTTCTTAAGATGTCTAATTTGTCCTGTACAAAGATGGTACCAATCTAACATTTTGTATGGTATCCATGGTGTCATACTGCTTAAGGAATATCAGAAATGGTTTCAACAATCAGCAAATTGGCAATTACAGTGAAGTAATGATCTTATCTTGGATTCCTAGAGATTGTTTTTGGCCTGTAGATTGCCAGTCCCTTCCGTAACATAGTACATAGAAAATCTGCTTATCCAAAAGAAATCATATTAAGCTGTGCATGCCAATATGATTTATATTAAACCTCAGCCATCAGTAGTTTTACTTGAAGTGAAGTCTAATAGCTGTTAATATTAAAATCCACTATATAAGTATTTGTGTATGGCAAAGGAGATTATAATTCTCATGTATCAACACAAGTTTCTACTATGTATATATATATAGAGAGAGAGAGAGAGAGAGAGAGAGAGGTTTAAGCAAATTTTTCATTCCTGTTTTAATATCAGTCTTTGAGAATCTCTGATCAGTGTTTATAGTTGTGTTCAGATATAATTTGAGAGGAATTATTTATTTATATTATCCATTGGAGTTACAAATGTTCATTGACTTTTTGGACTAAAGCACTACTTACGGATTATTGGGAACTCATTCAAAGACATCTTGTATTATTGAGAACTCATTCAGGTACATCTTGTATTATTGAGAACTCATTCAAATACATCTTATATTATTGAGAACTCATTCAAAGACATCTTGTATTATTGAGAACTCATTCAAATACATCTTGTATTATTGAGAACTCATTCAAAGACATCTTGTATTATTGAGAACTCATTCAAATGCATCTTGTATTATTGAGAACTCATTCAAAGACATCTTGTATTATTGAGAACTCATTCAAATACATCTTGTATTATTGAGAACTCATTCAAAGACATCTTGTATTATTGAGAACTCATTCAAATGCATCTTGTATTATTGAGAACTCATTCAAAGACATCTTGTATTATTGAGAACTCATTCAAATACATCTTGTATTATTGAGAACTCATTCAAAGGCATCTTGTATTATTGAGAACTCATTCAAAGATATCTTGTATTACTGAGAACTCATTCAAAGACATATTGTATTATTGAGAACTCATTCAAATTCATCTTGTATTTTTGAGAACTCATTCAAAGACATCTTGTATTATTGAGAACACATTAAAAGACATCTTGTATTATTGAGAACTCATTCAAAGACATCTTGTATTATTGAGAACTCATTCAAATGCATCTTGTATTATTGAGAACTCATTCAAATGCATCTTGTATTTTTGAGAACTCATTCAAATACATCTTGTATGAGAACTCAAATACATTTTGTATTATTGAGAACTCATTCAAATACATCTTGTATTATTGAGAACTCATTCAAAGACATCTTGTATTATTGAGAACTCATTCAAATGCATCTTGTATTATTGAGAACTCATTCAAAGACATCTTGTATTATTGAGAACTCATTCAAATGCATCTTGTTTTATTGAGAACTCATTCAAATACATCTTGTATTATTGAGAACTCATTCAAATGCATCTTGTATTATTGAGAACTCATTCAAATGCATCTTGTATTTTTGAGAACTCATTCAAAGACATCTTGTATTATCGAGAACTCATTCAAAGACATCTTGTAATATTGAGAACTCATTCAAATACATCTTGTATTATTGAGCACTCATTCAAAGACATCTTGTATTATTGAGAACTCATTCAAATACATCTTGTATTATTGAGAACTCATTCAAATGCATCTTGTATTTTTGAGAACTCATTCAAAGACATCTTGTATTATTGAGAACTCATTCAAAGACATCTTGTATCTTTGAGAACTCATTCAAATACATCTTGTATTATTGAGAACTCATTCAAAGACATCTTGTATTATTGAGAACTCGTTCAAAGACATCTTGTATTATTGAGAACTCATTCAAATACATCTTGTATTATTGAGAACTCATTCAAAGACATCTTGTATTATTGAGAACTCATTCAAAGACATCTTGTATTTTTGAGAACTCATTCAAATACATCTTGTATTAATGAGAACTCGTTCAAAGACATCTTGTATTATTGAGAACTCATTAAAATACATCTTGTATTATTGAGAACTCATTCAAATACGTTACTTTATAGTGGTACATCAGGACTATTGGAGTTAATTTGGAACTTTCTTACTTTTGGACTTGTGATATGACATTTAGTATTATTTGGGATTTATATCACAATACTGTAAGTGTCTCTTAAATTTTCACTTTGTAACTTTGAGGAATAATTTGTTTTTTGAACTTTACTTAAATTGTTGGTTTCACTTCTTTTCTGCTACATATATTAACACCTAGGGTTATAACATCCCCAAATTTAGTCACAATTTCAACATTTTAGCAAAACCACAAAATTTATAGCAATGAAAATGAATGAAACTAGCAGCAATTTCACACTTTATGGGCAAAATTGAGAGTTGGTCATCAAAGGATACTGATGTCTTAATATATAGGTTTCATTCAGTGGTATTAATTATGAATATTAAAGCAAAGTTTCATGTAAAGGGGAGAACTAATTGTTAGCATTCAGTTAACTCAAGATTTATGTCCTTGCAGGAGCAATGATTCATGAGCGTGGTGATACAATCTACTTTGTCTGGGACTCCATTTGCCAGTGCCCCATAATCAAAGAAAATAAGGAATATGTAATCATCGCCAAGGATGGCCCCAAGCATCAGAATGGCATGTAAGTTGATATTTTGAAGAAAAAAAAAATTCTTAAGTTTCACTGTTGCAGATTTAAGTTTACCTCTTTACTTCGATAAATTACATAACATACATTTCAAACAACATCAAAAACTGGTAACATCCCTAAGGTTTGATATATGAGATTATATCCCCAGAAATAGAGATATAATGAAAATTTGTGAGCCAAACACTTTCACTTTCACTGGTTGTGAGGCCAGATGGTCTTATGGTACTGCCCTCATAAGTCTTCATCTTGTTTGACTTCGGACAGATGATGGTTCAGATTCAATCCAATCAGGCATGGAGTAACCATGCATTAAGACCTTTTAATTTTGTACAAACACTTATGAATTGCCATATGGCCACCTTCCATATCTAATTATGTATGCAAATGTTTTAAATTATTTCTTCAGAAAGACCATTCACCTGTTCAGTTTACCAACTTTGTGGGCATTCTTGCATGAAGGCCTTATATCAATTATGGCCCCTGTTGCTTCAAATACAAAAGCCATAACTAATTGCTTGCTATAACTCTGGAGTCCATATTTCTGATTTAATTTTAGTAAAATGGAATATGGGATTATGTCATCAACATGATTGCAATAATGAGTGAGGATTATTGAGGTGATCCTTTATCTGATGGCAGAACATGTTAGCATTCTGGAATCCATATTTCTGATATGATATTGATCAAACTTGGAATATATGCTTCTGTAGTAACAACCTCCAAAGCATTCAGTAATGAGTGAGATATAATGCATACTAATTATATAATCTTGCATCTGATTTGCTGAGCTTGTTACCAGTCTGGAGACCATTTTTGATTTGAATCCAACTTGAAATATATGCTTGTATCATCATGTTGTTGGAAAAATTAGATAATGAGCATGTTACCTCTGGAAGCCATATTTCTAATCCAGTTTTTATAGAACTTGAAATATGGTCTTGTCTTTTCAAAATCTTGGATACGTTTAATAATGAACTATATTTATAAAATAGATAATGCCATATGATGGGCTGATATATTTTCCACTAAGATCGGATTTCAATCAAACTTGGAATTTATCATAAAGATCTCAGAAGAGTTAAATTCAGTGAGGTATCATGCATACTAATGAGGTAATCTTGCATCGTATTTGCTGAACATGTTACCAGTCTGGGGTCTGTATTTTTTGCTAAGCTGCCTGCCTTCTGGCATCTGTTTTAGGTTAAACCATAGAGCATCATAATGGCTACCTGAGTGAGAGCTACCTGAGTTAGTGAACATGCTGTCTACATTTTCAGAATCAGTCTAGTCCCATGCAAACTATGTAATTTAATGAAAACTGAAATTTTAAAACTTCACCTAAGTATATTCAGGAATTTGCATTATACTCAAATGACATGTACTCCCCAAAATGCCTTCATTTTTGGACACTGCTGGACACTGACCACTTCGGATCAGGCTTCTCACTACTTTGTTTTTCGGCATATCTGTTCATTTCAGCTACCAATCATTGGAATATTTCTTATGGAAAATTGTTTTAAAAAGAAATCCATCTCCCTTGCATTTTTATTTAAAAGAAATGTTGGCTTGACTTGCTGTGTGTTAAGACCATACAAAATTGTTACGCATTGTCAATGGGAATTCCCACTTATAGGCTGTAAAACTAATAACAGAACACTTTCATCATTTTATGTAAGGACTACTTTCATTATTATTATTATTGAATTTCTGTTTAAAGGATTGTGACATTGGGATTTCCCTAATTTTCAAAACAGATGGTTCTTGATAAAAAAAACAGGTGGAGAGCTGAATCATAACTAAGGATATGCTCTCCCCCTCAAAAAATTAAATTCAAAGATTCAAAATAGTGTAATTTGTTTTCTTGTGTAGCATTTTCCTCAATAAATTATATAGATTTTTTAACCAGCTATGTTTCATCTGTGTTAGCTGATTGTTTTTTACCCATGGATTGCAAGCCAAAACAGGGTTGCCTTGCAGTTTTGAATGAGTCGCTGATATCAACCTTCATAATTTGAAATTTCATACCCAAACATTTTTTTTAAAACATTTAATGGATGATAAGGCTAACAACACAAACTCAATCTGGGTTTCTGCTAAACACTAATCTAGATGATGAAACAATCAGTGTCAGCATAATAGGCCCAATATTTTGCTGTCTGCCAATGTTTGACAAATCAACATTTTCATGAAGCTCTTTTGTATTTGTACAAATCAAGAAAAACTTTTAAAATCTCTTGATTTTATTATTTTGGTCCCTGCTGTCAAGGAGGAAGAGTAACATAAAAACATTCATCTATGCTTAGAAATCTTTGCATGCATCTAGTCTTTGAACTTAGGCAATAATATAAACATACTCAAGGTTACACAGATGAAGGTGACGTTTCAGCAATTGTACCTAAGTTGCCTTTTTCAGACTTCATGACAGTAGCTGTTCATTGTTAGCTAGGTAAATCATGTTTGTATGAATTCTGACATACCATGTCAGGTGTTCATATGACAATGGTACATTTTGGCATACCATATCAGGTGTTCATATAACAGTGGTACATTTTGACATACCATTTCAGGTGTTTATATAACAGTGGTGCATATTGACATACCATGTTCAGTGTTCATATGACAGGGGTACATTTTGACATACCATGTCAGGTGTTCATATGCCACATGTACATTTTGACATAGCGTGTAAATATTGAGTTTGAGTTCATTTGTTATTTCATCATGTATAAGGTGTTCGATCCCATTGACAGTATTTATATATTCAAGTGTAAATTATGTCATCAGACCCTAGTGATGAATGAATATTGCTAGCTGAATTCATATTGTGATATAGTGCTTTATAGAAGATCATATTGTGAAAAAGTAATATATAATGGATGATATAGTGAAATAGTAATATATAATGGATCATATTGTGAAAAAGTAATGTATAATAGATCATATTGTGAAAAAGTAATATATAATGGATCATATTGTGAAAAAGTAATGTATAATGGATCATATTGTGAAAAAGTAATGTATAATGGATCATATTGTGAAAAAGTAATGTATAATGGATCATATTGTGAAAAAGTAATATATAATGGATCATATTGTGAAAAAGTAATATATAATGGATCATATTGTGAAAAAGTAATATATAATGGATCATACTGTGAAAAAGTAATATATAATGGATCATATTGTGAAAAAATATATAATGGATGATATAGTGAAACAGTAATGTATAATGGATCATATTGTGAAAAAGTAATATATAATGGATGATATAGTGAAACAGTAATGTATAATGGATCATATTGTGAAAAAGTAATATATAATGGATCATATTGTGAAAAAGTAATATATAATGGATCATATTGTGAAAAAATATATAATGGATGATATAGTGAAATAGTAATATATAATGGATCATATTGTGAAAAAGTAATATATAATGGATCATATTGTGATATAGTAATGTATAATGGATCATATTGTGAAATAGTAATATATAATGGATCATATTGTGAAAAAGTAATGTATAATGGATCATTGTGAAAAAGTAATGTATAATGGATCATATTGTGAAAAAGTAATATATAATGGATCATATTGTGAAAAAGTAATGTATAATGGATCATATTGTGATATAGTAATATATAATGGATCATATTGTGAAAAAGTAATGTATAATAGATCATATTGTGAAAAAGTAATGTATAATGGATCATATTGTGAAAAAGTAATATATAATGGATCATATTGTGAAAAAGTAATATATAATGGATCATATTGTGAAAAAATATATAATGGATCATATAGTGAAACAGTAATGTATAATGGATCATATTGTGAAAAAGTAATGTATAATGGATCATATTGTGAAAAAGTAATGTATAATGGATCATATTGTGAAAAAGTAATGTATAATGGATCATATTGTGAAAAAGTAATATATAATGGATCATATTGTGAAAAAATATATAATGGATCATATAGTGAAACAGTAATGTATAATGGATCATATTGTGATATAGTAATGTATAATGGATCATATTGTGATATAGTAATGTATAATGGATCATATTGTGATATAGTAATATATAATGGATCATATTGTGAAATATTAATATATAATGGATCATATTGTGAAATAGTACTGTGTATGATCATCTTGCAATATATAGTGCTATATAGATTATTGTGTTGCAATATACATAAATTCATATTGTGATGTAGTGCAATACACCATATATACTTGTGTATAAGCCCATTCGCGAATAAGCCAACGCCACAAACTGAACAGGTATAAACACTAAAAAATGCATGACCCACGTATCAGCCGACAACTCTGAGACATCATAAGATGCATGCATTAAGTTCTAAATAGATTTATTTAGGCAAACTTATAATAACAAAAAGTACACAATATAATGGCTGTAACAAGGACGGCATGAGTAATCAAAGTACTGCTAAACTGATGGGAAACAAAACTGAATTTACTGTGGTGAGAATTTCAAAAATATTCAGTTCAACAGGTTCTTAAGATTTCTGCTGACTAGGTTAACCATTAAATGCTGATGCTGATGGTGGCTGTGTCCTATATTAGATAGTAACAATGAAACAGGAGACAAGAGCGAGGTCATTTTTGCTAGCCAAGGCTCTAGTGTGTGTCTACAAGTTGGTGGATTATACAGATATTTTAGAGCTTTGTCATATTGACATCATGAGTTGTCTCCCTTAGTATGTAATGCCAACTAACCAATAGTGTGTAACAGCTGAAAATGGTAGAGGCAATTGACTTCAAAGGGACACTTTGTCAGTTTAACATCAAAAGTACGACTATATACCAGAGAGAAGCCATTACACATGTATTTGAGGGAAAGTATGTATTTGTACAAACACGGACTGGCAGTGGAAAATTGCTTATTTATCAATCCATTCCAGTTGTATGCACACTTATCTGGATCTTGTAGGAACAGTTTTCAAATTTGAATAACTTGATTTTGATTGGATGCAGTGGCTTGATGCTGCATCAGATGAAATTCACAGACCCGAAGTATAAAAAATATCTTAATGATCTGCCAAGGTGTAGATAGGTAACACATTGGGACCTTGACTAGCCAAGGTGTAGATAGGTAACACATTGGGACCTTGACTAGCGAAGATGGAGTTTAGTGGATTTGACAATTGAATTAAATCCATCAGTTATGATGTACCTATATTCACTGTAAGCACCAAGAAGTGTTTGCAATTTTAGGGATATTTCAACATGTTGTATGGAAGATTCTCAGTATCTCCAAAAGGAACTGAATTCTGTGAATTAACTGGTGTATGTAAAAACTAAGGTGAACCTTGCAGAATGGTTGGATTAGTGATATTTATTGATGACTGTCTGGTACTGGTTGGTCATTATAGCAGAAAAAGTGTATTGAGAAAATGTGATGAATGCTACCTACCCCTGCCTGATTTATTCTAAGGAACATTTAACAAAGTTTATTCATTTTTTCATTTGCATAAAATTACAGACACCTATTTCCAATATGATGACCTTGTATCACACTGATTCAACATTATGGTCATCATGCTTTACATCTGTAGCTTACACAGCATATCATAATTATTGTAAGGAAAAATAACTATGCTTCTCTGTTTTACAGTTACCTTTTGAGAGATTCTGCAATTGTGTGGGATGATTCTGTCCGACTGAAGAGACAAAAAGTCTCAAGTTTCCTGAGTGACATCTACAGAAAGAGAGGTTGTGGAGTTTAATGAAAACAAGTGCTTGACAAGAATTCGTTTTATGGAGTATTAAACTTATCCTGTATATTTAAATTTAAAGGAGTCTTATAAAATATTTCTTTTCATGATGCAAATAATATTTGTACTATTCTTTGTCTAGATTTGTGGGACAGATTTGCCTAAAATTGTAAGTGGATGAACATGGGTTTGAACAGTAGTTAGACAGTAATGAACGCCCGTGTGCTTCCAGAACGATATACACCTTATCAACATTACAGTCTTTGGCAATCACTTTTAATGGTTAAGAATTGGCATATACATACAGTTAGAAAGAGTGTAATTGTAAAACTGTATGTCAGTTACAATGCGCATGTGTATGATTTTGTTCCTATCCAGATGCTTTTCAGTTCAGTACTGCATACAGAGTTATTAAAATTGCATCAAGTTCAGACTATCAGTTGTTTGAATGCACCACTGCTTTATACTTTTCTTTATTTGCACAAGTCAGTCTTTACATCTGTGCTTTCACATGTCTGTCCATCTGTCCAGGGTAACCCATCTGTCCATATCAAGCCTGGTTAAATTGTAGGAATATTACTATCCAAATTTAGATAATCTGTTAGGATTTTAAGTCCATTTAAATTATTTTTGTATTCTTTACAAGTTTTATTTAGACTTTTGTACTTTTATTAGAACAATAAAGCAGAAACCACAAAAATTAGTAAATGAAATTCATTTCCTGCTACTGTTGCTTTGTTTTCCTTTATTGTTATTGGGACAATAAGGTCCCAGTCCAAGCTAAATATTCCTTCCAAACATTGTCGCAGTCTGATTCATTAGTTATAGCCTTTATACGTAATGTCTTTTTCCATCAAATATACTGGGAATTCATGCATGTAATGGTGCTCAATGAATTTTACCTTTGCTGCTGTCTTAAACCTTTCATTCCTTGAGACCTGTGCCCATGCCTTTGTGTGCAGAGGATACCAGGATTTTTCATATTGTGGAGAGGCTTTATGTGCCCCACTCTTATTCAGATATTCTGCACCTCCCCACTCTGCGAGGGTTTGGGAGCTAGCACAGAAGTTTTCAAGGCCAAGAAACTGCCAGACAGCAAAAGGAGTGGTCTGTCCCCTTTTTCTATGCTTCACTCACTGTTTTCCATCTCTGGTTATCTGATTCATGCACTTGCTTGGCCCCTTAAATCCTCATCTCCCCTCTTGAACTCAACTGTTTCCAAAGTGTGGATAACAGCTGGGACCTGGGCTCATCTCAGATTGAAATCATGGGAAACCATCATGCTAAAGCCTCAAACTCTCGTGATAATAGCCTCTCATGCTGATCTCATTTTATCTGTTTACTTCAGTGTATTGGAGAAGAAATCATTATTTTCAGTGACTCTTCAGCAACTGCCGACTGTGTCAAAGACATTGAGAATGCATTGTCCATGTCAGTGGTGCTTTCTGCTAATGTTATCCACCTCTGCAGGGATGCCAGCATGGAAACATCAATAGGTCTTGCTTGACCACAACAACAATCTATTGAGGGTAGCACCACTTACTATGGTGATGCTTTTCGTAGGTCTCGCACCCTCAAGAGCATTGCAAGATTTGAGTGACCAGAAACAATGCTCCCTGGCTGCAACTCTAGGCTTGTTAACCAGCCATCCATGAAGAAGCACACTCACCCTGATTGGCTGATGGTACCTACTACTAAATATTTCAGGCAAGGTCAGCATCAAAAGCCATAGAAACAGCCCCAAATTCAAAATCTCTCCTGCCCATCTTTGACTTGAAGAGAATGGTCATAGAGTCCAAGGAAGGAAGGAGAGAGGCAGTTGGCCTTAGGCAGTCATGCCCTCTTCTGCATCTTCCTCTTGCCATTGTCTCAGTAGGTACACAACTTGCCCTCTTTCAGAGCCTTGTTTGGGCATTATGGACAGTTGGTTGATCCTTTCCACCTTTAATGAAGGTTACCAGCTGTGTTAATGGGAACATCCCTCCCAATTGTGGACCCACATCTTGTTTCATAAGTGCCAACTGGTTCATCCTTGTGTAGAAGGCTGCAGCTGAGAGGGTATCAAACAGCCAAACTCTAGGTGTCTGTTCCTGGATCTTTTGGTGCTAAGAAAACTTGGAAAGTTTCAACTTATAACTGACCTTTCTGCCCGAAACACATTCCTTTATGAAGAAATGGAGACTACTGCCTCAGTCAGAAATGCCATTATGCTGTAAAACTGGGCTGTCTCCATAGAACTACAGAATGGATGCCTTCACAACACCATTGTCCTGCCTTACAGGAAATACCTATGCTTTTGTCTTAATTATGAGATGTTTCAATTTGAAGCTCTTTCATTTGGCCTTGATCCCACCACCAGAACCTTTCTGAGGTCTTTAGGGGTAACCCTCTTATAGTATTTTGATGACTGGTTGGTGCACAACATCCTCTGAGATAATCTCCTGAAATGCTTATCCCACCGTGTGTTGATGGTGACTTATCTGGATCTTACCCCCAGCCAAGAAAAGTTGGATCACATCTCCTCCTTTGGATTTCATGTATGTGCAGATGAATTTCCTCACAATCAAGGGAGAGTTCTTGTTTCACCAGACAGGATTGCTTAGATTATGTGACCCATAGTGAATGTTATGGCCAAGAATTCAATGTCAACAAACATTTACCTTTCTGTCTCTTCAGAACTCTGAACATGGCTGCTGAATTAGATTCCCTAGGGAGGTTGCACTTGTGCTCTATATAGTTGCTGCTTCTGTCAAACTGGAAAAAATAAAGTGACCCACTACTAGTTCTAATTCCCCATGGATCTGATTTTCATCACTGAGCTGGTAGCTAGATCAAGACCATTTCCTCAGTGGGATCCAAGTCCATTGTCCCAAATGTAAATAATTGCACAATGCAACAATGTATTTAATGCAACAATTATGAGTTTAACATGGAAGCAATAGTTTCATTCTGTACACAGATACATAAAAAATTCAGGATGGGATTATTACTGGAGGCAAGGAGGATGTAGTACTTAAGGAACTGTGGTCTCGGGAAGAAGAGACCATTTTCATCACCACCTGTATTGGTGGCTAAGTTTGGACTGCTTCCTCAGTGGGATGCCATTTCATAACCACAGATACCACTCTATTTTGCACACAAATGCATCAGACTCAGGATGTGTTTCTTACCTGGAGCTGTGGAGGAGGGTGACATGTAGTACTTAAGAAACTGTGGACGAAGCTACCATTCATATCAACAACATAGAGGTGTGGGCACTACTTGTATCCCCACAGGATTGTGTTGGCCTCATAAAGCATTGTTGCATTATGGTTGCTTTAGACAACACATCATTGGCAATGTACCTTAGGCATCAAAGAGGTTTCCAAGATGGAAGACGATGACGTATGCTGTATCCTGTACTGTGTTAAAGTCTACAGTTCTTTGTAGAACACAAGAAATGATCCGGTGTTTGAACTAATGAAATTTGTTTGTTCAAGAATTCTGTATGAACACTCAAAATATTTCCAGAGAAACAAATTAATCTATTAAAATCCATATAATTCAAATAAACATTAAAATGTAATTCCCAAAATGACACAACAAAAGAAACACCTTTACGTCCCAGTGTTTAGAAGCCCAACTGAGATCTCTCTCTATAAGCAGTGATTTAAAACTTGAATATTGCAATAAGCAGATGCCCAGATAAGGGTCACCTGATCATGTTTACAGCACGTACTCTCAGCATGGCCCTGACAAGAACCAATTATTTTACTCAAAGAATACAATTTTAAAAAAGTTGTTTACTTCACTAAAATCTATTTACAGGTCGAGGGTCATGTATCCAACACAGCCTCGATATCAACCTTATTAATTCCACACTAAAAATTAATTTTAAAAAACTTGTCGACATGACTGTTACTAATGTTCAATTATGGTTGGGAACCATGTCAGCCTTATATGTTTACAAAAATGAACAGTCAAGGTCAAACTATTTTCTGGAAAAAGTATCGAGTTCCTAATAAACAAAACTACATTATTTTGACATATAATAAAATTAAAAAATAAAAAGATTTTAAAACTCACAAACAATTAGATCAGATATAAATTAAATCTAATATGCATAACAATACTAAGTCCTTATTATTATAATTATTATTATTATTATTATTATTATTATTATTATTATTTATTAATTTATTTATATATCTGGGCACATACACAAACATTTTAATTTTGCAAAAATTTACAATACTACTTGAAATTGTCAGAAGCTTTAAAAGGTCAATTTACAATGACCAAATAAAAACAAGAATATAATTTATAGAGGACAGCGTTAGATTTAAAACAGCACATAGTAACCCAAAATAGCTGTTGCACAGACCTGCTTTGCAGAGTTTATATCATCATTCATATGAATCGACACATTTGATATAATTCTGAAATCGTTTTTGCATTTAAAAGGATTGATGATGTATAAGTTGTTGAAATTTAAAGCTTCTGTTATAGATTGGTGTCCTGTTGGGTTGTTGATAACACCTAAAGACTGTTTAATTATCTAGCATAAGTATTAATAATAATAATAATAATAATAATAATAATAATAATAAAGACTTTATTTAGAGAAGGTAACTCAATAAGTTACAGAACTAATATACCTTGAGGCCTTCTATCTGTTATGTACAATATATACAATACATATAACATGGTTTATGCAACATGATGTGAATAATCTGGCTTGACACTAAATAATTAAGTAATTTTGAAAGTCAAAGTTTCAATTCTGGAACTCATGCACATGCATCTGTGAAAACATAAACATATATAAAACAAAAATATCATCCAGCATTGAAAAATTCAAATAACAGTATATTGTTTAGATTGCTTATACAATGTTCAGGCTGACTGTTCAGTTGGTCCTTCTTTCATTTCATGGTATTTTATTTATTTATTTCCAATTTGTTGCCACGATTAAACGATATTTATAAAAGCAAGTAAACTTCACGATTAAAGTAAGAGTGTATTATATACTGTTATTTGTCAGTCATTTGAAACAAAATAAAGAAAAGAAAGAGAAAACATAACATTTTCACAGTTTAATTTTTCAATGTCTGTCCATGACATTGCAATACAGCACATGGCCTATTTTGTTATTTTTCATTTAGACTTTTCTAATCGCCTATAAAAATGATGTACAACTTCATTATATATTATTTTACATACTAGTCATATAGACCTTGAAGTGCTTGCTATTAAAATAAATCCTTCTTTACATGGAATTGCTGTTTAAACAATATCATTAAAAACTATCAATGAATTCATCTGGATTTGTGTAATTCCTACTATGACTTCATGATCTTAAAACAAGTTATAGAACAGAGTGAAAAGCAACAACCCTTCTAAAATTCAACAAATAATTTATTTTCCTAGAATAAAAAGTGAAAATGTAAAAAAGAACTAACGGTATTGAGAATTAAATCCCAAATAACCCTAAAAATACAGACACCATTCCTAATTATTACAGTTCTGAATTAATCCATCGCTGGAAGTGTTGATGTGCCTGTGGTGACCCGTGATGTACCAACAGTCTTTTGTTTGATCACAATAATACAATCCTGGAATATATCTTTGTTTAAAATTTCTCTATATTTCCAAGAGTGTTATTTTTTATGAGCAATTTGTATTTCCAGTGAATAAATTATTTGAATAAATAAAATTCCAGCCCAAATGAACTACTGGACACATCAATTATACAATTGATTCTACTAAGATTTTAATGTACAAATGAATAATTTCTAGAAAAACAAGATTATATAGTCTTCTATTTCATATCAGGTCACAATTTATATTTTCTAATAAAAACTATCACCTAATAGAAAATACCATTCTATAAGGTTCCTAATGTTTACAAAATAAAATCTTAGTTGTAATTGCACTATGAAATCTGGTAAATACAATATCCTTGACTCAGGATAAAATAATAATCCTAAAAGTTAACCCATACACATAGAGGATATTATAGCTATGCATTAGTTTGTGGAATTTTTAAAAAACATCAATGATTCAGGTCAAGTAGAAAATGAATTTGATATTGGACAACGTCAAGGCCAACATGCAATGTTAGAACAACTAATAAACAATGCAAATTAAAAATACATAACACCTCCCCTCACTCAGAAAATATAGAGCTATGCAATAAAGCTTTGTTTAACTTTAGTCAGAGGTACACGTAGCAAATATTTACATAAGATGAAATCTTATGACTGATACAAATTATAGGTGAAACAATATAATATTTATATACAAGTGAAAGTGCATCAACTATTACATTATCTTGTCCTTTGACGTACCTGATGTAAATAATGTATTTCTACAACATCAGACTCCAACGTATTAATATCTGATTGTTGTTTTCCTCTTGCCAATAAAAGTAAAGGGATTGTGATCACTAAACACAGTTGTCTAAGAAGGAGCTGAACTAATATACACTTTAAAGAAAGTGTTGTAAAGTCAATATCAAAGCCTTCTCAATTGTGAAATAATTTCTCTGATACTTCTTTAATTTTATTAGAAAAATAGCATACTGTATGATCAACACCTTTCTGTTTTGTTGAATCAATACTGCAACAACAGCAACATCACTTGCACCAACAAACGTTTTAAATGAATGACTGAAATTTGGAACTGAAAGAACTGCTGCAGTCTTAAATATGGCCTTTAACTTATAAAAAGTCTCTGGACATTTTTCAGACAAATGAAACTTCAGTTTCTTACTCAATAAATTTGGCAGACGTTGAACAACATAACCAAAAAACCGCACCAGTTGCTTTTAACTGATAGGCAATGGCACTTCAGAGACAGACTTGACCTTAGCATATATAAGTTTAACTTGTCTTTGTTCCTGAAATGTAACACAAGCACTGCAAAACTTACTTTTACACAAATTAATTGTCAATAATTGTCAAATTTGCATCAGTAAGTCTGTCAAACAATTTCCCAATTGTCTCTAGAAGATCTTTCCAAGTGTCGTTGAAGATGATGACATCATCGATGTAAGCATCACAATTATCTAGACCAGCTGTGACTATGTTCAATAAACGTTGAAAAGTACAAGGCGAGCATTTCATCACAAATGGCATCACTTTACATTGATAATGTCCATCTGGAGTCATGAATGTTTATTTAGCCATTTTCATGGAATTTGCCAAACTCATTCAGAAGGTCAAATTGGGTGACATATTTTGCATTTCCAATTTTATCAATGCAGTCATCGATTCTTGGCAATGGAAATGAATCTGTTTTGCCCACATTTTTCACCTTTTATAGTCTGTGCACATGCGGAAAGTATTATTTGGTTTCGATGCAAGAATACATGGTGAACTCCAAGCACTTTTATTCGGTTCTATGAAATCATTCTCCAGCAAATACTGAATTTCTTTTTTCAAACATTCCTGTTTGAGAGAGTTCATCCTGTACGGATGCTTTTTCACGTGTGGAATCTATAATTTTAACGTCATGGTAGAGTTTATTTGTTCGTGTTGTAACATCTGGAAACAATTGCTCATATTCAAGTAATGATTGTTTTGGTTCATTCTTTTCTTCTTGCTGCAAAGTTTCCGGTCCAGATGATTCATGATTTCTGAATTCCGAAGATTGGTTACTCCAAAGTCACTATAGTTCATTTGCGTTCCATCGCTTAAATCCTCACTGTGTGGCACAGATACAACTAAACTGACTGCATGATTAACTTGGCTCTGACACAGAGTCCTGAGACTTAGTTTGATTACACATTTACACAATAGAGAGGAACATTAACAAAGCCACGCTCTACTCCCAGAATAAGAACACTCTAATTAGAAAAAGACTTATCAGAAAAATGCAAAGTACCTCATAATAAAAGACCATGAGAAACTCCTATGTCCCTTAAAAATTTAATAGGGACATAATTGGCTGAATCATGAGTGATATAGAACCATTCGACATAAATGGTTCATAATTCTCCATAATAAAATCAGACAGGTTTGTTGGACCAAATGTACTGCTTTCAATATATGATTGTGACGTGCTTTTTCTTCTTGCAATAGGTACTCGTAGGAAGAAACAAGGACGTCTGATCGGTCTTATCAGAAACTTTATTCTTAAAAATTTACTCGTCAGTTGTACGAGCATCATATTCTACAGTTTTGGCATTGTGCTTACCAAGGTAAGTCATGACGTCTCTATGGACACAATTCTTTAACTCTAACTAGTATGAGTTGACTGAGATATTCGTAATCTTTACCAACTTTCTTGGCTAAGCACCACCTATCAAATAACTGCTCTTTTTTGTTGCAAATTCGACTTGGGATTCTTTTTGATAGTTCCTAAACTTTTGTCGATAAGCCCCAGGTACCAACTCATAACCCTTTAAGAAACCTTCCTTAACTAGATCATAATCAGCACTCTGCTGTACTAACAGGGAAGCGTAGGTGTCACGAACTTTGCCAGCAAGTACATTTTGAAATAACAGAGTCCAATGCTCTCTCTTGGCCATTTCAAATTTCCAGCAATTTTCTAAATATGAGGAAAATATTTAACTACTTCTTTTCTTTAAAAGGGGGTACTACGCTAATATTTTCAGTAACATCAAAACTTGAAATTATTTTCAAAGTCGAAATAAATAATATACAGAACTTTTAGTCCGTGCTGATACTTTTAGAACTTGACAACTGAACACTTGTCAAGAATGATACCTATTAAGTAGTCTGTTGTGCACAAATAATTTTCTAGCGTGATAAATGCAAGCATTAATACAGATCTAATTATCTTTATGATATCGATTTATATGTGATGATATTTTAGTGATACATTACATCCCTAAAGTTATTATGATTGCCATACTGAAACTTTAGTAATATGTCACATTTTCTTTCCATTTCTGTTACACTAACATGTTTGAGGAACTAAATCTTACATATTTACCGGTATATGTATATCATTTTTTTTCTTCAATTTTTTGTCAAATCTTCTGCCATTAAAGCAATTTAATTTTCTAGCTTCATCTGAGTCCTGTTAAATATCTATCATGTACTTTCACTTATTTCCTGTCCAAATTTGGTTTTTAAAAAGGCGAGAAACATGCAGTGGTATACTTTCACTTCTGTTCAGTATTTTACAATCTCCGTAATTTATTAATTCATCTTATTCTCTATCTTTAGTGGACCATTTCGGAAGTCTCATTCAACTGAATAGAACCTACTTTGTCGAAATTGTTGAACGATCTTTTAATAAATATGCATCAACATCATACAAGTCCAATTGTTACCGTGAAATCTGCATTTATTTAAATAATTTTTTTTTATCGAATCTCTATCCTTTCATGTTGATTCTGTTGGAAAACGATTATGTCTATTCTTGCATATTAATTATTTTCTCTCTTATAGTCATAATCAAGGGGCTTACATATTTTTCTCCTTATTTTGTTATTGGTGGATTAAAGTTAAACATCTTAACTTTTACTTATTTAGTAGAATATATATATATATATATATATATATATATATATATATATATATATATATATATATATATATATATATATATATATATATATATATATATATAGATATATATATATGGATTGTTTTTGGGTGTACCATAACGCACACACCATAACGCACACACAGACACACACCCCTCCCTAGGATAGGTTTTGTAACCTTTTCTTGCGTACGTTGAATTGGTGGTGGGCGGTGTGTATTGGCTGGTCATGTTAGTGTTGGTGGTGGTGGTGGGTCGTCAATTGAGCCAGGATGTCGCTGAATATCTTTAAATTTATACAGTTGAATTTAACCCCCTAAAGTAACGTCAACTGATGCACCTCAACGCCAATCAATCATGTCTTTTTTGATTCAAGATTAATCAACCCAATACCTTAGTCATACCTAATGATGACTCGATGTGTGGTTATTATAGCTATTCATTTTCTTGTATTCAGTGCTTACAACCTTAATGTTTCAATAGTGTGTGTTTCATTTTAAATACCTATTTATGACCAAATAGTTTATAAGCCTTTTCATTAACTTGCCGACTGCTCTGGTGGCCTAGTGGTTAGAGCGTCTGCATTGGACGTATGAGATCGCGGTTTCGAACACCGGCCAAATCATGCCAAAGATGTATAAAAATGGTACTTGCAGCTGCCTCGCTCAGCATTAAGAGGTTAGTGCTAGAACTGGTCGGTCTGGTGTCAGGATAATGTGACTCGGTGGGACATGATGATACATGTCTGCGGCATGATGCCTCTAGTGTTAGACTTCACGATAAACTGTAACTATAGACACCGTAGCGATATGACCAAAAATTATTAAAGCTACGTTAAAAATCCAAATCACACACACACACACACACACACACACACACACACACACATTAACTTGTAAACACTGAAGATACAACTTAATACAATTTAATTTTTTTTAAAGTTAATTCTTAATGTTTTTCATTTTTTAAAAAGATTTTTTAATATAGACTCAGTGGGACCAGAATTCAATATATTTTCTCTTGCATTGGAAGTTTTGCATTTTAACCAAGTTTTGCATGCAGTTCTATATGGATGAGACAATACAAATATTTTATTTCCAGCTGGATATGCCATTTCGAGAAGTTATGGCCCCGGCTGACCTAACCTCTAATTTTCATTGCCGCAGATGCACGTACAAAGGACGGTTCGATTTTAAATACTAGTTTGTTTGCTTGCATGTTTATATTAATGAAAGCTTGAATAAGTTTGATTGATCTATGACTTTTTGCAGGAGTTATGCCACCTGATTTCCCACTCTCGTGACTAGTTTCAGCAGAATAATATTTTCAAGCTGTGATGTTACTAAGACCCTGATCATTTGAATATTCACTATTCCACATCACTTAAATGTGTTATGCCCTCTTATTGCCCATCCCTTTGTCTTGTATCTAACATGCAAGACTTTACCAAGGTTTGTTGGATTTCACCAAAATTTGGAGTTTAATTTCCAGCTTCTCTCAACATAATTACTGGAATGATGTTCTCTTTGTTGTCTCACATCCTTCTAACTTTGATTTCTGTAGCATAACTGTCGATGTATTCTTGGATTTCAACCAGATATAGCATACCCCAATCTATTGATAAGATCTTCAATAATGAAGAGACCTTACGCGATTTTTTTTTCAGCATGCAATATTTTATAGAGGAGTTATGTAAGTAGTAGAGCGGGACCCTTTGGGGATAATGGAAATCCCAGTCAAAAAAGGGCATGGGACCCTTTGGGGACAAGATTTATAGGGACAATGGAAATCCCAGTCAAAATGGTTGCGGGACCTTTGGGGGACAATGGGACTTACCATTAATATAGGGACAATAGGAATGGAACAGGTGAGGTACCGTCTGAAGATTGGTAACAATGTTGCAACAATCTTGCAAGTGGCTGACCTCAATCGGGACGAAAGAACGAGAACAACAAAACATAGAACGCTTGGCGGGACATAGACATATATTGGAGTTTGGACCGAGACAAGAAAATCCGTCAAGGGATTACATTAGTTTTCTTCCCACGAGGCTTGCCGATGGGGGAGATATATTATGTAACCCCGCGACTGGGATTTCGTCATCTCGGTCCAATACCTAACACAGATTCGTTTTCTCACCCATAATTCCTTTAAAGTAAAAAGGAACTTCTCATTTTTGCAATATAGTTCACGCGCAAATGTTTACATGCGGTGCATCAATACAAATTTCTTTATGAGGACTGTGACGTGATCGTGTCATCCGGAGTATTCAGTTTTTGTGCATGAGCCCAAATAAATAACATAAAACGCTACACAGTATAGAGGTATTATCACATTTAATATATGCATGTTACAAATTAACAATAAATAGCTAATATTTATTACAAGAAAATGTTACATTTTCATCAGTTCCAATTTAGAAATTTTATTGTAATTAGTGTAACGATACTGTGCTCACACCACTGTTGTAGTAGTAGGCTATTATTATAACGTAAAGTTACATGTAGCATGAGTGTCCATGCTTGGTTTATTCATGGGCAAGTAGTAATCTGTGTCACTATCGCATATAACTCTTCTTTTATTTGGAGGAGGTGAAATTGTTTGTGACATACTTGTGTTGTCCTTAATATTTATTGTAAAATTACCCCCGTGTATAAAAGACCCTCCAAATACAGACCCTAGCGGATAACCATGTGCGAAACTTTCAAGTTCACTGATTCTTTGAAAATTTATTTTTCTGTCCTTGAAATATGGCAAGTGCTACAGTGAAATTTGCTAATGGATTAATATGTTGATGGATAAATGATTCCTTCTGGCTGTAAATGCGTTATTAGTCATTAACTGTTATAGGTATATTTTTTATTCAACTGGGGTACAATGGATATGCTTAAGAAAATTAGAATAAAGCATAGCTTGACATAACACATTTCTGGCTGTTAATAAGTTTTCGTAGTTGTTAAGAGAGTTGGGAGGCTATGAAATGTATGGGTGGTCTATATATATATATATATATATATATATATATATATATATATATATATATATATATATATATATATATATATATATATATGTGTGTGTGTGTGTGTGTGTGTGCAAAGATCAGTGTTTACTGTCATAGTTCATTTTACACAGCATTGAGAATTTTATCCTATCTGAGGCAGTCATGTTTCAGGTCAGCATCGTTAAATATAGCTAACAGTATATAATTTGTTTCACACGAAGTATTTAAAACTAGTTATGTAGATTTAGCTACATTTAATGACGCTGACCTAAAAATGCTCTGAGCTATGCCTGTATATAAGATAAAATTTACTAAGCTGTGTGGAAACGAACTAGCAAAATATCAAAAAGCTCGACATCATATGCGTGTGTGTCTTTGTCTCTCTCGAAATGTTTTTGTATGGTGTGTTCTCAAAGATGGATTGGCCTTAAGTTACTATGTTTTTGTTATATTTGTTTTTTGTTGTTGTTTGATTTTAGAACAACTACGTCAGGCACAGCAGAAGACAACAAGGGTTACTTTTTTTTAAAAGTAGTTCTGAGCGCGTGGACACATTGCCTGAGACGAATGGTCTGAGATGACTAGACTGAGATAAGAAAAGTAATGTTAGCCAAACAGCTAGATTGTTGTGTCTCATGAGTGAGAAATATATAACACATACAACATAAAGACATAGATTGATGAACAGTAATCTATCAAGCAAACAACTATACAACCGACAAAAAAAAAATTTGGCAAAAAAGCAAATCTTTTCTAGGCATATGAAAGGCCCTGAAAAAGGGCCTTTTTTTTAATAACATTCCGTTAACATAGAGGGCATCGAATAGGTCTTCTTCTCTTCCTCAAACTTCTTCTGACATCTGGACCGTAGATGATGACTCTCTTCAAACAGTCTTGTCTCTCCACACAAATTCTTCTTTTCCAAACGCTCGTATCGGTGATACGGATAACTGTCCATGATGATTTGATATACATGGCTAAGTCCCTGCGGAACAGCATTGACGATACGAGGGTAGATGAATCTACGTTTGTCCACATCTTGTGGCGAAAACATGTGAAGCGAATGCAGTGAATTGTGGTTATTTATAGTGGAGGAACGGATTAAACTGACTGAGTTTTTCACCAATCCTAACACGCGTTAAAAACTTCATCACAGTGCCTGAGTCTGTCTTCCAATCCGAAGAGAGCGGCCTGTGACTTCACATTCCATATATAGCTGCGTTAGCTACTGTGTGCAGTCAATCCATTCGAGAAAGTTTTCAAACATGACGGAAATTAAGAAGACGATGAACTGGAATACATTGTCCGTTGAGACGAGAAGCGATGGTATAGCATCGGCTACCAAAGTCAACACAGTCTTACATACAGAAAAGACAGATTTTAATTGGGATTTAGTCAATTTCTTTTTCTTCGCAAGAATTTGTTCCGGTGCCAGTACCTTCTTCACCTTCTCCATCTTTACCACACGTCGAGGATTTTAAACAGAAATAGAAACAAGAATTGGAGAAATTTTTACAACAGCAGAAATAAGCAGAACAAGCTTTTCTCCTTCAACAGCAACAGCGAGAAGAAGAAGAAGCACGTCTCTGGGTTCTCCCTTATGGGAGGGTACCTCTTCTTCCTGTTCGGAACCCATCTCTTCATCTTGCCCCTGTTGTTGTTTAGGGCATTCTGAACATCAATGTCCGTTCTCTTGACAATGATAACAGGTATCTTGACTTTTGTCTCTTTCGACACTTGTCTTGCTTTATTTACGATCTGGACACTCTGTAGCCCAATACCCTTCCTTCTTACAGATATAGCAAGTATCTTGACTTTTATCTCAAAAAGAGGGGAGTAGTCCGTCGGCTTGTCTGAAGAAAACTTTCGTATGGTACCTCGCAAAGCTCTGATCAGACGTTCGATATGTGTGGGCTCTTTCATTGTTCTGGTCGGTTTGGGAGTGAAATGAATACTGGAAGGGAAGACACTGATCCTTAATATAGGGAAGACTGGTTTTGCATAGATATAGGGACCTATGGCGTTTACAATATAGTCATTTGACATTTTGCAGTCAAGATGAAACGATCACATCATTTCGTGGAGAAAGGAGAAGAAAGTAGGAGACTGACACGTGATTTATCGCCTCGCACAGTAGCTGAAGTCTTGACTCAAATTCATGACAGCGATTTTGAATATGACATGATTGAGCCAGAATCCAGACCCAGAGAGTCTACACTCAATCAAAGTTCACCACAGCGACCAGTAAACCCTCAAAAGTACTATCACATTCAAGAGATAGAAAAGCGCTCCTCTCGAAAATTTAGAACTACGGCTTACACGTACACGGTGAAGTTTAAAGATTTAAAGTCCAACGTACCGCTGAGGAAAGCAGAAGAGTTTATCACCGAGGTGTGGGATTCTTTGTTAAGCACACTGAAACGACAATGTGAAGCCAAAGATTACAATCGCTTGAGACTTTCCATACATCACGACAGTCTGAAGTGTCCCGTTTTGATCCAATTTAGCAGCCCAGCAGAATTGACACCTTCCAAATTCATCGACAAGATTCAACACCTTCAACAATCCAACGACAAGTTTCACATCACCGATGGAAAAGCGACACAGGTCATGACCAACGTGTCTCTTCCCAAAGGGGCCGGACAACACAAGAAGATGTTATTGGTGGACGACCTTCGCAGCACCAAAAAGAGCATCGTTCAAATTAAAAACAATCAAGACCAAATGTGATTAGCCCGTGCCTTCATGGTGGGACGAACGTATCCCGACAAGAATGGCACGGCAGAATGGAAAAGAGCCTGGGCGAACATTCGAAATTCTAACAGAACCAAACAGCAAAGAGAAACAGATCTGTTACAGCAAGCGGGGCTAACCAAAGACATCCTCTGTGGCATTCCTGAAATGCAAAAATTGCAAAACGTCTTGGCTCCACGCTACACCTGAAAGTGCACCCTCAAGAAGTGCACGGACCTCTGATGTTTCGAAGCAAAGATTTTAAAGACGGACAAAACATTCATGTCTATCATCACGATGAATATTTCGATGCTATTACCATTATCGCCACATGCCTGGAATACGGTTATTATTGTGAGAAATGTGACTATGGCTATAATAATCGAGAGTAACACATGCATTGTGGATCAAAATATGAGGGATGTGTGGCCTCTCAACCCTGTCTAGCCAAAGGACAAGAACGAGTGCATTGCCCTGCTTGTCAGCGCACTTTTGTCAGTATAGCCTTTTACCAACAATTACCAACAACATATAAAAACGCAAGGTTCACCGCAGAAAAGTGATTGTCTAATCCTGAGATTGTGCCCTACTGGTGCACAAGGTATATGTACCAATAATGCCAAGGCACACTTGGAACCAAGAAGATATCGAACGTTACCAAAACTGTCTTCGCCATGCCACGGTGATGGCTCACAATTTTTCGGGATACGATGGAACGTCACTTTGAACGGAGCCAGAATCATTTCCATGCAAGTCGGACAAGTACAGTTTAAAGATTCGATGCGTTACTTGGCCATACCTTTGAGCCAAATGTCTAAAACGTTTGTTATGACAGAAATGCCCAAAGTCTATTTCCGCACTTTTTTCATACCGAAGCCAGTCAACATGCCATTCTACCCCATTTGCCTGAGACTCACTACTACGACAACGACAACATGAGCACCAAACAACAAGAAACTTTCTACAATTGGTACCACACTCATGCCTCAGACCCTTTCGACTTTCATGAAAAAATGTTAAAGTATTGTCATTCTAACGTGGACATTTTACAGAGTTGCGGTGGAAAATTTTGAAAATTATTCATGGAGCACAGAGAGATCGATCCTTTGAAAGAAGCCTGCACCATCGCCAAAGGGTGTTCCTTAGTGTACAGCCAAGGATTCATGCCCGAAAACACCCTGGCTGTCATCAGCCCTCAAACGACCAAATTCGTAAAATGTCATTATTCGGTAAAAGCCCTACGCTGGCTACATTACTTGTGCGACAAGGAAGACAAATGGATTCAACAGCCCGAAACGGAGGAGGCGAAAAGACCATCGGAACGTATTCGGTGAATGGCTAGGACCTAGAAAACCCTCAGATCGTGTATGAGTTTAACGGGTGCTTATTTCACGGATGTCCCCTCTGCTACCCTCAATGTCACACTAAAATCAGTTTTTACAACGTACCATGGAAGACTTGTACTAGGCCACTTGTCAGCGACGCTTGCAATTAGAACAGAAAGGATATCAAGTGGTGGAAAAGTGGGAACACGAGTACGATCACCGTTTGAAAACCGACCCCGAGTTTAAACACATCGTGGAAAGTTACAAGTTGGTGGACTCTTTGAACCCACGGGACAGTTTGTACGGAGTACGAACGAATGCTACCTGTTTACTGTACCAAACCGACGAGGAGAAAGGAGAAGAAATCAAATACTTGGACTTGTGTTCGCTGTATCATTATGTGTGCAAAATATTATCACTTTCCCGCAGGGCACCCATAGTTGCTGACGAAACACATCGATGTGGAAATCATTCAGTAATACGAAGCATTGGTCAAGTGCAAAGTCTTTCCTCCCACCGACTTGTACCATCCCGTTTTACCTCACCATTGCCAAGGAAAACTGATGTTTCTCTTGGGGCGTACTTGTGCCGAAACGTGCAATCAAGATCAGCCTTGTCAGCACAGCCAGGAAGTACGTGTCTTTACGGGAACGTGGGTCAGCGTAGAATTGTTTAAAGCTCTGGGTCTCGGATACCAATTGTTAGACGTGTATGAAATTTACCACTTTTCCAAGACGGAAAAATACCACAAGGTGACCAAACTAAGAAAGGCGTTTTCTCAGACTACGTGGATGCCTTTTCAAAACTTAAACAAGAAGGCAGCGGATATCATTGCTGATGCCACACTCACGAAGATCAAAACAAATGCAAAGAGAAATACTGGGAGCAGGAAGGCATCACATTAGACCACGTGGAGAAAAACGAAGGAAAGCGATCAAATGCCAAAGTGATGTTGAATTGCTTGTGGGGGAAAATGGCACAACAACCGTGTTTAACCAAGACGGAGTATTTGACAGAACGTTCTCGCTACTTCCAGATGATTTACGACAAAACCAAATACATGAAACACGTGGACCTCCTTTGTAAAGACTTGATCTTAATCAATTACGAAAAGAACAGGACTTGGTAGAAGCCGACGAATTTGGAAATGTCATCTTTGCGGCTTACGTGATAGCCCATGCCCGCTTAAAATTGTACGAATCTTTAGAACTGTTAGGATATCGCGTCCTTACTTTATCACTGACAGTTGCATTTACATCGATCGCCTGGATAAACGTCACTCTGACATTTAAGGAGACAGTTTAGGAGACTGGACGGACGGACACCCCAACGACAAGATTCTAAGTTTTGCTAGTGGCAGTAATAAAACTTACGGCTACGAATACCGGGACAAAACAGGAGAAGTGCACACGGAGTGTAAAGTGAAAGGATTGACTTTCAATGATCGCACCAGTCGAGTCGTGAACTTTGGCGTGCTGAAAAAAGCTTTGCAGTCTGGACAGGATGGAAATATTAAAGTGACCACCTACGAACCGCTCAAGATAATAGGTTTACCCATACACCAAATCGTCAGTCGACTTCTGGAAAAAGTCTATCAAATCGTGTACCAGAAGCGAGTGCGACTTCCCAACAAAGGCACTTTGACGTACGGATACGTCAATATTGGTCAGCATATAAAAAGAGACAACGTCCTAGACTCACAGTTCATTGTAACTACCAAGACCAATCGAGAAAAATGAATCCTTTCAAACAGACATCAATCAAGTTCGGTGATTCTCAAGTGGAGTGCGATAATGTGCCTTGCGATAAGAGCGATGCCGTACGCTGTGACCTCAGCGATGCAGTAAAGCATCATGGGAACTTTGCTATGACTACTACTACTACCACCACTACACCTATCATGGAAAGTGCATGTCACACCTGATAGATGCGAAAGCGATGACACTCGTTACAGAACACCTTATCACTTTACTGATTTTCATTGTCAGTGACATCCTCGACGTGACCTTGCAGCTACGGATGTCATCCAAAACTGAGCAAACTCCTGCGGATTTCACCGTACCTTCATCGAAATGAACCTGTGAAAGATGAATATTCGTTTCCTGTGCGTTTGACTGAATACCGCGAATTGTTTTAAAAGTCGTTTTCTAACCTTCCAAGGAAAATGGTCTAAATATCTGGGAGGACCTACCCCCGAACAATTAGCCAAAGGCGGATTTTCTACTTGGGCGAAGGGGATAAAGTCATTTGTTTTAGTTGTAGCGTGTCACTTCACCAGTGGAAGCAGAAAGATTTGGCTTACCTGGAACATGCTCGATGGTCTCCGCATTGTCACTACCTACCTTTAGTGGGACACTAGTCATTGAAGTGGCATATCATGTCGTATAAGTAATCAGCTTGTCTAGGAGTCAAACGTTGGACAACACCGAGAAAAGTATTTAAATTCCATTAAAAACTAATATTCAAGGATTACCAAACAAAACTGCAGATCTACAAGGATGCTTGGCAAGGACTTGCCAGAGCAAAATATCAATTGGTGACTGTAGAACTTTTGTGTCGAGAAATTCACAAGAGGAAAGTGACAAAAGTCAAAAAACTCGTCAGATTTCTTTGGATCAAGAGCAGCAGGGAGGGCTAACAGACCTAGGGTTCCAGACAAAAAATAAATCCTCCACAGAAAACTTTCCCGTAGAAGGACTCTATTTACCGAATAGAGGCTTCCTGGGGAAGCTTACTCGTTACTGAACACCGTTCCATTAACGAAACCTTAGTTTGAAGATCTAGCTGAAAAAAGAGTACTCTACGTGAATTTTAATTTTTTTGGATTCTATATATACGACCGACTCTAGGTAGGTGCCCTCCCTGCTCCTATTATTTAAATGAGTAGAGTTGTAATTAGAAGATTACGCAGGAGATTATGATCAGAAAGTTTATATCAGACAAAATATCAGCACTAAAAGATTTTAGTTAGACCTACCCGATATCTTGACCTGGGATCAGATAAATTTACTGTCACAAATCCATATGGAGTAGATTGAGCTCGTGAGAAAAAGTTTCTAAATTTGTTTATATCCATATCGCCACCGCACCAAGTTTGATGAATATTTCTTAGCGTATGAGCAACAACGCCGTTAAAGACAACTAAAACATTACAGTCATCTCTGATTACTTTAGGTATCTGAGTATATCTCTGAGTCACATAAATAACATCGATTATTTTGTTTATTCAACATCACGTCGTCGTAGACTACTAAATTATTAATCGATCTATCTAGATCATTAACTGAGGGAGCTTCTTCGATATCTGTTATAAAATCAATAATACCATTACCATCATTTAGTAACGCTGCGTTGTCATTAAACTCTCTTAGTACCCGATAGCAGTGTTGATCATCCACAGATGGTGCAACCAAATACAACCTATCCCATTTCAGCCATCTCATTATCAAATTCAATAACAGCTGAGTTTTTCCACTCCCTGATGGTCCAATTATTATCATTCTAATCGAATTAGGTAACGCTGCGTAGTGTTTGACAGGGACATATTTTTTTTGTAGCTGAAAAATCAGTTACATTCATATTATAATTATAATATGGATTTATATTGTGTTAAGTGTAAAACACGTACACCAACTATGGAGTTAACTACAGTTACAACTCGCAATAACAGATCAGCAGCTACCGGTAAATGTGAAAATTGTGGTACAAAAAAAATTAGATTTACCTCATCAACTAAAAAAAAGATTCCACGGAGGTGATATCACCTCAAAATTATCCTCGCTACCAGGATTCCCCTGGGCTAAATACTCAGGAGAAAAACACCTACCAGGATACAGCTACTGTGGACCGGGTACCAGACTCGACATCAGATTAAATAATCAAGATCAACCGAATTCAGGTGAGGAGCCAATTAATGCGATTGATCAGGCATGTTTGATTCATGACATAGCATATCGAAATAAAAATATTCAACAACGACATAAATTCTATAAAAAAATAAATCTATCAGGGAGAGATTAGATTCGTGGTTAATTAAAAATGCAATGAAGGGTAAATTAGTTTTTTGGTACTGGTAATTAATATGGAAGCAATTTATTATTCTCCAGCAGGATTTTGGCGGGGTAAACCAGCTATCAAAAAACTCGCATAAGCTGCTCGAGTAAAACCATCTACAGCTGCTGCCTGGCTATCTAAACAAGCTATATGGCAGATTTACCTACCACCACCAAAACGAATTGAATACGCGCATTTTGATGTTAGCGTACCAAATGAGGTCCATCAGGCTGATATAATGTTTTTACCACACGATACTGTTGACGGTAAAACTTATAAATATGTTTTAACCGTAGTAGATATTGATAGCAGATACAAAGAAGCTGAACCATTAACATAGAAAACAGCTGCTGAGGTAGCTGATGCATTTGAAAAATATACCAACCAGGACCACTAACATATCCGATTTTACTTCAGGTTGATCCTGGACGGGAATTTCTTGGTGCGGTGACCTCATTAATGAAACAAAAAAATACAAAAATAAGACGCGGTAAAGTTAATATTCACAATGATCAGGCGATTGTTGAAAGATTCAACAAAACATTAGCTGAGCGACTTTTTGGTTATCAATATGCTATGAAATTTATTCAGAATAAAAGATCTAATGACTGGGTTGTCAGGTTACCCGGTGCTATTTCTGCGATAAATAACGAGACAACGAGAACTATATCAATGAAACCAGCAATTGCTATACAGAAAGATTTTATACCGATAAAACGACGCGATTTTTCAGCTCGGCCTGTTCTTGGTAGTGTTATCGTTAGATATTTATACAAACCATGTGAGGCTGAGGGTGGCAGAAAAAGAGGAACAGATCCAATCTGGAGCACGACAACACATAAGATAGTATCAGTAACGAGATCATCAGGTAGACCAGCAATTTATGTACTCGATTCATTAGCACCTCAGCGAGGATTTACTCGCGAAGAATTACAGGTAATACCAACTGATACTCAATTACCACCTCAATCACTAAAATAATCAACTCCACGTCGGTTACACTCTAAACACGTCAGAGTAACATTGTCGCGATTGTGACCTAAATCATTATTTATTCTGTCTACGGTGAACTGTCTGGAATCATTTTTTTGATAACTCCACGTCATTATACAATTACAACCTGTAAAGTGGTTACCCTGTTTCTCTTTCAGCGATAAAATGAATTCGACATCTAAATCGAAATCGTGATTATTTTTTTTTTATCGGTTTGTTTATAACTGATCAATTTTTTTTTAATAACATACTCGTTAATTTCATCGTCAATAATTATTCTATCTAAAACAATTCGTCCTAGTTGATTTATTTTCCTGACTCTAGATACAGCTAAATATACCAGATTAGACCATTCTATGTGGTCATCTACAATCCAAACACGAGTATCTGTTATAGTTAGTCCATGCGAAGAGTGAATTGTCATAGCATATCGCAGCGTAAACGGAGATTTTTCTGCACTCAGCATATCACTAACGAAATCGATATCGACGGTAATTATATCATTCAACACAAGATTCTGCTTTCCTTGTCCTGGTATATCAACGTCAATATTTTGCAATCTGGTATCGGCTGGTCTGTAACATAGTGGTACAGGTATATGAGGAAACTTTTCTTGATGTAACTTAAATAACCTCTGCTGAAGTACGTCGCGTATTATTTTTCTGCTGGCAACAATCAACTCATTTGGAGTCCACGCTGATAAGAAATCTTCCATTGATGTTTTTGGAATTATTTCTCGCATCACACTGCATTGAATTTTATTTGGTTGTAATCGAATTAATCTCTTAAATTCGCTCAACCGGCCATCAAGAGATCTGTAATCGGTGTTGACCTTCTCATAATAATCAACAAAATATTTTAGCCACTCATGAGGTGATTCTCCATCAATAGGATTAGGCTGACCGTGGTTTCCGCACATAATTACCGCTGTGTTTTTTGTTAGCAACCAATCCAAAAACATGTTCAACGTTTTAACGAATACAGTGCAGATTTCATCCCATATAATTATTTTATTTACATATTTCTCTCCCATTCGAGATGGATTCCATGTACCACCATTATACTTGAAAAAGCTGTGATACGTGCATGAGTTGACGCCGCGTTGCCTCATTTCTCGCGCTAATCTGTGTGTTGGCGTCAATACAATTACATCAGAATTTTTAAATAATTCTATAATTCTAGTCGTTTTGCCTGATCCTCCCGGTCCATTCACGTAGACTGTCTTGTATCTCGATGCGGGATCATGCACTGATGGTGCTGTCGAAATTTCTGATATACTATCTGAATAATATTTATCCTCAACAGGTACATCAGCGTTTTCACAGTACCATAAAATATTTTCGTCTTTTACGCGCCACGTACCCCACGATCCATCACCTGTTAATTTTTCTAACTCTAATATGTATTTTTCATCAACATAAAATGAGTCAGTAGCTACTCTGACAGCGTCATCGGGGAATCTGTTTATCATCGATAACAAATTTATACTCGCATACGCTAACATCGATGATCTTAAATGAGTATACCGTGGTGACTCTCCCTCAAGATAACTAACTACAGTACCTAATTTTGTTCCGTTTTATAAATAAATACTCTCTCTGTTACAAAATATACCTCTCTCAGCGGTATCAGCGATTATAAAATCTAGTTCAACCTCATCCATGATCAATCTGCAATGATGTCGTTGATGATCACATGCTCCACCCTGAGTAAATTTTCCGATTATTTTTCTACCCAAATCTTTCGCGTCATCATGCTCAGTTGGTAGCCAAACATCATTTTGTTTTTTATATGATATGATAGCCTCGCTGACCGTCAACGACGTTAACATTTCAGAATCTAACATATATCTCAATAAAACAATTGGAACCCACTGTTGCTCTGAAAAATGTTTACCAAACCAAATGTAACATATTTTATGTAAACCGCTATTAAATTTAAACGATATAACACGGGCGAATCCTGTCAGGGGAAAATCTGGCAGAGGACCATTAGTAGATACACGAGTCATCTCATCGCAGGGATGGCCAAATTGAGTAAAATACTTACTGCACTCACCCATTCCGAGAAAACTACCAGGATAACATGCTATCATGTCAAGTGAAATCATCTTCATAGGATCATATTCAGTATTCCACAATCTGCCGTGACCATACTCGATACAGCTCTGTTGAATATCTTTAAGAAATTCGCGTCTAGTTGGCTTCCACGAATTTTTCTCTCTCGCTGCGTGGGCAACAACAGATGGAATCGTAAAGCAGTTAACTAATGAATCTTTATTTGCAGAGTATTTTTCTGCTATTTTTATCATAGAATCGTGTAGAGATTCATTTCGATATAATTCTCCATTAGGTCGCACAAACTGATCGTATTTCTGATCACTGGAAAACAACCACACAGATACCGGATCGGATTTACTTATCTCATGAAGAAAATCAAAAATATACCCACTATAAAATTTAATAATACGCTCTCGAGGGAAAATATTTACTGCACTGCTCCATGCATGAGAATTATGGTCAATTATTTCGATAGGAGCTCCTCTAGATTTATACCCAGATGAGTATAAAATTTCACCTGATATAGTTTTTACTGTAATAGGAAATTTTAATTTTATTGACAAAGCAGCAACATCACTTACTGATGCTCCATCAGCAATTGATTTAGTCCAGGTATTTATTTTTTCTCGTCGTAGATCAGTCAAACCGTTTCCGCGTTTTGCTTTATAAAATGTTCTAGTATTCGCTCAGCTACACAGTTTATCTTCGTCGACATTTTCATCTTAGCGAGATTCTCGACGGTAGGTTTATTCAATTTATATATTCCATAAACAACAGCTGTAACAGGATAAGCTCGTACATAGTATGGCTTATCTATTCCTGTTAGTAGTCCTGGTTTAGATTTTTTACTTAATGTTGCAGATTTTTCCCGCTAATTACAGGATCACGTTTATCTCGAGTGATCCACACGTCATTTTCGTTATATACAATAAATTTTATTCTGAGTATATATTTATCATCACCGAGTAGGTCAATTAATTTTTTGGCTCGTGTATCATTCATGGTATTATCAATATCATTTGTCCTCCACGTTGACCATACATGAGCTGCTCCATCATCGTAGAATTCCTTTTTGGCGAGATCTACCTCAGGAACAACATATTCAATATCATCGAGGTCAAATATCTTCATATTATATTTTAGACAAATGTTTAATAAATAAAATGAATAACTGTAAATGGTTGATGGTCGGTTCGTTAACTTGTTGCAACAGGTCATGTAGAAAAGAATACTGTGAAATACACTTAGCTTATATAAAGCGAGGTGGATCAGGTCCAACGAGATGTATCAGATGCAACGTCGGAATACGGGGAAAAACACGTATTTGTTCGTACTGCGGTGGGAAAAAATACAGAGAGCTGAAAAGATATTACAACAAAAAATCACAAGATAGTGATATCGCTATCAAATGCGAGGAGGATTATATAAATAGATTTTTGGACAAACTTTGATTTAGACAAATGGAATATTGTATATGAATACGATATTCAGAAAGCATCCAACCATTAATAACTATGAGGCATCGTGTGATGGAACAGTTAGACACGTTAAAACAAAAAATAAAGTTGGTAACATTAGTAAAAATGGTTATCTCAGACTTAATGCTGGAAATAACAAAATTATCTTAATCACAGGTTTATTTATGAGTGTTTTCATGGACTAATTGGATACGGTCTAGTAGTTGATCATATTGATGGAGATAAACTCAATAACTCCATAGATAATTTTCAGGCTATAACAATTAGTGAAAATAACATAAAAGGTGATGTAGGTGGACGAAGAGTTTCTAAGGCAGTTAAATCAATAAATGCAGAAACCGGAGAGGAGTTATATTTTCAGTCTATATATTCGGCTGGTAAATATATTTGCTTAAATTCAGCTATAGTACGCAGAGGTGCAGAAGGAATACATAAATCATCATTTTCATACAAATTTGGCTGTTGGGTCAAATTTAGTTATTATTCTCTCATATTAGATGAATAAAATTATTTAGAACTAAGTTAATATAAATAATGAACCAAGAAAATATTGATGATATAATTAAATCCATTGAGGTGCTGAATATCAAAGAAATTCCATTATCAGATGAGCTAGATACTGATAAAATCACCATGGATTTTGAAACACTAATGCAGAATAAACAGGAGGGTAGATATACTCTGTCGTCCGAATACAGATTCATAAAGAAAAAACAATCATCAATGTACAAATCACTCATTAACATCGACGACACACAGATATCAGATTTTACTCCATTGGCTCGTGCTGTTGAAAGAATTCGATCAGCGCTATCTGACGAGTATGAATCTAAAATAATGATTGATACTCGTGCGAGGCAGCTGAGAAAACTAATGGAGTGTTAGTGAAATTACTTAGCAGAAAAAAATTATAAAATAAAATTATTTTTTTTTTGTTTTATTTTTTTAAATTTTTTTGTTGTTATAATGACAGGATTAAGATTTTATTAGCAGATTTATACTCAGAGTCTCGCCACGTACATCTAACAGATTTCCGGATTGATCAGTTAGTGAGAAATTTACCTGTGACAATAAATTATTGTGACATCGAAGATAAATCGGATTGATTGGTTCTTGTACATTTAAATATCTCGGTGATTCCTTTGGTGAAAACGAATACAAAAGAAACCCTTGCTTAGCCTGATTTGACACAGAAGTATCTGCGCTGTAGCTGTTCTCGACGATAGCACAATTGAGATTAACCGCGACAACGTTAGTTATATTCACTATATTAGGTGAAATATGCCGTCCGGTACCATCTGGGGCGTTATCGCGCTTAAGAACAGATGGTGGTGGTAGTTTTTTTCTCCATGCAGCGTGTAGTTTGGGAAACAGCTTATCAACGGTATCCTCGAGGGATTTTCTAATCTATCTGCGTTGTATCCTGGAAATTTAAAATTTTCTAACTGATCCTCAATGATCGAGTACGCGTCTAAAAATGTTTGTTTATTATTTGATTCTTTTATTGCCTGAATTAATTTTTTATTAAATCTTTTCATAGATGATACAAGTCCTATCATGATTTCTATTTGTTCAACAATTTTATCACATGAACTTGTTATATCAAAAATACACTCCTGACAATAATTTCGTAATCGTTGTAAATCTTCTTCATTAAAACTCGCTCATATTCATTAAATATTTTAATAACATCACTCAATTCAAAATTAATACCATTATAAAACATCCATAACATATCATCTTTTTTTCTAATGATAAAATTTGATACATGATATCTGTGTAGATCGTATTTATTTAATTCTATAGTCCTATTTTTTTGACATTAATAAAATTTTCTCTCTTAGGTTCTGGTGGTGCTGGTGGTGCTGGGGCGCAACCTCAAGCCAACCTAGTATGGTTCTTATTGAGCTCGCATAAATATCTACGCTGTAATTTGAGCTCACTTCGATAACCGAGGCCAGTGTTGGCTCGTGCACAGATATTTTTATTCCGGGATCCTCTCCGATTATATTTTTTATTCTCCATATGAGCTCGTCATTGATCTGTTCAATTTAATAACTACCTGTTGGTAATCCAACTACGTTCCAATCAGGTGTTCCATCGGGTTTATTTTTATTAGCAAAAACAAGAGAATTATTTGACTGTAAATGTCCAAATGATTTAGATCTAATATTTGGCCAGCTATGATAAACTCTCAGCTGTGCCAGTGCTATTTCACTAATACAAATGGGTGTTGGAAAAATAATGCTGAACTCGGGCTTAGTCGAGCTCGCTGATATTATTGTTGTTTTTAGCGGAGTTGTGTTCGTCGCGATCTGCGTCAGTAATTCTGTCATTATTTATATTGACATCTTTAATCGTTTGATTATAAATCTTAGTCATCAGCGAGAACTCTGTATCAGATACAATACCATCATTAAGACTCTCTGATAACATCGAGGATAATTTTAAATAAGCTGCCATCGTTGTGTTTAATTTATCTTTGTATTCGGTTAAGTTTGCGCTGGTACATGAAGATATTTTTTTTGTTATTATACCGAATACACCGGACAGCGCAGTAGTCACAGAAACAACAATAGTTATCGCTGCTGGTGCTATCATCGTTAACGCGGATAATATTATTCCGGTACCAACAACAACGGAAGATACAGAGTAAACAGTAACATCAATTACGACTAATCTGCGCTGATATTTTTTATTTTTGTTTGATAAATATCGATTATATTTTTCAGAGACTCCTGCCACGCACGAGGCTGATCGTATCGATATTTTGATGCACTCATTTTATATTAATTAGGATGTTTTAAATACAAACTCCAACACGTGTGAGTATGTTGCTGCAAATAAAACATTATCAATTGGCTGTAATTCAAATACTGCCTCAGTATCTTTTTGTAGTTCAACTGTTACCGGGTAATTTTTTTACCTGACCCTGAGTCAGGGTCACGCTAACGTGTTCGTATGGCATCTTTTCATAAATAAATTGATTGATTTAAATTACATTTTCTCAACGGGGGCGTCAACTATTCTCATACGACCGCTAATGCCCTCGAGAATCATAGTTCCATCATTGAGTTTGACAGCGACTACTCTGTAGATAACATTTGCCTGATTAGCTATTCTGGCCCTAAAATGAATATCAACAGCAGATTGTTTCATCAAATCAAGATGTTCCAATGAAAAGTAATAGAAAGGATAGAAATTTTTAAAATCCAACTGAGATATTTGCAATCCGGTATCAATATTTTGATCTCGTCCTAAATAGCTCCATAATCTGTGATAGCAGCGTGCTATTGAGTTATTTTCAAAACCTAAATGAATATCCTCAGCTGGTTCATGGTGTCCATTTATTCTCAGTGATACCTCGCTGACTCCAATATCATCAAATATCATATGACTCCGAAATTGAGAATTTATTCGATCAGCATGCTGAAGAGCAATAAAGATATGCCTGGGTGCAGAAACACCCTTCTGTGATGCTATGTGCCAAGTATAATTACCTCTGACATTAGTAGGAGAAGAAACATCAGTAACAGTTGTTAGCCAAGATACTACTGATTTACCGCCCTGGTCCATAAAATAAATTAATTTATCTTCTTCAAGTAGTGATGGAGTCATTGATGGCATCCACAGCGTTAGTTTAGATAATATTACTTTATCGTCATCACCAGCACCAGCTTCTCTCCAGAGAGCGTCGTTGCTGTCACCTTTTCGATAAAAGACAATAGTATGTTTAGCCCCAAAAATAACTTTTCTAAAATCTCTGCAAAATCCAAAAACATGCGATAATGGAATCACACATGAAAAATCTTCTCTCAACACCTGATAACATAGTCTTACGTGTAGCAAACCCGAGATTATAACCTGGGTTAGTGTTTATGATCATATTCTCAATAGCAGCAGGAGCAGGATTAGGAGCAGCACGATCTACTGGTTGTCTTATAATAAATGGATTATGGTCGGGAATATTAGTATTATCCTTTGCAAACATCATGCTGGGTCCGGCTGATCTGATAAAATCATCTGAGTATCTTGCTAGACCAATAATTGTTGTTGCTACATCAACGTTATCATTAATTGACTCAATTTCTTTTCCACCCACCATATAAGCAGTTCTCTTGAATAATGCCATGATATCGTTAGTGACGAAGCCAATTTTAAAATTATCTGCAAATGTCCTGACGATAGGAGGACCAGGAACAGGAATAACTCTCAATTTCACCAACAATCTCATAAAAAGCCTCACACGGTAGAAAATACCTGGTCGTATCGTGTACTTGTAATTCAATTCTACCATTAGCATTTGGTTCTCTTGCATCATATGAGTAATATTGATAATCTTGCACTGAGAAATCCTTTCCTACTGGCTCATCCAACTTAAACGCGTCATTAGATGTTCGCGTAAACATTTTATTATAAATTATTTATCTTCTAAAACGAAGACTACCCCCGTATGCGCTAGTATTAATTATCTCCTGTCGCGGCTGTGCTAACGCCAATGATGGCTGTTCTAGAGCCAGTGATGGCTGTGTTAGCAGATTAGCCGCCTCTTGCTCTAACGCCAGAGATGCTAGTTTTTGATTAGCGGCGTTATTTATTATTTTACTAACATCACCAGGCATCTCAGTAGTACTCTGTAATTTTACAGCGGGTTTTTTTCGTGGCACTAATCTTAATATTCTTTCTTTGACGGCATCAAATGCTTTACTGGCAGCAGAACCAACAACATTAACAGCTTTATCGCGAATAACATCTATAGCTTTCATTGACAACTGTTTAGCTATAGGACTAACTTTAAGGGTTATTCGTGTGAGAAAATCACCAAATCCTGACCCGTAATTGTATTTGTATACGAGTAGCAGCGAGTTAACTACATGAACATGTACTGGTCGCTGATGACTCCTGTGAATTATCATTTTATTATTATCTAATTGTTTAATCGCTGTGGTAGTCAACTAACTCATCAATAAAATCACGATAAATAGTAACGTCGATGATACCACCCTGGAATAGTCTTCGGCAGATATCAGTTGCCTCGTTGATTATCTCGTGCGAGTTGTTTCCAGCTCGTTTCCCTCCAATTAAAACCTATAATCGAGATACGTCATTGACAACACTGTCAGGACAAATAGAATTATAACCACTACCTGTTTTAGGTGGTGATTTTGGTAGTGATTTTCTTATTCGACCTTCTTGCATATATTTATCTACCTCACTGTTAAAACGTTGATAATCTGGACTATGATAATCAACATTTTTTTTCATTTTTAAGAATAGAATATACTTCCATACGCCACAAGATATCGCTCATTAATCCCCTAGGTACCTTTGTGTAAAACTTTCTATTTTTTTGTCCATAAGCTGCAATTTCATACGCCTTTTCTTTACTACTTCGAATGTCACGAATAGCATTTGAGTTAAATATACTATCAGCTTCTATTTGTACTCGTTGAGCTTTTCGTACTCGTTGAATAGCCTCAGATTTTGTTTCTAGTGGATCATCCATAAAATTCTCTAATTCTATACTTCCTCTTCTTGCTGCATAAGGATCTCCTTCACGTGACATAGAATAATGACGTTCTGGTAGTGGTTCATATTGTTCTTCTGTTTCTACCTGCCCGGCTGGTACGTGTGGTACTGTTATATAACCTTTTTTAGATTTTTCTATTTTTGCTCTTCTTTCTGCTGCTTTTCTCTCTCTTTCTTCTTTTTTTATTTCTTTTTCTCTTTCTCTTTCTTCTTTTCTCATCATTTTTTTCTTTTTCTTTTAATCGTTTTTCTCCTTCTGTCTGTTCTTTCAAATATTCGAATCCTTTCTCTGCGAAATCTTTATATTCATGATAAGAATAATCTCTCTTGCGATCTAAACGGTCAATCCCTCGTTTTGCCTTATATAATAGATCTTCCCACTGATCAGCATCAACGTTTTTAACATACTCGTCTTTTATAAATTTATCTTTATTGTGATAATTAGAACCAGTAAACAGACCAAATTTTTGTAATCTTTCTTTGCTGTCAGAATCAATTTGCTTATCCAGAAAATTTAAACTGAATTCAGTAAAATATTCCCGTGGAGAAAGAATAACTTTTGGTTTTTTACCAGGTTTTTCTTCAATAGCTTCAGCACCAGCTACAGCTTCTTCGGGTTCTTCTTCAATAGTTTCAGCCTCAGCTACAGCTTCTTCGGGTTCTTCTTCAATAGTTTCATCTCCATCTATCGTTGTTGTCTTAGTTTTAGGTCTAAATTTAGTTTTAGTTTGTTTTTTTGTCTAAATCTGGGTCTTCCAGGTCCAGGTGGAGGTGGAGGTCCAGGTGGAACAGCAACAGGTAGAGGTCTGGTTTGCTCTTCAATTTTTTTTCAGCACAGGAAGAATACCGTGTTTTCTCACTTCAAGATCTTCTACATCACCTAATAAAATTCTTTCAGTGATTTCAGTTACTGGTTTAAATAACAACTCAGTTGACTCAGTAAATCCCTCCTTTGCATCCTCAATTACGCGTATTTTTCTCTTAACTGACTCTCGTGTTGGTAAATATTTTCTTATAGCTTCTCGTCTCTCTCGTGCTATTCTTGATCTTAGTGATTCTCCAACATCCATGATTTATTAAAAACAGTATTAATTTTAATTATATAATTTTCTGATATAAACTTTCTGACCATAATCTCCTGCGTAATCTTCTAATTACAACTCTACTCAATTAAATAATAGCAGCAGGGAGGGCACCTACCTAGATTCGGTCGTATACATAGAATCCAAAAAAAACTAAAATTCACGTAGAGTACTCTTTTTTCAGCTAGATCTTCAAACTAAGGTTTCGTTAATGGAACGGGGTTCAGTAACGAGTAAGCTTCCCCAGGAAGCTTCTATTCGGTAAATAGAGTCCTTCTACGGGAAAGTTTTCTGTGGAAGATTTATTTTTTGTCGGGAACCCTAGGTCTGTTAGCCCTCCCTGCTGCTATCAAGTCTGCGTTTATCCAGTTATTCCGCTTTATTTAGTGACTAAACCATTTAGATTCGCCATTGGAGTACGATCATCTCTTTGCAGAAAGTACACCTACTGCCTCCGACAAAAAAGAGGTATAAACACGATCTACCATGCCACGAACTTTATCAGTGATGATACAACACATTCCGTGGAAGGAAATCAATGAGAGCATTCAAACGGTGAAGGATCACCAATACTTATTACGAGAACTGCGTCCCATGATTTGGGTCGACATGTGATGTGTGTCTCAGTGACCTGCCTTCTGGGATTTCTTTAACCAGTTGATTCCTTGTGGATTCTTTACAAACAGTATTTACCACCAAATAAAACATGAAAGTAGTCCCTTTAACTGTGCACGAGACTCATTTTGTTATAAGCCTTGCTTTTTCATCTGGATACTTCTCGACCTTTACAGGAAATAACGATTCGTCAACTTTTAGATACTGAAGATGTGTACGACGATGTGTGTGTGGGTCTTGTGGCTTACACCATCACTGGACAGATGTACTTGACTTGAAAAACTGGGGTTTCGAGGCTTGTACCAAAGAAGTGGCCAGTTATACCCAAGAGTTGTGACCCTTAATTCAAACGTCCAGTGAATAAAGTAACTTTTAAACCTGTGCAAGTGACTGTGCCAGAAGAGGAACTTGACGCCGAGGACAACCACCCCTTTCAGGACAGGAGTGTCATGGACATTCCCGAAAGACCATTCCGGGAGGACACCTGACTGAACACAATGTAAAGACTGTGCGATTATTACACACCGTCCCTAGGACACCTTTGTTACCAAAAGCATGTTGTACAGTGACTTGTTTATATTCTACTTTGATCGTTTTTATGGGTATTATATCGTTGTGCTTAACCATTTGGCTCTTATGTATTGTTGTCTTTCGTGTTGTTTCATTTTTTTAAATATTCGTGTCCTGGAGAAGAATTAAAACTCTTGCCTTGTCTGTCTTTGTGTCAAAAGTGACATCCCCTGCACTATTGTTACCTCTACTGCCTATGCTCCCTCTTCCTCCACTTTCAAAGTCATCGACGAACACTTAGATCGGGTTATTTGGGAGGGGTTGTATCTTCGTCATCCCTTTAACATGTTAATTGCCAGACCCAATGGTTCAGGCAAAACCGAATTTGTCAAACGTTTGATCGAACATAAACATCATTTGATCGATCGTCCACCTCAACGGATCGTGTAGTGTTACAAAGAGTGGCAATCGGCGTACATTCTCTTGCGATAAAGTCAAAGCGATTCCATCGTGTTTGTGGAAGGCGATCATGGCGAAGACGACGGAATCGTGTATGACCCCATTCAAACCCATCTGGTCATTTCTGACGACATGTTAGTAGAAGACGAAGAAGAAATTAAACTGTGGTTTACGCGCAAAGGACATCATCGTAATGCCAGTGATTTTAAATCATCCAAAATTTGTTTCAACAATGCAAAGTCCTCAGAAAACACCTTCTACCCGTAACAGAGACACTTCGGCCTGGACACAACGTCTCCAGTAGCCTCAGGTTCTTCCACTTCACCGTTGTTGGTGATGCCTGCTAAACACAGTTTGAAGCCCATTCTATCTCATTTGATGAAACGATGGAAATCGGCGTCTCAAAAAACTTCTGCTCCAGCTGCTCACAAACTACCTGCCCCCAAAATCAAAGTCCAAGAGAGATCGGGCATGTTACAGAGTTTGCTGAATTTGTCCGAGCAAGAACTGTCCCGATATAGTCCGTTTCCAACTACTCCACAATCAGTGCCTACACATTCGAGTATAAAAAAGACTTGTGACAAAAGGATGAGGATCAGTGCTTTTGTGCTCCTGAACACCCAAAGATGTCCCCTCAAAGAAGTGTACACCGGTACCATCGTCGTTCTCCTGACCAAAAAGGAAAGGGAAAAAGAAAAGAAGAGTCTCGTATAAAAAAAAACGCTTAGCCAAGCATCGACGTCACCCCCAGAAAAGACAGTCTTCCAAAGAAAAAGAGCAACCAAAGGGGAGCATTCTTTGGCGATTTTGGAAAATACATCGTCACCTTTTTGATGAAGTGATAGTCCAAAAAAAGATAATAGACCGTGTGCCAAGTCAACAACGTCGGTGTATTTTTGGTGTGTGTCCCAGAATCAACAAAGATGTCACCCCCAGATGACATTTCTCTTCTATCTCTAAAGGAAAGAAAAGGGGAGGTCTGCCTTATTGCTTAGCCAAACGTTGGGAAGTTCTGTCCTAAGCCTCTCCACCCATGCGAAAACAAATTATTCAAACTACATCCAAAGATGTCATCGATACCGTGTGCGAATGTTGTTGACCGTCTTGAAAGACACGATACCTTTGTCTAAACACCAGAAAAAAATGTATAGCCAAGCATCGACATCTTCTTCGCCAAATGGTGCAAAAGAAAAGAAAATACCCATTTGTCAAAAGAAAAAGATGTTGGTGCAACGCGGAGGATTTTTACCATTGTTAGGACTTCTTACCAAATCAATAGTAGGACTTACGTTGGGACTCCGGTGAAGTGTTTTACCTGCCATAGTTCCATGTTGAAAGGGACAAGGATATAAAAAGGACCTCTGGAGATAAAATATTTCAGACGCGACCATTGAAATCCAATGGAAGAACGAAAACTGGAATACCATCGTTGGCAAGAACAAAGGACCTCGCATTTGCCTCCCAATCCTCATTTGACCGAGATGTCCCAGTTACAATACGAACTGCAGTCGTTGATGGATCTCAACAATTTGTCCGAAGCATAAAAATCGCACAAGTACGGTCAACTATTGTAACGACTGCAACTCTTTCACCAGAAAGCTTTAGACGAAACAGCTCTGCAAATTCTGAAAGATGAAAAGTTCATCACCACCACCCCCAGAGGTCAACACAGACGCAGCCCCACAAATGCATGAGGAAGATGTGGTATGATAAGTCTTTCAAACACCGACATCAGCTCCCTTTCCTAGTAAGATTCAGCGACCTTGTTGACCCCTTCCTCCACTCCCCATTGAGAAGAACAGAAAGCTTGGGTTAAAAAGACAATGTCCACTTCTCCTTCGACAGAAGTGAAAAAGAAAGAAGAGAAACCAGAAGTGAAAAAAGAAAAGGAGACCAAACCCATCCCATTACCAACCCCACCACCACCACTACCCTCGACTTCTACTCCCATAGCATGTCGGACATGGGGGACCTCGAGTGGCTGAGTGGTCTAAAAGACTCGCCGTTACGGATCACTGCCATCTCACCTCTGTCTGCGTGAGTTCGAGTCTCAGGCTTGGCGAACGGTGGTACGTGAGAAAGCCTGCCAGTAGCTTCTCGTGGGTCGGTGGTTCTTCCCGGGGTTTTGCAGGGTTCTTCCTCCACCAGTTATACTGGCCGCCATGTATAGCCTATCTTGTGCTGAAAAATGGCGTTAAACCCTACAACAACAACAACAACAACATCGGATACGTAATACCATTTCGAAACCACCATCTCGCCCCATCCAAAGTAGCATCAGCGAAGAGTGGGTGACATATTAAAAGATGGAGAAGGTGTTAGTCAGCATTTACTACAATCCATCCCATCCTTCAGGTTACGGAGGAGTTCAGAAATTGTATCGCGCTGCCAAAACTCGATTGAAAAGTGTCCGTTTATCTCAAGTTCTACGATGGTTACAAGAACAAGTCAGGAACACTTTACACAAACCCAATCGACGATTTTCCAGAAGTCGCACCCGAGTGGAGGGCATAAATCATCAATGGCAAGTCGAATTTAGCCGATGTCTCTCATTTGTCCACTGACAATCGTGGCTACAAATATTTGTGTTGTGTCATCGATGTCTTTTCCAAATTTGCCTGGATCGTGCCATTGACTTCCAAATCGATCAGTGAGTTAGTGCAAGCCCTCCAACTGGCGTTGAAATAAAGTGGTCGTCACCATCTTTAATGGCAAACCGAAAAAGACACCGAATTTCTGAACCAAACATTCCAAATATAATTAAAGAAACGAGACATTCATTTTTGACCACCGAGAATCCCGGAACCAAAGTCAGCATCGTGGAACGTTTTAAACGCACTTTGAAAGAACGCATGTGGAAATATTTTACGCATCAACACACTCTCAAGTACAAAAACGTCTTACCGCACTTGGTTCAAGCGTACAACCAATCTTACCATCGAAGCATCCGACGTGCCACCTCCCCCCCCCCAAGAAGTGACTCCCGACAACAAAGTGCTCGTTTTTTTTGAGCGCCTGTTTGGTACCTCCCCGACGGTGAGTCCCCAAGAAAAGTGGAGTGCCTGAAGCAGGAGACTGGCAAAACCAAACGCACTTTAGACAAAGGTTACTTACCTAACTGGATCATCGAATTATTTCTTGTTACTAGACTTGTGAGTGGCAGTCATCCTGCCGTCTATAAATTGGAAGACATGAACGGGGAAGTGTTAAAGGGAACGTTTTACTTGCCCGAGTTACAAGGCGTCATCAAAAATGAAGACGACGTGTACGACATCGAAAGCATCTTCGAAAGAAGAACCCGTACCGTGGAAAACACCGTGTCAAAGAAGTCAAAGTATGTTGAAAAGGATATCCTCCCAGTTTTGATTCTTGGATCGACACTTCGCAAGTCATCGACCATAAAAAGAAGTGACCATCATGCCCTTTCATCACAGCCGCAGCTACCGCTACTACCGCAGTGACCACTCCTTCACCGAGTTCTTCTCTGCAAGATCTACAAAAGCAACCCTTGTGGGTGTGGTATGTAGAACGTGTGCCTAGAAAGCAAATCGTCCTTTTGTGCCAAATTGTTGTGGTGTATTGTGTCATCGGTGCGGCCTTTGCCAATCTGAGGTAGCAACAAGGAGTTAAAGTGTGGACCATTTTACTGACCAGTTGCATCGGTTACCTTCTTCCCAATCCTTCCCTGAAATACTCCTCGAACGGGAGCCTTGCGTCCAACGTCAGTCACCACCTCAACACAACAATCATCACAATAATCATCATTTAGACACTCGTCTGACTCCGACTGACACCTCGGACAGCAGAACACTGAATTTATGAATAAGACAACAATTTTATTTGATTCTACCCAGTGACAGTTCCATGGAGGTGTTTCCCCACAATAGTTTGTGTTGTTATAAGGCCAAATTACCTCAGGCCATCCAATTATATCACGAAACACATTGGGAAGTGGCTTTGGTGGAAATGATTCAGCCGACACAAGTCCTAAATATCCTTCCAAATAAAAATATGTTTGCGGTCGAAGTTCATGACGAACAAGTGCGAAAGTACTTAAATATGAACGTAGATTATAAAACGAGAACACCTAACTCACAAACTCAAAAGTGGACCTAAAACTTGACAATACTCCAAACATTTGGTGAGCACGATTGCTACCAGGTTTACTGTCGTGTTTCTTAAAGATTTGGAGAGCGCCAGAAAAAGTGTCACCATTGAGTACCATAAAGTGGTTCGTCGCCTACTGATGAAATATCCGGCGGGTAAAATGTTGTCCATTTTATTTTCTCATGAATTGTTTGACATTTTGGGTGGTGACATTAAGAAGAGGATGGTAATGATCATAAAAAACGAATTATCAGTCAGTTCCGACAACGATTCGTTTACCAAGTTATTTCGTTCCCCGGTAGAAATGAACCAAGGACTCGATTTGATCTTTGTGTACTCCAATATCGTGGGGTACAACGTGGCGGGACACACCTCCGTGCCGTCAATGCGAGTCATTCCTTTCAAAGTGGATTCTGCCACGAACGCTGATGAGGAAGGTGGAAACACCTATCATATTCACAGCGAGTTTGTACATCCTCACTATTTACCCCTCATCAAGTCGTATTTTTGACACTGTTAACATTGCTATGAAAGGAGATCTGGGACAAAATATTCCATTCTCCAAAGAGAAAGTCAGGGTGAAACTCCATTTTCGAAAACGATTCTCAAACAAATTACAAGTTATGTATCTAGTGTACCGAGGCGTTGCTCGACAGCGAGGACACGGTTTAGGAGATATGTTAAAATCAGCCTTTCGTTCGGTGGCTCCCGTGTTGAAACCGATGGTGACACGCCTTGAAAGATTCGGCATTGACATACAGCAAAGAATTTCTCCAAAATGTCATCATTGACCAACAAAACCCTAAAGAAATCTTCTTGAGGGCAGGCAAAAATGTCTTGCTGCAAACGGGCAAAGACCTTTTGGGTCGACGAGAAACTCCTATAAATACCCTGAACGCTAGCGAGTAAGACATTCCTACTTCCCTGAGGAATCAGCAAGGATAAGGCAGAAAGAGACGGCGAAGAAAAAGCCATTTCACCAATCTTCACACGTCACAAACTAGAAAAACGAACAAAAGAAAAACTGTTCGAGACTTAGACGTTTTTGATTATTAGAGACAACAAAATGATGCACCTGTTGCCATGCCACCCACCATGATGACGATGCAAGAATCCCAATGGGTCGAATTTCATCCCGTTTCCTCTTTGACGGACAGCCCGAAGATTACATCGATTACATCGATCTGAATAGCAGTTACTTGTACCTGAAAGTCAAAGTGATCAAAACGGACGACAATGCTCCAGGAGCCGATGCTAGAGTAGCTCCGGTCAACAATTTCATGCATTCCTTGGTCAGAGAAGTGGATTTGTATTTGAATAACAAACTGGTCAGCAGTAGCATGGATACATACCCTTATCAAGCGTACCTGGAAAATATCTTGACGTACGGAAAAGAAATCAAGAATGCTCATCTGGATGCTTGCGTGGTATGGAAAGCTGACACAGCAGGGGAGAACACGTTTAACGCCACAGCCCTGACAGCAGATGACGATCCTCACAATGTAGTTTTTAACGACCGTAGAAAGAAAATCCTGCAAGGACAAAGCTTAGAACTGTTGGATCGTTTGCATTTGGACATGTGGTTGCAAGAGAAGTATTAACTGAACGGTGTGGATATCCGCCTGAGACTGAATCGTAGCAGTACCGCATTCCATTTGATAGCCCATGCTGCCGAGTACAAAACTATCATTCAAGAAGCCAGACTCTACGTGCGCCGTGTGGAAGTGTTACCTAAAGTGGGAAACGACATCAGTCACACTTTAAGCAGAACGAATGTCAAGTATCCGATACGACGTGTGGAAGTGAAAACTTTCACCATTGCCTCTGGACTCCGATCCAAGATCGAAGATCATCTGTTCCAATGACAGTTACCCAAACGTTTAATCGTTGGCATCGTGAGCAATGCAGCACTCAACGGAGTCCACGATCAAAATCCATTCCAATTTAAGCACTACAAAGTGTCCAAAATCGAAGTCAGTCGCGATGGCAAGGCCTTGTGTACCCGACCTTTCGAGCCTAAGTTTGGTGAGAGGAATTACTTGAGATCGTACTTGTCCCTGTACGAAGCCACCGGCCAGTTAGGAGCCAACAACAGTCACGGCCTTTCGTACGACGATTATGCAGTGGGCTTTTGATTTCACTCCAGACCAAGGCAGCGACGAGGGACATTTCCACCCTATCAAATCTGGTCAACTGCCTGTGGAACTTCAGTTTGCAGAACCTCTACCCCAGACGGTGAACGTCCTCCTGTATGCCGAATTCGATAATACCATAAAAATCAACAGTTTGAGACTATTAGAAGCCATGGAAGACTGTTCTCCCTCTTTACCTAGTGGAGAATCTTTGAAGATGGAATGTGAGGAGACCATGGAAGGAGAATCCCAAGACAAAGACGAAAAGGAAATCGTGATCAAGTCGAGATGGCCAGAACAAGAACAGCAATTGGTCTCCTGCTGTGCTACATACCTGGCAGAAACAAGTACGATATGGATGAAGAAAGATTACTATGGATGTCAAAACAGCAGTCAAGAAGAAAAATTCGACGAATATCTGGACGAAGCTTGGAGTCTCATGCATGAAAAAGACGTGTTACATCGGTGGTATAAAGACTTGCGTGAACATTCCTGTCCTCCATTAATGACTCAAGAGATCCATTACATCGAAGCCCTCTTGGATAAGAGTAGGAAGACAAAACGAAGAAATGGTTACTTGTTAAACAAATTGAAAGAGAAAGTCCGTATCAAATTGATCACTTATAATCACCAAAAGATCATTTAGTGACTTATTTTGATCGTCATTCTTCTAGAAATGATGACAAAGTATATCGATGGTTTTGTGACCATTATACTTATTTTTTGTCTTTGAGCTAGGAAACGTAGTGTACATCCATGACTCAATGATTTCCAAGAGTGGAAATCTCAATTTCATTTACCATGTTGTCAACCTTGTTAAAAATAGAGTGTGAGTCGAAAAAATGTTTATTGTTAAATTGAATGTTTAATGTTAAAAATTTGTTAGTTGAATTATATGGTTATTGTTGAAAAAAAATTGTGAATTGTTAGTGTTAGTTTTTTTTAAAATAAAAATGTTGTTTTGAAAAAAATGCATTTGTCGTTTGCTTTGCTATGGGTATCATGAACCATGCTCTTTGACGTCTCTCTATCCCTCACATCACACTATTTGAAAGTTCCGACTTGAAACAGTGTAGGGGATGTTTTCCTTCGCGTCCGCGCTTGGCCATAAAATGGGGCAGTCTCCAGTCTGACCATCCATGGTTGACTCATCCTCCTACGAAGATGTGTTCAAGATTAGCCAAGCTGAACGAAGCCTACGTGAATTTGCAACGTGTCAAACAAAGTCTGATGCCGAAGCCTGAAGAGATAGAGAATGTCAGAATGTTACAGGTCACTGAAGACCTGATAGTAGAGCTCTTCAGAGAAGAAGTTAACAGGGAGAAAGAAGAAGACATGGAGAAGAGAAGAGAATGGACGGAGAAGTACAGACTTCAGAAACAGCAGACAGAACAGAGAGAGCAGCAGCAACAACAACAGCAACAAGAATCTGACAGAGGCTTTGCCGACTGTCGTGTCGACACCAAAGAGTTCTCCTTCTCTTTCCGAAGAAGCAGACCTTATCCTGTGAGAAAGCCTGTCGTCAGAGGAGGCTGCAATCTTCGACCACACAAAAAACAAAAATTTTTTGGTCATCATATAGGTAATGTAAGATTTGGGTCTTAGGGGATGTTTTCCTTTACGTCCGTGCTTCAAGCATAAATTGAAAAACGCTCGTCAGTCTGGCCATACATTGTTGACCTGTCAACAGTGCAAAATGAGTAACATGAGTAGCAGACTCACTAAAATCATGGCACTTCCGATGCACCTGGAGTATGCCAGGCGGCTCCTGGACGAACTAGCAGCAGAGGCTCTTGTTGAAGAAGCCAGAATAGAGTAGGAGGAGGAAGAGAGAAGACAGAAAGAAGAGGAGGAAAAGAAGAGGGAAATCAGGTCTCACGTCATGATGATACAAGTTGTGAGGTGAAGCCCATGGCGAGTGAACCTCCACAGGCTATGACTGCACCACAGCCAGCAGCTACACCACAGCCACAACAACCACAGCCGGTACCAAGAGCTGCTGTCCCCCAAATGGAGAACTGGGAGGAGGAATTGAAGAGAGAGCGGGAGCCACGGCAAGAACGACTTCCCCGGGTAAGGCACAGAAGGCAAAGAAGGGAGATGGAAATCTTCAGAATCCCAGAAACTGAAGATTGGGGTGCTGAGGCAAACCATCAAGCCTCTGCACTCCCAGGCACAAGAGTGAACTGGGAGAATGACCGGAGTAGACGTTGTAAATGTGGTGCCAGACCCGGAAGGTGCCGTCATTAACCAGGTGCCTCTGGATTTCCAGAAAAAAACAGCCCTTTTCAGGACTAACCAAAAGAAACACTATTCAATTTGTCAATGTGTGAATGTGAAGTAGTGTGATTATAAACACTTACTTCGTTCCTGATGTGATTGTGTGTGTGTGTGTGTGTGTGTGTGTGAGTGTGTGTGTGTGTGTGTGTGTGTGTATGTATGTGTGTGTGTGTGTGTGTGTGTGTGTGTGTGTGTGTGTGTGTGTGTAAGCTCTCACGTACGTTTGTGGGAATAGTAGATTATTGGGGTTTGTAAGCGCTCACGTACGTTTGTGTAGATAGTAGAGTGTATGATTGTTTAAACCTTCGTGTGTGTGTGTGTGTGTGTGTGTGTGTGTGTGTGTGTGGATAGTAGGATTTGGGTTCGAGTTTTACTTCTTCGCGTATGTGAATAGTAGGTTATGGTGATGTTATTGCCCCTTTCCATGTGTGGATAGTATAATTTGGGGTTTGATTATTGGCTTCTCCGCGTGTGTGGATAGTAGTTTATGGCTATGTTTTTAGCTTCTCCCGTGTGTGTGTGTGGATAGTAAATAGTTGTCATGTTTTTTGCTTCTCAGCGTGTTTGGATAGCATAGTTAGGGTTTGATTAGGCTACTCCTCGTGTGTGGATGATAGCTTTTGGGGTTTGATTTAGCATCTCCGCGTGTGTGAATTGTAAATGATGGGTTTGTTATGCTTCTTGGTATGTGTGGATGGTAGATTATGGAGTCTGATTTGACATCTCTACGTGTGTGGATAGTAAATGGTGGGTTTGTTTCTGCTTCTTGGCATGTGTGGATGGTAGATTATGGGGTTTGATTTGACATCTCTACGAGTGTGGATAGTAAATGGTTGTTTTGTTTTTGCTTCTTGGCATGTGTGGATGGCAGATTATGGGATTTGATTTGGCATCTCCGCGTGTGTGGATAGTAGATTATGGGGTTTGTTATGGCTTCTCCCCTTGTGTGCATAGTATATAATGAGGTTAGATTATATGGCTCATCACCTTTGTGTGAATAGTATGTAATATTAGATGACAAAAGTAGGGGATGATTTCCTTCACGTCCGTGCTTTACATATAAGAACTCATAGCGTTCGTCGTTCGAGCCATTCTACGGAATAACGAGAAAGAATATGGTGGCTGTAACAGAGATATTCAACAACTTGAGACACAGTTATTTTTGGATAGTAGATGGAGTATATGTGGTGGAAAAAAATAGAGAAGGAATGGAAATATCCAGTTACAAAGGATTTGTAACTAGACAAGTGACGAGTGTGAAATTAGCTATGGATCTCCTTGACGGTATGTTAGAAGAAGAACTGAAAAAATTAAGAGGATTCATTGACCCTCCCTATGTGAGAGTAGGTAGCTTGAAGGAAGCTCTGGATAATGTAACGGTAGTGAGATGCTTCCTACAAGATATCTTGGTGTGGAGTGAGTGTTCATATGTGAAATGGGGTTTAGACCACCTTATAAATGCCAAGGAACTGATGAGATGAGTGGTGACCCAAGAGGTAAAGAACATAAGAGAAAAGTGGTCAAAGGAAAGGAAAGGCGAAGAGAATAGAAAGGCAAAAGAAAGCTTTGAGAAACTCAACAATAACTGGATAAGGATACAGGAGAAATTCAGAGTAATAGGTCATCCTGACTGGCTGCCACAGTCAGAAATAAAGAAGAAAAAAGGAATAGTGGAAAGATAAGGGGATGGCTGAAAAAGTGGAAGAAATAGAAGAAGAAGAAGAAGAAGAAGAAACCCAAAGGCCCTTTTCAGGGCCATTGATAGGTCACGAAAAGAAATTGACTTTCATGCCTAAGCCCTAAACATTGTTGTATCTGTGTTTGTCTCTTGTCTATTGTCTGTGTTATATCCATCTCTCCTGTTCAATTTCCCTCGACCATATACAGACCCACGATATATTCCCATGTTCATTTTCCCTTGACGCTATACAGGCCCACCCATGTTCATTTACCCTTGACGCTATACAGTCCCATCCATGCTCAAATTCCCCATGCTAAATTCCCATAGACCCCAGAGTAGATATACCCTTTTAACATTAAAGTCCCCTTGACCCTAGGGTGACCCACTATACTACTAATATCTAATAGTAAGAACTGTATATTGAAATTTCTTTGCAACTATGACATTCATTTAAATTCTCATATTATTAGTAGATGGAACAAATTGCTTTTTAAATGTGCCGTTTAATTTCATTCTTAACACTGCATGGCACGTTTAATTGTTGTAAATGTATCTGTATACTTGTATGTATGATATATATGTTATTTTATAATTTACAATGTGTCTACTTTTATAATTATAATTTAATTTAGAGGTATGGACTTTGTAGTCTAAAATAAAGAATTCTTATTCTTATTCCTATTTCTCCCGAAGCATAACTGTTCGTTGGGACTTGACGTTAGTGCCTCGCAGCAAGTTCGGAATCCGTGAAAAATTTGGTACCCTGCAAAAGAAGTAAATCCAACATATTGAATATTTGCAGGTGAAAGTTCCATCATAACCGTTTAACATCTGTGAAGGTGCGTCATACAAAATGTATATGATAAGGAAGGACGAAGGTGCACTTCTAGTACTCAAGCAGCAGAGGGGGTGAACCCACTTCGTTTTATAAGCGTTATTTCGGTAAGCTAACCCTTATTACAAAAACGAAAAAAAAAGTGAAACCGAGGCCTCTAACTTTCCGAGAGTGAGTCTCTCTACGGGGTTAGTTTTTTTTTTCGCATCATCGTTTTCGACGCCAGTTTTACTACGATGACGCCTTATTGAGGTCGCACCCCCTCTGCTGCTATTAACTGACAATTGTTATATCAAATAATGGTTCATCCGGAATCTTATACTGCCCGGTTAGCGCGAGAGCGACTAGAAGCAATTAAGAAATTTCTCCCCGTGAGAGATTCTTTCAGAAAAAAACGTACAAGCTCGATAAGAAGCACAAGTTGAATACGCAGAAAGTACGGAACAGTTATTTAAACCTGTTACTAAAGTTACTGAAAAGTCATAACGGCTGTTAAGGAGGATCTTCTTCCATGATCAAAACAGACCGCTGAGCAAACTGAAAAAAATAGCAGCGAGAACTAAGAAAACAAAAAAGATTTTACGAGCACTTCCAACTGAGATAGCTGCTGCACTACCTCCTCCTGAAATATCTGAAGGTATCAGTGAAGTAGGAAAAAAACTTGTGAAGAAGCGGAACCGGAAGAACAATTTAAAATATTTGATAAATTTAAAAACAGCTCTATTAAGCAAATAGATGCGATAAGTAATCTTTCCAAACTAAGTGCGTGTGCAGCTTTGAGGTTTAGTTACAAAGATAAATTTTTTAAAAACTGAACATAATAAACCCGTAAGTAAAAAAATTGGTATAAATGGATATATCGCATAAAATTTAAAAAGGATCGAGTTTCAAATAGTGATGTGTTATCTTTATCATATTTAGATGAAATAGATAAATATCTTGTAGGCGCTCGATTTCAGCAGAGGGGGTCACCACCTCCCTATTTGTCATCTCCTGAGCAAAAGCCTTCCTGTAAACTTCCTCCGCCGCAGCAACAAATGGAACAACCTAAACCTAAGTCTTACAGATTACCATCACATCCTGCAGTAATGTTTACCGATGAAGCTCTAAATACTTTTGCTGACCGGGATAAATTAATCAATATTGCTGCGCGTGAATATGATTCTAGAGAAAATTATTTAAAACATGAATTTGTTAAAAAAGTAGAACCTAAAAATTGGTATCCTGCATTATATTTAGCCGCCAGAAATTCGCTTGTTGATGCAAAAGATCCAGGGTATAGAAAATTTAGACAAGATGCAATCAAAGCGAGGCAACAACAAACTACTCGACACAATATCCGGAAGAAGAGTTTCACGGTGTGCCTACTGATAGCAGTTTCACAGGAAGTGGTCTTGTTATCTGTCCTAACAATATTCTCAACGACGTGCAACGGTTAGAAGTTTTCATAGGAGGAGCGCGGGCTGGTAATAATTCCCTTGAAATAATTAATGAAGCAGCTGATATTTGTCGGCGATTATTCACTGGTGGTATCATGGATATTGGCCTTTATCGAGAACTTATTGATGAACTCGTTGATTGACTATCACAGTGATTAGATAAATGGCAAGTAAAATAAGATGATCATACACAATAGTCAACATGGACCTATCATGGTCAGAGCAGTAAATTCACGATTACCAACCTACACAGCGATATACGGAGATGGACTTGCTGATGTTGTTCAGTGATTATTCATGAGGTTATCTCCAAAAGTAGCGCCTGTTGCAAAGCAATTATCAATGAAAGCTATTGATGTTGTTCGTGAAAACGCTCCTGGTGCAATCGTCAACGTTGATTGTAAGGTGTTCTCGGCAATCAAAGAATGACTAGCACGGTTACTACGACGAAAATCACAGCTAGTAAAATTACCAAGCACTGAAGTTATGCCTGCAAATGTCAGTAAAAAATTAAATCAAGCTGCAAATCAGAAACTGGCAGCGCTAGCAGATCAAGGAATCGGTGAAGCTGGGCATAATATTTCCATTTTAATATCAGGAAGCGGAATTTCCCGAAGAAGCTCTTCACGTGTTAGACGAAAATAATTATAATAAAAATGTTTAAGTGCATATCCGACACAGCATTAGACATGGAAGTACCTCTCTTAAAGGACGAAATTGTACGTGATTATCAATTATATTCTTATAACGCACGCATACCCAACGAACGAGGAAGAATTGCGTTACAAGTGTATGATACAAGAAGATACGAGAAATATATTTGTCAGTCGATAAAACGCTTACTTATCTGACGGAACACGGTTGGGTACGATTGTTGGTTATATGAATGGAGAATAGCCTCAGTATACTCATTTAAGATATTCAATGCTCGGTTCAATGCTCAAAACCACACTGACACTGGAGCAAAGGTCAGTCCTTTTTTTTCTGCCTATACCGCCCTCCTCCTTGTAGAAAAATCAAGCTGGCTGACTCTCTCTTTTTGGAGCAGTTTCCGAATCTCCTGGACTATGGAAATTCGATAGGTGGCAACCTGATTATTCTTGGAGATTTCAACTTTCACTTTGACTGTACCGGAAACTCAAATAGATCAAAACTCATAGATTCCATTAATGTTTTTAACCTCAAACAGTCAGTTAATCAACCCACCCATAACATGGTCACATTTTAGACTGGATTTTTGATAGACCTGATGATAACATTTTACGGTCCTCCCTGGTATCCCATGACTTTGCGTCAGATAACCTCTGCATTATATGCCATCTTGACGTATCAGTCCCTAACCCCCCACCTTTATCTGCTACTAAGAGAAACCTCCGTATGATCAACCAAACTAATGCTCGACATCCAACCTAACCTAACAACTTGCTTACCTCCTACTGCAGAACAACTCGATAGATGTCTGCGTTCATTGCTTGACAAGCATGCCCCAGCTACCAAGTGCAGAGTATCAATTCAAAGGTGTTCTCCATGGTATAGCAGTGTTAGGGACCAGCTTCGCACTGCTAAAAGAGACCGCCGTAAAGGTGAGAGGCTCTGGCTTTCCATCAGACTCACTATCAATAAGCAAATCTATGAAGTCGCTAAGAAGAATGTCACAAATCTGCAAAAAGCTCTTCGAGATTACTAATAAGCTAATGTCAAGGGACAAATCAACACCACTTCCAAATACCTTCTCTCCGGTCGATCTTCCGGACATGTTTGCAAATTTCAAATTTTACAAAGTACAAACCATTAGAGATAAGCTTGACACCACAATTTCAATTGACTCGTCGTCACCGTACAGTTGGGATACAGAATTTGAGCGACAACCATTAGCAGCATTTGAACCTGTCTTTATGGATTTCGTACGTACAGTCGTGATGAAGAGTGCACTAAAGTCATGTGAACTTGATCCAATTCCAACATCACTGCTGCTTGAGTGCTTAGATCCAGTATTGCCTTCACTAACTGATGTTATTAATACCTCTCTCTCATCCGGGGAATTCCCATCATTTTTCAAAACTGCCATTGTAAAGCCTCTGCTGAAGAAACCAACACTAGACCATAACGATTTAAAGAACTACCGCCCAGTTTCTAATCTCCCATTCATATATAAAATCTTAGAAAAGGTTGTTCTATCCCAGCTTGTATCTCATCTAAATTCAAACAGTCTTTTTAGCAGTGTACAATCTGCATATCGCCCTTGCCACAATACTGAAACTGCACTTCTAAAAGTAGTTAATGACATTCTCGCTGCGTTGGATAGCGGAAAGATTACAGTCCTCACCCTCCTTGATTTGTCTGCAGCATTTGACACGATAGACCATGATATATTACTTCACCGTCTCCAACATGTATTTGGCATTCATGATACAGCCTTACTGTGGTTCAAGTCCTATTTGGTCAACAGGACACAAATACACTACAGCCCAGTTGATCTATGTTGTAGTGTTCCACAGGGGTCTGTTTTTGGACCTGTCCTCTTCATTCTGTACACTCAGCCGCTCTCAAGTGTCATAGATCATCATCCAGTGTCTCACCAATTGTACGCTGATGACACCCAAATATACAAATCTAGCCACCCAACTGAAGTTGATGCTACCATCCAAGGTGTAGAGAGGTGCATTTCTGATGTGAAATCATGGATGACTTGTAACAAACTGCAGATGAATGATGATAAAAACTGAGGCCATTCTGATCACAACACAAAGACTTTCTCATTCACATCCTTTATCTCAAACAATAAATATCAGCAACGCCAACAATAAATTCACACAATCAGTACGAAACCTAGGCGTTACTCTGGACAATACTCTCACATTGCACCAACATGTCATGAACATATGCAAGGCTACATATCTTGAGCTGAGACGCATCAGCTCAATTCTCAAATATCTTTCAGTTGATGCCACTAAAACACTTGTGTGTTCATTAGTGTTTTCAAGACTGGACTATTGTAACTCAATTCTGTCTGGTTCATCTCAATATCTACTCCAGAAACTTCAAAAAGTTCAAAACACAGCTGCTCGGATCATACTTACAGTACCACGATCAGAGCACACCTCCCCAGTGCTCTGTACCCTACACTGGCTATCCATTCGATCCAGAATCAAACACAAAATTTGTTCTCTGTGCTAGGTTTCACGGTCGGACTCTAGTCCAACATACCTATCTGACCTCACCCATGTGTACACACCAGCAAGATACTTACGCTCCTTTTCTGACAATCGTATACTCATTATTCCCACATAGAAAACAAAGTCATATGGACAGCGTTCTTTTGCATACCAGGGCCCAGCAACGTGGAATGAATTGCCCACTGAACTTAGACAGAAAGACACAGTGATCACATTCAAGAGGACTCTCAAAATTCACTTATTTCGACTGCAAGAACAAACTTAAAGACCTGATAATGTTTTTCCTACCTGAACTATTCTCAGCATTTTTTATATATAATGTTTTTCTTATTTCATGTTGTTTGTTTTTGTGATAATATTATTAGATGTTTTTCTTATCTTATAGGTATTATCTAAAGTTGTAAAGCGGTTAGAGCTTCTAAAGATTAGGCGCTATACAAAGTCCTCATTATTATTATTATTATTATTATTATTATTATTATTATTATTATTTGTCTATAAATTTATTATCGATGATAAATAGATTCCCTGACACTGCAGTCAGAGTTGCAACGGATTCGTTTTATATCGATAAAAATATTCAGACTTACTAACTCGTTTTACAAACACTGATGCATCATGGGGGTCGTTGAGATTAAAGCAAGAAATGTTATGTAATTATACTGAATCCGCAGATGCTACGATTAAGGATATTTATCGCAGCAATCAGATATCACAATTATCGCCTCGACAAATGTCGACGGCGGCATCCGTGTATGATCTAGTATCCAGGCACAAGACGGTCTATCTAAACGGCCGGGAGGTTCTGTAAAGACGACTCGGGTGATTGAATTATTTCGACAGAATTCAGACACGATTGTGCTAGCACCTGCACAAACACTTGCGAGAGAAATGAAACAACGAGGAGTACAATCATGTACTTATCAAGCTTTTTCAGATACAAGAGTGACACATGGACTCCTGACCGAATGGGAGCGAACTATATTCCAAAAATTATTAATTGGGATGAGATATGTACAGTATCTAAAGATACATTAAAAATGTTTCTCGATTGGTTATTATTGAAAAATACAGCTGTGATAATGTGCGGCGATCACGGTCAACCACCACCGTTTGTTGGGCCATCTCCACACGAATGGCTAAAGAATTTTGTAGATTATTACTCGGAGATAACTGATGATCACAGATCTCTTTGATGAAAAATTAATGAAAATTAAAAAAATTAATCAGACTACAACCGAATAAAATTCAGCGTGAAATAATGCTTAAAATAATTTCAGAAACTTCAATGAACGACTTTCTGCAAACGTGGAGACCAAATGATTTGATAGTGGCAAGTAGAAAGATAGTTCGTGATACACTTCAACGGAGGTTGTTTGAAGTGCATAAAGAAAAGTTTCCAGAATTATCAGTGCCACTGTCTTATAGACCAGCTGATACACGACGACAGAATATCGACGTTGATATACCAGGACCCTTGACAGAGTCAAGGAGGAAACATAACCTAGTATTAAATGATGTCGCAGTATCTTTATTGATAAAGCAACATAATGTCAAAATACGACGAGGACATACTGCAATTCATCGTGATCAGGCAATTGTTGAACGATTTAATCGAACACTCGCTGAGCGGTTATTTGGATCTCAATACGCGAAGGAATTTATTCAGGATACGAGATCTCGCGAATGGGTGGCAAGATTACAAAATGTGATAACTGCATTAAATAATGAGATTACTCGAACAACCAACATGAAACCTATTCATGCAATTACAAACGCGCATATACCTACACAACAACGTGATTTTTCAGCGCATCCAGTATTAGGTAATACCACTGTCAGGTATTTATATGAACCGGGTGAACTTGAAGGTGTTAAAAAAAGAGCGACTGATCCTATTTGGAGTATTACGACGCACAATATATCCACCGTGATAAGATTCACTGGTAGACCCGCAATGTACAGACTGGATTCAACTGCTCCTCAACGTGGATTTGTACGTGAACAATTACAAATAATTCCCGAGGACACAGAATTACCACCCAAATCACTTAACTAGCACCAAGTGTGTCAGCACCCTGACGTCGATTACACTCAAGACAGATCAACATAGTATTTTCTCGTGTATGACCAAGACTGTTATTTTTTTCTGTCTATGGTAAATTGTCTTGGATCATTTTTCAGATATCGCCATAACATTATACAATTATAACTTGCACAATGATTATTCTGCTATTGTTTCGGTATGTTAATAAATTCAACATCAAGATCAAAATCGCGTTTATTTTTTTTTTGTCACTTTGTTTATAACCAGCCAATTTTTTTCTTATTATATCACCTTCGAGGTCATCATTGATCACTGATGAGTCCATGACGATTCTCCGCAGCTGAGATATTTTTCTAACTCGAGATACTGCAAGGTAAACTAAGTTCGACCATTCGATACGATCATCAACGATCCAAACAACTGTATCAGTAATAGTTAATCCTTGAGATGAATGAATCGTCGTCGCGTATCCAAGCGTCCACGGGGATTTATCAGCACGTAGAGCATCTTCAACAATATCAACATCAACTGCGACAATATCATTGCACACAAGATTCTGTTTCCCCTGTCCTGGTATATCAACGTCAATATTTTGCCGTCGCGTATCTGCTGGTCGATAACATAAAGGAACTGGCAACGTTAGAAATTTTTCTCGTTGTAACTGAAACAACTCCCGTTGAAGTGTATCACGAAGTATCTTTATACTTGCAACTATCAAATCGTTTGGTCTCCACGTTTGCAAAAAGTTGTTCATGGGTGTTTCTGAAATTATCTCGCCTATTACCTCACATTGAATTTTATTCGTTTGTAGTCTGATTAATTTTTTTAATTCTCTTAATTCTGCATCAAGTGCTATATGATCATCAGTTATTTCTTCATAGTAATCAACGAAATGTTTCAGCCAATCTTGTGGAGATGGTCCATCTATAGGTGGTGGTTGACCGTGATCGCCGCACATTATCACATCAGTATTTCTTATTAATAACCAATCAAGAAATGTTTTTAATGTTTCTGATGATACTGTACATATTTCATCACATATTATAATCCTTGGAATATATTTTCCTCCCATTCGATCAGAAGTCCATGCATCACCTTTGTACCTAAAAAAGCTGTGATAAGTACATGATTGTACTCCTCGTTGTTTCATTTCTCGCGCGAGTCTATGTGTAGGCGTTAGCACGATCATATCTGAATTCTGAAATAGTTCGATCGCTCGAGTGGTTTTACCAGAACTGCCAGGTCCGTTTAGACAAACCGTTTTATTTCTAGTTATTGGATCGTATACCGATGGTGCAGACGATATCTGATTATTTCTGCCTGATTTTATCAGGTAAATATATTTAACTGCAACATCAGCTGATTCGGAATAATTAAGTATATTTTCCTTTTTCATTCTCCACGAACTCCACGATGCACAAGTGTCTATATTTAATTTTTCTAACAGTCCCGAATATTTTTACTGACATAAAACGAATATGTAGCGACTCTGACAGCAAATTCAGAAATTTTATTTATCATCGATAATAAATTTATCGAAACGTACGATAACATTGATGATCATAAATGAGTATATTGAGGTGACTCACCGTCCATATAACTTACAATTGTACCTAGTTTATTTCCATTTGGAAGAAAGCTATTTCTCGACTTATAAACGTGTTTTTGTTCGTTGTATCAGCGATTATAAAATCTAACTCAGCATCGTCCATGATCAATCTTGTACAATGTCGTGTATGATCATATGATCCTCCTTGGGTGAACTTGCCAATTATTTTTCTGCCAAGATCTTTTGCGATTTTATTCTTGTAATCAGTTTTATTGGGGTCTTCATCATCTGAATATTCTTTTTGTTGTGGTAACCAAACATCAGTTTGTTTCCGGTATGATATAATTGCTTCGCTGATCGTCAGCGATATTAATATCGCACAATCAAGCATATACCGTAATAGTACTATTGGTGCCCACATTTTTTCTGAAAAATGCCTACCGAAGCAAACGTAACAAATCGTATGAAGATCTTTAGCAAACTCGAATGATTCGACACAAGCAAATCCAGTCAGGTCAAAATCCGGTAATGGTCCATTTATCGATACTCTTGAAGTATACAGAACAATCTCAGTATCCTAGAAAACTTCCTGCATAACATGCAACCATATCAACTGAAATAACATCTTTATGATCGTATTTAGTATTTCATAGTCCACCGTGCCCAAATCTAGTTGGTTTCCACGAATTTTTCTTTCTAGCAAAATGAGCCGCAACTGACGGAACAGTAAAACAGTTACTTAATAGTTCGTCAGTATCATCAATATAATGCAGCGCAAGATTTTTCATTTTCTCGTGGAGAAGATCTGTTCGATAAATAGCACCATTCGGTCTTACAAACTGATCATATTTACTTTTTTCTTCCATATATAATTCGTCGTTCTCAGAACTTTGAAACAACCATACTGACACAGGATCGTTTTTACTTATTTCGTTAATAAAATCAAACATATCTCCGCGGCAAAATTTAACAGTTCGATCTCGTGGAAATATTGTTACTGCATTAGTCCACGCATACGCGTTATGATCAATAGTTTTAATCGAATCTCCTTTTGATTTATATTTTGATTCATATAATATTTCTCCTGTTATCGTCGCTACGGTTATTGGGAATTTTAATTTTTTTCCTAACTAAGCGACATCTTTGATAGACGCACCGGTATGTTTAACCATTTCTCCCCACTCGTTTATTATTTTACGTCTTTTATCCGTTAGACCGTTTCCACGAGTCGAAACGGTAAAATGTTTGTTACTCGTTCAGCTACTCAGTTTATTTTTGAAAATGTCTTTGGCTTCAGAATATCAACGCTGGGTTTTTCATTTATCAGATAGATTCCATAAATAACCGAGGTCACAGGATATGCTCGTTCATAATACGGTTTGTCAATACCAGTCAATGTACCTGGTTTGGAATCTTTACTTAGTATGACAGTTTTTTATTAGCATGAACAGGATCATATTTGTCATGGATAATCCAATCATATGTTTTTGCTAGCACGACAAATTTTATTCTGAAAAGATATTTGCGATTATCAAGGTAGTTAATGATAGTTACCGCTCGTTTGTCGTTCATTGTAGCGTCGATGATATCTTTGTTGCGTATAATCTTGAACGTTGACCAGGCATGAGATGCACCATCTGCGTGAAATCCTTTCTTGGCGTCGTGAATTTTATTAATCAAACTTTTATTTTTCGGATCAACCAGATCGCGCATCGGTAGGTCAGGAGATATTCTGTCGAGATTAAATTTATCTGCTTTCCAAGGCTTTATTAGGGATAATCTATCGAATTCGTTCATATTATATTTCAAACAAATATTTAAATTAAAATATTATGTATACAATGTCTCGATGCAAATGGTCCATGATCGGTTCATTGACCCCTTGTAATTAATCCTGTAAAAAGGAATTCTGCGGCCAACACTTGTAGAGCGTTCAAGGAGGTTGATTAGGACCAATGCCATATCTGCGATGTGGTGTTCGAGTACGAAGAAAAACACAGTTGTGTGCAAGTAGTGGTGGAAAAAATATCGCGAGCTTAAAAAATATTATGATTAAAAAAATAATAACAGTAACAACGCTATAAAATCCGTGGAGGATTATCTAAGTTTTCAGACAAATTATGATTTAAACAAATGATATTATTATAATGAACCACGAGTTTGTAAAGCATCCTACAATAACAAACTACGAATCAAATCGTGATGGTGTGATTATAAATTGCAGGTTAAAGAGATAAGTTGGTTTTGTTATTAATACTGGTTACCTAATGTTTACTATTGGGAAGAAAACTTATCTTTGTCATCGTTTCATATATGAGTGTCACAAGGGGTTGATCAAAGACGGTCTTGTGATCGATCACATCAACGGCGTGAAAACCGACAATAATTTATCTAAACTTCAGGCTATTACACAAAGCGAAAACTCTGGACGGGGAGGGACCGGTAAGTTCACAAAGATTCCTAGAGCGATTAAATCCCTCAACACAGAGACCGGTGAAGAGAAAACGTTTAAATCAATGTATTCTTCTGCGAAATATTTTGATATTAACTCGCGTGTGGTAAAATACGTCGCAGAAAATATATACAAATCTACCTTCTCAAAAAAATGTAAACAGAAAATAGTTTTCTATTATTGTTAAGTACAAACTGTCATCTTTAGCAAGTAATTACCTCGGATTATATTTATTAACTATTTATTTAATTTGTTTCTATAAATTTCAGTGTATTTAAGGGAGATAACTCCGTTGAGTATATTCATGTAATGAAGTTACATCTCTTTGACCATGTCACAGACCCGCAGATGTATTTACGATAAAATATCAGACTTCCAAATAAATAATAATTTTTACTTTAATTATCCTTGTTATGTTAGGTGAAAACCCGTAATATTGTATCATAAGTTCGATAAATCGTTCTTTTTTTGTATTCTACGTTAAGAATATAAATTTCAGTGTATTTAAGGGAGATAACTCCGTTGAGTATATGCATGTAATGAAGTTACTTCTCCTTGACCAAGACACTCGCAAAGCACTCTGTGTAAGCGGAAAATTGTTGTACATAAATATAAATAATATTTTTTCTGTGTGTTTCTAAAGTAAGTTGAGAAACCGTTAATTCGACAAATTTCGATTTGTCAAGAATAGCTTACTTTAAGAATATAAGTTATATTTTCCGTATGCTTGCAGGAAGAATATCAATCATATTTTCTGTATGCTTGCAGGAAGAATATCAGTTATCTTCCTTATATTTTCCGTCATTTTATATCAATAAATATCATTATGGTAGATGTGATCTTTTTATTAAGCACAAACAATATATTTTCAAGAAACAATATTTTTATTTTATTAAATTCATTTGGTTTCTTTTTTCATCTGTATTTCTTTCTGCGATAATAATTAATAAAGCAAACAACAAGTAGCCAGAACGTTTCTGTAATTATTTTCGGGTACATATATTATCCCAAAAATAACTAATTTTATAAATCTGACTTGTTAAGCAGAAATACGTTTATATGATGTATTTCTGCTGAACTTATGTGTTTCGGAACTAAAATTCAGTTGTACTTTAGGAGAAAATACTAAATACTGATTTCTTTAGTAATGGTTAAACTACAAAATAATTTCTGAAACATACACAAGCAGATTAGAACCATTAGCGCAATGCTAGCACAGACGATTTTTGTTCTGGGGGTCAGCGGTTCGTAACGGGCATATTGTCGACGGTACCGATCGATAGGGGTTTTTTTTCTACATAATTGGGGCGGCAGCCCGAAAGCGTTCATGTATACCTCTCGCCACGTAAACCGCGTGGCGAATGCGCTTTGCATTCGCCCCGGGGTTTGTCCTGGGGGGAGGTGTGCATGAATGAAGTGCATACACAATCTTCTGAATATTCTAACATTTCGTTTCGGTTAGAAAATTCGCTGGAGATATGTTTATGAAAGAAATTGTGACGCCAAAATAAACAGTAGCGTGGATGTATAAGCTCTAAGTCACATGGGTACCCACAACATAAAAATTCAGAAAGGATGTGGCCAAAAAGAAACGATCACAGGGGTGCCGAGAAGACCATAAGAAAGGTCTCTAGAAAAGACAAATGTCTCAAAGAAAATAAAAAAAAAATCTAAAACAAGGACCCCATGGAGACACACAGGCCAGTGCAGGAACCCATGAAATTCATAACAGCTCATCATGCTACCGTTTATTTTTGTTAAAATTTATTATATATATATATATATATATATATATATATATATATATATATATATATATATATATATATATATACCAAATAATGAACTATGAAAATATCAATGATGTAATTGTTGCTATCAAAAAATTAGAAAAATACGGTATTAATATATCTGATGAACTGAATCCTGAAAAGATTATTTCTGATTTTTAATTTTTAGAACAAAGTAAAATTGATGGTGGTTATTCACTGCCGTCTCAATACAAGTTTATAAAACGAATTCAGACAGCGATGTTCCAGTTACTAGCTGCAGTAAAAGATCATCAGGTCAAAGAATTTGTCCCTCTCTCTGCTGCAGTAGAAAAATTAGATTGGGGTTATCTCGTGAATACGAGGTAAAGAAATGTTAATGTTCGTGTAAGACAATTAAGAAAAATTATGTTAGATCGTGAAACGATCCAAAGTACTGATGAAACGATCGAACATGAGCACGTGTAATATTTTATTTGTTCTGAAATAATTTTTTATTCTGAAATATTTTATATTTTATTACTCTGAAATATTTTTATTTATTCTCAAATATTTTTTTATTATTCTGAAATATTTTTTTAATACTCTCAAATATTTTTTCCATAAAATCTGATCGATTTGTATAATTTTGAGTACCAACCACCCCATCAGAATTAACAAACTGATCGAGTTGAATAATTTTGAGTACCAACCACCCCATCAATTTCAGAATAAATATAATATTTCAGAATAATAATGATACTTTTTGTAGTATTTTTTGAAAAACTGATCGACTTGTATAATTTTGACTACCTAACTACCCATCAGAATTAACAAAAAGATGCTGCGTTAATTTCTTATCAGCTGCTTCCAGAAATAACATTTCTTCGTTTCCTTTATTTAATATGATAGACACAACCCCGGAAAACTTATCAGTTGAATGACACCATCGATACGGTGTAAATATTTCAAATTTTGCAGCACTGAACACAGACAGCCTGTACACGCCAGTGACTGTTGCGGTATATTTGATAGTTTTATTCTGCACTGACCATGTTGCAAATCCCGATGAAACTGTGTTAACGATGTTGGTAATATGCCCAGGAGTTACTCCGGGTGGAATTTTAATCAAACTGGTTTTATTAACGATCTCAGGAATCCCCACTACGATATCTTGCTGTGTTTGTTTGATCGTGTCGATGTTCGTCTTGATATCAGATAGTTTTGCGTCAACGGTCAACGGATTACCAAAAAATTCATATGCGGTTTCGTTAAGTTTTCTAAAATTTCTACGGAGATTTGTAAACGCGTTTACGTGAACGTCATACTCGGCACGCAACGTAGATAATTTACCATCTATGGTGTTGTTGTTGACGTCAACATATTTTTTGTTGCGGCATCTTCGTCAGATGTTGGATCTCTTAAAACTACTATTTTATTCCCGTTCATGCTGAGTTCTCCCGTCTTTGTGTCACCGGTATTTTTCACGCGATTAGCAACACGTTTTGCAATTTCATCTCTGATAGTTGCAAAAGATATACTTGAATCCCTGATTTTTCCGCTGTCAGTAAACACAGGGATATTATCCGTGACCGCACCAAGTACTCGTCGAACTATATCATTCCATTTGATATTGCTAGTTTTTAGTTTACCATATCGATCCTGAAAAATAACAACCTCATCTGAGTCAACTCCAGCAAGATTCATAATATCAGCGAGTTCATCTTTAGTCGCGTACTTTGACAGATCAATGTCATCTTTCTTTTTCTAACGCCAGTAGAAGAAGATCTTCTTCCGTAAATATCAACCATTATAATTTAAGATCTGTTTAAAACGAATCGGTTGCGTGTATAATCATGCGGAACTTTATGTGGCGGTTTGGATGATTTTGATATAGCATTAAGTACATTAATTACTTCACGGCCGCATATTGGCGGATCTGTCATTGTTTGTGTGGGTAGCGTTGAATACCAAACTTACGCGTGAAGTGGTGCAATATACTTGATAAACTCACGCGGTGGAGCTAACCCGTATGAATCAAAATAAACGATTCCACGTGGATCAACCGCGTTTGATACCCAATGAGTACCGGGTCCTGAATTCGAGTCGAGATTAATAATACCTGTTTCAACACTGTTTGGTTGTTTCGGTAATTGATCTCGCATAAAAACACCTCTGAAGTTTTTTTATTTTTAATCGTTTAGTAGCATCGAGTAAATCAAAATTTGATGCTGGAGCGTCTAACGAAGTGACCATGGAAACATCAGACCTCTTCCCCAACGAGATCCCGGTAATCTTAGACCAGATCCCTTTTTTATATCCTTTTTCTGTTGCTTTCTTTAGAGCCATTCCAACAGCTGTTCCAACAGCACCTAACGCGGCTGCTTTTGCTACAGCTGGAGCGGCAGCAGCTATTAACGCTGGTATTGCTGCAAAAAGTGGAAAAATACCACCTGTTTTAACCATGTCCTTGATGGCACTCGGAGAAAGAACAAGTTGAACTCCGGTTTTTGATTTCAGTGCTTTATTGAAGTGTTTAATTTGATTCTTGGTTAGTAACAGTTTATTTGGACCATCACAAGAAATCTGATCTTGTTGTAACGTTATTTTTGTTCGGCAGTTTTTTGTTGAATTTGATTGAAGTTTTTTCACCTGACCGGGAGTCAGAGTTACGTTAACATGACTGTATGACATTTTTATGATAAATACTTGCCACGCTCCAACTAATGATTATAGATTTTCCACTGGTGCATCAAAGATTCTCATTCGACCACTACCACCTTCAAGTAACATGGTTTTTATAACTAAGTATAACGCGATTGCTCTGTAAGGACTATAAATAACTGGTGGACTAGTCGCGAGTTCTGGTGGCTTATCAACATTACCTCGGAAGTGTATATCAACGACAGATTATTTAGATAGATCAAGATGCTCCAACGAAAAGTACTAAATCGGATACAGTTTTGTAAAATCTAACTGTGATATTTGCAGCCCTGTGTCTGTGTTTAGATTACGTCCCATAAATGTCATCAAACGATGATATGCGCGTGCCACATGATTTATGGTATAATTTAACGATACATCTTCGGATGGTTCTTGTCCAGTTATCCTCAACGAAACCTCTCTAACATCGAAATTGTCAAATATCATATGTGAATGTTCCTGACTATTTAACCGATTATTATTTTGCAGCGCAATAAAAAATATGTCGTGGCGCAGAAACACCATGCTGTGATGCTATATGACATGTAAATATACCCCTAATGGTACTTTGAACAGCGTCTGTGGTTACTGTTAACCATGATAGTAATAATCAACCGCCTTGATCCATAAAAGACAATAATTTCTGTTCTTCTGTGACCGATGGAGTTAATACCGGCATCCACAATGAGAGCTTTGTTATATTTACTTTACCAGCATCAGCAACACCACCCCCTCGCCAGATCGCATCATTATCATCACTTTTCCTTACAAGTACAACTGTGTGTCTAACTCCAAAGATGACTTTTCTAATATCTCTGCAAGATCCGAAGATGTGTGACAGCGGAATCGCACACGAAAAACGGTTTTTATCGTCTGACTTTAACATTGCTCGGCGTGTTGCAAATCCCAAGTTGAAATCTCCATTAATATCTTTTATAATATTAAAAGCAGCACCTGGTCTATCTTCATGTTCAAAATCAACTGGTTGTGGATCAGATGCAGTACCTCGTGGTGTTTGTACTTTAATATATTGAGTATGATCAGCGTTGTCGGTAATATCTTTAGCAAACATCATTGATGGACCAGCTGATCTTGTATAATCATCAGAAAATCTTGCTAGACCAATTATTGTTGTAGCAACATCGACATCCTTCTGAACTGATTCGATATTTCTTCCATCAGTCATGTATGTGGCGCTATCAAATAATGCCATGATCCCGTTGTTGACAAAACCAACTCGTGCATTGACATCGTATGCAGTATTATCCGTCTTTACAAGTTCACCTTCTACTTCAATAAATGCCTCAGCGAGTAAGAAATATCTACTTGTATCCTGAACTTGAAGTTCGATACGCCCCCGTTGATTTGGTTCTCTTGCATCATAGGAATAAAATTGATAATCACGTACCGATTCATCTTTGAGGACCGGTTCATCCATTTTAAATGCTGAGTCTGATATACGTTTAAACATTTTATTATATATCTTCGATTTAAATCAATTATAGACGAACACAAAGTCCAGTTCCTGCTATCAAATTTGCAGTAATATTTCTTTGTAATTCATCAGATTCTTGATCCATCAAGGCTGCTAGTTTTTTATTTGCGGCTTGATTTATTATTTTACTGACGTCCGCGGGCATATCTGTAGTGCTTGGTAATTTTACTGGTTGTGATTTTCGTCGTATTAATCGTGCTAGACAATATTTGATTGCCGAGAACGCCTTACCAGCAACATTGACAATTGCACCAGGAGCTTTTTCACGAACAACATCAATAGCTTTCATAGATAATTGTTTTGCAACAGGTGCTGCTTTTGGAGCTAATCTTCTAAATAACCCTTTAACAACATCACCAAATCCATCTCCGTAAGTTGCTCTGTAGATTGGTAATCGTGAGTTTACCGATCTGACCTATACGGGTCTATAATGCTTATTGTACATGATCATTTTTATTTTATTTACCATTTATCTGATCATGGTGACAACTAATCATAAACGAGTTCATCGATACGTTCTCGGTAAACACCAATATCCATGATACCACCTTGAAATAATCGCCGACAAATATCAGCTGCTTCATTAATTATTTCTGGTGAATTATTTCCGGCACGTTCTCCCCCTATGAGAACTTCTAACCGTGACACATCATTGAGGATATTATCAGGACAAACAGAATTATTTCCCAAACCACTACCAGTATCACCTGGGTTTTTTCCTGGAGATTGTCGTTTATCATGTTTTATTTTGTCCATTACATCCCGTCTAAAATCTACGAACTCTTTATCCCTTGTATTAACACGCGAATTTTTAGAAGCAAAATATAATGCAGAAATCCAATTTGCAAGTTCAACTTTATCGACGTATTCAGGTTTTAGATATTTTTCTCTAGAATTATGATCATGCGCAGCAATATCAACTAATTTATCCCGGGCAGTAAAAGTATCAAGAGCCTCGTCGGTAAACATCGTTGCAGGTTGTGATGGTAATAATTTCTTGGGTTGTTCTGTTTGTTACTCAGGTGGAGGAGGTTTTTTTGTTGTTGTTGTTGCTGTGGTAAAGAAAGTAGTACTTGTGGTTGTTGTATTCATGAAAAATATCTATATACTGCGTTAATAAATGCAATATATCTACTATCAGCTTCTCTATCCTGATCAAGTCCATAGTATATACGATATATCCACCTGTACCAATTATTACGACTGATATTATCATCAACATACTTGGATTTTAAAACCCTTCCTCGTTCATCAAAGGTCCGCGCGGCAAACTCACCTGAATCATTTATGTTTTTAATTGATTTTATAGCTTCAATACCATCTTCGGTAAATTTTTCGTTCACATCAGTCGTAGCCCTGGCTTGTTCTGTTTCAGTGCTATCCTCGGGTATTTCTTTATCGACAGGTGAAGGTTGACGTGGAGGTTGAGCTGCAGCTATATTAGTTGAAAGATCTTCTAACAAATTTTTTGTTTGTTTTAATACTGGAAAAATATCCTTTTTCCTCTCCTCACCCTCCTCCTTAATATCTCCCCATATAGTTTTTTCAGCAGCCGCTGCAACTTTTTCAGTAACTGTAGTGATGGGTTTAAACAGTTTTTTAGTGTCTTCTGCGTACTCAATTTGTGCTTCCTGCTGCTCTGGTCAGTTTTTTCTGAATGAATCTCTAACAGGAAGGAATTTCTTAATTGCTTCTAATCGTTCTCGAGCTATTTTTGCAGTATAAGATTCCGGATGTACCATTTTATTATAACAATAATTTTTTTAATTAATAGCAGCAGGAAGGGCGCGACCTCATATATGTAAACAAAGTACATACTTTTTTCGTATGATGTTTTGTTTTAAGCAAATTATATTTTAACCAAGTGGTCTCTTCGCCCTTCCTGCTGCTAATGCAGTGACAGCGTGCAGATCGTTCGGCTTGTTATTCGAAGGATCAGACTGTATCAGTTCGTGTAATTTCAAGCGACAACTGAAGCACGACACTTTGTCATCTTCTCCCAATTACATCAGCTGTGCTCTGTCTAAAGTTTTGGGAGTGGTTCCCTAAAGATATATTGGCCAATTCCCTTTCACCGCATTCAATCTACTGGCAAAATCACAATATATTTCCCTGCAGGGACAGGAGTATCTTGCATTATAATATCAACCTTGATTCTCCGTAATAAGGAGGTGGAGGATTTTGTGGTAAGAGACAGCGTCACTCTTCTAGCCCCTTTTAGGTGGAGAAAGCAGGGTTGTTATTATGTTGTCGTCTCTGGTGATAACAGTCACATCCCTTCGCCTCTGCAATATTTATACAAGATGGTAGCCGTTAGAACCAGGAAGTCGAACCCGTTTCTCGTAGACGATCTGGTTCCCTTTCATCAAAAGTTTAGTGATGGCTATGGATAGTGGCTTTCGACAAGAAAGTCTGTCATTTCCAGACTTCAGTGTTTGCTTCCGCACATCAAAAAGTTTAACAGCTGACTGGAACAATTGTTAAGTGAGACTCATTTCACTTTGCATTTAGTTTGGCTTTATCCTTTCTTATATCGATGCTTGTAGCCGCATTTATTGGATCTGCCTCTTGAAAAACTGACAATCTTCATCGGTCCACACTCCTGAGCATTTGTCTTTGCTGTGCTGTGATTGTACCAATTGATTGATGTACCTATGCAGTGTCACAGCAAACCTCAGTTACCTAGGATTCCAGATCTGAGCAGAACTTCAAACGGGTGTTGGTTATAACGCACATGTAAACAAGGATAACCACTTTTGCAAATTCGTTGGATTAAGAAAGTTGAGTCTCTCTTTGTAATTCAGAACGGTCAGATCTTCTGCACGACTTCGATTTGATTGGTGAGGTTTCATGAAACTTCAAACTACTGAAAGTATAGGTTTGTATCGTCAAAGTATTGTATCTTGGGCATCATTAGGCGCTGTGCTAGTTTTCTACACCCACCAATTTACATGATTTTGGCAACAGTTTGTCTTTTTTTATATTCATCTTCACTAACCTAGGTTCTGATATGTTAACCTTGGCGGATCGAACCGATATTTTAGTACTTTGTCCAAGCGAAATCTATTGGATTTCATAAGTTTCCCCCCTTAGTATGTAATGCAAACTTACCAATAGCGTGTAACAGCGGTGCATTATAAATCGGCCGAAAATGGTGGAGGCAATTGACTTGAAAAGGATGTTTTGTAAGTTTAACATCGAAGGTATGACTACGTACCAGAGAGAAGCCATTACATGTTTACTGAGTGAACGCATTTGTACAAAAACGGACCGGCAGTCGAAGATTGTTTATTTATGAGTAAATTCAAGTTGTGTGCTCCCCTTTTCTCGATTATGTAGGAACAGTGTTAAAATTTGAATAACTTAATTTTGATTGAATGCGGTGACTTGCCGCCGCATCCAATGAAATTCACAGACATGAGGCACAGAAATATCTGCTCGATACGCCAAGGTGTAGATAGGATTAAGATATCGGAACCTTTGCTAGCAAAGAATTCCCTTGTTGAACTCCACGTGTTTCAATCTGATTCCTTCAACTTGTCGGTATCTTGGCTGAAGTGGGGTTTTTATATTCTTATTTTCTGTGACAAGTCGGATAGCAACTGGCCTCGTGTTGAAAAGTACGGACCTCGTTGACCTATTCACAAAAAAGCATGGGCTCCAACGGTTACATTGGGACTGTTCTTGGTGTGGTAGTCAAAGATTTAGTACAGTTTTGTTAACTGTTATCCACGATAGAGAACGTTGACTAATTCCACATTAACCCACGTTCATGTCCAAGTGCGTCCTTTGTTGTCGTAGCGGCAGGGTTTGTGTTCTATATGGGTATCAGCGCATATGCGACACAATGGAAACATGCATTTTCCTTTACAATGACGAGACAACACTGTTACAAGTTCATTGGTAGGAAGAATGTGTCATTCTATCAGCCCTTCATACTTGCAAGTGTGTTTAACATCGATTCTTTCTTTGCGAAGTAGGGGATTGTCCGTCGGGAATCGAAAATATTTACATACCAAAGGTTACAGTGTACACGCCTGGATATACTTTACTATTTGTTCTCCTCTAGATTTGTCTGCATCGTACGTCGATTTGCAGCAACACATCGTAGTCTTCGGCGACGCATCGAATTTTAAATCAGTTTTCAGATGTAGGTCGTATACGATAGCATTTTTGTCTACGTTCTGACCTTGCTGAAGAATCATTTCGTATAGGTCGTACGTGCTAAAACAGGTATAGGGTTTTTTCAGTTTTAACTTAGGATACCAAGTTTATCATCTATTCTATTCAGATTATTTACAATTCGTGTAAGATCAATGGGTTCTTCAAATCCTAACAATCGATAAACTAAGAGGCAATCTTTGCTGTACCGTTTCCGGCTTGTTATATCCACTTGTTTTGAATCTTACATAAGTAGTATTACCAGCGCAAGACCTTTGCCAAATACTTACGGTTCATAAATTGATACGCCTGTTGTGGCATACTATACACGTATTCTCGGCATGAATTATTTTGGTAGACACCACGCCTTGACCATCTTTGGTAAACGAATCCCCACGCCTTGACCATATTTTGTAAACGAATCTCAACGCCTTGACGATATCACATGCTTTATTTTAAAACGATCAATGTCATTGTGCTAGATAAACAATTGTCGAAATGTCGACAGCAACGTTGTAGAATGCCGACATCGGACCAAAGCTTGTTCATCAATTCTTGCGGAAAATCAAAGGTGGAAGAACAGCGAATCTGGTACCATATGTAGAAAGCATATTGTTTTCCCTCTCACACACCCGTCCGGCCGTATTATCGTGCATCCGGAACATGGAGTATCACCACGTGTTATATTTCGTCTATGTTGAAAACATAATGAAAATATTCTTTAGCTATTTGAATCGTACCAAACCTTTTGGGCGTCTTAGTCAATGGCATAGCCCCGCAGCTGACATACTCTTTGAACTGTAAGGTCCCTATTTCATGCAAATGATCTTAACTTCAGTCGTCATCACTGTGGTTATTGGAACACTACAAAATATTTACAGATAAACTGACTTTCGTACCCATGGAAATAATGAGCTATCACTGTAGGGTACTTGTGACAATTTCCGTTTCTAGCTAAATCTTCTTTGTACAATTGGTCATTGATGTCTATGATCCATGATCCAATTAGTGAAATGGGTCTGAGTGTTGGGTTTATGAAATATCTCTCCTTTTCCTACCGGGATCACGTCGCGGTTCCGACAGTTACATTATAGATGGATCATGTAGTTTTTCTGCTACCAACGTTCGCATAATCATGAGCGGTTATTAACGGCCCGAGTCCGAATGCAAAGATTGTGGAACATTAACAGGAAACGGAAATAACTGATCTGATCAATGCATAGACCTATAAATAACTCATTGAGGAATTGTAACTTGTGATCTGATCAATGCATAGACCTATAAATAACTCATTGAGGAACTGTAACTTGTGATCTGATCAATGCATAGACTTATAACTAACTCATTTAGGAATTGTAACATGTGATCTGATCAATGCATAGACCTATAACTAACTCAATGAGGAATTGTGACGTGTTTGATGAATGCATAGACCTATAACTAACTCATTGAGGAATTGTAACATGTTTTTACTGTAACTCATTGAGGAATTGTTTCACGTGTTCTGATCAATGCATAGACCTATAACTAACTCACTTTGGACAACTAAAAATATTCAGAATTTTTTTTTGTTGTGTCTTTTCCTCCATGCAGTGGCATTATCAAATCATGGATCATCATAAATGACTCCACAGTTTTTCTTCTTTGGATTCTAAAAGAGTACGTGGCATGTTTAATTTTACTTAGATAAATATATTTGTTGCTGGTCCACAATGTTGACATATTCCCTTGCCACGTTAATACCTTATGCCCCATCATTACTATAGTCCCATGCTTTCAGTTTTCACTCTGCCAAATTTTTTTTTCAGAGTGACTCATGACAAGATATTCCCGCGTTACATCATCTACTTCAACTGAAAATAAGTTTATTTAGTCATTGCTCTGCAACCTTCTCTCCACCTCCTTGCAAACTTATAACATATTGAGAATCATACGGTGTGAAATAAATTTTCAGGACATGTAATAGTCAGGTAAAATATCCAACTTTCTTTATATCCTCCTGTTCTATGGAAGGGAAATGCTTTGTGATTTTATTTGAATTTGCATGCAAAGTTAGCACATTACTTCAAACATTTTGTCCGACTAACTGAAAGTTTTGTTATAAAAACTATGAATGTCCCTGTTACGCGGAGGAACCATGCTGATTTTATGCAGATATTGTCGCTGGATTTACAACCATGTACGAGCCAGCATGTTGTTTTCCTTGGAATGCCAGCTCATCAAGAATTAAAGCAAAGAAAACAGGTTTGAAGCCTCTCTATTATAGGCACTCTAAAATATTTACATCTATGATCGTCACTGTACTACTTATTTGCTTTTAGAGACAAAGTGTGTACTTTTGTTTCAAAATATTTGCTCCAAGGACTTTTTTAAGTCCTTTCCTAACCTACCTTAATTACTTGTCAATCTTTCTTCTTTAGGGATCGGTTCTGTTAGTATACATAGAGCACATCTAGCGTCAATAGTTAAAAACTGTTTACTATATAGTTTTAGATAGTCAAAAGGAGAAAACGAATCAAAATGAATAGTTTACTACATCCATCATGTGCAACACACACACACACACACACACACACACACACACGGACATACATTGCATGACTTTTTCAGTATATAACTATGTAGAAATGCTTCGTATTTCAACAATGTCAACATTGCTATAAAAGGAGATCTGGGACAAAATTTTCCATTCTCCAAAGGGTAAGTCACGGTGAAACTCCATTTTCGAAAACGATTTTCTAATGAGTAAGTCATGTATCCAGCGTACCGAGGAGTAGCTCGACAGCAGGGACATGGTTTAGGAGATACGTTAAAATCGGCCTTTCGTTCGGCGGCCCCCGTTTTGAAACCCGTGGTCACACGAGGATCGCACGCCTTGAAAGAAGCCGCATTGACGCACGGCAAAGGATTTCTCCAGAATGTCACCATCAACAAACAAAACCCTAAAGAAGTTTCTTGAGAGCAGTCAAAAATGTCTTGCTTCAGACAAGTAAGGAGATTTCATGACGCCACAGCAAGGACAAGACAGAAATAGACGACGAAGACACGCTTATAGAGGACTTCACACACCTCGGAGATAGAAAGACTAAGAAAAGAAGAACTATCCGAGACTTATACATTTTTGATTATTAAAAAATCACAGAGAAAAAAAGAAAGAAAATGATGCACCGAGAATATTGCGCCTGTTTCAAGTCGGAAATGGATCTGCTTGCCATGCCACCCACCATGATGACGATCCAAGAATCTCAGTGGGTCGAATTGTATCCCATCAAGTTTGAAATCAAAAGACAGCCCGAAGATTGCACCGATCTGAATAGCAGTTACTTGTATTTGAATGTCAAATTGAACGATACGGATGGTAGTGATCTAGATGCCGATGAGGCTGTAGCTCCCGTCAACAATTTCGTGCATTCCTTGTTCGGCGAGGTGGATCTGTACTTGAAAAACAAACTGATCAACAGCAGCATGGATATTTAACCTTATCGAGCGTACCTGGAAAATCTCTTGACGTGCGGAAAAGAAGCCAAAACCACCCATCTCTATGCTTGCGCGGTATGGAAACCTGACAGCGGGCAAGTTCGATGAGGTGACAGATAAAGATTGCACCAATAAAGGATTCAAAGCACGTCAAAAGTAAATTGCTGGAAACCGATGTTTCGAACTGATGGACCGCTTGCATTTGGACATGTGGTTACAAGAGAAGCATTTGCTGGACGGCGTGGATGTCCGCCTGAGACTCAATTTCAGCAGTACCGCTTTCTATTTGATGCTGGTGCTGCCGATTACAAAACCATCATCGAGGAAGCCAGACTCGACGTACGACGCGTGGAAAGTGTTACCTAAAGTGGGAAACGACATCAATCACACTTTAAGCAGAACGACCGCCAAGTATTAGATACGACGCGTGGAAGTGAAAACCTTCACCATTGCCACTGGACTCCGATCCAAGATTTAAGATTATCTGTTCCAGAAACAGTTACCCAAGCAATTAATCACTGGTATTGTTAGCAATACAGCCTTCAACGGAGCTCACGATCAAACTTCTTTCGAGTTGCAGAACCACGACGTGTTCAAGATGGAAATCAATCGTGATGGCAAGAACTTGTGTACCAGACCCTTCAAACCGGACTTTATTGTCAAGATAATTTAACTGAAGTAGTACTTATCCCTGTACGAAGCCACCGGTCAGTTAGGAACCAACACCAGTCACGGCATTACGTACAAAGATTATGCAGGAGGCAACGTGTTGTTGGCCTTTGATTTCACTCCAGACCAAGGCAGCGACGATATACATTTCCACCATATAAAATCCGGCCAGATTCCTGTGGAACTTCAGTTTGCTAAAGCTCTACCTGAGACGGTGTACTTCATCCGGTATGCCGAATTTGATAATGCTATAGAAATTAACAGTTTGAGAGAAGTTATTCTAGACTATTAGAGGCAATGGAATACTGTAATCCCTCTTTTAATAGTGGAGAATCTTTGGAAATGGAATGGGAGGATACAGTGGAAGCAGAACCCCAAGACAATGACGAAAAGGACAGAGTGATGAAGTCCAGATGGCCAGAACAAGAACAACATTTGGTCTCCTGTTTTGCCAAACACCTGGTGGATAAAATTACGGAATCGATCAAGAAAGATTGCTATGGATGACAATACGATCATCCCAGTCAAATTCAACACGATAAATGCCTGATGCTGAGTCAAGAAGAAAAATTGGACGAATATCTGGAGGACGCGAGGGGTCTCATCTCAGAAGAGATGCTGGTGCTGCTGATTAGTGGTATAAAGTGATCAATTCATCTCCTCCAATGATTGCTCTAGAGATCGATCGCATCGAATCTCTCTTGGCCCAGAGTGCGGAGGGAAGCGAAGCAACGGCTATTTGTCAGAATATTTCAAGCAAAGGTCAGGATTGAACTGATGTCTTATCATTACCTGCGGAGAAAATAAACAAGAAAAAAAAGCAACAACAAGATGGATACCTGGGAACTTTATTACGTTTTGAACAACAGTTCGTATAGCTCTTCTTGGAATCCTGTCGTTTGTGCTAAACATGAACTGCCTCATCACAAACCTAAAGATCATCAAGCTTATGTCATCAACACGGACGACAGTCATCTCCCATGAACCCACTTGATAGCCGTCTACTTCCCTAAAGAGGGTTGTGTGAAGTATTTTGATTCGTATCGATCACCACCTTTGGAAGACGATATCATAGACTTTCTGAGAATAAATGCCCAGACGACAAGATTCAATAATGTAAAATTACAAGGCATATATTCCATGGTGTGTGGACAATATTTTCTGTATTTTCTTGATCAACGCAGTCTTGGATATTCTTTAGATCATTTAGTGACTTATTTTGATCGTAACTCTTCTAGAAACGATGACAAATTAGATCGATGGTTTTGTGACCATTATTGCTATCTTTTGTCTTTAGCTAGGAAACGTAGTATACATCAATGGCCCAATGATTTTCATCAGTGGATGTCTAGCTTGAATTTAAAAAATTGTCAACCTTGTCAAAAATAGGTTGCTAAAAATGTTTTATGGTTAATTGCTGATTGTTTGTTGTTTGAATAAAAAATGTGTTTTCAAAACAATTGTGTATGTCGTCTATTTTCAATTCTTATCACTTTACATGCTCTTTGGCTTCTCTAACCGTCTCCCTAAAATCAGCTATCATAGCTTTCCGACACAACAAAATAATCGTAGGGATGTTTTCGATCGCGTCTTCGCTTGAACCATACAAATTGAAGCAGTCTCCAGTCTGCCCATCCATTGTTGACTCGTCCTCCTATGAAGATGTGTTCAAGACTAGCCAAGCTGAACGAATCTTACCTGAATTGACATATTGTCAGGTAAAGCCTAACACCGTAGCCTGAAAAGATAGAGAATGTCAGGATGTTAGAAGTAACAGAAGGCCTGATAGAAGAGTTCTTAAGAGAGGAAATCAAGAAAGAACAAGAAGAGTGGACGGAGAAGTATAGATTTCAGAAGCAAAGAGAGCATAGAGAACAGCAGCAGCGAGAGCAACAACAGGAACCAGGCAGTGGATTTACTGACTGACGTGTAGACACGAAAGAGTTCTCCTTCTCTTTCCGAAGAAGTAGACCCTATGCTGTGGGAAAGCCTGCATCTAGACGGGACGCAATCATATACCATAAAGCATTGCCATAACTCCCCGTCCACAAAAAACATTTTCTGGGCTACCCCGATACTCTAGAAAAGACATACCAGTTCAATTGTCAAAAATGTTGTATTTGTGTTTGTCTGTGCGTTAAAAAATAGAAGTGTGTTACATGCACTTCATTGCTTTGTTTTACGTCAAAAAATAGAAGTGTGTATATAAGGACTTCGTTTCCCTAGCCTGTCAAATGGTCTGTATGTGTTTGTGTTTGTATTTAGTGTTTGTATGTAACATGTGAGCTAATGTCTCTTTTAGGTCGGCTCGTCCCATGTTTTTGGGGTGATGATATGGACAATGTAAATTTTAGTGTCGGGGATGTTTCCCTTCACGTCTGTGCTTCACAAATAAAGGGAAATGTTCGCCAGTCTAGGTACTCATCGTCAACGAGACATGAGCAACAGAATAGCGAAACTATTGGAACTCCAAATGCACTTGGAGTATACCAGGCGCATTTTAGACAAGCTGGCTATGGAGACCATACCCGAATAAGCTAGGATAGAAGAGGAGGAAGACACTCTAAGTGAGGTCAAGCCTGATGCGAGGACACCTACACAGGCAATAGCAGCACCACAGCCACAGCCTCTGCCACCAGTACAAAGACCAGTGATTCGCCAGACTGAAAACTGAGAAGAGGAAATAAGGAGGTCACAGCATCCACGATTGTGACATAGGACAAGACAGAGGAAAGTCTTCACTATCCCTGAAAGTGAAGACTGCGAGAATAATGCCAGTAAACCCCTTCTGCGTTACCAGCTACAGCCTTAAATTGGGAGCAGGATTGGAGCCGGAAATGTGTCTTTGGTGCCAGGCCTGGGAGATGTAACCATTAATCAGGTTCAAAAAAAAAGCATCCCTTCTCAGGGCTAACCAAATCTCTAGAAAATAGACTATTCAAGTAGCCATTTTGCGTGAGTGTGGATTAGTGTGATTATAAACATTCACACCTTTACTGATGTGATAGTGTGTGTGTGTGCGCGCGCCTGTGTGAGTGTGTGTGCTTGTATGTGTTCGCATATGTTCTGTAGATAGTAGATTTGGGGTTTGTATCCGTACACGTACGTTTGTGTGGATAGTAGAGCGTGTTTTTGTATGCATGCATATACGTTTGTGTTGATAGTAGATATTGGAATTTTTATAGTAAATATTGGGGGGGGGGTGATAGTAGATATTGTTTTTTTCATAGTAGATGCTGTGACTTTTATTCTTCCCTTCTGTGTGGATAGTAGATAATGTGTGAAGTAATTGTAAAGGATGTTTTCATTCACGTCCGTGCTTGACAAATATAAAGTCAAGCGTTCGTCATTCGCGCTATTCAACATTTAATAATCTAAGAAGATGGCTTCTAACACAATGGATAAAGTGTAGACGTTGCATAAAATCGTGGACAATTGGGGGATGATAGAAGATATGCTGGTCAAACCGGACGGGGATTGCTATTATTATGGCCCACATCAAGTCAAAATGGAAATAAACAATTTGAGAAAGTCTAAGGAAAGTCTATGGGAGCTGATGAAATAAGAAAGGGTAGAGAAGGAGCACGAAGAAGATAAAATAAGAATGAAAGCCTGGAACGAAAAACAGATAAAGCAGAGGAGAATGAGAAGAGGAAGAAAAAGGAGGAGGAGGAGAAGGAGAAAAAGAGGAGGAAAAGAATGAGAAGAAGAGAGAAAAATGTGATGCAAAAATTGAGATGTTGGTGGAGAAAAAAAAGGAATTAGTAAATAGAAGAAACCTAAAGGTCCTTTTCAGGGCCACTCCACTGTCTCGAAAAAATATTTATTCTCTTGCCTTCAATTACTTTAGTCGATTTTCTAATTTAGGTGTGATATATTAATGTTCATCAATCTATGTATATATGTTGTATGCGTTATATATGTCTATGTCCCGCCAGTCCCGTCCCACCAAACGTTCTAATTTTTGTTCCCTTATGTTTGGTTCGATTGATGTCAGCCCCTTGCCACATTTTTACCAATGTCCAGTACCGCGACGTCACCTCACCTGTTCCATTCCTATTATCCCTATACAATAACCCCAACTTTCCGTGTCGCTATACAGTCTCAATATTCCCCATATTAAATTCCCTTGTCGCTAAACGTACCCATGGTGATCTTAAAAGTATTGTCGCCAATCGATCCCGGGTGTGTGTCTGTAATGTATTTTATCATGGTCGCTATCCTATCCCCTATAACTACCAATGTACTGGTCTGCCATGAATCGTGACGTTGTCAAACCTGTGTTGTCTAGAACTCCTTGGAATTATTCACCAAAGTTCCAGAATAATAGTATAGTCCAATGACCACTTTCTGTTTCCTCTGAATAAACCAAACATATGTTTTTCCTCACAGATATTATCTAAATAAAACATTAAATAGTCTGCAGACCGGATGTTAAAACAAGAACACATAAAACTAAAAAAGTAAGAAAACTGCCGGGCCCTTTGCTACTATTACCTACGTGACAAATCGGAAATTTCCAACATCGTGGATGAACTTGCATAATTTAACTTATCCAGGCAACCCAAGGGCAAGGCGAACGAGGCAACCGCCTTGGGCCCCGCACTTTCAAGGGTATTAGTAGGAAATCAACTCCCACTACAATGCAATTTTTTGTTCGGGGCCTCGATCATCCTTTGTTGCCTTGGGCCCCGCACTTTCAGGGGTATTAGTAGGAAATCAACTCCCACTACAATGCAATTTTTTGTTCGGGGCCTCGCTCATCCTTTGTTACCTTGGGCCCCGCTAATCCTTTGTTACCTTGGGCCCCGCTAATCCTAGGTCTGGTGAGAATTAACTTAATTCTTCTAACATACCACCTGACCGACTTGTCCGATGGAAAAATGTTCCGATTTCGTAAACATATTTATTAATTATTTTATTATGTGTAACTATCAACACAAATGTAAGCATCTATTTATAGATCATATGCAATATTACTTTCTTTAATATCTTAAAACAGAACCCATGCACGTACGCCAAATCCAGCTATAGATAATGACCACAGTTTACAGTTGTGAATAAAAACTACAAAAAATTACACACAATCATGTATCAGGAGTTACACAAAATATGGATATCCATAACACAAGAATAATCACGCAGAATTATATAAAACTAAAAGGTTTTTGGCTGTTTGCTATATAAAACATACATAATTCAAACAAACTAGTCAATGTATATTTAAAAGAAGCATTATGACTGTAACCTGAAATAGATGTTCAGTCTAACAGCAGTACTCTGTATGAAATTTGTCTTACCTGATGAAACTTTACGATAAATTAGAATTAAATAACGTAGCAAACAACTCTTTAAAAGCATAGATGATTATAAGAAATCAAGGACAAATACAATTATTACATACTCTTGCAGCTTGAAATTGCTATCCTGAAGAAGGCACTTTAGGAGAAAGGTATATATGCAATGTAACTATATAGAGACACATCAGAACATCATAGTTCTATAGTTCTATATGCTGTAACATGGCGAGGACCACGCACGAAATTTAAAAAATAAAAATGCACAAAAAAAAAAAAAAAAAAAAAAAAAAAAAATACTTAATACTGCCTGTAGTTTGCACGTGTGCTAGTTAGTCGGTTGACCAAAAGAGTGAAACTAAGCATACCGCACTCGTTTGGCAAAACTAAAAATACACCATGGGTAATGATGTACGCCTCAACAGGTCCCATATTATATTTACCTTAACGTACAATACATTTGCAAGTTTGTGAACATGATTCCTTAAGAAACCTACCGATGGCGCCGACTGCGAGAAAAGCAAATCTTAACAAGGGAATTAACCGTGGGAACCAAGTGACAACGTATACCTCCAAGACAGGTTTGTACTTGTACCATCCAATATGGATTTCGTGTCGTCCGTTTATCAATAAGTACATCTAACAAGCACCGATACGAGGTCTAGTCCGAGTTTCCTCTGACCCTTGCCACCCCATTTTTTGATATTTGGACATTTATGTTGGGGTGTAGGGTCAGAGCGCATTCCCTATCGAAAAGTTGGAATTCGCCAACACCATTTGGTGTCGGCATGTGGTAGCCGCTCACTAGCCGGCCCAGCAAACTTGAACAACCTTTAATCGAGATATACCTGCATGAAATCGATAGGAATATGATTTATTTTCTCAGAAATTGCGATCGTAGCATTCGTTATGTCTTTAATCCGCTGATACACGAGACGAAAGCACGTCGTTGCTAAAATTTGACCCGGATCTGACCATTTGTATTCCTAGTCACGTGACTACACAACTCTCGCAACCGCATCTGAATGACATCAGAGGTCATACAGTCACGTGATATCAACAATAGACCATTTCTAGTGTTGCTGTAGGAAAACAAATCGAACATATATATAAAAGTAATGTAATTTTTATAGAAAAAAATAGGGGCCCCGAGTGGCCGAGTGGTCTAAAGCGCTCACCGTTCCGGATCACTGCCATCTCACCTCTGTCTGCGTATGTTCGAGTCCAAGGCTCGGCTAGCGTGGGAGAGCCTGCCAGTAGCTTCTCGTGGGTCGGTGGTTCTTTCCTGGGTTTTCCAGGGTTCTTCATCCACCAGTTATACTGGCAGCCATATATGGCCTATCTTGTGCTGAAAATGGCGTTAAATCCCAGAACAACAACAACAACTACAACAATAAAAAAAAATAAAAAACATAAACTTCTCAGAATATTTATAGTGAAAACAATGACGAAAATCTGTAAATGTTGCAGAAATTTGAAGAAAAAAAGATTCACTATGAAGAGCACCTGTTAATGTGGTAGTCACGTTACACCAGCCCAAAAAAAAAAAAAAAAAAAAAATCGCTAACACGTGCTCGGTACTTCTTGAAAACGGTTTTCTCCACCCTGCTGAGATACCGACAGGTTTCTGTTCGTTGCTCTCAGAACAAATATGTTGAGAATTAAGTGTGCATTATATTTATTTACAAATATTTAGTGACTTCTATATAATATGTCCAAATTCTATGTACAACAACTTGGGAAATTTGTTTATTTCGATATCACGTGACTATATGACCTCTGATGTCATTGACATGTAGGTTCAGAGATTTGTATAGTCATGTGACTTGGAATGCAAATAGCCAGATCCAGGTCAAATTTCAGCAATGAATGTACTTTCCTCTAGTCTGTCAGCGGATTAAAGACATGACGAATGCTATGCTCACGATTTTTGAGAAACTAAATCATATTCCTATTGATTTCATGCAGGTATATCTCGATGAAAGGTCGTTCAAGTGTGCTGGGTCGGCTAGCAAACGGCTACCCCATATTCCAACTTTTCGATAGGAAATGCGCTCTGACCCTACACCCCAACATAAATGTCCAAATATCAAAAAATGGGGTGGCAAGGGTCAGAGGAAACTCGGACTATACGAGGTCATATTACATTGTGCGTTTGAACCGCCAATAAAAAGTACAACTTGCTGGAAGTGGAAACGATAACTCTCCCTAACACGACACGCAGCATCTTATCTGACAGTGATACGTTTTATTAAAATAAGTGGTCATGCAATTTCAAGGCCACCAGAACTTAAATATTTATCAACGTGTGTCGGATCATCTTACTGCAAAGCAGCTCTCGATCTTGACGACCATAACGGGCCATGCGCATGAGTCACATTCAAATACAATAATTAGTTATAATGCAGTATGCAATTAAAAAAGTCATATGGTGTAAATGGTGTAAATTACTTGCTTATTCTCTTTCTCCCTCCATTCACCAACAACCCGCCCCCCACTCTCTCTCTCTCTCTCTCTCTCTCTCTCTCCACATCAGATTGTACAAATCTTAAAATATGTCAGCTGTATACATACATACACACGCACTCACACACACACACACACACACACACATACATACATACATACATACAAGTGTTTGCAGCATTGGAACATTTGGCGATCATGTTGCTGATTGAATGGTGCTTGACGACACATCAACACATGGAAGGTTATAGCGTGATGGGGAAAAAATAGAAGTAACGTATCTTGCCCAGGGATGCACCATGTCTACCAGTCCGGCATGGTACAAGCAGGATTGGAATTCATATGCTTCTGGTCGCGAGTCCATCACGATAACTACTGATCCACCTCAACTCCACTCAGCAATCGAGCTGTCTACAAAATTGAAATTCAACGGAAGTCAAGATATGGCGATAAGGAAGTACCTTCGGTGAAAAATGACCACCGGTCACTTATATATGTTCTTCTATTAGTATACATTTATCAGAGGCTAAAATATTGTAGGTGATGTGAATGCATGGTATATCTCATCTTATAACATGTTGTAACAACGACGCAAAAAACCTTCTTTGTTTGTTTTAGAATTTTGTTTGTGTGTCATGCCAGCAGTTGCCAGGCTCTAATGAGCGAGTACATTATGTAAACCTTAGATAAAACATGATGATATCGAGGAAATGGGGCCAACATAGTTTATCAGCATGAGGGAAAAGGAAACAGCGCACACCCATTTTCATAAAACTCTTAGCATCAGATGAAATTTTAAACCCTTTTCTACATGTGTAAAACTTGCATCGCAAAAGTATGTATTTTTTTTTCTTCATATAATTTTTTAAAATAACAGATCGAATTTCTAAATCTTAGTTTTCCTCAATCTTTCCCTCTCAGTTTTGGACGTAGGGGTCGGATGTCATGGTTTGTGCATGATTATACGATATAAAGAACTGTTCTATTGGATGAATAAAAAACGAAAACAAGCCAATCAAAATCGCAGCATTGAGATCAAAGTTATACATGTGGACAAACGTTGAGTGACTATTCTATACTTTCCAAATCAGAGACCTGAGAAACATCGATACATAGATGTAATTGTAGATAATTATTCAAACAGGATCAACAATATATGGCTGTATTTAACTTACACAAGGCACATACTGCACTATACCGAAATAATTCAAAATTGTTTATGGCAGTGAAAATAGCCTTCATTAAGACAATTCGCACTCTTCTGACTCCGTCTATGATCGGTCGATAGACATGCTGAGAAAGTGATGAAGCAAACACCTTCAAATAATATGAGTGATCTTGGACAATGTTTGTTTCATCGTACTAATACTAATATGAGTGATTTTGGACAGAGTTTGTTTTTATCGTACTAATAATAGTATGAGTGATATTAGACAGAGTTTGTTTTTATCGTACTAATAATAATATGAGTGATTTTGGACAGAGTTTTTTTTTATCGTACTAATAATAATATGAGTGATATTAGACAGAGTTTGTTTTTATCGTACTAATAATATGCGTGATTTTGGACAGAGTTTGTTTACATCGTGCTAATAATAATATGAGAGATTAAGCACAAAGTTTGTTTGCATCGTGCTATTAAAATATGAGTGATTTTGACATGCCATTTCAGTTTGAAATTAGGTTGTGACTTAGTACACATTTATTTACTCTATATAGTCCGTAAAGTGTCGAATTTTGATAGCACTGATAGTATTCAACCGTAACGTTTTAATTATGGCCTGTCGCTGCGAAACGAGGGTGATGTTCTATCGGATTAAGTCAGAATTTATGCAGAGTGGATAGCTAGTATGCTTCTGAGTAACGTAAGTGAGGGAATTTTATGTACGTGTAGAAAGTGGTACATATAGAGATTTAGGGGTAATTTTTACCTTTAAGGAACAGCTTTCTGGGGAGAGACGGGAAAGTCCGAAGACGAAAGTCCGAAAAGAGAAGCGACGAGTTCAGAATAAAGGACTAAGAAGTCCAGAAAGGGATGAAGCTTTCGGAATAGGAACACTCGAGGAAATAGGAAGACTTGAGAATGGTCAAGGGATGAAGGTGATGCAATCAGTCATGGACATTGCCGCTATTAATTATTATTGATTAAATTTTGTTATTTTTCTTGTCTAAGGGGGCTCGTATTGTATTATTTCTTCCCAATAGTCTTGCTCAATTCTCTGTTGATATTCTATCTTTCCACTCCGACCGGGCCATAAAATCGATGGAGGTCATTCCCTATATAACGCCAGCCAATCCAATTAACTACCCCTCTTACTACGAGGGTGACGTTACATATTCCCTACATTTGCTTGTCAGTACGGAAATTTCTGTGTCCAAATCCTAATAAATCGTTGGTTATCAACACGTTTTGAGATGCTGACCTGTATACAATACAGCGTGCCATGTTTCACCTGAGGACCGTCATCAAGGCCTTATTACATATTGTGTTCTGTCCCCAGAATACACAGAGTCAACTTCAGCAGAAAACTCATATTCTTAAAAAATCAATTTTCATTATATCTAAATCATATCAAGAATCTCCACCAAATAAGAGTGACAAAAATACCTTTAAAAACCTGATTGGAGCTACTTTATTATATAATGACCGGGAAGTAGTAATTGAACTCTGGGTTCAATGCCTGATTTCAGCATTGTCCTGGAGGACATGCTATGTCCTGGCATGATTAACAATATTTCCATTCGAAAAGCTTACCATCAAGACATTGCATTTGCTAAATGTTAATGTATATCACCTCCGTTTGTGTAATGTGTTATTGTTGTTTTTGCTTGCATTCCATGATTATTAAATAAAAATAAAAATTATTTTGTGCCTTATCGGACTTTGTTGAAAATATATCTGCATCATAGAACATTCATTTCCGGCGGAAACCTTGCATCAATCCAGCGTGGTAACCACAAACAAGCATAAATATCCTCAACAAACCTACATTTCCATAGCTTTTATAAAATCGTTTATGGTCTACCGCGAACCTACATTTTTATGGTTGTTTTTTTCAAATCGTTTATGACTGGCCGCGAAGCTTCATTTTCAATTTTTTTATAAAAATCCTTTATGTTCTAAATCCTCCGTTTGAAATGGGCAACCAAATTACAGGCAATATATTATCTGCTACATTTTTTTGACATACATGTCCCGTATCTGTTAGGCCATTACTGTGTACAGCCAGTAGATTCTTCTTTGTCAAAGAATTCATATTGTCCGCTTTTAATGCGTTAATTACCCAACAGTACCCTACATATAGCTGTGATTATATTTGTAAGCGGGGAACACAACAGTTTGTGTAGGTTCCCCAAAAACTTTGTCGAACATTTCTTCTGGCACATTATCGATCATGTCCTTATTTTCCCCTTCGAATATCTCCAGTCATATCATGGTAGAATTAAAAAGTGGTAAGAATCAAATCGTTTAAAATGAATATTATCGATTGAAGAATAAAAAGAGAAAAGCATCTGTCACGGAATTGTATAAATCCTTTTAGTTATTAAATACATGTACTCTAGTTTCGTATTTTTTTGTTTGTTTGTGTACGACGATACCCGATGGTGATTTATGTTTATTCTACAATATTTCGAAACAGGGAAATCGTTTTTTCCTATGCCGTACGTGCGAAGTGGTTTCGATGGGAAAAACCGAATGCTTCCAGCGCACAGACGATGTATGGCTGTGTATAAATGCCTAACCGTAAGACTAAGTCTACACATTACGGAACGTCTTGTCTGTGAACGGTCTACTTTAAGGACTTGCACATCTTCAGCTGTAGATGTATGTGAGTTATTTATTATTTTTTTGTGTATAAGTTATAAATATTGTGCTACCATGTTTATTTATGTATATTTTCTATGTAGCTTACGTAGTATAATGCAAATAATATTTTATATTCTTGTTTTGACTTAGCAAGTGATTTGTAAAAGCAATATGAAGTTGCATTTTTAAGAAACGTTTAGTACCGTATGATTCTTATCGGGCACGGGTATGTTCACTTCTCAACCTGCGTATTGTATAGCTTATTGTATATAACGTCATTGCGTGGTATCGTATATGCCCATGTCATGCATAGTACACGGTGTTAGATGTAGTTTCAGCTGATCGGAGTCGACGTGGTACCAGTTGTAGATCTAACCAAAGAAGTTGACCATAGCAGCTGCAAAGCTGAACCATAGCAGCCTTAGAGCTGAGTGAACAGTGTTGCTGGTCGAGTAGCAGGTGATTGGGCGTTGCTGACCGATTGGTGGGTTCTGGTTAACTGATTAACCAAGGAATTGAATGGTGGTCGGTGACTACCTGGAACACTGACCGCTTGATTGACCAGTGTGACTGGTAGCCAATTGTGCTGGCGACGGAGTGTGTAACTCCATACATGTAATCTTTAAGTCGTAGGCTAATTTTGGGGTCTTGTAATACCCAATGTTTTGGGATTGTAAAGATATTTTGTATATCTATCCCTTTCTTTTTATCATTTTACTATTTAAGTAAAATACCTCATTTTTCACTATTTGAGTGAATAAATTTTACTATATGACTAAAGTACCACCTTTATTACTATCTGAGTAAAACACATTCTTTTCGTTGTGTGAAATTACTGTGAGTCATTCACCTTTTTCCTTATACTCTGCAAGGTCATTTTTTGTATTTTCATTTGTTGCATTATTAGGTTCGTGAGAATTATGTTAATGTGTCAAATATTTGGATCTTATACACTCACGTATTAATCATAATTCTTTTTTCATTCAAGTCATTTATCAAAAGACATATTATCTGTATCACATTCGAAATTGTTTTGTTATAAATCCGAAAACCAACCCGGTTATTTGTTACTGTATCAAGAATATTAAAAAAATGCACTACACTTAGTCATTTCATTCGTCAATTAAATTTCTCGCCTGATTGTCCAAATTTATTTACATTATCATAGGCGGCGAATTACATCACGTCTGTTACCTGAAAACATTGAATCGTCCATGCAGATATGGCGTCCGTGTTACTAAAGAAACTATAGCTTGATTCGCAAAGTCAAGTTTACAGTATTTGAAACGATTGACGACAATCAATCAAGCTAGAAATTATAAACTAATCAATGTACTAACGAACTTTTGCGAATTTGGTATACCCTTGATACTCTCTAATTTTAAGATCGGTAGGAAGGTACAAAACGGAAGGGTGTGCAAATGCTATAATTTCTTTTACCCGACTTTTCTCGTTATTGACACAAATTTTCAAGACGTGCATTATGTTAACTCCCTCTCTTTCCAATGCACTGTTTTAACCATATCCGCCACATTCTACAAACTAATTATCACATTCGTCACATTCTACAAATTCGTTATCATATACGTTACATTATACAAACTCGTTATCTTTCTAAACCCAAACGTTCCTGCTCCTTGAAACTCCCATCTTTGTTTTGAGCGTCTACTAGTTGTGTTAACAGAATGCTGTATTCCTTTTTTGCGCTTCTATCAGATATTTCAGTAAAATGATATATTTTGTTAGTTTCTAAATGTCTACAAAACTCACCATACCATTCAATTTCTCGAGTACATAGATTTCCCACACCCATCCCCTCCCCTTTCATTCTTTGTGACCTCAAAATCTTCTCATGTGTGTATACATCATTATGTTTGTCATAAAGGGACAACTCTTGCTCGTAAAACATGTCCGCTTTATCATTTCCTTCTAAGTCTTCCATTTTATAAACACCAAATCACCAAATATTCCTTGCCTGCTTTTTAAGGTAGCCTTGTATATATTTATTGCATTTTGTTATTCTGCGTGTTTCACCAATTTCGAAGTTTGGAGTTCACTATGTATCATTTTGTTACTTGACACAACATATTAATTTACACATTTTGATCCGTTATTTTTTTCCTCTCTACTAGTATGTAAAATGTTTATTGATATATGATGAGTGTTATTTTAACACTAATTTACCTTTTAGTAATCAATTAAATACTACCACATCCTGGTCATCTAAACACTACCACATCCTGGTCATCTAAATGCTACCACATCCTGGTCATCTAAACACAACCACATCCTGGTCATCTAAATACTACCACATCCTGGTCATCTAAACACTACCACATCCTGGTCATCTAAATACTACCACATCCTGGTCATCTAAACACTACCACATCCTGGTCATCTAAACACTACCACATCCTGGTCATCTAAATGCTACCACATCCTGGTCATCTAAACACTACCACATCCTGGTCATCTAAACACTACCACATCCTGGTCATCTAAATGCTACCACATCCTGGTCATCTAAATACTACCACATCCTGGTCATCTAAATGCTACCACATCCTGGTCATCTAAATACTACCACATCCTGGTCATCTAAATACTACCACATCCTGGTCATCTAAACACTACCACATCCTGGTCATCTAAACACTACCACATCCTGGTCATCTAAATGCTACCACATCCTGGTCATCTAAATACTACCACATCCTGGTCATCTAAATGCTACCACATCCTGGTCATCTTAATACTACCACATCCTGGTCATCTAAATGCTACAACATCCTGGTCATCTAAACACTACCACATCCTGGTCATCTAAACACTACCACATCCTGGTCATCTAAATACTACCACATCCTGGTCATCTAAATGCTACCACATCCTGGTCATCTAAATGCTACCACATCCTGGTCATCTAAACACTACCACATCCTGGTCATCTAAATGCTACCACATCCTGGTCATCTAAATGCTACCACATCCTGGTCATCTAAATGCTACCACATCCTGGTCATCTAAACACTACCACATCCTGGTCATCTAAACACTACCACATCCTGGTCATCTTATTCATTCAGTCTTAGGTTTTTCTGTACGGTTCTGATAAGCAAAATTATTCATTCCTATTTTAATATCAGTCTCTGTTGAATGACTTTTAGTTTTGTTCAGATATAATTTGAGATGAATCATTATTTAAATTGTGCACTGGAATTACTAAAGTGTTCACTTACTGGACTAACACTATCTGGGATTATTGCGAACTCATTCAAAGGCATTCAGCTTCTTACCTGAGTAAGTGGGTTCTCTTTTCGAGACGGAAAATACTCAGCGAGGTGTTGGGCTTTGATTTGAAATATCTGCCTTTTAACTTGGACCTTTCACAGTCTACCTTTCATAACCTCTACCAGAAGCTATTTGTATTTAAATGACATCTTTACAAAATAGTTTGTGATCAAAAAAGTTATTACGAGTGTACACTGCCACCACACGAATCTCACAATGTACGATAACTCCATAACTCATTTAAAAACCTGCCATGTATGAGTTAGAATTGTAGACCAAGTAAGTGGGTCTGCGAGAAATGGATAATGGAGACTCTGCTAAGTGTCTTCACATTTTCAGGTGGAGTCTGTCGAATGAACAGCTCGGATTATTTAGTCCAAGTGGTAGAGCATCTGTTTCGAATTCTTCTCATGTGACACCAACAACGTCGCTGCTTATACCGACCTGATGACCACGGGGAAGGCCTCTTGTCGTCACTACAGTCATTTTGTACAATGAAATTTGAAATTTGACGCAAAATAAATACGAAAAAGTCAACAATATGAACTTGTAGTGGCGTTTCGAGAGAGGCGAGAGTGAAACCCTGGAACCAGTTTGTCTATGTCACTACTGTTACACAATACCAAAAAATGTTGCATATAAACAGTAATGTAATTTGTCTGTGAAGCCGAGGGTTCCTTTGTTAGTGAATATTATTATTCGGAACGTTCGAAATGTGAAATGTGTGTGTGTGTGTGTGTGTGATTCAGTAAGATTTCGATTTTTAGCGTAGCTTTAGCAATTTTTCAGTCATATAGCTACTATGTCTGCAGTGTGACAGTTTATAGTGATGCCTGGCACTGGGGCATCATGTCGCAGACATGTAGCATGATGTCCCACCCAGCCATATTATCCTGACACTAGGCCGACCAGTGTTAACACTAACCTCTTAATGCTGAGCGCCAAGCGAGGCAGCTGTTAGTACCATTTTTGTAAGTCTTTGGGGTGATTCAACCATGGATCGAACCCGCAACCTCCCGCATCCTAGACGGACGCTCTAACCACTCAATGTGAAATAAATGTGTGTCATTTTAACAGATCCGATTTTATAAACACAATTTGAATAGACTCTTTTAAGCAAATAGGCATTAATCAATTAAATTGGGACTGACGGGCTAGCAATTAGTGATACCTTCGAGCAATTACCGATATCTTAGAGCAGTTAGTGATATCTTGGAGCAATTAATGATATAGTGATATGTAGACATTTTGATCAGGAACAATAAACAAATCATGACAAAAAAATTCAAGATGAGTACATAAATCGAGATTGCTTACAATTAGTTGATGAAGAAACGGGTATTTTACTTTTAATAGCACTGATCCATTACTCTCTGGCTTTTATATCCACAATAAAACAACCCATTTTGACAATTCCCCATTAGTGTTTGCTTTTATACTCAGCATTTTTACTCCTCATTATGTAAACGCCAGATATATTAAAATTAATTACAAATGGGATCCGCAACATGCTACTACACTTTTTAAGATTTAGACAGTAACCAGTCAAAATGTGACAACTCTAGTACATATTTCTGTTCATGATAGCATAAGTATAGTTGTGCTCGAGTTATGGAATCAAGTATGGTTAAGTGTAGCATCTAGGGGAAACAGATATGTTACTTATGTTTATTTCGCTTGAATAATAATTCCATTTCAATACTTTGCAATCATTTTCGAATGAAGAATCAAATGATGTTATACGAGATGGATATGAAAAAAGTCTGGAGGATAAGGGAACCATCTTTGAGGAACTAGGAAAATAAATAACAGAAAATGAAATTACAAAAGCGATGCGAAGTCTCGAAACAAGAGAGCTGGGAAGATATTTTAAATGAGTATTTTAGAAACTGGGTGGAGATGCTTCGACCAAATATATTTAATGCAGTGTGTGATAGTTGTCATTTTCCTACACATTAGGTCTGGTGACCTATATTCAAGTCTGATGATGCTTGTAATACTGGAAATTATGGAGGATTATTTCAGTTTTTACTTTTTATTTCGCATTTAAAAAAGTATCTACCAGCATTTTAAATGAAAGACTGTTGAACTGGGCTGATAAAAATGACAAAATATCAAATGCAAAACTTGGTTTCCAAAAAGATGTTGGAACTACTGACGCTAGTTTTGTTTTACATCGTTTGATTAATATATATATATATGAGTCAAAATGAAAGATTTTATGCATTTATTTTAATTTTAAAAAGTCATTTGATAGTGTTTTATATAAATGGTTTGTGTTTGAAGTAATTTAGACAAGATGTAACTGGCAAAATGTTAAATGTTCATCTTTCTATGTACAGTGTACTTAAATCCCGTGTTTCACATTGGGGTATTAGTAGTGCCAGTTTTGAGTATGGAGTAGGTTTGATACAAGGTTAATTATTATTTCTATAGTGTACTTAAATCCCGTGTTTCACATTGGGATATTAGTAGTGCCAGGTTTGAGTATGGAGTAGGTTTGATACAAGGTTAATTATTATTTCTATAGTGTACTTAAATCCCGTGTTTCACATTGGGGTATTAGTAGTGCCAGTTTTGAGTATGGAGTAGGTTTGATACAAGGTTAATTATTATTTCTATAGTGTACTTAAATCCCGTGTTTCACATTGGGGTATTAGTAGTGCCAGGTTTGAGTATGGAGTAGGTTTGATACAAGGTTAATTATTATTTCTATAGTGTACTTAAATCCCGTGTTTCACATTGGGGTATTAGTAGTGCCAGTTTTGAGTATGGAGTAGGTTTGATACAAGGTTAATTATTATTTCTATAGTGTACTTAAATCCCGTGTTTCACATTGGGGTATTAGTAGTGCCAGGTTTGAGTATGGAGTAGGTTTGATACAAGGTTAATTATTATTTCTATAGTGTACTTAAATCCCGTGTTTCACATTGGGGTATTAGTAGTGCCAGGTTTGAGTGTTGAGTAGGTTTGATACAAGGTTAACTATTATCGCCACCGATATTATTTTCATTATTTATTGAAGTTAGAAGAGTTGACTTTATTTTTTACTATGCGTGCAGACTATTTAGTTTTATTTGCAGAACACATCAAGTATTTACAAAATACCATTGATAATTTACTGTATTAAATGGAATCAAAATATTAATTTTTATAAAACTTAAGTTATGGTCTTTAGACAAGGTGATTCAGTAAGACAATGCGAAGTATGGAATGTAGCAGGGAGTAATATTCTAATATTTATTTGTTCCAATTTCGAATCATGCGACAGAGTTATTTTTTTTTTACCAAGCTGATGCCATTGATCATGTATATCGATATATAGAAGGATTTTACAATATTTGTTAAAGGTACAAAAAATATATCTACTTCTGACGTCGGTGTATACGGTGAACATAGAATAACCCAACTTAAATATTTAATGTTCGTTAACTTAGTTTAAGATAGGTTTAGAATGAAAAATTCTGCAAATATTATTATGATCACTGCATGTAGGCAGGCATACATTTAAAACGAATCAATACTATCAATTGGGTTACATCCCTAAAGGATACTTAAAACAGATTTGGTGAAATTTGAATGATTCCTGGCTCTGTAAATTGCTCTTAGTTTATTCCCATTTCAAAATAAAGTTACATGCGCTTTTCTATCTGACTAGAATACTAAATAATAAATTCTAACAAAATATCTATATAAACAAATAAAAATTTACTTAAGCCTCTAAGATTATTTCAAATTCCTGTGTAACAATAAACATCGATCAGCTTTGACAAAACTCCGAGTGTCTTCCCTTAATCTGATAATTAAAACTTGGAGATAACGAAGCAATATAATACGCTTGAAAGATGTTGTACGTTCTATGATAAGTATGATGATAAAATGAATATCATCTTCATTTAGTATGTTCTATGATAAGTATGATGATAAAATGAATATAATTTTCATTTAGTACGTTCTGTGATAAGTATGATAATAAAATGAATATCATTTTCATTTAGTATGTTCAATGATAAGTATGATGATAAAATGAATATCATTTTCATTTAGTATGTTCTGTGATAAGTATGATAATAAAATGAATATCATTTTCATTTAGCATGTTCAATGATAAGTATGATGATAAAATGAATATCATTTTCATTTAGTACGTTCTGTGATAAGTATGATAATAAAATGAATATCATTTTCATTTAGTATGTTCAATGATAAGTATGATGATAAAATGAATATCATTTTCATTTAGTATGTTCTGTGTATACCATCTTGCAAGTAAACGTAATTCAGATGTACTTCTGGAACCAACCATCCATTCACAAGCGCATTGAATTGTCAACTTCTACTATTAAGATAATACTATGATCAATAGCTAATTTTGTTTATGAAGCATTTGAAACAAGAGATTATTATTTCTAGAGTAAATTATTGCTAAGACTGTACATTTGTTCCTTTCTAGATATTGACGATTACCGCTTTGAGTTTCTGCTTAAAGCTGTACATAGAGCATTTTATAACCACACAATATTTGTAATATGAACTCTATAAGCATGTAAATGTTTATGATAATAAGTTATTGAATTGAAGTGAGTACTAGGATATGGTTAACACGGGTAAATAAACTGAGTATTAAGAGATGGTTAACATGTTTAACTGAGTACTAGAGGATTATCATGATTAATTGAGTAAAAGAATATGGTTAAGATGTTTAACTGAGTACTAGATGATTAACATGATTAATTGAGTATTAGGATATGGTTAACATGTGTAGTTGAACTGATTATTAAGAGTTTAATTGAGTACGTTAAAAAGTTTGGTTGATTGTTGTTTAATGGCACATCAACACAGGAAAAGTAATATCTAGAGAATGTGCTTCACAAACCAGTGAGCTGAATTGGCCTGGGACTGGACGGATTAGAACAAGCATTCATCACTAGTCCAGCATGGTAGATGGTGAGCTGCCGTGTTGAATATATAGCAAATAAAAGTATCATTTGTCTGGAACGAGAAGGGAAGAAGCAGTGAATATATTATGACCATTTGATGATTGAACGTAGAAAACTACAATTGCACTTATCTTTTTGCCAGAGCAATACCGGCTGGAATGTTGTATGCAGCCTCTCCTTGCTAATAAATTTGACCCAGATAAACAATGAAAGGAAAATAAACCCGTATCTCGTAAAAGCTAAATCTGTATAAAAGCTACGGCTGCCAGAGCAGAAACTGTTTGAAGCCCAGAGTCGAGTTATTAAGATGGCAAAGAAGAATTTTGCAGTCAGCGTGGGACTGATCCTGTATTCTGTGCTGACTCTAGCAAAGTAAGTTGATCGTCTATCTTTCTGTCTGTACTTATGTCCCATACACATTTCATATGTATGGACACATTCTTCTCAGATTTGATTTCAACATTGTGAGACAGTTATAAGTTCTTTAATGCGACTTTAGAAACTGTTTGATGACATACAACCAGAGAATATCTTCAACCGGGGGGGGGGGGGGGTATGTAGATTATAAAGCTAATTTTGGCTCTGTATTTTAAGTATTGTGTATTTTCTATATTTAATATATTTTATTTTAAAACAATCTTCAAAGTTTTAACATCTTTGCTTGTTACATTTTATCTTTGCTGAACTTCATGTTTATTTTAGTATTAAAGGATTTATCTTTCTTAAGTGTTACTCTTTGTAATATCACTGCATATTCAAAATCAACTCAATATAGTTAGTACTGTGCTTACTTGTCATTATATATATATATATATATATATATATATATATATATATATATATATATATATATATATAATGTAGTAAACTGACTACGAACAGTGCAAAACTAGTATCTAGCTAGCCTAAGCGCTTTCGACTCTTTATGGGTCTTTTTTAAGGCAAATACACAACAAACAAAAAAATAGACAAAACAAACAAATAAAACAGACAATCCGTTGTCTTTGTCAAATTTTACATGACTATGACTTGCTGCTGATGCTGAAATATAATTTATATTGACCTGGAAATCGATGAGTCATAGCGTCATCTATTATTTTTTGTAAATTTATGTAAGCACAAATTATATCCCGGATTGGGTGACTAATAAGCAAATTTAGAGAATTATTGAAAAGAGAGCATGCCGGCAGCAGAAAGGTGATTTTATTTGTGAATGTCTGTCTTGTTCTAGTCTTCTTGTTTTAAACCACATGGTTTCAATGTTCTAAGGCGGCGTATCCAGTAGGATTCCTTTCTTTTCCTGGTTTTGGAACTCCATGTTGGGTTGTGAGCAATTGCAATAAGTGTTATATCACTGAAAGTGTGGCCATGGGAGGAGAAGTGTTCTGCTCCTGGGCTTCTGTACAGCTTCTTTGTCATCCAAGAAAAGGAATCTTACTGGATACGCCGCCTTAGAACATTGAAAATATATGACATCTTTGTATACCTGCCTGAACGTCACTTTTCCCGAGTCCTTCGAACTGTCTTCGGATTTTGACATTCTCACATATATGCTGGTATTTAACAAAAATAGGAATGAAGGAAAATGTTTCATGTAGTACAATATTGCATGAATGATATTTGATGAATGTTGCTCATTGTCTCTAAACTGTATGAAGTGTTAATATTATGAAATAATATTCTTAAACTAATTTAAAAATATATTTTGATATATGCGATTCGTAATGTTTGTAAAGTCAATAGCTATATATTAAATTTATTTACGGTGTCAAGTCTTTACTGCATCGTTTAGTTTGATTAATATGTTATATTTATAGAGTAACAATTCATTTGTTAAGTTTTTAATATATTACGTGACACTGCGTAAAATTATATGAAAAAATGGGGAATGTGGGGGTATTATGTCTGAAGTTTTATTAATTTGAATTCACATAACATGAAATTAAATGATTTAAACCAATGAATGAAATGATGAATTCCGATTCAAAATGACGTGATATTAAATAAAAGGATTTAAAGAAGAAAATGGAATGATGGAATCTGTTTTCAAATGACGTGGCATTATATAAAATGATGCAGTCTAAAATGAAATGATTTAATCCAAAACGTGAAATGCTGAATTTAGATTCCAAATGATTTGTTATTGAATAAAATGGTCTGAAGAACCGAATGGAATAATGCATCCAGATTCCAAACGACCTGGCATTAAATGAAATGTATAGAAAGTGAACGGTCTGACTGGGAAGAACACTACACTGTAAAGTCAAACTGCAAATCGTCTAGCGTAAATCCAAACATACACGGGGTGGGGGGGAGGCTGTTATCCATGATGTATGGTATCAGCAAGCCCAAATTTATAATCCTGAGAAGTATGTTAATCATTCGGTTGAGATTTTTGAAGAACAAACTTGGACAGCCAAGGTGTTTCCGTTCCGATGATATAAACAAGAACTATGTTGTCCAATCAGCATCAAGTGATTTGATCCTCATTAACGAATGTGCGTGTGTTCTTTAACATTTCTCCACCTTGTACTGCGTGAGCTTGAAAGGTTTCCAAAAATATGGGCAGCCGTCGCTGCCAAAATTACATTAATCAAATGATGTAGTATGAAATCAAATGATTTAACCCAGCAAATTAAATGATAAATCCAGATTCCAAATGATGTGGTGTCACATGCAATGATTAACGAACAACACCGAATGATGAATTTAGATTCCATAAAGTGACTATCCACATTTTAGACAACATAATTTCATTTAATACTACGTCATTTGGAAGCAGATTCTATCAATCCGTTTTTTTTTAAATCATTTTATTTAATACCACATTATTTGGAACCTGAATTCATCATTTCATCTGTTGGGTTTCATTTAATAATACGTCATTTGGATTCAGAATCCAATTGTTTAAATTATTATTATTCTATTTAATTCTAGATCATTTGGAATATAAATTCATGATTTCATTTGTTGTGTTAAATTATTTCATGTTAGACTACATCATTTCATTTAATAGCACGTCATTTGGAAGCAGATATCATCATTCCGTTTTGTTCTTTAAATCATTTTATTTAATACCAGATCATTTCAATTAAAGCCAGATCATTTGGAACCTGAATTCATTGTTTCATTTTTGGGGTTCAATCATTTCATTTCATGGTACATCATTTCATATCACACAACATCATTTGGAATCAGAATTCATCATTCCGTTTGTTTGGTTAAATCATTTCATTTCACACAACATCATTTCATTTAATACCACGTCATTTAGAATATAAATTCATCATTCGGTGTTGTTCGTTAAATCATTTCATGTGACACCACATTATGTGGAATCTTGATTTATCATTTCATTTGCCTGGTTAAATCATTTGATTTCATACAAAAACCTAGATCAATCAATTAAACAGATTAAAATCTTGATCTTTTTTATCAATAGTAATTGCCATATTTGATGACCTGACCTAGCACAGACAATAAACTAACAAGTTTCTCGACACTTTTTGTATATATCTTACATCACTGGACGTACGTACATGGGCATAACGTCGAGTTCTATATTATACCAGGCCCCAAGAATGTGAATAGTTTCTATCCATGGTAATATGACACCCAGGCTGAGTGGCCCTTTGCTGTCAATACGACTCTGTGATCCTGATGAATTCCAACTGGCTGGTAGTAAATGCTGTATACCTCTTGTTATCAGTCTACTGGTAGTAAATGCTGTATACCTCTTGTTATCAGTCCACTGGTAGTAAATGCTGTATACCTCTTGTTATCAGTCTACTGGTAGTAAATGCTGTATACCTCTTGTTATCAGTCCACTGGTAGTAAATGCTGTATACCTCTTGTTATCAGTCTACTGGTAGTAAATGCTGTATACCTCTTGTTATCAGTCTACTGGTAGTAAATGCTGTATACCTCTTGTTATCAGTCTACTGGTAGTAAATGCTGTATACCTCTTGTTATCAGTCCACTGGTAGTAAATGCTGTATACCTCTTGTTATCAGTCTACTGGTAGTAAATGCTGTATACCTCTTGTTATCAGTCCACTGGTAGTAAATGCTGTATACCTCTTGGTATCAGTCTACTGGTAGTAAATGCTGTATACCTCTTGGTATCAGTCCACTGGTAGTAAATGCTGTATACCTCTTGGTATCAGTCCACTGGTAGTAAATGCTGTATACCTCTTGGTATCAGTCCACTATTAGTAAATGCTGTATACCTCTTGTTATCAGTCCACTGGTAGTAAATGCTGTATACCTCTTGTTATCAGTCCACTGGTAGTAAATGCTGTATACCTCTTGTTATCAGTCCACTGGTAGTAAATGCTGTATACCTCTTGTTATCAGTCTACTGGTAGTAAATGCTGTATCAGTCCACTGGTAGTAAATGCTGTATACCTCTTGGTATCAGTCCACTATTAGTAAATGCTGTATACCTCTTGTTATCAGTCCACTGGTAGTAAATGCTGTATACCTCTTGTTATCAGTCCACTGGTAGTAAATGCTGTATACCTCTTGTTATCAGTCCACTTAGTGATCAAACACTATTGATGCAGACGTCAATGACTTAATAATGATTGTTTGTATGCATATAAAGCTACTAAAAAAGGCCTTCTTAATTCGTGTATTTTCCAGACACAAATGATTATTTTAAATGGCTTTATGAACAGTCTTTAAAATTGTTGGTATCCCTACCAGTTTCTAATTTGTTGGTCTCAACTGAATGGTGTACCTATATTTTTTGTAATTTCAAAGGATGTGCATTTTAAAACCAAAAGAATACATGACAATTTTAGAAACTCTGACACAGTAGACACATAAACTAATGAAATACACCCGTTTTCTATGCCATCATTTTTACAGCTGTTCTAATGGTATACCAAAGATATTTTTTCATCTATTGCAGACTAACTAACAACTGAAAATAATATAAAATATTTTAAAAAACACTTGATATTGGTTTCCTTTTATGATATGTAAATTTAAAGAGTTGTCTAAATTAACATAAATAGTAAATTTCTTATTTAATAAAATCCAAGTCACACTCAAATTAAATTAATTGCATACAGACACATTCTTTTAAAACCTACAAAACAGGGATACATGATTTTTACCATAAAAACAGGGACATATTTATTTTAACAATGTTTTGGCAATAAATATCTGCTTTACAATACCTAATATACACGTCTTTTGCAATGTATATGTGGTTCCAAGAAACAATGTATCAGAATTTTTACCATCAGAACGGGGACACACAAATATGTACAAAGTGTCAGACATTATACAATAAAATTGGCAGATTCCTTAAGTATGTAATGTGATTCTAAATAACTATCAAATTTATCCAAACGCTGCAGCAATCTCAACTCTTTTCACATAATTCCCTTTCATTTTCACAAACTAAATTGAAATATCACGTTGATTTTTTAAAATGTGTTTTATGCAAATATAAATAGAAATGAATCGTCGGAATTATGTGCATTTGAAACATCCCACACTCCATTACAAACATATTAACAATTGCGGTTGTGGATGGCGGTGCTTAGTCATAGATTTCGAAAGAAATGGATACGTGAATAATAAACAGTTGCCTCCCGTGGAATGTTTTATGACGAAAAATAGCAACGATCATGCTTGTCTGTATCACCCCAGCATCATGTTTCTGTAATTTTGCTAACTATTTTTGTCTTCATAATTTTTTCTTGTCATGAATTAAACAAATCCGATATGACTATGAACGTTCTATCTTCACATATATATATAACTGTTGAAGAATGAAATTATTTAACTACCTGTTTCAGTTAAACTAGACATTCATAAAAAATACAAAGTTTTTATTTTGGTATTAGGTTTGATTTATTCGGAGATAAAAGACTACAGTTATGGCTGATTAAAAAGATGCGATATGGACAGAAAGATAAATTGCAAAAATAATAATAAGATTATTATTCTAATTGCTTCAACTTGTTGCACAAATGCTCATGTCAATTTTGATCGTATTTGTGATACAAATGCTTTAATAAACTTCCATGTTAATGTTCACTTCCCAAAATGTCTATTCTAATGATAATAGTCTCTATCAGTGTTACTTCTAATATAATTTAGCCTAATAGTATTATTACCGTTTACTGATCATACACTTTTAAAATAAACTCAAGGACAATATAATGCCTAGTGCACTTTTCCCTTTATGTACTTTTACCAATAAATGACCAACATATGAGAAATAGAGCAATATATACACTGTTTTCTTGATTTGTGGAGGCATATGAAACTGACAGGATTAGATTTTTGGAGACAGGCCTGTTATTAGTTGATTTAAACTGGGCCAGTACTGAAAAGTTAGACGCTACCATATAAATAATAATAATATATCGTTCTATGTCGATGTGTGTGTGTGTGTGTGTGTGTGTGTGTGTGTGTGTGAGAGAGAGAGAGAGAGAGAGAGAGAGAGAGAGTAACTGTCTTTATCCCAATGGTTAACGTTTTCTTTTCACTTAGAACTCGCTATGCTGGTTTTATGGGTCTTTTATATAAACCCTGATGAAATCTATTAATGACGCCTTTCCTTTGTACTTTCACAATTCATTGTTAAATTTGGGTTTATTCAAGCATATCTGTGTTCGATTTCGTCACTAAACACTCCAAAGATGCAACTGATTATTATCGTAATTATTTCTTTGAAACAGAGAAGAAAAGAAAGAATCCCCACATAAATATGTCGCTAAACACTGTTATTCGGTGGCGACAAAGGAAGTTATATATATATATTACTTCGACAAATAATGCACATGTACGTAATCCAGTAATGTAAGCGAGAAACAACTTGCTAGTTTAGTGTGGATGCTACGTCAGGTTATCAAACGCGGTAACTATTATTGATGAAATAAGATTTTAAAAAATGTAATCTCCTTAATTGATTGATCTACGTTTCTTGAATCTTTAATTGTAAGCTCGCGTAGTGAAATGCGGAGAAATGTTAAAGAACACACGCACATTCAATTAATGTGGATCAAAAACACTTGATGCTTTTGGAAAGTATAAGTCTTATTTATATTATCGGCACGGAAACACCTTGGCTGTCCAAGTTTCGTATGCAAAAGTCTCAAACGAATGTTGAACATGCTTATCTAGATTGTAAATCTAGGCGTGCTGACACCATTAATCGTGGATAACAGCGATCCCCCCCCCCCCCCATGTTTAGATTTACGCTAGATGATACGGAGTTTGACCTTACAATGTAGTGCCGTTCCCGATCAGACCATTTACTTTCACCACATTTCGTTTTATACCACGTCATTTGGAATCTGAATGCATTATTCCATTCGGTTATTCTGACCATTTTATTTAATACCAAATCATTTTGAAATCCAAATTCATTATTTCATTTGTTGGATTAAATCATTTCATTTTTAGATCACATCATTTTATTTAATACCACGTCATCTAGAAACAGATTTCATCTCTAGCCCGCCTTGCGGGGGGTGGGTTAATTGACGGATTGTGCCAACTTAAAGATGTCCGCTTTATTCAGATCTGATTATCTAGGAGATGATCGCCATCAGTTTTATTGCCGGGATCGAGTAAAAATTAATATAAAATGTGGAGTTTAAAGGTGGAAAAGATAGAGATATCTGAGCAGATATATATAATAGAATGACACGAGCCCCGGTATATGAAAACAGCAATTTAATCAATTGCATAAACACTTTTGATAACACATTATTTTAGGAAGATGCACTTCTTTTTTAAATAAATCATTCACCGAATTTCAAGCACAAATAAATTTATATAAACAGCCATCTGTTTAAATGATAGAATTGGTTCATCGTAGAATCGAGTAAACAAACGAAGTCATTACCTTGTACAACTTCATAACCTGTGCATTCCGGTTCACTCCAACGTCACGGTAGTTGTTCTTCTCAGTCCTTCCGCTCTTTTGTTTTTCTCCTCCAACCTCCATACATAATCGGTAGGTGGATACGTAAACATGTAGATACGTAGATACTTGTATCAGTAGAATACGTCAGTGGATACGTCACTGTATACGTCAGTGGAGCTATTCCTCCTTTAAAATAAACAGAGAAGCAACCAAAATTTTCTGTCGGTTATTCTACTATGAATCGATCATTATTCCCCTCTCGTTATGGTCACATGTAGTTCTATCGGAATTCAGACACTGAGGCTGTCTGGTCAGCTAAAGATGGCAGACCATAAAAAACGTAGTTTTTTAAGATTAATATACTTTCTAATGGCTATTCGATTCTGACTCACATTAACAGCACACGGGACATAACAGTTCCATTCTCGTGTCAATTACACCAATGACTGATTGATATTCATTATATGCATGAACTATGCTATTTTCAGCGAATACACACATTCAAATCTTTATCATACGTAAAATCATCTAAGATTGGTGAATACAAACGGATTCTCGTAACTCATACCAACTAAAGTAATTCATGAAATCTTAGAATACCCAATCCCTATGCAAACAAGACGACAGCTTCAACAAATTCGTCAAACGTATATAAAGAAGATTATTGTACGAATTCAGGTGAACACAACCACAGTTATACTCATATCAAGAAAATTGATCTACGAATTTAAGCAAATAAATACAAGCAAATAAATTAACGCAAGTCATAATATTGATATCACCAAATTATATGAAATTGACTCAAATACCTCGTGCTTCAAGCTTTGTTTGCTTATAGCGCCAGAATTGTGTTCGTTGACTTTCCAGACATCCGGCTCTTTTAATAAATGTTTTACGAGAGAATTTCTTCCAAATTTTCTCTCGAAGCCTCTTATAGTCTCACCCTTGCAGGAAAAATGCAGACTAATTAGATTTTTCGATGGGGGCAATATTTAAAGCCCACGGAATTTCGTGTTCAAAATACGCCCCTTATTTAGCGTAACCAATCAGGGTTAAATATTTTTTTCCGTCTTTGATATCTAGGCGCCAATATTGGTGTTAGCCTGAACCCTACTTTGCCGAACAACTGTTATGGAGAATTTCAATTCTGACTGTTCCGATATGAAATCGAAGTTTAGCGTCACGTTTTTAAACTAATGATTTAATATGTTGAGTTAAATCATTTTATCTTAGACTACAACAGTTTATGTAATACCACGTCATTTGAAAACAGATATCATCATTTTGTTTTGTTCTTTAAATCATTTCATTTCATATTATGTATTTCATTAAATATCACGTCATTTGAAATCTGAATTCATTATTTTATTTTTTGGGGGTTCAATCATTTAATTTCGTCCTACATCATTTCATATCAAGCAACAGCGCTGGGAACCTGAATTCATCATTCTACTTGTTGGGTTAAATCATTTCATTTCACATTACATCACTTCATTTAATACCACGTCATTTGGAATCTAAATTCATCATTCGGTTTTGTTCGTTAAATCATTTCATGTGACACCATATCATCTGGAATCTGGATTTATCGCTTCTTTTGGTGGGTTAAATCATTTGATTTTACACTACATCATTTGAGTGATATAATTTTGGCGGCAATTTTGGCGGCGACGGCTGCCCATAGTGTATATGTGTAGGGTAGGCGGCAGCCACATTGGGGTGAGTAATATAATTATGGCGGTGACTGGTGCCCATAGTGTAGCTGTGTACGGTAGGCGGCAGCCACATTGGAGAATTAGCTGATAGAGCAAACTAACAAATGTCTAGGTTACATATTTGTTTAATGGTTTTTTATCACCGTACCAAATTCAAATTCAAAAGCTCTCTCTCACTGAACTCAGATGAAAAGAAATAAGGTCGCCTATGCATCTGGTGATTTCGCGACCGGTTAAGTCCTGAACTAGTACCATCTGCAAAGTCATGGAAACAATGATCAACAACCGACTAAGACACCACCTGGAACAAAACCACCCACTCGCCGAAAACCAAAGTGGATTTAGAACCAAACGATCCACCATTTACCAGCTAATTAGGCTTAAAGCCAGCGTCAAACTTGCCTTAAATTCCAAACGGAAAAGAAATAGGAACCTAATTGCGATATTTCTAGACCTCTATAAAGCATTTGATATGGTCTGGACTAAAGGCCTAATCTCCAAATTCAGAAAATATGACACAACAGGACACATGTAACGATGGATTTCAAACTTCCTAACGGGGAGACAAATCAAAACCAGAGTAGGTGACGCACTCTCCGAGACCTATACTCTGGACAACGGAACTCCCCAGGGAAGCGTGATAAGTCCCACGCTATTCAATGTCATGATCAATAACCTCGGCAATAATATTACCAACAAAACAGTAGATCTATCCCAATTTGCAGATGATAGCGGAATTTGCAAAGCATGCAGCCCCTACAACCTAAACAACATCAGCCAATTACAACAAAGCCTGAACGCCAGCGGCAAATGGGTAGACAACTGGGGATTTCAAATATCAGATACCAAAACCGAAGGAATGCATTTCTCCCCAACGAATAAGAGACCTACCACACACCCCAAACTTTACCTACAAAACACAGAAATCCAATTTGTTAAAGAAACATACTTCTTGGGAATGCTCCTGACCGAAACTCTCAACTGGAAGCCACACATAAGTACCCTAACCAAAAAATGCCAACAAGGCATCAACGATTTAAAAATCAGTAAGGAGACAACGTTGGGAGATAACCAACAAACAATGCTCATGCTCTACAATCATTAATCGGGGCTAAAGTGGACTTCGGTTGCTAAGTGTATGCCTCTGCAAACAATGCTTTGCTCCAAAAATTAAACAACATACAGTATAAAGTACTCAGACTATACATGGGGACTAAACCTAACACCTCGCGTGAGGAACTACAAATACTAACAGGAGATTTACCACTGCACCTTAGACGAGAAGAAGAAATATTCAGATATGCCACCAGAAACTCAATACACAAAGACACCAACCAACTAAAATAACGATCAAAAAGTGCAACACGCCGTTCAATCAAAAACTAGTTCCAAACCCCCAGTAAGTAAAAGAATACATACACTTTGTTAAGAAATTGAACTACCAGGGATTCAGCTGAACAACACAAAATCAATGATCTTAATCCTTGAAGAAGAAAAAAAAAACACCAAAAAAAAAAAAAAAACAGAATGCCAAGAACTTCGGATCCAAATTGCAAAACCCGCTAAAAACCTTAACAGCAATAAAAAAGTCCTCGATGAAACCTACTCTGGATTTCTTAAAATCTACACAGATGGATCCAAATCAAAAGAACTAAACAGGACAGCAGCTGCAGTAGTAATACCGGAACACCAATTCGAATTCGGCGCCAGACTCCCCGACGGATGCTCCATCTACAAAGCAGAATTCTGGGCAATAAATGGAGCACTTAGATTAAAACCCAAAACTACAGCCAGTACGTCATTATACTCAACCTAGCAGAATTCACATGAGACATTATGATATCATTTCTCTATAACTCGATTGATCGTTTCTGGTACACAGAATCTGTGTTTCCTACATTAAACTAAATATTTGATAATCACTAATGAGTTGTCCAGAAGCTGATTTGAAAACATGTAAATGATTGCAACATATCTGATCAGATTCGCAATCACTTACAACCTCTCCCTCAAAATATAAATGTTAAATAAATGTAGTTTAAGTTGAAGGGTTGGCAAAGATTGTCAGAGTTCAAGTAGAAAATATATATTTCTTTAAAATCTATAATATATAAGATACTCTTGCTAATTAGAGAAACTTAATCTACTATCTTGTCTCCAATATCATCAGCATTTTCAAAATCTAAAACTAATTTTAAGTCCTGTAAATAATCATTTAATTAATTTGCATAAACACAAATGCCTGTTCTTACTTACATAGACCATAAAGCTAGACCTGTTAAACCAAATGATTAATGCCCATAAGACCATGGGGTGAGTGTACTGTAATGATTCTGCTTGTATTGTTTTAGACTGCCGAAGCAGAACATTTCTTGAAATGTGGATTCTATCCAATATAGACATGTACAAGACTAGAAAACTGGAAAACAGTTGAATCATATCAAATACCCCTACTAAAATACATTTGGTGCTCATTCGCATTATTAGATACGTTAAGCTTGATACAACATTTAAGACGGAGATTTCATTCACAACACTGTATATTATTTGTACCTTTTCTTTTTGTAATTTATGGAAATAAATTATATTTTCAATTATACACACGTTGTTGGTTTTTCCCTCTTTCTATTTTAAGACCTACAAATATTACATTTAGTTAAAGTGTTATTCTTAGATTCATAACTGATGTTTAGTACGGATCTAGACAGGTAAAAAGGACTGGCGGATTGTGAGACGCAAAGTGAATGAAATTGTAATTTTGGAAAACAATTAATGTTTCTTGTTAAAACATGTTCAGTGTTTTTCCAGAGTCACGTTTATCGCAGCTGGCCTCTGTTGCACACTGTTAAATATTGTCGGTTGACTGTTGTAAAAAAAAAACTGTTGTTGATGTAACGTTAAAGCTGACTGACTGCTGTAAAGCACGTACGTGTTGTTATAATGTTGATTTTGACCATTGTTGGCTTGCCCAATATCACGTTGATGTTTTCAGTCAACATCACTGTAATACTCGTGCCCACATCTCTGCCAAACAAAGTTAACAAATCTCAGAATGTATTAACCGTGTAATATGCTCGACCTTTTATAAATTGCTTAATATTAAATATAATACGGTTGATGAAATAATATTTCTTTAATGCTTTATTTGGAGTCCCCTTGAAATTGTGGTAAAATAATTGTCACACATAAAGCATCCTTTTTCCCCTTTCATTTACTGGCTTTTTTGTTGTTGGTGGTGGTGTTTTTAAGCAATTTTAAAAGTGTCGAGTTAAGTGTCGCTTGCCATCCGACTTGTCTGCTCTTAGGTCATGTTACATCATGCTACATATAACTATTCTCCTCCATTGTTAGTGAAGGTACTGACTCGGTACTTTTGTTTCCTACGAGTCAATGTGAAGTTACCAACGAATCATTGCAGCTTCAGAGTGACATTTGCAAACTAACTGTTATGGGAGTTACATAACTGTTATGCTTATGACGTTACTGACTAACCAGTAGGGAGACAGCTTTACTACGATCGGAACATCGATAGGCCATCTCATTCAGGTGGTGACGAAACCTCTGAGGAAGTTTTAGAAATTCACATCATTTTGATGTGTTTGGTGATTCGTCTTTTTTGGAGTACACATCATATGTTACAATAGTTCGGGTGCGAGGGACAGTTTTTGTGCCCAAATTTAATGTTACATACACCTGTCTAATATAAAAATTTATAAAAAGATAAAATACATGAGTGAGGTCAGAAAGGTCCAAATGTTTGGATAGGTATATTAAAGGAACATATACAGATATAATTCACTTGATCTGACAAGTCACTGGAAATTCATAGAATAAAAGGTTGATGCACCCAACCCCCAAATTTTTCAAGCAGTTTTGAGAACACGTGCTGCTCACAGTGCAATCACAAATCTTCTCCCTGTGTGATAATTTTGAAATACATTATGTACTTAATAGTTTGATGCTATTCAAAATGGTTGTCATCCAGTCAGTTTTTGAGCTACTTACCTTGAACAACGTGTCTACTACTACATGTAGCGGGGCACCTAGGGTTCTAAAGCGCTCACCGATACGGATCATTGCCATCTCACCTCTGTCTGTGTGGGTTCGAGTCTCAGGTTCGGCCAATGTGGGTATCTGCGAAAGCTTGAAATATGCTTCACGTGGGTCGGTGGTTCTTTCCGGTGTTTCCCGTGTTCTTCCTCTATTATTTATCCTAGTTGCCATGTCTAGCCTATAGTGTGCTGAAAAATGGCGTTTAAGCCTACAACATCAACAGCAGCAACAACAGCAAAGTTATAAGTAGCTAGCTCTGGTTTCTAGCCGACTATTGGTATTTCAACTTGATACATACCGTGCAATGACCATATGATTAGCACGTGCCTCATTAACACACCACAAGCCAGAAAGACCAAAGACCAAATTCACAAATATATCCATACCTTTAATTATTGCACAGTAATAGCTCAGAAAGTCACACCATACCCTTCAGTTAAGAAATTTGCACGAAACTGTCCCCTGCAACCTATGGCCGAGATTGATCCGATTGTTACTTTGTCTCCTTCCGCTGTTATATTGCTGCTCAGGAAGGAAAGTAGTTCAGCATATAAATCTCATTGGCGACGATTGCATTAGTGGTTTATTTCTCAACTTGACGTAAAATGCCAAAGATATTCCGAATGAGGTTTATAATTTAACTTTGAAAACCAACTGTTATAGGAATATTGTCACTTATGTGCGAATGACGTCACTGACTAACCAGTAAATTAAGCCGCGGTTGTGGTGACGATATATTTCTACTGGATGCGCGACCGCACATCGTCATTTACATCAACAAATGAGTTACCAATTGAACTATGTTGACGTGATTAAGGCGACATGACAAAAATTATAAACTTAGGTTGTTGTATTGTGACAGTAAGTCAATATAGATATACCAATTTATGTTTATCTAAACAAATTGCAATTTATAGCGTGCCTTGTTGACGTAACTGACGTTGCCTTCATCGCTTTTACTACAGAAATATCTCAAGTAAATTGCAGATTAATACTTCCACAGATATTTGCCAATTTAGGACGAGCACCAGCGAGAAAAGCAACCACGTAACAATTATACTGTGAAAAAAGGAGGTTGATTTTTTTCATGTTTGGAACAAACTTGTTTACTGAATAGTGACAGCATCACCGACACCAACCAGCTTAGCCAAAGAATAAAGTTGCACAATAGAAAAGTTTCAATATTACTATGTTTCTAAGACAAGTCAGTAAAATTTCAAAATAAAAGGCATCCTTCAATCTAATAAAAGCCATGATATTGAAGCGATACCTGCCAATATATTTCTTTATAAACTTTAACGAAACTTAAATGGGCACTAATTACTCACATCAAATTTATAGTAACTGTTCCAAAATCTACTGGCCTGGGCGCTTTTGGACAAACGGTACTAATTGTATGGTAAAATGGGAACCAGTCGGGAAATGGTTGGAAAAATGGGAACCAGTCAGGAAATGGGTAAAAATTGGAACCAGTCTTGAAATGGGTGGAAAAATGGGAACCAGTCTGGAAATGGGTGGGAAAATGGGAACCAGTCTGGAAATGGGTGGGAAAATAGGAACCCCTCTGGAAATGGGTGAAAAAAATTGAAACCAGTCTGGAAATGGGTGGAAAAATGGGAACCAGTCTGGAAATAGGTGAATAATTGGGAACCAGTCTGGAAATGGGTGGAAAAATGGGAACCAGTCTGGAAATGGGGTGAAGACAAAATAGAGTATATATGGATTAGCCTGCCCAGGATTGGTTGATAATGAAAAATATTTTGTAGGAAAAGGGATCTTTTGAAAGCTTATCCTAGTTGTAAGTGGAAAAAGAGATATTATCTTATTGATGGAATATCAGTCCTTTAACAGTCTTGAGTTTGGAACACGCATTACTGAAATTAGCACCTGACTCTTTGGTGCGGATTAGAAAGCAGATGTTTCAAGCACCTGTAGGTCTAGAAAATGCCGCGGCTCATATCTGGTTTCATTTGATACTTATATATATATATATATATATATATATATATATATATATATATATATATATATATATGTGTGTGTGTGTGAGTGTGTGTGTGTGTGTGTGTGTGTGATCGTGAGCACTCAGAAATTTAAAATTATTGAATTTGTAATATCATGGTGGTTGCATATATTTGCTCTAGGAGCTAAACTAGTACCATGAGTCCTATAGAGACATATGATTAGAAAAGACACAAACTGGCAAAAAATGAACAATAACACCGTACAATATGATCTGTCGAAACCTTTGATAAAAGGCCAAAATAAGTATTTCAACACCGTGCAAAGGGAGGCTAAGCAAAGATCTGATGAAGGAAGCAGTACGAAAGGATAAGTTGAAGCTGACCTCTTAAAATAGAAATAAAAAGAAAATCTTCAACGTATACACTTCATCCAGACATCCCAACGAATACACTTCATCCAGACATCCCAACGTATACACTTCATCCAGACATCCCAACGTATACACTTCATTCAGACATCCCAACGTATACACTTCATCCAGACATCCCAACGTATACACTTCATCCAGACATCCCAACGTATACACTTCATCCAGACATCTCAACGAATACACTTCATCCAGACATTCCAACGTATACACTTCATCCAGACATCCCAACGTATACACTTCATCCAGACATCCCATAGGTGTGAATCGTTCCAAATTACCGGCAGAATTGAAGTGTGTGAACCTCTCATACTATCTTCATTCATAAACCAGTGTAACGCAGTGCCAGCAGAAATTTGTCTGGATACATTTTTGTCACATCGAGACTGAAGCCACCTTCAAACAAAATATCCAACAGCACATCTGAGCCCTGAAGGGGACATAATTAAAATACTTGCCTACACATGACAGAAATAAACAAAGTTAAGATGGAAAGATACGCATTCTTTGTTGTACCTTAATTTGCAGAACAGAAAATGTGACCTATCTCATCACATCTAGAATATATGGCATAAAGAAAAATGCGGTGTCTATGGCATGCAGTATGTTAGAAAAATGTGTGTATGACATGCAGCATGTTGGAGAAATACAATGTATATGTTTCATGTATATCTATACTTTTTGTAACTCATACCACATTTTTCATCTAATTTTTGTAATTTTTATTAATGGTTGTACGTTGTACAGATTTGTTAGATTTTGTCTACGTGACTAGGGTCTGTATTAGAAATATTAAGAGCTTAAAAATACAAAGGATCTATGAATAGATGCTTACATATGCGTTGACAATTACTAATGATAATCCTAATAATCAGACTTGATGACGAATTTCGGTTAATTACTCATTGGCTGGTGGAGTTTGGACGGTTCTAGAAGGATTAAGTTAGTTCCCATTTGTTGGGCTAGATCACATGAATAGACGATTTCGAAATATCTTGAGTAGTAATATCCTTACGAGGTTATGTTGTGAAATATAATCGTAATTTGATGGTATATTTAAGGAGAAAATTGAGCAATCAGATTAAATCCTATTTTGGAGTCATCCTCAACTTTTGCATTCCTGTTGTAAGTTTGAGACGTGTTTTATGTTATACTGAGATATTATTCGAGAGGAAAACATTTGTTTGGACTGTTCAGTGGAACTAGAAAGTGTTCATTATTCTGGACTATAATATTATTCTTTAACTGTTGTGAATTATTCAGACTCCTGGCGTACCAGTACATTTCCAAATTTGGAATTAATACTGAACATTTAATTTTTTTACTTTCAAAGAACTTTTCCAAGTTTTGTTTGGATTCACTTGATAATACTCTAAGTTCCTCTCAAGTTTTCATGTGCAGCATTGACCACTAAACTGTTTGCTAAGTTTGACAAAACTTGTTTGGTTTCGCTTCTTTCTATTTCTTAGTTTATGACCACAGAGTCGTAGCAATATGGCATGCAACATGTTGGACAAATGAAGTTGTATGTGGCACGCAGTGTGTTGGACAAACGCAATGTTATGTGGCACGTAGTATGCTGAAGAAATGCAGCGCATAAAGCACGTTTGGACAAATGCCGTATATGTGGCATAAGGTATGTTGGCAAAATGGAATAATTTAGTAGAAGGATCGGTCTCCGCAGATCCGAATGAATGACCAAAAGGTTGAAGATATAAGTCTGGTGAATGAAAATTTTCTATTCACTAGTCACACTTTCAACGATATCGTCAGTATCGGAAATTGCCCTCAATCTTTACTGGAATCTAGAAGCTAGGGCAGAAAAGGAGACATATTTGATTCCAGGATCTAATTACAATTTTACATAAATAGGGAATCAAGAAATACGTACCATATTGAAATAATATACGTATTGACATGTGGTCCAATCGTTATTCACACATGGTATTATCGTTTGTTCGTCACTGTTCTTTTTCAGTTATTATTGTCTATAAATGATTTCGTAAAAATGATGTTGTTGTTATGGGTTTAACCCCATTTTCAAGACATGATAGGCTATACATAGCGGCCAGTATATATGGTGGAGGAAGAACCCGGGAAAACCCCGGGAAAAATCAGAGACCCACGGGACGCTACTGGCAGACTTTCTCATATACCCACGTAGGCCGAGCCCGACATTCTAACCCACATGGACGAAGATGAGATGTCAGTGATCTCAAAAGGTGGGTTTCTTAGAAAACTCAGCCACCGTGAACCACCGTAAATATATGTAAAACATTTAGTATAAGATGTGAAATTCTTTATAATTGCGTCATTTATGTCTTAATTGTATCGTGTGTGTTTGTTTGTGTGTGTATCTGTGTGCTTTTGTAATTTGTTGCTAATAACTAGATAGGTTGTTGTGTGCCGTATGACTTGTAATTAAATTAAAAAACCTTTCTTTATTGATACACTCACCATACTCTTAGATCGTTGCGGAACCTGTGTCAGATTATAGTACGATCTAATTGATTGACCCATGTTAAAGAACAAATCACAGAAAACTTTTATTAGAGACTAAATGTTAGTTTTGATCAAAACACTTACGTGTGTAACACATGTAATAATAATAATAAAACGTTGACCCATTTTTATAATGTAAAGCATTGTCATTTTCACCTATTTATTTACAATGTTGACCTATATATATATATATATATATATATATATATATATATATATATATACCATGTATGTTTAATTTTTCTCAAGTCACTGTACTAGAAAATGTGACTAGAGAAAAACTAAACATACATGATCAAAACAAAACGTGCGAAACAGAGAAAGTAATTTATCTCATCACATGTAAGATCTATAGCTTTCAGTATGTAGGAGAAACTGAAAAGCTACACAAAAGGATCAACCTTCATAGATCTGAATGGATGAAAAAGAAGCTGTACAGAACACTTCTCCTCTCCTGGTCACATCTCAGTGACATAACACTTATTGCAGTTGCTCACAACCCCAACTGGAGTCCCCAAACTAGAAAAGAAAAGGAATCTTACTGGATACGCCGCCTTAGAACACTGAAACGAAGCGGTTTAAACCAAGAAGACTAGAAAAAGATATTCTTGCACAAATACAATTATCTTTTACAGCCGACAAATTTTCTTTTAAATAATTCTCTGAATTTGCTTAAATAGCATATGACTACTATAACAATTAAATATCCGGGATATAATTTGCACTTACATAAATTTATATAAAATAACAGATGTCGTTATGGCTCATCAGTTTGTACGTCAATACAAATATGTTCCAGTATCAGCAACAAGTTCAAATAAACTAGATGACACATAACAGAGTTAAAAGGTTGAATTCCTGTAAAAACAGTCACGCAAAGTTTCGCAAAAATAGTCTTTTTTTCTCTGTTTTATTAGTTTGTCTTGTCTATGTTTTGTATTTACCTTTGAAAAGGACTCATTAAAGAGTCGAAAGCACTCATGCCAGCCAGATACTAGTTTCGCCTTTTTTATTGTCAGTTATTGCATTTATCTTAATCAATCCCCGACACACTTGAAAAGATTGTTATTCGCCATATGATTTGTATTCTTTACACACACACACACACACACACACACACACACACACAAATACGCCATGGAGTTACACACACCTGATTTGCATGGATACAATCTCAAGATATTGCTACAATGTTGACATGTTATTACAACGTACACACATTGTGTGCATGTATATATATATATATATATATATATATATATATATATATATATATATATATATATTGCAGGCACGTGCAACCAAAGGTCTGCGGCTAAGTTTAATCCGCTTATTTACATCATAGGGTGTGGTCTTAAAAATCACTTGTCCAAAATACGCCATGGAGGGAGTTAAACATGCCTGATTTGTTGTTTATAATTTTGATCTGTTATTACAATGTAAAGACATTGCTAAATTCACTTTTTCAGAACAAATCCTATTTCATTTTCAGCGCAAATGAACATTACCTTCTCGCGGCCCCAAAGTATCTGAGATTTGGCGTGGATGAACCATTGTCAGTGAGCTACCATGGAAATGGACAACTGGATGTGACGATTCTCCTTCGTCACAGGATCAAAGAATTCTCAGTTCGTCAGGTTACCCTTCGACCAGGTGAATACATTATCATACTTCACTGTGTTACGTCGTAGCAGGACTGCCTTAAAAACACTGCTTGTGATAATTGTCAGTAGAAGAAACAACTTTGACCTGGATCTGCGGGGCATCATGCAATTTGCAAATATACACTATTTGTTATCGTGTGCATGATACACACTAGTCCTACATGTAATACATAGCACATATTGATTTTGTTTAGGTGCTATGTCTTACTATCCAAATAAAGGCCTTGTATAGCATGTTCCGTTGTTGTTGACATCGAAATGAGTAATCAAAGTTTCAGGAACATCAAATACACTTGGCAACCTATATTGACACTTCCACCAATTTATGTGTAATTAATATACTTACTGTGCTGTCTTTATCCTGGCGGAATGAAAATATGATACTAGCAAACGGACGCATTTTCACGTTCCGTTGTCATACATTTGAATTTGTTGCAATGCTACAGTAGTCGAGGTATGCCGAAGTAAGTTCAAGTAGGTACATGTAGGGGATAAGTTTCTTGAACGAAATGAACCGTTGCTTACAGTTCAAATAAGCATAATATATTTTAATTCGTTTCGTTAAAGAATAATATTTCAACTTAGCCCGATTTCGGCATTCCCGGCTTTCCTCGCTTTCCAGGCAACTGAAATGTAGGCCAACGAAACTTGAAAATAGGTCCATTTCTTTTGTGATAATTTTAATTTGTTAGAGAAAATACATCAGAGTAAGTAAAGTCTGACTAAAATATTATGACTTTATTTTGTAGAAAAGCGACGTTATTTTAGTTGTCAGTTGTTTGAAATATTCCTGAAAATTTGACTTTCGTAACGATGTTAGTCGACATCGAAACACGCTACACAGCGCCGTTAGTTAGGCTGTAAGACCTTGACGCCCACAACATAAATATCATCGACAAGTATCACATGTAGGACTAGATACACACACGAATACGTTACTAAATCTACCCCTTGAGCTCTCTTTCAACTATTAGAGATTGTTTTTAACGTTATTTGTGATGCCCATAATACACGAATACACGTTAGCTCTTTCGAACATACTTCCTTGATAGTGGGTAAACATTTATAGTGTTGAAAGAAAACAACAAAACAACATGATCAACAGGAGCATCAGCAACAACAACAATAACATAATAATAATAATAATAATAATAATACGAGACTTAGCAAATTTGCTGTTATCATTACTGTATGACATATTCACTGTCAACATTTATGTTAATGTTAACTTTTATAAAGAATCTTGTGTTCCAGAAACTCGTATCGTCTTTTATTCGGAGACTTATTTATTTTTATACTTGCTTAAGCAATGTTACCGCTCGGGGTTACTAGACAGCAGTTCAAAGAACTCACCCCTTTCCCAAGTGGGTCATATTTATGCATGCAGTCCAACTGAAAAAAAGCCCGGTATATCGTGAAACCTATTTCATTTACACTGACAAATATTGCTGTGCAGTTGCATCTCCTCAAACGTAATTCAGCCTATGAAAGGTAGATCGCTTTGACATTATTTTCACGATATAGTGAAGTTTGTATTTTCAATTATGAGTCTCTTACACCTCAGTAATACTGGAGCCCATTTCACCTCACTCGCTTGGAAGCATCTCAGTCATACTGGAGCCCATTTCAACTCACTCGCTTGGAAGCACCTCAGTCATACTGGAGCATGTTTCACCTCAGTCACTTGGAAGCATCTCAGTAATACAGGAGCCCATTTCACCTCACTCGCTTGGAAGCATTTCAGTAATAATGGAGCCCATTTCACCTCACTCGCTTGAAAGCGCCTCAGTAATACTGGAACCCATTTCACCTCACTCGATTGGAAGCATCTCAGTAATACTGGAGCCCATTTCACCTCACTCGATTGGAAGCATCTCAGTAATAGAAGTTCAAACATCATAAGAGTGTGATAATGTGGCCTACTTTGTACAACTGGGTGATTTTCGTATTTCCATATATTCTTTCCTCGTACCATCACTTAAATTTTTGGTCTCAACATTCTATCATATTATAGCCCGGCGGGAGTGAAAGAAGAAGAACTGAGCGAGAATACTGGGGAGAAACAGAACAATACGAGCTCCCTTTGACAAGAAAATAACAAATTTAATCAGGACAAATTAAAACGGTAATTCAAATTCAAGTTAGATTATGTAAGTAGAATTTAATAGTTGTGAACAATTTGGATTTACTACTTCATCATAACGAGAGGTGAAAGAGCGCAATATCCACTTTTGATTTTTTAGCCTTCATTCACTTTGACCGTATATCAACGTCTCCTAGTTCAACGTTCCAAACACTAGGTTCTGCCCCTTCATGGACTTCCTGGTCCTTTTACTCTTACCTCGTCCTTCTTTCTTTCTTTCACGTACTCCTATCTTCAGACTGTCTCGTCCTTCACTCCGAAAGCTGTTCCTCGTCGCTGTATTTTCACGCAGGACGTGCGCGTCCTAGCACTAAACATGCCTTTCATTTTACATGACGACCCACTGGTCCCTTTCTTTTGAATGAATCTTGACTTAGTAATAATAATAATAATAATAGACCCCCCACAACAAAAATACTACCTTGTGCGAACAATTAACATCAATTTTGTATGTATTCTAAAGCTGTTCGGAAAGGCTGTATGGATCCTAACGCTGTTCGGAAAGGCTGTATGGATCCTAAAGCTCCTCATAAAGATTATATGTATCCTAAAGCCATCCAGAAAGGTTGTATTCATCCTAACGCTATTCGAAAAGGCTGTATGGATCCAAAACCCGTTAATAAAAGATGCAAACATCCTAAAGGCCATCGTTCCAAAGTTCTCCATTTGGAGCAGACAATGTAAATAATAATTCTTATGAAGGCCACCCAAAGAAAGGAAAAACAAAGAAAAATACGTAACGGCTAACTTGTTTGAAGACACTCTGCTAGCGTAAAAGTCCATGAAAAATAATGCTACATCACGGAGAGTCGAAGCTAACTCCGGGTTCAAATGTTCAAAGGAGAATTAACTTTCTGGACGCGTTTTAAAAATATTGCTCAGAGATGGACTGTCGTAGGATTTTCTTTTTTCACAACGTTGTTCAGCAACATGAATTTACCCTAGATGACATTTCCTTCCGTGTCTTTCTGCTGCTTCTTCAATGTGAAAAAATACTCACACTCTACCCTCCAAAATCAGCATTAGTATGGAGCCTAGTACAGCTTGAGAGAAGAAATATGTTTGGATATCAAATACAAATCATGGAAAGTTCTTACTTTTATAAATGGACCAAGAAATATGCACACGATAGCAAATTTAAAAAATGAAAAGACATCCAGTTATGATTTTCATAAACTGCAGTCCAAATCTAACTTTGCTTTTACAATGAAGTAAATATTTTGCAACATGTTTGGTGGAGAATATCGAAATTAAAAAGCAGGTGAAACCTGGCCTTGCATTCTTATATTGTTTACAACGGATGCATATCATACGCTGCATGCTGAGATAATGTTACTAACTGCTCATATTGCGACAGTGTGTGTGTGTAACCATCTGTAGAAAGGGTGTCATATTTGACTCCCTCCTCTATTTGAAGGGGGGGGGGAGGCGAAGGTTAAATGTACAAATATTTCAATTGGAATGGCATTTTAAAATATGTTTGGACAAAACTTTTCATATGCATTCATAGCAGGGATATATATATATATATATATATATATATATATATATATATATATATATATATATATATATATATATATATATATATATATATAATACAAATAATACTAACACATAGGTTTGCATTTTTTTAAAATTCTCTAACCAGTATGATAGTATTACTTGTATTAAATATTAATTCTGCCTAGCATTATCAAGCAAACTCGATTAATAGCACTTTCCGTTTTGTTTGGTATATGACGGGTTTCGCATTTTGACCCCATAGGCCACTGTCTTGGACTGAGGTTGTCGATTCTGCTCATTCACTGTCATCTTAATATTCTGCAAATTGCAACACAAATTTATGTTTGCCTGAACTCTACATTTTCATGAGTCAGTATTCAAATCAAATGTTTCCTTCGTATTTTATTTACGTTCTGGGCAAGCGACATAAGCATTAACTTGCTCAGCAAATTTGTTCAGTGATTTTGGACTGGTAGTTAACGGATATATTTAGTCTTGACAACATGAATCATTATATTCAACATGACCTATATGCATATGTTTTACTAACTTACAAAAACACGGTGTGACATCGATTGTAACTGTCTGGCAGCAATGGCGGCACAGGCGACGTCAACAAGGTTTCAGATTTTGTGCTATAGATTTTGCAAGTCGGATAGGTGGAATACATCAACCCATGCACACAGGTAAGACATCAGGTGCACGAAGACACTAAGACATCTCGTACCACAAAACACACGTGATGTGAAAAGAACCGAGGGATAAATGCAATCGGATTTTGAAGCTTAAATGCTTATACTGGCATCGTTATTTTCATTTGAATTGGAAAGCTCTTTAATCCATCTTTATTTTTAATTCCAGGAATCCCACAACTTGTGAATATGCAGGTCACAAGAGAAGACTTGGGACTGGATGATAAAAATACAGTTAAGCCCAGATTTGTTAACTTGGTGGTCAAATCACGACTTGCAAGGTCCAGTGGAGAGGACACGATCAAAATGTTGATCAGTTACAATACTGGATATCTCTTCATCCAGACGGACAAACCCATCTACTCGCCTGGATTTGACAGACCGACAAAAGGTCTGCCGTTACTAGTCTCGACTTTTTCTTAATTACTGCTGAGACACACTGTATGTAAATAATGTGTCCAAGGCTACCATTATCATCCACTAGAGTTTTAGCTTATCTTATGGCCCTGCGTCTGTTGCTTTTAAACACATGCGTGATATTTATAATTTCAAAAGTTGTATCAATACAAATGTATATAAAAATGGCAGAGAGCACTCTGACATACAGTTAGTTTGTTTTCTAAAACATTTGAGGATCCGTCATCAAAAGAAGTTGTCAAAAATAGAATTAAAAATAAAGTAACTATTTGCAACTTCGTTAATGCCTCTCGTGAAAATTTTATCCAATTTGAGCGAAATGATTAAAGGCATTTCACCTCAGGTTGGTGCCTCTTGGCTTGCGGTCGTGATACATATAAGTTATGATACATGAATCTCTTCTACAACTCTGAAAATGGCCTTTTATCGTTAAACAAGGTGATAGATTATTCGTAGAAAAGTATCGTCCCAAATCAATATTGCCATCCTTATATCACACTTTTGAAAAACACAATGCCGTTCATCTTCGCTGATGTTTAAAGAAATATAATTTTCTACCTAACTCAAAGTCAGGTTTCAGAGATAATCATTCATAGACTGCCCTCACAAATTACGAATGATAAGTGTCTTGCAGCTATAGATGATGGAGACATAATTGCGGCAATGTAGTTAAGATTCTTGATTGGCGTTTGTTTCAATAGGCCATGCAATATTGATGAAGAAGCTCAAGGCATACAAAATCGGTGATAATTCGCTCGTTTGTGTTGATTCTTATCTAATAGGAAGCAACAGTGTGTTTCTGTGTCCTACGTTAGATTCTTTCAATACGTTGAAAGCGGATTTCTTCAAGGCTTTATTCTTGGTCCTTTACTCTTCTCCATGTCGTTATTGATTTACCTCGGCCAGTAGTGTCAGACCCTTCGACAGCCTCTTGCTTTCTATCCGCTTAATGCATCGTATCACACAGTCGTATTAGCACAACTAGTCCCGCAGTTTGTCTTGCAATTTTTAGTGGATTATTGCGAAACTTGGTGCATATTATGGTCATTGTGTTGAAAATCTTTCTTTCTTGTGACTTTTAAAGGAGCTATTGCCCATTTTGACTTGCAGCTGGAAGCAGTGTATGATACAATTTTGTGAATTCAACTTCTGTTACAATTTGTACTTGATTGCTGTGAAACTAAGTACATATTGTGGTCATCATGGACAGTAACACGTCAATGTAGTGACGCTGTTTTCAAAAGAAATATGCGTTATATTTTATGGTAGATTCATGTCCATATTGCTGAATGTACGGGAGTTTTGAGAGGGGGGGAAGGTATATTTACGTACGCTCGCCATTCTTCTAGCCTTTTGGGAGGGATGGAACAATAAAAGACTTTTTTTGACCATTTTCGTGAAGCTTTCCAATTATTTATTTGGTGACATTTTAACAGCAATTGAATACATACCTGTAGGTGATTTTTAGATATGTAGTCTCATGCTTCGTGGAGATCATGCATCTGCGTAATTTATTAATTTTCATTATTTTTTCCACATATTTAATGATAAGTCTGACAGTGTACTTGGATTTTGCCCATCCCACCCACCCCCAATCTTGAGATTAAACCGGCCCTTGTTAGATGATAAATTTAGAATGTACTGTGACTGAGATCTTATTATCCGGAACATGCCTGGACCGATTAGCCATTATTTCATCCACAGTGGATAAACAAATTATATCGAGTAGTCATTCAAGGTGTCAGAGGACTCACGGTACTAATTCAGTTCCCATAGTAAGCTTATTAAAAATTAAATAACTATAGATTTCAGATTGCTCATGATAAAATCTGTATTTATCAGTAAAGATGCACCCTGGATGACAGCATCTTTGTAGAGAAATGGATACAAGCCGCGGAATTTTCTTAACATTCATGTGTTTAAAACTTGATTTCAATTCCACACTTAAGAGTCTGGTGCTAATTTTGGTAATGAGTGTTCCAATTTCAAGACTGTGATAAGAACTGAAAGTCCATTTTAAAAAAATCTATTTTTCAGGTACTACTAGGAGCAGCTCTAAAAGATTATTTTTACTAAAATCTATCTTTCATTATCAACCAATCCTGGCCAGCCAAATCCATATATGCTCTTATTTTGTTTTCACCCATTTCCAGACTTGTTCCTATTTTTCCATACCATTAGTAACTGTCACAGGATGAAGCCGGGTTGGAACTGGATTAGGGAAGACACCAAAAGCAACTGCGTTTACAAGATGTGTATTTTTAAAAGCAATTTAAATATAAACAAATCTGACACCATTATAAACAAAAGATAAGGAAAATTATAAAGTTCCTAACATGGAACTATCAACAATTAACTCAACGAGGAAAAACTCTTAAGACATGAATTTAACAAATAGAATTTCAAAACACACGTGAATTCCCATCACTGATCAACAACAAAAGTGACCTATACCCCAATATAAAGAATCTTGAATGTATCATTCAAATAACGATTTAGAAAAGAATGTAATTATGAATGTATCGTTCAAAATAACTATTTAGAAAAGAATGTAATTATGTATCGTTCAAATAACGATATTGAAAAGCAGTGTAAATTACGACCCTATCGATCGTAATCAGATATTGAAATAGGAATGAATGAAATTATGAACCTATCAATCGTTCACACAACGGCATTGCAATAGGAACGAATAACATAAACCATCGATCGTTCACACAACGGCATTGCAATAGGAATTAATAACATTATAAACCTATCGATCGTTCACACAACGGCATTGCAATAGGAATTAACATAAACTTATCGATTGTTCATATAACGATATGAATGAATGAAATTATTCCCCTATCGATCGTTCACATAACGATATAGCAATACGTGTAATTATGAACCTATCGATCGTTCATATAACGATATAACAATACGTGTATTTATGAACCTATCGATCGTAAACCGATATTGAAATAGGAATATGAATGAATGAAATGATGAAACTATCGATCGTTTATATAACGACATAATAGGAATGAATGACATGAACCTATCGTGTACTGCGCAGAACTTTACGACCACCGAGCCACAATAGATCCAGAGGTACTGAACGTCCCTTCAGCAACTAACAACGACAACTACCCTATCGTACGCGAAGACGCAGAAGCTGCAGTGAGATCACTGAAAACGTATAAGTCAGCAGGAGTGGATAACATCCCAGCAAAACCAATCCACGCTGGGAGAGAAGCAATGATTAGCGCCCTCACAAACATCTGCAACAAGATCTGGCAAACAGGAGTATGGCCATCGCTATGGACCCAATCACTGGTCATCACTCTCCCCAAGAACGGCAACTTGCAACAGTGTCAAAACCACCGTTCAATCAGTCTTTTAAGCCATCCAAGCAAAGTCATGTTAAGGATACTGCTGAACAGACAAAACCACAGGCTGAAAAGATCATTGCCGAGGAGCATGCGGGGTTCAGAGCAGGGCGCAGCACAACAGTGCAGATCTTCAACCTCAGGATATTGTGTGAGAGGTACCTCCAACACGAACAAGATCTGTACCCCGTCTTCGTGGATTTCAAGAAGGCATTTGACAGGGTAGAGCATGAAGCATTGTGGTCTACCATGAGACTGTTCAACATCAATGCCAACCTCATCACAGTACTAGAGCACCTCTATGACAAGGCCACCAGTGCAGTATACTTCAACGGCAGCATAGGGGACTGGTTCAGAATGACAGTAGGAGTCAGACAAGGCTGTCTGCTCTCTCCCACAGTATTTAACATCTTTCTGGAGAGAATCATGACAGACGCGCTTGATAAGCAAACAGAGACAATCAACATAGGAGGCAGAACAATCACCAACTTACGTTTTGATGATGACAATGATGAACTAGCAGGAAATGAGAAAGAATTAGCTAGTTTAGTTGAGAGCCTTGACAGAACCTCTGCATCCTATGACATAGAAATTAGTGCAGAGAAGACCAGAATGATGACCAACAACATCAAGGGCATCATCACTGACATCAGAATCCAAGGTACAAACCTAGAAACAGTCCACAACTTCAAGTATTTGGGGGCAACTGTAACAGATGAATGATCGAAGCCTAAAATACTCTGTGACTGAGATCTTATTATCCGGAACATGCCTGGATCGATTAGCCCTCATTTCATCCACAGTGGATAAACAAATTATATCGAGTAGTCAATCAAGGTGTCAAAGGACTCACGGTACTAATTCAGTTCCCATAGTAAGCCTATTAAAAATTAAATAACTAAATTTCAGATTGCTCATGATCAAATCTATATTTATCAGTAAAGATGCATCCTGGATGACAGAATCTGTTTAGAGAAATGAATATAAGCAGCGCCATTTTCTGAACATTCATGTGTTTAAAACGTGATTTCAGTTTCGCACCAAAGAGCCTGGTGCCAATTTCAGTAATGAGTGTTCCAGATTCATAACTGTTATAGGAATCGAAATTCCATTTTTTTTATAAAAAAAAAAAAAACAATGCATCTATTTTTCAGCTACAACTAGGAGAAACTCTTAAAAGGTTTTTTTTTTTTTACTAAAAATCTATCTTTCATTATTCATTATCAACCAATTCTGGCCAGCCAAACCCATATATACTCTTATTTTGTTTTCACTCATTTCCAGACTTGTTCCTATTTTTCCATACCATTAGTAACTTGAGTCCCTCCTACCACCTAGTTACGAATCTGACCAACAGAGTTCAATTCTGAAACTGCTGTTTAAGAAATGCTGCTTTCCAGGGACCGGGGGGGGGGGGGGCGGAAGGTCCCTAAGTTGAAACATATTTATATATATTTTTATACCGTCGTTGTCCAAGTCAGAATCAGAAAAACTAAAGTCCTTTAAGATCTTACTGTATGTTTGAATTTTCTTTACGTTCCCAGCACTGAAATAGGCAATGTCATTTTTATAAGGTCCATAAAAGGTTGCATTGCTAATAAAGTCATGTATACACAATCTGGACCAAAAGCAAAACATGCTCCGACTAGAACGTCAAAATTAGCAAGTTAAAACTATCAACCTTTGCATAAACACTTTATGATTACAAGTCTATACCACGCTTTACGCTTAACGCATTTGACAGACACTTTTGTCAGTTGTGAGACTGTCAATTCAGATATTGAGTCGCCATCTTAACGTGTACCTAGTTTCTGTAGTGGATACTGAGACAAACCAGATAGAAGTGAATTACAATATTCAAGTCTTTAAAGTACTAAGGAACACACGTTTTAGTGGCATCAACCAAACATTGGCGATAGGAGCTGATGCGCCTCAGCCTTGCATGTGTTCATTACATGTTTATGTAAAAAGAGTGTACTCTCGAGAGTGACCCTTAGGTTTCGTACTGATTGTGTAAATTTAATGTTGGCATTGGTGCTATTTATTGTTGGAGGCGCTTTCATTACGACTTCGGATTCTCTTCACGAGCGTTAGCCTGGTTTCCGACCACTGTTTAGCTGTTGCCAATATGTATACGTCTGATACGAGCCAGTCTAGATTGGTGTCTGCATCATGGTACTGCAAGTTGTGAACATTAAGCTGATTGTTAGTAGTGAAGTGGGGCGATAGGGGGACTATGGAAATTAGCATTAAAACACCCCTTGGGCCTGTATAGGGACTATGTAAAATTAACATGGAGAAAAATCGTGGGCTTGTATAGGGACAATGGGAATTAACATGGGAATAAATTTTGGGCCTGTATAGGGACAAGGGGAAATTAACATGGGAATAAATCCGGGGCCTGTATAGGGACAAGGGGAAATTAACAAGGGAAACGGAATAGGGTCGGGACCCTATTTTAATATGGGTCTATGGAAATGGAACAGGGGAGAAGGATATAACACACACACACACACACACACACACACACACACACACACATAAAATAAAAAATGGGATAGGCAATTGAAAGTCTATCTCTTTCCGAGAGATTGGAGTGGCCCTGAAAAGGGCCTTTGGTTTTATGTTAATGTATCCATTAACATAAGAGGCACCGCATTGGTCTTCTTCTTGTCCTTAGGCTGCGTCTCACTGTAGGACCGTAAATCAGGACTCTTTTGAGACATCCTTGACGTTCTACATAGATTCTACGTATCCACAGACTGGTGTCTGTCCTGTGGACAACTGTCCACTTGGATCGGACATACATCGGTATGTCCGTCCTGAACATCATGGAAGATACAAGGGTGGAAGATTCAACGTCGGTCCACATGTTGAGGCGCCGAGAACAGGTGAATCAATGCAGTGAATTGCGCTTATTTATAGGTAGAGGAAGGATTTAAACGGATTGAGTTCATTGACCAATCCAAACACGCGTTATAAAATTCAGTCAGCCCGCATCCAATCGGAAGAGAGCAGTCTGTGTCGTCACGTGGTCTATATAGATTCGCTAGCGCCTGTGCGCAGTCAATTCATGCAACAGTTATTCAACATGACGGAAACTCAGAAAATGATAAATTGGGGTGCACCAGCAGTGGAGACCGCCCAAGGGAACCCGGACTTACTTTCAGAAGAGGTAAATTGGGATTATGTGGATTTTCTTACCTCGCAAGAATTTGTTCCGGAACTTTCGCCACCTTCTCCTTCATTACCGCACCTGGAGAATTTTAGACAGAGACAGAAAGAAGAATTGGAGAAATTTATACAACAGCAAAAGGAAGCGGAACAAGCTTTTCTTCTACAGCAACAACAGCAAGAAGAAGAGATAAGAAAAAAGCAACAAGAAGAAGTAGCAGTAGCAAAGAAACAAGGGTGTGAGAATCAAGCGGTCACGGTACTGTTAGACATTTTAGCAGAGTTAAGAAGTCTGAAACAAATGTATCAGACTTCTTTATCACGACCGAAGAGAATACGACCTTCCCGATCTAAACACTCCAGCCCTGTGACTAAGCCTACCGTACCACCCTTAGTGATTTCAACCAAATCATCATCATCATCATCAGAAGTAGGCCTTGGCCGTGACAAAGGCTTAAGGCAGTTAAAGCTGATTGCTTAAACTCACCCCTCACCAAAAAAAGGCCCTTTTCAGGGCCACCCACGTCTCTCGAAAAGAGATAAACTTTCAATTGCCAATAACTCAACCCCACCCCCATTTTACCCCTATAGTACGTGTCTGTGTATGAGTGCATGAGTGTAGGTTCTTATTTTAAAATCAAAAACCCAAAGACACTTCCCTTTTATAATTAATTTATTCTTTTATTAATATTTACAATACAATTCACAATTCACAACAAATCACTTTAATAAGTTCATAAACTTCTTCTGTCTCATTATTTACTCTCTCTGTTTTTTAAATTTCTTCACAGTCACAGTCTTTTCCTCTTCTTCGTCTTCACTTTCTTCCCTTCTTCTTTTCTTCTCCTGTTTCTTTTTCTCTACCTGTCTGCTTTCTTCCGCCTCTTCTTCCTCTTCGTCTTCTTTCTCTGAAGAATCCCTCTCTTCTTCTGACTCCTCTTGTTTCTTTTTTGGGCAATCTGGAGACAAGTGTCCTTTTTCTTGACAATGATAACAGGTATCTTGACTTTTGTCTTTTCTAACCCCTTTTTTTCTTTTTTGACGGTCTGGACACTCTGAAGACCAATGCCCTTTCTTTTGACAGATATAGCAAGTATCTTCACTTTTATCTCGAAAAGAAGGAGAGTAGTCCGAAGGCTGGTCTGAAGAAAATTTTATAATGACCCATCGCAAAGCTTTGATGAAACGTTCGATTTGGGTAGTCTCTTCCATCGTTGTGCTCGGTTAGAGAGTGAAATGAATAGTGAAAGGACAAGACACACGCCCTTTATATACGCTGGTCTGCCATGACTATAAAGTAACCTATGGTGTTTAAACTTTAGTCATTTGACTTTTTGCTTTCAAGATGAAACGAGCCAATTCATATGAGAAGAAAGAAGAAGAAAGTAAGAGGCAGAAACGTGATCTATCTCTTCGTACCAGGTCTGAAGTCTTGGCACAAATTCATGCCAGTGATTTTGAAGAGGACATGAGGGAAATAGAATCCAAACCCTCTAAACAAAGTTGATCACCCTTAGTTAACCCTGAAAAATACTATTTCATTCGAGAGACGGAAAAGAGCTCCTCTAGAAAATTTAGAACCACGGCTTACAAATACACGGTGAAGTTTAAAGATTTCAAGGCCGACGTACCCTTAGAGAAAGCAGAAGGGTTCATCACCGGGGTGTGGGATTCTTTGCTTACCACACTCAAGCGACAATGTCAACCCAAAGAAGACGATCGCTTGAGACTTTTCATACAACACGACGGCTTGAAATCCCTTGTTTGGATCGAGTTTAGCACCCCTGCAGAATTGACTGCTTCCAAAGTCATGGACAAGATTCAACACGTACAACAATCCAATGACCAGTTTGACATCACCGATGGAAAAGCCACACTGGACATGACCCACGTTTCATCTCCTTAAGGGACCGGACAACGCAAAAAGGTGTTATTGGTGAACGACCTTCGCAGCATTAAGCGTAGCCTCGTCCAAATTCACAACCCTCAAGACCAGATGTGTTTAGCCAGGGCTATCGTGGTGGGACGAACCTATGCCAACAAGAACGACACGGCAAAATGGAAAAGAGACTGGGAGAACATTCGAAAATCGGCCCGAGCCAAACAACAAAACGAAGCAGAACTCCTGCTGCAACAAGCTGGTCTGTCCACAGATACACTCTGCGGCATTCCTGACCTGCAAAACTTGCAAGATATCTTAGCTCCATGCTACACCTTGAAAGTGCACCCTCAAGAAGTGCGCGGGCCTCTGTTGTTTCGAGGGAAAGACATTAAGGATGGAAAATACATTCACCTTTATCATCACGATGACCATTTCGATACCATTACCAGTATCACTGCATTCATGGGATACAGCTATTACTGTGAGAAATGTGACTATGGCTATAACAATCGAGAGCAACACAAGCATTGTGGATCGAAATGCTCAGGATGTTTGGCCTCTCCACCCTGTCTGAGCGAAGGACAAGAACCAGTGCATTGTTCAACTTGTCTGCGCACGTTTGTCAGCTCTGCCTGTTACCAACAACATTTGAAGACGCAAGGTTCACAGAAGAAATGTGCTTGTCAACTGCTGAGATTGTGCCCTACGTGTGGACAAGGCATACTTACCAATAATGCCAAGGCACACGTATGTCGAGGAAACAAAAAATGTCACATTTGTCATCACATCGTGGACTTGAAACACCAATGCTACGTGCAAAAATACCAACCCCAACCAGAGAAAGAGTATGGTCACAAGAATAAAAAAGGCAATTTCATCTTTTTCGATTTCGAATGCATGCAAGAGACCGGCATTCACATTCCTAATTTCTGCGTGGCTCACCCAACGTGCGAGAAGTGCATTCAAGAACCTATTTTCAGTTATTGCCCTCAGTGCAGTAAAATTCCTGGAGGGCGTGAAAAAATCTTTCGAGGACCGAACACGCTAGCCGATTTCGCTCGATGGGTCTTAGACCCCAACGACAAGACGTGGAGCCAAGAGGACATCGAACGTTACGGAGATTGTCATCGTCATGCCACGGTGATGGCTCACAATTTCTCCGGATACGATGGACAGTTTCTTCTCAGATACTATACAGAACATGGAACCGAACGTCCTAAAGTTACTTTGAACGGAGCCAAAATCATTTTCATGCAAGTGGGACAAGTACAGTTTAAAGATTCGATGAGTTACTTGGCCATGCCTTTGAGTCGAATGCCTAAAACGTTGGAATGACAGAAATGGCTAAAGGGTACTTTCCACACTTTTTCAATACGCAAGCCAATCAACACGCCGTTCTACCCCATTTGCCTGAGGCTCACTATTACGACCCCGACAACATGCGTACCGAACAACGAGACGCTTTCTACGCTTGGTACCAGACCCATGCCTCGAACCCTTTTGACTTTCAGGAAGAAATGCTAAAGTATTGTCGTTCCGATGTAGACAATTTACGGCGTTGCTGTGGAAAATTTCGAGAACTGTTCATGCAACACGGAGGGGTCATCCTTTGAAAGAACCTTGCACCATTGCCAAAGCGTGTTCCTTAGTGTACCGACAATGATTCATGCCTGAAAACACCGTGGCTGTCATCAGTCCTCAAACGACCAACTATGTCAAACATCAATACTCGGTCAAAGTCCTACGCTGGTTACATTACTTGTGTGACAAGGAAGACAAATGGATTCAGCATACCCGCAACGGAGGAGGCGAAAAGACCATCGGAACGCATTCGGTCGATGGTTGGGACTTAGAAAACCCCAAGATCGTGTACGAGTTTAACGGTTGCTTATTTCACGGATGCCCCGTCTTTTACCCTGACCGTGGCACTAAAAATCAGTTTTTAAAACGAAGCATGGAAGACTTGTACCAGGTCTCTTGTCAGCGACGCCTAAAGTTAGAACAGCAAGAATACCAAGTGGTGGAAATGTGGGAACACGAGTACAATCACCGTTTGAAAATCGATCCCAAGTTTAAACGCCTCGTGAAAAATTACCAGTTCATGGACCCCCTGAACCCAAGGGATAGTTTGTACGGAGGAAGGACCAATGCCACCTGTTTGCTGTACCAAGCCGACGAAGAGAAAGGAGAAGAAATCAAATACTTGGATGTGTGTTCTCTGTACCCCTACGTGTGCAAATATTGACGCTTTCCTGCAGGGCACCCACAATTGTTAACGGAACAGATTGACCTGAAAAACATTCGACAATACGAAGGCTTAATCAAGTGTAAAGTTTTGCCTCCCACCGACTTGTACCATCCCGTTCTACCTCACCATTGTCAAGACAAACTGATGTTTCCTTTGTACAGTACTTGTGCTGAAATGTGCAACCAAGATCAACCTTGTCAGCACACCCAGGAAGAACGTGCCTTGACGGGGACGTGGGTCAGGGTAGAATTGTTCAAAGCTCTGGACATGGGATACCAACTGTTAGAAGTGTACGAAATTTGTCACTTTCCGAAGACACGACAATACCACAAGGATGACCCCACACAGAAAGGCATTTTCGCAGACTACGTGGATGCCTTTTTGAAACTGAAACAAGAAGCCAGCGCCTATCCGTCCTGGTGTCACACTCCCGAAGACCAAAAGACATTCAAAGAGAAAAACTGGGCACAAGAAGGCATCACTTTAGATCACATCGAGAAAAACGAAGGCAGGTAATCGTTTGCCAAAGTGATGTTAAATTGTTTGTGGGGCAAAATGGCACAACGACCGTGTTTACCCAAGACGGAATATTTGACCCACCCTTCCCGCTATTTCCAGATGATTCACGACAGAACCAAATTCATGAAACACGTGGACGTCGTTCGCGAGAATTTGATCTTGGTCAATTACGAAGAAGATCTGGACTTTGTACAAGACCACCCCTTTGGAAATGTCATCATTGCGGCTTACGTGACAGCTCATGCTCGCTTAAAAAAATTGTACTAAGCTTTAGAACTGTTAGGGGAACGTGTCCTGTACTTTGACACGGACAATTGCATTTACATCCATCACCCGAGTCAACAGCACCCTAACATCGAAGGAGACCGTTTAGGAGCCTGGACAGACGAGCATCCCGACGACAAGATTCTAAGTTTCGTCAGTGGCGGTCCCAAAAATTACGGCTACGAATACCGGGACAAACAAGGAGAAGTGCATACAACGTGTAAAGTGAAAGGACTGACTCTGAATTATCGTACCAGTCGTGTGGTCAACTTTGGGGTATTGAAAGAAGCCTTGCAGTCTAGAGAAGATGAACACTTTAAAGTGATCACCTATCAACCGAACAAGATTGTACGTTTACCCACTCACCACATCGTCAGTCGACCCTTGGAAGAAGTCTATCAAATCGTGTACCAGATGCGAGTCCGACTTCCCAATCATTTTACCTTAACGTATGGACATGTCGGTATAAAACATTGGCTGCAAGAGGATAGTCACCAGAAGGATGACTTCACCACAGCAAGAATCCAAAGAGAACTCCAAGTTCAAACCCTACCATTTTCCAGTCTTCTTACCTGACTATTGTGATAGTGCCCGTCGATTGGACACGTTTCAAGCATGGCCTACGGATAGGGAAGGATTACCTTCTTCGCATGTTTTAGCTAGAACAGGATTTGTCTACTTGGGACCTGAGACTGGATTGGGATACGAAGTACAGTGTTTCGCTTGCGGACTGAAGTTACGAATGGATCTATGTATCTATAAAGACTCAGCTATTCTGGAACATACTCGATGGTCTCCGCACTGCCCTTACCTTTCTATGGCCTTTCCACCCATCACACTACGGTACAATTATGGTGGTACCTTAGAGACGGTACCTTCCAAAACTAGACACAAAAAAAGAACGATGTACAAGCTTGAGACTGCATTGCGACTAGTATAAAAAGGGGTCATGGTCAAGATCGATAGTTCATTGTGACTACCAAGACCAAGCGAACAAGATGAATACTTTCAGAGAAACACAAAACAAGTTCAGACAGGCACAATTCAAGTTTGGGGCCTCTGAAGTGGAATGTGATTGTGAGCCTTGCGATGGGAACGATGCTGTACGATGTGACCTTAACGATGCCGTAAAGCATCATGGGAACTTTGTTCTCACTACTCCTATCATGGAAAGTGATGCTGTGCGTGTCAAACCTGAGGGATGCGAAAGCGATGCCACTCGTCCTCTTGGACACTTTACTGGGTTTCATGGTCAATGTGGATGTCCACCTTCACGTCCACCTCCCTACGGATGTCATCCAGCCCTGAGCAAACTCCTGTCCATGTCACCCACCCCTCATCGAAACGAACCTGTGAAAGACGAATATTCGATCCCTGTGCGTTTGTCGGAATACTGCAACTTTGAAAATCGCTTTCAATCGTTCAAAGGAAAATGGCCTAAGTATCTGGGAGGACCGACCCCCGAAGATTTATCCAGAGCCGGATTTTTCTACTTGGGCGAAGGAGATAAAGTCAAGTGCTTCAGTTGCGGTGTCACTTCACCACTGGGAACCGCAAGATTCGGCCTACCTGGAACATGCTCGATGGTCTCCCAATTGTCATTACTTACCCTTAGTAGGACAATATATTTAAATGGATACTTTACAAGAGAACATTCGTGCTTTGACTGTGGAGTTGAGAAAACGCTTTTACCGAGAGCTGGTCAAAATACAAGTCAAATGTAAAGAACAGTTGCATCCGTTACGTACCGGTGTTTGAACCACTGGTACCTGAATTGTATAAGAGAACTGATTCGTCAGAAATTGTTTCAGTGGTCAGATCTTGTTCAACACTTTGAGTTAGTGAATGATCGAAATGTTCATCATTTTGGTTACTTCGAGATTCACCTAGTGCAACGCATTGAGGAAGACGAGTTAAAGGATTACAAAGGTCTATTACGTGGAATCTGCTTAGCGGAAGAGGAAACTTCTAAACGAAGTTTGAACTGTAGGTTACAATTTGGAGCATTGGAGAACGAAGATCTCTGGCTAGAAAGTACGTGTATTGCTTCCGAAATAAAGAGACTGTAAAAACAGGAATCCATGCCACGACTTTTATCACATGTGATTGAACAGATTCCGTGGAAAGAACTCAACGAAAATATTCAAACCGTGGATCATTACCGTCAATTATTACAAGAGCTGTATCCAATCAATTTGGGACGACGCTTAGTGTGTGTCTTAGTGACTTGTTTTCTGGGATTTCGTTTACCAGCCGATTACTTGTGGACTCTTTACGAACAGTTCTTACCACCCCAATGGCCTTAAATGGTCACGAGAGACTCCTTTTGCTCAAAGCCTTGCGTTTTCATCTGGATACTTCTCGACCTCTACGGGAAAAAAAGATTCGTCAGGTTTTAGCTACCCAAGACGTGTATGACGATGTGTGTGTAGCTTGTGACTTACACCCCCATTGGACAGATGTCCGTGACTGGAAAAATGGGGGTTTTGAGGCTTGGCTCAGTATGCACGAGAGTTGTTCAAGGAAAAAAGTTACTTTTCAACCTGTGTTAGTGACAGTGCCAGAAGAAGAAGAACCCGTCACCCAGGACAGGACTGTCGTGGACAGACCTGAAAGACCCTTTCGGGAGGACACTTGTGTGACCTTACCCCCTATAGAACTGGTCAGAATATTACCCAAAACATGTTGTACAGACACTTGTTTCTCTTCCACGTTGATGATTTTGATGTGCCTTTTATCCTTGTACAAAAGCCTTTGGTTTTTATGTATTTATGTCTTTCGTATTCATGTTTAAAAGTTTCAATAAACGTGTTCTGAAAAAAAGTATATAAACTCTTGTCTTGTTTGTTTTCGTGTCACAAGTGACATTCCTAACACTATGGCTACCTCTGCGGTCTCTGCTCCCTCTTCCTCCACTGTCTAAGTCATCGACGAACACTTAGATCTTGCCAGTTGGGAGGCTTTGTATCTTCGCCATCCCTTTAACATGCTCATTGCTGGACCTAGCGGTTCAGGCAAAACCGAATTCGTCAAACGTTTGATCGAACATAAACATCATTTGATCGATCGACCACCTCAACGCATCGTGTGGTGTTACAAAGAGTGGCAATCGGCGTGCAGCCTCTTGCGAGAAAGTCAAGGCGATTCCATCGTGTTTGTGGAAGGCATTCCTAAAGAAGACGACGGCATCGTCTCTGACTCCCGTCAAACCCATTTGGTCATTTTCGACGACATGTTAGGAGAAGACGAAGAAGAAATTAAACTGTGGTTCACGGGCAAAGGGCATCATCGTAATGTCAGTGTCGTTTACATCACCCAAAATTTGTTTTAACAAAGTAAAGCCCATCGCACCATCAGTCTCAATGCGCATTACGTGGTCTTGTTTAAAAGCCCTCGAGATAAATCGCAAGTGCAAGTCTTAGCCAAACAGTTAGGGACGCCTTGGCTGACTCAGGCGTACAACGATGCCACTCAAGCTTCACACGCCTATTTACTCGTCGATTTGAAACCTACGACCCCCGATGATTTGCGATTTCGTACCCAATTGTTTCACCACTGGGGCCAATTCGGAGGGCCTGTCCTGTACACGTCTCCGTCCTCGACTTAACTTCACTCAACAAAAAAATCTATAAACACCTTAGACACTTTTCGTCTGTCTCACACAACGTCAACATGACTTCCCTTCAATCACATCTCCCCGTCAAATTGATTCGTGCCTTATATGGCATCAGTCGAGAAAAAAATCCAGAAATACGGGATCGTGTCTTAGAAGCTAGTCTCAAAGAAGTCTTACGATGGTTCACGGTGACAGCACGTCAATTACTGCAAGGGATCATTCAGATTCCTCATCAAACCAAACGCTTTTTTGATCGAAAGAAAGTCGCTTTGAAACAACTGGCCCATCCCCGCATCGACACTCAAACCAAAAAACAAATCATTTTGAAACCTGGAGGGATCGGTACTCTAGGAGGGATCATCATTCGCTCTCTCTTAAGATGGCATCATAATGCCCCCAAAGTTCTCCCCAAGAAAAAAGTCAAACGAAGTTCCAAGAAGAAGAAAAAGACCAGGTCCCCAAGGAGAACTGTGTCTCCAAGAACTTCTCCAGTGGCGGGACCCTCCTCTTACCAGACACCACCCCGGAAAAAGAAAAGAAGCCCCCCGAAAAAGAAGCAGAGAAAAAGTCCCCAGAAAAAGAAATATCCACAGAAAACTAGTCGCAAGAGAGGCACTTCGGCCAGGACGCAACCTTACACTCGCAAACCACGACCTGCCACGGCAGTGACTGCGTCTCCGGTAGCCTCAGGTTCCATCACTTCTCCGTTGATGACACCAAGAACTGAAGAGTACTTGGAGACGTTGATCACACCAAGAACTTCTCCGTTGATGACCCCAAGAACTTCCCCAGCGGCAGGACACTCCAATTTAGTGGCAGTGGCTACTGCTCATAAAGTACCTGCTCCCAAAATCAAAGTTGAAGAAAGATCGGGCATGTTACAGAGTTTACTGGATTTGTCCAAGCAAGAACTGGCTCGATTTAGTCCGTTACGTACCCCTGCACGACGTGTCATGCCTGTCCTGAAGTTGATACGACGTAAAGACAATCAGTGGCAACGCGTTCCAGTATAAAAAAAGGTGTGTGACCAAGTAGGGTATCAGTGTTTTGGTGCTCCTGAAGATGTCACCCTCCAGAAAACATCCCTCTTCTAAACAACCCCAAGGAAAGAAAAGGAAAGCACTGCCTCCTCGTTTAGTCAAACATGGGGACATGTTACCTGTCCTGTCCAAAGCTTCTTCACCCCTACCAAAAAAAACTCATTCAATCAGCCTCCAAAGAGGTCATCGATACCGTGTGCGAATGTTATTTGAACGTCTTCAAAGGCACGATCCCTTTGTCCAAACACCAGAAACAATGCTTAGGCAAACATCGTCACGTTCTTCGCCAAATGGTTCAAAGAAAATCCCCCTTTGCCAAAAGAAGAAGATGTTGTTCCAACGCGAAGGAATTTTACCCCTCTTGTTAGGCCCATTACTGAAAGGAGTCTTGGGAACCATGTTGGGAGGACTGATGGGAGCAAGATAAAAAGACCCTCTGAAGTCCCAAGATCTCAGAATCGACCCCTGACATCCCATCGAGGGACGAAAACTAGCTTTAGTGCCTTACAAACGATGGATGGAATACCATCGTTGGCAAGAACAACGTACCCCGCATTTACCTCCCAATCCCCATTTGAGCGAGATGTCCCAGTTACAACACGAATTGCAGTCCTTGATGGATCGCCAAGATTTGTCCGAAACAGAAAAATCGCAAAAGTACGGTCAACTCTTGCAACGACTGCAACTCTTTCACCAGAAAGCTTTAGACGAAACAGCTCTTCCCACTCTGAAAGATTTTAAGACCTTGATGAAAAGTCCAGCATCATCACCACTACCACCACTACTACCAGTTACCAAGACAGAAAAAGGAGAAGAAGAAGAAGAAGGGTTTCAAACTCCACCAGAAAAAGTACGCAAGTTAAAAACACCACCTACCTCCAGAAATGGATGGATTAAAAAGATGATGACCACCCCTTCTTCATCAGAAGAGAAAAAGAAGGTGAAGACAGAAGTGAAACAAGAACCGATATCCCCTGTTCAGACATCCTCCACCTCGACACCTATTGCTGGTCGCACACGCAATGCATTGCAATCCAAGAAAATACCTCAAGAGAAAAAGAGTAGCATCCTCCAAGAGTGGGTGCCTTATTAACAAACAAACAAAAAATGGAAAAAGTCTTAGTCAGCATTTACTACGATCCCTCCCATCCTGCAGGTTACGCAGGAGTTCAAAAATTGTATCGTGCTGCCAAAATGCGACTGAAAAGTCTCCGTTTACCTCAAGTGCAACGATGGTTACAAGAACGAGCCACTTACATTTTACACAAACCCATTCGACGCAAGTTTGCCAGAAGTCGCACCCGAGTGGAAGGTATCGCTCATCAATGGCAAGCCGACTTAGCCGATGTCTCTCATTTGGCCAGCTACAATCGTGGCTACAAATATTTGTTTTGTGTCATCGACGTCTTTTCCAAATTTGCCTGGGTCGTGCCCTTGACTTCCAAATCGAGCAGCGAGTTAGTGCGAGCCCTGCAACGGGTGTTGAAACAAAGCGGTCGTCACCCTCTTCGATGGCAAACGGACAAACGTACCGAATTTCTGAACCAAGCTTTCCAAAAAGAATTAAAGAAACGTGACATTCATTTTTTCACCACCGAGAATCCTGAAACCAAAGCCAGCATCGTGGAACGTTTTCAACGCACTTTGAAAGAACGCATGTGGAAATATTTTACGTATCATCACACTCTGAAGTACATCGACATCTTACCGCACCTGGTGCAAGCGTACAACCAATCTTACCATCGAAGCATCGGACATGCCCCGCAAGAAGTGACTCCCGAGAACGAAGTGTTGGTGTTTGAGCGCCTGTTTGGTACGTCCCCGACGAGGGCTGTCCCCAAGAAAAGTGGAGTGTTGACCGTAGGAGATTGGGCACGCATTGGCAAAACCAAACGCACTTTCGACAAATGTTACTTACCTAACTAGAAGACCGAATTGTTTCGTGTCACTGGACGAATGCATGGCCCTGATTATGCCGTCTATAAATTAGAAGACATGAACGGAGAAGTGCTCAAAGGAATGTTTTATTTGCCCGAGTTACAACGTGTCACCAAAAAAGAAGACGACGTGTACAACATCGAAAGCATTCTCGAACGTAGAACCCGTAAAGTACGCAAACGAAGTGTCAAAGAAGTTGTAGTACGCTGGAAAGGATATCCACCCAGTTTTGATTCTTGGATCGACGCTTCGCAAGTCATCGACTAGAAAAAGAAGTGACCATCATGCCCTTTCACACAGACGCAGCTACGTCGACCACTCCTTCACCCAGTTCTTCTCTGCAAGATTTACAGAAACAACCCTTGTGGGTGTGGTGTGGAGAACGTGTGCCTAAAACACAAATCGTCTTTTTCTGCCAAATCTTCGTGGTGTATTGTGTCATCGGGGCAGCCATCGCCAATTTGAGTTTGCAACAAGGAGACAAACAATTGTGGACCATTTTATTGAGCAGTTGCGTCGGTTACCTGCTTCCCAATCCCTCCCTGAAATTCTCTTCCAACGGGAACAAGGGGAACCTTGTGACAAGTGCCAGTGTCAGTCACCACTCCAACAACAATAACAACAACAACCCCATTTTGTGCAGAGACACGCCTCTGACGTCCAGTAACCCCTCGGACAGCCACAGAACTCTGGAATTATGAGTCACCAAAACCAATTTTACTTAACCTTACCCAGTGACAGTGCCATGGAGGTGTTTCCCAATAACACGTTGTGCTGTTACACGGACAAATTACCTGTGGCCATCCCATTAAATCACAAAGCCCATTGGGAAGTGACTTTGGTAGAAATCATTCACCCGACTCAAGTCCTCAATGTCCTTCCCAATCAAAATTTTTTTCAGTGGCAGTTCATGACGAGCAAATGCAACAGTACTTGAATACCCACGTGAAATATGATAACAAAATATATAACTCAGAAACTCAAAATACGACCTATCGCATGGTCGTTCCCCCAGGCTATTATTTTAGTGGTCAACATTTGGTGAGCACCATTAGCTCCAGGTTTAATGTCGTGTTTCTGAAAGCCTTGGAGAGTGTCAGAAGAAGTGTCACCCTGGAGTACCACAAAGTAGCTCGTCGCTTCCTGATGAAATTTCCTGAGGGGCACAAAATGTTATCTTTCTTATTTTGTCCTGATTGTTTGACATGTCGGGCGGGGACATGGACATGAGGATGGCCATGATGAAGAAAAGTTATTTCGTGCCCCGGTAGAAATGAACCAAGGACTGAATTTGATCTTTGTGTACTCCGATGTGGTGGAGTATAACGTGGTGGGACGCACCTCCGTATCTTTACTGCGTGTCATTCCTTTCAAAGTAAATTCTGCCACGCTCGCTGACGAGGAAGGTGGAAACACTTATCACGTCCTCCGCGAATTTGTACATCCTCATTATTTGCCCGTCAGCAAATCTTATTTGGACACGGTCAACATTGCTATAAAAGGAGATCTGGGACAAAATATTCCATTCACCAAAGGGAAAGTCACAGTGAAACTCCATTTTCGAAAACGGTTCTCTCACGACTCGTAGGTCATGTATCCAGTGTACCGAGGCGTTGCTCGACAGCGAGGACACGCTTTAGGAGATATGTTAAAATCAGCCTTTCGTTCGGTGGCTCCGGTGTTGAAACCAATGGTGACACGCGGATTGCACGCCTTGAAAGATGCGGCATTGACACACGGCAAAGAATTTCTCCAAAATGTTATCATCGACAAACAAAACCCAAAAGAAGCTTTCTTGAGGGCAGGCAAAAATGTCTTCTGCAAACGGGTAAAGACCTTTTAGGCCGATCAGAAACGCCTATAAATGGCCTGCACGCTACCGAATCAGGCATTCCACAGCAAGGACAAGGCAGAAAAAGACGACGAAGAAAACACCCTTTCACCAGACTTCACACGTCTAAAGCTAGAAAGACAAAGAAAAGAAAAACCGTTCGAGACTTAGACGTTTTCGATTATTGAGACACAGAAAAAATGATGCACCGAGAGTCTTGCGCCTGTTCCAAGTCGGAACTGGATGTGTTTGCCATGCCACCTTCTATGATGACCATGCAAGAATCCCAATGGGTGGAATTTCACCCTGTCTCCTCTTTGACGGATTCCGCTCCCATCGAGTTTGAAATCAAAGGACAGCCGAAGATTACATCGATTTGAACAGCAGTTACTTGTACCTGAAAGTCAAAGTTATCGATAAAACAGGCGGTGTTATAGATGACGAGCAAGTAGCTCCCGTCAACAATTTCATGCATTCCTTGTTTAGCGGAGTGGACTTGTACTTGAATAACAAACTAGTCAGTAGCAGCATGGATACTTACCCTTATCGAGCGTACCTGGAAAATCTCTTGACGTACGGAATAGACGCCAAGAACACTCATCTCAATGCTTGTGTGTTATGGGAAGCTGACGATGCAGGCGAGTTTGACAAATTGGAAATTGATACAGAAAAAGACTACAATGAGGGATTTGTAGAACGAAGGGACAAAATCAAAAATGGCCAGAGTTTAGAACTGATGGATCGTTTGCATTTGGACATGTGGTTGGAAGAAAATTATTTGCTGAACGGGGTGAATGTTCGCCTGAGACTGAATCGTAGCAGCGTCAGTTTCCATTTAGTGGCTGATAGTGACAATTACAAAACCATCATCCAAGAAGCCAGACTCTACATACGACGTGTGGAAGTGTTACCTAAAGTGGGAAACGACATTAGTCAGACGTTGAGCAGAACGACCGCCAAGTATCCCATACGACGCGTGGAAGTGAAAACCTTCACCATTCCTGCTGGACAGCGATCCATGATCGAAGATCATCTATTCCAAGGGCAGTTACCCAAACGTTTAATCCTTGGTATGGTCGAGAATAGAGCCTTCAACGGAGTCCACGATCAAAATCCTTTTGAGTTTAAACATTACAAAGTGTCCAAGATTGAAGTCAGTCGCGATGGCAAGACCTTGTGTACCCGACCTTTCGAACCTGACTTTGAGAAGAAGAATTACTTGAGGTCGTACTTGTCTCTGTACGAAGCCACGGGACAGTTAGGAACCAACAACACTCACGGCATTACATACGACGATTATGCAGGAGGTTATGCTTTGTGGGCATTTGATTTCATTCCAGACCAAGGTAGCGACGAGGGACATTTCCACCCTATAAAATCCGGCCAGATTCGTGTGGAACTTCAGGTTGCAGAAGCTCTAACTGAGACGGTGAACGTCATCCTGTATGCAGAATTTGACAATACGATAGAAATCAACAGTTTGAGAGAAGTCATTCTAGATTATTAGAAGCCATGGAAGACTGTTATCCCTCTTTACCTAGTGGAGAAACTTTGAACATGGAATGTGAGAAGACCGTGGAAGAAGAAGAAGAAGAAGAATCCCAAGACAAAGAAGAAAAAGTTATCATGATGAAGTCAAGATGGCCAGAACAAGAAGCCCATTTAGTCTCCTGTTTTGCCAAACACTTGGTCGAAAAAATGACGAAATTGATCAAAAAAGATTGCTATGGATGTCAAAACGATCATCCCAGTCAAATTCAACACGATAAATGCCTGATGCTGCGTCAAGAAGAAAAATTGGACGAGTATCTGGACGAAGCTTAGAGTCTCATCTCGGACGAAGTCGTGTTGCATCAGTGGTATAAAGACTTGCGTGAACATTCTTGTCCACCATTAACCACTCAAGAGATCCATCGTATCGAAGCTGTCCTGAATCAAAGTGGGGAGACGAAGCTAAATGCCTTTTACTTGTCAGACATTTTCAAGCAAAATGTCAGGATCGAATTGATCACTTATTATTACCTGTGAAGAAGAAAAAACCACACAAATCAATGGATACCTGGGAACTTTATTATCTTTTGAACCACAGTTCGTACACGGCTTCTTGGAATCCTGTCGTCTGTGCTAAAGATGAACTCCCTCATCGCAATCCTCAAGACCATCAAGCTTATGTGATCAACACGGACGACAGGGATCTCCCAGGAACCCACTGGGTAGCCGTCTACTTTCCTCAAGAAGGATGTGTGGAATATTTTGATTCCTATGCATTGCCTCCTTTGGAAGACGATATCATTGACTTTATGAGAAGAAATGCTCAGACCACCCGATTCAATAATGTGAAATTACAAGGCACAGATTCCTTGGAGTGTGGACAATATTGCGTGTATTTTCTGCATCATCGCAGCCTGGGCTATTCCTTAGAACATTTAGTGACTCATTTTGATCCTCGTTCTTCTTCTAGAAACGATGTGAAAGTAGATCGATGGTTTTGTGACCATTATGCTTATCTTTTGTCTCAAGCTACGAAACTTAGTGTCCATCAATGGCCTAATGACTTCCAACAGTGGAAATCACAATTTCATTCACAACGTTGTCAGCCCTGTCCAAAATAAAGTGTTAGTTAAAAAATGTTTGTGATTTGAAAAAAATGTTTGATGTTATATTGTTGGATTATTGCTAAAAATGTTATAGTTGTTTGCTAGCGTTAAGTGATCTTGAATAAAAGATGTTGTGTTTTGAAAAGAAATGCCTTTGTGGCTTGTTTGGCTATAGGAATCTTGATTCATGCTCTTTGACTTCTTACTATCCCTCTCATGACACACATTGAACGGTCCGACTCAAAAACCGCGTGGGGATGTTTTCCTTCACGTCCACGCTTTGACTTTAAAAACCGGGGTAGTTTCCAGTCTAACCATCCATTGCCGACTCATCCTCCTACGAAGATGTGCTCCAAACTAGCTAAGCTAAACGAAGCCTACGTGAATTTGCATAGGGTCAGACACAGTCTGATACCGAAGCCTGAAGAGACAGAGAATGTGAGAATGTTAAAGTCACTGAAGACCTGATAGAAGAGCTCTTCAGAGAAAAAATGAACAGGGAGAAAGAAGAATGGACAGAGAAGTACAGACTTCAGAAACAGCAGAGAGAGCAGCAACAGCAGCAACAACAGCAGGAACAGAAACCTGAACCTGATAGAGGCTTTGTCGACTGTCGTATCGACACCAAAAAGTTCTTCTCTTTCCGAAGAAGCAGACCTATCGTCAGAAAGTCTATCGTCAGAGGACGTCGCATTCTTAGAATATAAAAGATCGCCCTAGCTTCAACTTCGCACACAAAAAACAGCCCTATTCAGGGCTACCCAATACTCTAGAAAAGAAATAAGAATAGATTTGCCAATGTATGTATGTAGAGTAGTGTGAATATAAACAGCAACTCTTTTGTGGTGTGAATGTATGTGTTTGTGTGGATAGTAGATAATGTTAATGGTTTTTTGCTGTTTGACGTGCGCGGAGAGTAGATTTTGGGTTTGATTTGATTGCTTGATTAATGAAAATTATTTAAATTAGTAATGGATAGTAAAAAAAGTGAGTGAGTGTTTCTTTTAGGTCCGCGCGTTTTTGGTCATGATCTAGGTAATATAACTTGTCATAGGGGGATGTTTTCCTTCACGTCCGCGCTTTAACTATAAATTGAAAATAGCTAGGCAGTCTAGCTACCCTTGTTGATTGATCAACACTAGAAAATGAGTAGAATGAGCAGCAGACTGACTAAATTCATGGAACTTCAGATGCATCTGGAGTATGCCAGATGCCTCCTGAACGAGCTGGCCGCGGTGGCCCTTGTGGAAGAAGCCAGGATAGAACAGGAGGAGGAAGAGAGAAAAATGAAAGAAGAGGAGGAAAGAAAGAGAGAGGTCAGGTGTCACCCTATGATGAACCTTGTTTGCAAGGTGACACCTGAGGCAAGGACATCTCCCCAGCCTGACAACAAGAACCAGTACAGGACCCACAGGAGGTAAGGAGGCCAGTTCTTCATCCTCGAGTGTGAAATAGAAGACAAAGAAGACAGAGGGAACAAGAAGTGTTCACTATTCCGCAAACGGAGGAGTGGGATAGTGAAGCCATTCAACCCCCGTCTGCTCTTCCAACGACTCAAGTGAACTGGACCAATGATTGGAGTAGACGTTGTATCTGTGGTGCCAGACCCGGAAGGTGCCATCATTAACCAGGTGCCCTGGAGTTTAAAAAACAAACAGTCCTTTTCAGGGCTACCCAAACCTTTAGAAAAGAATTAGTAATCTATTTGCCAATGTGTGTATGTAGAATAGTGTGAATATAAACACTGACTCTTTTTTTCCTAGTGCGAGTATGTATTAGTGTTTGTAAGTGATCAAGTAGGTTTGTGTCAATGGTAAATTATGGGGTTTTGTAAGTGCTCACGTACGTTTGTGTGGATAGTAGATTATGGATTTCATTTTAATGCTTTGCGTGTGTGGATTGTAGATTTGGGGTTTGTTTATTGCTGGTTCACGTATGTGGATAGTAGATAATATGAAATGAGAAAAGTAGGGGATGTTTTCCTTCACGTCCGCGCATTGTTTGGTCATGATCTAGGTAATATAAATTTTGTGTCTTAGGGGGATGTTTTCCTTCACGTCCGCGCTTTTCGTATAAGAACCCACAACGTTCGTCATTCACACCATTCTGCAAAGAATAAAAAAGAAGATAGCTTCGAACCACCTTGATAAAATGAAAAAATTGCAAGACGTCCTGGACAATTTGGGTATGATGGAGAAAATGTTGGTTAACCTAAACGAGGATCACTATTCTTATAGTCCCCATCGAATGAAGATGGAGATTAACAACTTACGAAAACTAAAGGACATCATTAGTGATCTGTTAAAAGAAATAAAGGAGGAGAAGGAGGATGAAGAGGAAAGGATAAGGATGAGAGCATGGAACGAAACAATTGAAAAAGAAGAAGAAAATGAGAAGAGGAATAAAGAAGAGGAGGAGAAGAAGAAAGAAGAGAAAAAGAAGAAAAAGGAGGAAGAAAAGAAGAGAAAAAGTGTAGGACAGAAAATAAGAAGCTGGTGGAGAAATAGAAGAAATTAGAAGAAGAAAACCAAAGGCCCTTTTCAAGGACACTCCAATCTCTCGAAAAGAGATAGACTTTCAATTGCCTATCCCATTTTTTATTTTATGTGTGTGTGTGTGTGTGTGTGTGTGTTATATCCTTCTCCCCTGTTCCATTTCCATAGACCCATCAGGTCGGGACCATATTAAAATAGGGTCCCGACCCTATTCCATTTCCCTTGTTAATTTCCCCTTGTCCCTATACAGGCCCCCGATTTATTCCCATGTTAATTTGCCCTTATCCCTCTACAGGCCCAAAATTTATTCCCATGTTAATTCCCATTGTCCCCATACAGGCCCACGATTTTTCTCCATGTTAATTTTACATAGTCCCTATACAGGCCCAAGGGGTGTTTTAATGCTAATTTCCATAGTCCCCCTATCGCCCCACTTCACTACTATTGTTTCTCCAAAATATTGCACATTGCAAACATTTGCGTGGGCGCAGGAAAGTATCGTTTTAAATTTATTAGTTCTTTTAGGGAGTATTCAATTCGGAGCTATACTGGATGTCTATGTGGCCTTGAAAATAACCTTACAATATCTATGCAAATGTTAGGGGATGGTGGAGGGTTAGTCCGTTAAATCAACCCCACAAATCTGTGTTAATACTGATGCACGATATCATCACGGGTGCCTAGGGGAGGTCACTGTCACCCTAAATAGCTTTTGAAAATTAACATTAGACCCGGAGATCAAAACACGTCTTTTTTTGTTTTCTATTGTTTGGATTTTTTTAGCACTTTACATTTTACTCGCGTGATTACTAATAAGCTAACGTCAAGGAACAAGTCAACACCACTTCCAACTACCTTCTTTCCAGTCGTCCTTCCGGACATGTTTGCATATTTCTTCCGTGACAAAGTACAAACCATTAGAGATAAGCTTGACACCATAATTACAATTGACTCGTCACCATACAGTTGACATACAGAATTTGAGCGGCAACCATTAGCAGCATTTGAACCTGTCTCTATGGATTTTCTACGTACAATCGTGATGAAGAGTGCACTAAAGTCATGTGAACTTGATCCAGTTCCAACATCACTGCTGCTTGAGTGCTTAGATCCAGTATTACCTTCACTAACTGATGTTATTAATACCTCTCTCGCTTCCGGGGAATTCCCATCATTTTTCAAAACTGCCATTGTAAAGCCTCTGCTGAAGAAACCAACACTAGACCATAACGATATAAAGAACTACCGCCCAGTTTCTAATCTCCCATTCATATAAAAAATCATAGGAAAAGTTGTTCTATCCCAGCTTGTATCTCATCTAAATTCAAACAGTCGTTTTAGCAATTTACGATCTGCATATCGCCCTTGCCACAGTGCTGAAACAACTCTTCAGAAAGTAGTTAATGACATTCTCTCTGCGTTGGATAGTGGAAAGATTACAGTCTTTACCCTCCTTGATTTGTCTGCAACAGTTGACATAATAGACCATGATATATTACTTCACCATCTCCGGCATGTATTTGGCATTCATGATATATATTACTTCACCATCTCCGGCATGTATTTGGCATTCATGATACAGCCTTACTGTGGTTCAAGTCCTACTTGGTCAACAGGACACAAATTGTATCTACAAATGGAATACACTCCAGCCCAGTTGATATATGTTTTGGTGTTCCACAGGGGTCTGTTCTTGGACCTGTTCTCTTCATTATGTACACTCGGCCGCTCTCAAGTGTCATAGATCATCATGCAGTGTGTCCCCAATTGTACGCTGATGACACCCAAATATACAAATCTAGCCACCTGACTGAAGTTGATGCTGTCATCCAAGGTGTAGAGAGGTGCATTTCTGATGTGAAATCATGGATGACATGGAACAAGCTGCAGATGAATGATGACAAAATTGAGGCCATTCTGATCACAACACAAAGACTTTCTCATTTACATCCTTTACCTCAAACAATAAATATCAGCAACACCAACATTATGTTTGACAAAATCAGTATGAAACCTAGGTGTTACTCTGGACAGTACTCTCACATTGCACCAACATGTCATGAACATATGCAAGGCTGCATATCTTGAGCTGAGACGCATCAGCTCAATTCGCAGATATCTTTCAGTTGATGCCACTAAAACACTTCTTTGTTCATTAGTATTTTTAAGACTGGACTATTGTAACTCAATTATGTCTGGTTCGTCTCAATATCTACTCCAGGAACTTCAAAAAGTTCCAACTGCTCGTATCATACTTAGAGTACCACGATGAGATCACACGTCCCCACTGCTCTGTACCCTACACTGGCTATCCATTCGATCCAGAATCAAACACAAACTTTGCTGTCCGTGCTACATTTCACTGTCGGACTCTAGTCCAACATACCTATCCGACCTCATCCATGTGTACATCAGCAAGATACTTATGCTCCTCTTCTGACAATCGTATACTCATTATTCCCACTATGAAAACAAAGTCATATGGACAGCGTTCTTTTGCATACCAAGGCCCAGCAACGTAGAATGAATTGCCCACCACTGAACTTAGACACAAAGACACAGTGATTACATTCAAGAGGGCTCTCAAAACTCACTTATTTCGAATGCATGAACAAACTTAAAGACCTAATAATACTTCCTACCTGAAATATTCTCAGCATGTTTTTTTATTTTTTAATGTTTTTCTAATTTCACGGTGTTTGCTTTTGTAATAATATTATTAGATGTTCTTTTATCTTATAGGTGTTGTCTAATGTTGTAAAGTGCTTAGAGCTTCTAAAGATTAGGCGGTATACAAAGTCCTCATTATTATTGTTATTATTATTATCATTACTATAACGTCTTGCATGGAATAATTGTTGTGTTTTTTTTTCGTATGTAAAGCAAAACTCTCAGTATTGTCTATCAGGCCTTGTTATAAATTAGCACACATTTTAAGGTGAATAAAGGCATGAAAAAATGCACCCATTCGTATTATTGAGGAGTTGTTAAATGTTATCTAACGATAACAACATAACTAGAGGGCGCTTCAGTCGGGCCGAGTGCCACTATCTTACTATTTTTGTACAAAGAGGGTACCCCTCTATACGTGGCTCCCATTTTTTAAATTTTGATCAGATAATTTCATGAATAGGGGTAATATTTGACGTGATAACCAGCGCAAAGAAACCATTTGGCTTTTCTTTTAAACAATATGTTATTGGTAAGAATTTGATACGGCGCTAATAATATTTTCATGAAAAATCCACAAGTACATGTAGAGAGTTTTTGTGCCAAGAATATTTGGTACTTATTTGCTCTTCGTAGGAATCGGGTTGTACTATAACATACCCTCCGTCTCATCTTTAACCGGAAATAAGTCAGTTCTCTCCCTTGAGCACCTGGTAGAAGTATCAACCACAGAGTCAGACGTTTTATCAATAAATTACAACAAAATCTGTAACAACACGAAATCACATTATCAGTATAATAAATATACATATATTTATAGTACTTTCAGGTAATTTATTGCAAGGTAATTTACTCACAAAAAGTCAGACTCCTTCGGTAGCAACTATAACCAGCAAATTGTTCTTATTATTACTGATACAAAATAGTATGAAACCTGCTTCATACGTCTGGATATGAAAGTAAAAAAGATTAATACAAATGTATACTTGTATCTTCACAGAAGACACGATATTGGTTTCCGTTTGAAGAATAAGCCCCCCTCCCCCATAGTGTTTAAGGTTACTCACAGTTCAGGCTGTTGTAGCATTCATACTCCCTGCATAAACATCTTCATTTGCCTGTGATTTTATTGTCATTTTACACTGTTTAAAAATAAGTTAATATTATTATGACCAAAAATGCCAGCACAATTCAACTGTGCAATAAAGCATCTGCAAAATAAATAAATTTATAAAAATATATATACAGTAGTCTTTAACTTGTCACAGGAAATATTAGAGAAAATAAATATTTTATGTAAAAAATAATTTTATATGACTTAGTCTTAACAAACTCTAATACAGGTAGACATTTAAAAGGAATAAATACTTGGATTTTCTTGTTACATTGTCCTTATAGATTTCTTTTGAAAAGTTAGGAGGCAGATGTTACCAATCCCTTTGTTTTCACTTTCACATTAATAAAACATGAATTATAACAAGGTTTGCATTGGTTGTTGTTGTTGGGTTTTAACGCCATTTTTCAGCACACGATAGGCTATACATGGCGGCCAGTATTAATGGTGGAGGAAGAACCTGTGAAAACCATGGAAAGAAACACCGACCCACGAGAAGCTACTGGCAAGCTTTTTCACATACCCACATTAGCCAAATCCGAGACTCGAACCCGCGCAGCCAGAGGTGAGATGGCAGTGATCCGTAATGAAGAGCGCTTTAGACCACTTTGGTCACTCTGGGCCCCCTTTTGCATTGGACATACCCTTTTATATACCACATACATGTGTAAATTATGCCTCAAGAACAGTCTGGTTATATTCTCTAGTGACTGCTTAATTAATTAACCCCAAAAATGTTTACATTTTGGAGAATTCTTTTTTTGTTGTTGTTTCTGGCAATAAAATAAGTTGTTTGCACTTGATATGAGCAAAAACCATGAAAAGGGGTATACTTTATTTGCTAATTTGTTATTTCTGATGATTTGACCTTTTTAATAATACCATATTTATTAACCTGAGATGAAATTTAAAATTTGGCCTGTTGTCCCTTTATTATCTTGACTTAAACTGCTGAATTTTCAGGTAAAAGGACAGGTACAAGAGAAAAAGTGGATAATAATGCACATTTCCACTTTTGTTTTGACTCACATTTATTCACTGTAATAAGAATAATCTGTTAGTTCTGCCCTCATTTCAAGACTTTGAAAGTTTTATAAAACAACAGGCATCTTTCAATTTAACATTGTTGACTACCCCTATGTTGGCCAATTCTGCGCAGCAATATGTCATTTAAGTAAACATTAGATCACATGGTGTTTTGATCAAACATCCATTTTGTATCAAGAAAAAACGATCTAATTTAATTAAGGAAAGTTAAATTCATAAAATATACGAACTTATCCCACATTTCGACTTGAAATGCAAATGAAAATGTGATTTCTAAATGTCAACATGAAGACCCACTCCATGACCTTCTTGAACCTGTAACATAGAAAAAAAATATATTACTATATTTTTTCTTTAGATTCATACAAATATATACATATAATAAAAGATGGAAATGTATACCTTAAAACAATTCTGCATCTTAATCCAAATTTCAGATTTTGCAAGAAGTTGTCCCTCACATACAAGATCGTCTGCTACCCTATGTGTCAACTCACTGCTTAAATGGGATTCTCAAGAAATTCTCTGACATATAGTCTGTTTCTAAATTCTTTAGCAATTTTTCCTCATAAACAAGATGTTGTAAACAGGTTATATCCTATTCATTGCTATTTCTCTTCCACATAATGGCCTATTTTTATATATAATATTGAACATTTCAATTTTTTTAATCATAAGATCAGTATAGTTTACCTAATATCTCTTGCAATATACAGTACTGGCATTGTCAGGTTGAATTTTGTAGAACTATTTATAAACCTGATGTAATTACTCGACGGAGCTGCTGACAGAAACAGTCTAAAGTAATGTATTTCATTTCTATGGCCCGATGGATAAACCTTACATCTTTTCAAACTGGGTACAGAATAGGCTGACATATCACAAGTCATAAAAATACAGGGGTGGTATCTGTGTGTCCAAAATTAATATTATTTTGAGTCAAGTATTCTGAAGAAAATTGCCTCTTTGCAAATGGCAAGCATTGCAGTATTTTATTCTTGTCAATTGGTCCAATGTGGTGTGTGTTACGCTTCAATATTGGAGATAGAAACCTTAGGTGCGCATAAATGCCTGACATCGTTGTAATTATGAATCCCCAGCTATCAGTCAGTCACTTATGCTAGGATTCAGTCAGTGGACAATCCTAATTTGATTGGGGCTTTTCAGTTATGGTCAGAAAGGCATTGAGATTTATGGCTTGCTTACTTATTCATTCATGCATTGTGGTTCTCTGTATATGTTTGTTGCAGGAACATAATGAAATCTGGCAAACAAAGGAACATCATTGCTTAAATATCTATAGTTCTGAGTATGCATCTTTGACTTCATAATTTAAATTTGTGTAAAAAGGCTCATATTGCTTTTTTAAAATTTATTAAATCTGCTATTTTCACTTTTTGTTCCAAGTTTGCAGTTATGATTTCATGCATGCTCAACATCTATCACATAATTTTTAGGTGTATATTTCACAGTTGGGTTCATTTGGCATGTATGCACCCATATATTTCAAATTCTGTCATTGTGACCTGCATTTCAACTTAGTTCATGAAAATGAAGTAAATGCAGTCTCTTCCTTCTGTCCATGTTATGTTACTGAAGTAACAGTTTCTTTTCAGGAATTATCAGTGTAATGAAATAATTTTATGACCCTCCATTTTCAGCTTACATCAGGGTAATGCCATTAGATGAGAATTTGAGACCACCAGAAGGAAAAAAAGTTACAGTCGAGATCATTGTGAGTATATGCAATAAATCTGTGATGTAGTGTTTGTGTGTATGCATTTGTGTGTCTCTGTGGTGTACTTGTTTTGAAAGTTTTCTGAAACATCTTAAATACATCCAAGTCAAGCAGTCATCTTGGGGAAGGAGACTGATTGATTGATGTATGCTGGTATATCAGCACAGAAAGGGCTATTGACTACAGAGGCAATGAGGATAACGTCTCTTACTCAGACACACTGCAGCATTTGACCTGGGATGGTCTGGGATGGACTTGAACCAGTAACTCAAAGAGAGTCTGGCACACTTAAACCACTCAGTACCATACAAAAGACATAACTTCTGTACTTTCAAACAGTTGGATGCATTTGACAGGATTTTTAAATTGATAATAAGACCCCTTTGGTAGTGTTGCTGTGTAAAATTAACAGTTATTTGATGGCTGAACTAAACTGGAGCATGATTGACTCAGTGTATGCAACTTAAGCATTTTTGCCACAATGACATTTTGAAACTTTCAAATAAAATCATAGATTTAAGGTATTTATATTTTAGCCATTTTAACAATCTCAGGCAAAGTGTATAGAAATTGAAACTGATCTTTATTCCACTCAGAAGCTTTCCACTGCTCATGACTCCACCAACTTGCACCTCAGAGGTAGTTCATTTTTTATACTGGTTAAACTTAATGAAATCTTTACTAATGCAGAGCTGGAAGTAAGGATCCCCCACTAACCTGAGTGATGACTAAAATAAGAATTTTACTGATCCTGCCTAAATTTCCATGATCCTGCTAAACTCAAACAGAAACAAGTTCAGTTTCTAATTCGACATTTGTTATTCATTTACATCAGCTCAAAACAATAACAAATGTTATTACACCAAGACTCATGAGAAGTTGAAAGTTCATTTAAATAATCTTGGATCTGATTCATCTCATCCAATCTAGATGGCACAATTTGAGGAACCAACTTTTTTCTTTATTTTCACATATTCCTCTGCCATTAAAAATAGGGAGCTTGAATTGTGTGATTCCAGGGATGGTTCATGAACATGCATCAACAAATTAAATACCCAGCACACTTTCGCATGTCTTCTGGTACTTGGAGCATTAAGTTTACAACATCACAGCATTTCTTGGGTCACTTTGTAGCCATTTGTATTCATTTTCCCAGCATTTTTGGTACTTTTATAGTCACTTCTTTAGATCATATTTACTTTCTCTATCTCTTTCTCTCTCTGTGTCTGTCTCTCGTATTAACATTTGATTTATTTCCATTTTGGTGGCAGCTGCACGCTTTGCAAATACTTCCAATGCATTGAATGTTTATTAGCAACGAGATACATTTTCCAAGAGTACACCAGCTTAGTTCATGTGCATGAAGACTATTGTGACAATAATCACACTAATTTACATGATCAGTGGATGGGTGGTTTAACACTTGCCCATCCAAGATTTTCAATCTAGCGTGTTGAATTTCTTTCATAAGCTAATACAAAAATTGTGAAGGTCCTGATGGAAAACGATTTTGTTTCCGAAAATACCCATTTTGTTGAAATTACATCAGGGTTCGCACAATCTTGAAAAGTGCTCGAATTTTAGTGCATACTTTGAAAAGTGATTTAATTAGTTTTGTATCCAATAAAAATGGAAATTGATATTTGCCAAAAAGTGTGAAAGTGCTAGGAACTCTTATGGCAAGAGTGAAAAGTACAAAAGAATAAAATATGGATGATAGGAATGAATTTAGAATACATTTTGCATGAGCATGAGAAATTTGAGATATCAGAAATTGAGACAAAGTTCTTAGTACTAGTTGGAACAAAATACGCAAATAAGGTTTAAAATTGTATGTTTAGTACATCGTCCAGAATGCTTTACTGCTGCTGTTTCACCATAGTTACAACAGATTATTTTAGAAAAATATGGGGTATGTCAGTGAATTTATTTAGGGCCAGGAATCATCAAATCACCTTTTAAAGTCTTATTTAGCTTTGACAACATTTGTGTCCATACTGCTTAGAAATAAAATATACTTCATCCTGAATGTAACATTTATTAAATTGTCTTTAAATAAATATAACAGCTGAAGCAACCTTCATTAATGAAATATATGACTTCATATATTCATGTATGTATGTGATGTTTATAGATGCTTACAATGACTACATTGGTATTACCTACCGTCATGCTTTGTCTTTATTGATACATGTATCATACATTGCCGTAGTGTTGAACATCCATATGCTTTAAGAGACCTTAACAAGGCGCTTTAAATTTAAATAAATTGTCAATTTTATAGAAATGACAATCAAAAATTCAAAATGGAAAGATACTTTATCATTGTGATCAAAATCTGTCACCAGAGCAAGTATGATGTCTTAAGGATAAAAATAATCAGTCCAAACTTGCTATTTTCTCATGCCTAAGACTTTTCATAATGATCTTTTGATGTGAGTTGTGCAGAATGAAACTACTGTGCTGGGAGGTATGGCTATTATTCATTTTTAAGTATGGATTTCCCTTCGTCATGTGTGGAATATTGAAAATAGAATTTATTCAAAGTATTGCTCTTAAAATTAAAATTCCCTATCATGATGAAAGACCAATTTTTAAAGCAATATCTTAATTAAACAGATATCCCAGACTCATATAGCAAACTGATATAGCAAATATCATAATTTTCCTCTTCATCTCTGGAAGATGCCTGTATTCCAAGCAGGAGGCTACAGCACTTCTCAGTGTACAGAAGTTGCCTAGAGAAGTGTCTTATAGTTTCGTCAAACATTTCCACTAAAGGTGTGATCTCTGAGGAACTTCCCTGAGTAGGAATGTTGCCAGATCCAGATAGTAAGCTCCTTCTTTCTGATGAAAGGGAAGTACAGTTATCATCTCATGCTAGTAGACCTTGAATCAAAGCAAGATCCTTTTTGTCTGCGTCAAGTTCCCAGAACATAGACTCTTCTATAAGGTTTACATCATCTGACTCATTAGGTCAGGATGATTTGTCACAGGAGACCAAGCACAAGGGGATGCGTACAGGGCAGGGGTCACTGGGAAATGTATCTAGTGACATGCATATAAGGTATGTAATCTGTCACTTGTCCTCAGGTACTATAGGCACTATGTCACCAGGTATTGGAGACTTATCAATGGCTGATGCTCCATGTGATATGCACTGTTGTCTCTGGGAACTGTACAGTCAACATTGGGAGTTACTGGGCACATGACACACCTCTCCCTTGATAACTGACTCACAATGGGGTCCACAAACATAGACCACACTATAAGCAAGGGCACAAATTAACGAGGGGCCTCAAAAAATGAACAAAATCCACTTAGACATAGAGAAAACCGCGGGGTGGAGTAGAGCAGGGTACTGGGCTGTTTAATGACTGAATCCTCTTTTTACAATCACATTGATAATAATTGTTAATACTGCACTTTTTCTAATGAAGTTGTTCATTATAAATAACATTTATTTTCAAAATGTCCAACATGTGAAAGATAATCCATATCAATACAGTCAGTAAGTACAGTTTGGGATGTGATTACTGTGGTGATGCCATCAGTGTGGTAGCTTTGGACACAAAGCCAAAACTCACACTAGATTTATGGAATAGGAAAACGGCAATGAGGCCATCTCAACTCCATGGGAAGGCTCTATTCATCAGGATGGCCAATATATCTATCAAGGACTGTCATATAAGCCATGCATCCCTTGTCTTAACAGACTTGATCCCCTTGATGTAGTATTATTTCTAAAAAACGGGAAGACCAAGAAATGCAGGAAATATAATCCATTTGGCTACAGATCACTCCAGAAAAAGCTAAGCCCTATTTAGTAGGTTTTGTGTACAGACCCCTTCATCACATACTGATTGGTGTGACTATTTTGAACTTCAAGTAGATAAAATTTCAAATGAAGAGAAAGAATTTTACATTCTAGGCAATATAAATAGAGACCTTCTCAATGACCCAATAAAAGGGAATTCGATGAATTTTATTGCTTTGTTAGTTATGGAGCAACTAGTAAATGAACGCACCAGAGTAACATCTACCTCTAAAACACTTATTGATAATATTCATACCAATACAAAAGAAACTATTTTGGAAGTAATGGTTCCAAAGATTGGTATAAGTGACCACTTTGCAATTTTTCTAACATGTAAAGTCAATGGCAAATCAACAAAAAATAATATCCATAAATCCATTGCCTATAGATCTTTTCAAAACTTTGATACTGTTAAATTCCTAGAAGATCTGACACAGATTCCATGGATTACAGTCCAAATCTTTGAAGATATTGATGATGTTTTAGATACTTGGGCAAATCTGTTCATCAGTATAGTGAACAAACATGCCCCTTTAAAAACACACAGGATAAGGAAAGACAATCAGCCAGGCTGGATCTTCCCAGAAATTTTAGAAGCAATAAAGCAAAGAGACCAACTAAAATCAGTAGGAAATCAAACTGAATATTGAGTTTGGAGGAATAAAGTTAATAAAATGATATGTCAAGCCAAACAGGTGCACTACAAAAAAGTGCTGGATGAAAACCAAAATAACCTGAAAGCTATCTGGAAAGTGTTTACAGCGTTTGGTGCAGGCAAATCTATTGATATCTCAAATGTTTTTAACAACTTTTTTTGTTCATATTGCTGCAGGACTTAACCCAGAACTTCATCTGAACATCTGGAAGTCAAACATATTTCTGCCAGAAAACTACCAAACAATATCAAGTTTGAAATTCCTGCAATGAGTCCAGAATCTGTGTTAAAATATATTTAAAAAAATGGATGATTGTAAAGCTACAGGACTTGATATGATTGGATCAAGGCTACTAAAGGTAGCAGCACCTGCAATTGTAGAGAGTATAGCTTTCATTTGCAATGAAAGTATTAGGTCTAATAAATTTCCACAAACATGGAAAACTGCCAAGGTTATACCATTGCATAAAGCAGGAACAAAAGATGATGTAAATAATTACAGACCCATCTCTATCCTTCCTTGTCTCTCCAAATTGCTAGAAAAACATGTACATGATTCTTTTCTCAATTATTTGAATACTTATAATCTTATTCATGATAATCAGTCTGGTTTTCACCAGAATCACTCCTGTGAAACTGCACTTGTATTTTTGATTGCTAAATGGCTGAAAGATTAGATCAGGGAGAAACGGTAGGCACTGTTATGGTTGATTTTCGTAAAGCTTTTGATCTTGTAGACCATGAAATTTTGCTTAAGAAAACTAAAAATCTATCAATGCAGTGAAAACTCTCTAAATTTGCTTACTTCTTATTTAACCGACAGAGTGCAGATAGTATGTTTAAATGGTCAACTTTCTGAAAGTAAAAGTATTAATTGTGGAGTACCAATGGGCTTTATCCTTGGACCTCTGTTATTCATTCTATTTATCAACAATTTGCCTCTTAAGATTGGAACTTCAATTTCTTGCACTGTCCTCTATGCAGATGATACTACACTGTCTGAGATGGGTAAAACCAAAACGGTACTTGAAAATAACTTATAACATGCTCTCAACAGACTTCAAGTACGGTGCATAGAAAATAATATGATCATAAATACAGAAAAAAATGAAAGCAGTTCTAGTTACAACACAACAAAAGCAAGCAAGGCTAGATAGCGACAAACTCCAGGTTCAGTTTGACAATGTGAGCCTTAATATGACCTCTCAAGATAGAATTCTTGGTGTATTTGTAGATAACAATCTTACTTGGTCTATTCACATTAAACATGTTTCATAAAAGGTTAATTCTTATCTTTGGCTACTGAGGAAAATCAAAACATACATTCCTCTTCGTTATACGGTCATCTTTTATAAAAGTTATATTCAGCCATGTTTGGACTACTGTAATGTAATTTGGTATAATACCTCTAATTCAAATATCGCAACACTTTTAACACTCCAAAAGAGGGCTTGCCATTTATTTCTAGATTAATGTATATACAATTTTCAAGGTTCAATGAATACTATAAAGTTTTGACAATACATGAAAGAATGTTTCTTAGAAAGGCCAATTGATGTATAAAGTATCCAGAAAAGCCATTCCTGTCTATCTAAGCAATATCTTTCACCAAAGAAATAATGATGGTACTCCAAATTTAAGGTCTGTGAGAAGTAAAAATTACATTATACACATGTACCAAGGTCAAAGAAGGAATTGTTTTTTAAAAAAGCTTTCAATATACTGGTCCACTGGTATGGAACAACATTCCCAGTGACATAAGGCATGCTCCTAGCATTTCTTCTTTTCATAATCAATGTCTTAAATTGATGAAATCTTCAGATGGTTAATGTGGTCTGCAGCCTGTCATGCATCATTTGTCAGAGTTACCTCCCTTGAGTTGACACTTTGTACAGAGTAGATGTAATTGTAATGACGAAATTATATTAATTTTGTATTTTTTATTAGTATTGTAGAAATTACATATTTCTTACAAAACACAGTACAGCCTAATTGGCTGAACTTACCACCTGCAAAAAATTTAAATAAGAATCAACTATTTTGTCTTTATATATCAAGTTTCTTTGGTCCCATTGTTACATAAATCAGTAAAATTTAATCTCTTTGTATACAGCAGTTACTCATAAAGGCAACATGTAGATAAACCCTTAGCACTAGTTTCACGTGTTAAAATGAATGTGCCATTTTTTCAGGATCCACGTGAGGTGATTATGTCCAAGAAATCTATCCAGTTTGGCCATGATGACAAATTCATCAGAGACGAGATGATTTTGGACAGTCTTGCAGCCAAAGGAATCTGGACTGTCAGGGCTAGGTTTGGAGATGAGGTGAGAATATTCTGGGAGCCAAAAGGAATCCAGAATGCTTAGGCAAACAACAAATCCCCAAACCCCACGATACCTATGGTTACTTTAACCTGTCCAACCCTATTTTTTAAAAATTTATTGCCGATAAATTTTTGAAATTGTTTCAACTTGACAAGGACTGTTGGCCAAGTTTGCAAATTATACAGGATGAAATTTACGACAGCTAGTAACCAAGTTATACAGGACACAATTTGTGAGAGCCAGTAACCAATTTGTCTTGTATTTTGGTGAACTCAGGAGCGCAAGCTAATCTTGACTTTCCTCTGACCATTTCCAACTAGTCTTTGTATCATTTGATTATTTATTCATTCTTTGACCTCTGACCTAAAGAGATGAAACAATATGTTTTAACTGTTATGAATGAGAAGTTAATCATATGGTTATTGATATCAGGATGATACCGTCTGATTCGGGGTCTTTTAATTTAGATATCTCCTGTGTAAGATGACTACTGTGCTCTAGCACATGATTCAAGCTAATTTCAGTACTTGCAATTTGCAGATGCATTCCAAAATTAACTATCCTAATATCTAACACGGGGTGAGAAAGGTAAGAGGAAACTATGATTAGAACTCCAGAGAATGTGCTGGCCATCACATTTATTGAAAAAGAAGATAAAATCAATTACTCATACAGAACAAAAATATTATTATTTTTATTACTGATGTATGATATGAGCAACTGATCATGCTTTGAACTTTGAATTCCTAAACATGTCTTAAATTTGTGCTGTTAGAATAGACGTACATTGTATGCACTGCAATGAATGATGAAAGGGGAGAATACAAATTTTAGATAGGTTTGTTTTATATACCGCTTGGAACCAAAAGTTTGTAAAAATATTGAATGATGAAAGGGACAATACAAATTGTATATGGATTTGTTTTATATACCGCTAAAACCACGTTTTTGTGAAAATATTGAATGATGAAAGGGACAATACAAATTTTTTATGGGTTTGTTTCATATACTGCTAGGAACCAAGTTTTTGTGAAAATATTGCAGCTTAACCACAGCATGTTTCTCAGTCAATATTACAAGTCTAAACTTCTTTTTCCACAAACAACAAAAACATTATCATTCAGAAGTTAATGTTCTTTTGATAAATCAGTACTAAAACATAATATTGAAGCTCAATACAATCCCTGCTGACCATTGTTAATAAGTGTATCCATTGACTTTCAGAGTAAAAATGTCACTTCTTGGCTGGTGCTTAAACATAGATTCACAAAAAATGACAAAGAAATATTTTTCATACAAATCAGTTTGGTTTAAGGCATGAACAGACACTGACAGAATAGCCTTGAATACAGTATACATGAATTTGGTACAATTACAAATTTACAGTGTTTCTATTCTTAGGTATCTAAGGAAAACTCAGGTCAAACTGAATTTTCTGGAAAATATCAAATAGTTAACAAAATTACATTACATTGACATGTAAAGACAAAAAAAGATTCGAAAACCCACAAACAATCAAATCAAATCAAATAGAACTTAAAGCAAATATAAATTAAATCAAATATATGTAACAAATGTCTTCTTTGTTTTAAAGTGTTTATTTTGTGACAAGGCAAAATATTTTCATTCAGCAGTTTATTTTGAAACATTGAAGCACGACATTGACTACTAGCCATTTGGACCTGCTATAATTCAAGTCATTGAAAATTCTAATCTATTATGCAAAGGTGTGGGGTGGGGTTGTAAGCTGGGAGTCGGGTTATGCTAAGGTGTGGGGTGGGGTTGTAGGCTGGGAGTGGTGATGCTGTCGGGTGGGGTTGTAGGCTAGGAGTGGAGTTATGCTGTGGGGTGGGGTTGTAGGCTGGGAGTGGGGTTATGCTAAGGTGTGGGTTGGGTTGTAGGCTTGGATTGGGGTTATGCTAAGGTGGGTGGGGTTGTAGGCTGGGAGTGGGGCTATGCTAAGGTGTGGGGTGGGGTTTTAGGCTGGAATTGGGGTTATGCTAAGGTGTGGGGTTGTAGGCTGGGAGTGGAGTTACGCTAAGGTGTGGGTGGGGTTGTATGCTGGGAGTGTGGGTTTTCTAACGTGTGGGGTGGGGTTCTAAGTTGGGAGTGGGGTTATGCTAAGGCGTGGGTTGGGGTTGTAGACTGGGAGTGGGATTATGTTAAGGTGTGTGATGGGGTTGTAGGCAGGAGACAAAGAGAGACATACAGGATGGAATATAGCTTGAATAAATACACTTGTTCCAATTGTTAGAAATGAAAGAGCAAAGTCTGGATGTGCATCGAGACCATTGCACTTTTTGTAAATTGAAGTTAAACACTAGAGTTCGGTTCTACACAACTTTGAGAACTTAACATCAAATACATTTCTTGGTCCATTTTTGTTTTCTTACAAACTAATATAATTATAGTTCTAAGGTGTGTGGTATTGTGATAATTTCATTCAGCAGTTAATGTTCATTTTGAAACATTAAGCATGAAATTACACAGTAGCTGATACATATAGAAACTGTCCTGACTGACTGGAGATTTAAACCCAGGTAATTTTCTTTATTCTATATACCAGATTTCTGTCTTAGGAATCCATAATGACTGTACTTATATGAGAATTGCTAAGTCGACATGCAAGTTTATCTGATGTGTCTGTTACACACAAATGATCATACCACCAACTTTGTAGACTTATCTTTTGTCGTTTGGTGATATGTGCATGGTCAAGATGGTATAGGGATTGGTACATTCATCAAAGATGATAGGTGCTGCTTACCCATGGACCCAGGTTGGAATTTGTATAGGATTAATGAAAATTCTCTAACTTGTATGATAATGTTATGTAATCATATTTTAAAATTCTGTTAATATTATCAACCATTTTCTTGTAGAACCCAGAGATAGCATTTTCTGTTCTGTTTGATGCATATTTGTAATTTCATAAAATTAATTCTATATCTCTTGATTTCTGTCTTAGGAATCTGGAATGACTGCATTTAGATGAAAATTAATTACTAAGTTGACAAACAGGTGTATCTGTTATGAATGAATGCCTACACCAGAGACTTTTTGGCATCATTGTTTGGTGATGTGTACATAGCTGAGATGGTATAGGGGTTGTTGTGTACAGGTAAGGCAATAGGTACCATTTATATTTAGACCTGGGTTCAAATCTCCATAGAGTATGAATTAAAATTTTCTAGCCTGTATGATAATGTCATTTATTCATGCTATTTCAAAGGCATAAAGCCATGTAGGGTAAGTGTATTTGGGGTGGTATTTGGGGTCAGTGCAAGTGGTTTGGCAGTGAAAATATGTACAGTAAATATGCTGTGTATTTTTTTTTCTCAGCTAGAGACAGAAACCAGTGCTTTCTTTGAAGTGAAGGAATATGGTAAATATGCTAATTTTAGTGCATTAATACTATAGCTATGCATGATTCTCTCTACTCCATTGCTGTCAAGTAAGTGTCTCTACTATCCAATTTTGAATATTTTCCCTAATCCAGGCAACTTGGTGGACATGTATTTATGTTAAGAGTTCCAAACACTTCGCCCCATTACTTTGTATTGTTGTATTGACTTTCTAAGTTCTAATATTTGTCTTCATTGTAATTTGGACTAAGTAAAATTCTTCATAAATTGTGCTAACATATGCTTTTGCAAAAATGTAAAGTTGCCAATGCTGATTGGGGCACTAAGGTTGTCTTATCTTCATTGTTGGATGTGAGTAGTTTTTGCACAATCCTATAATGCCTAAATGGAAGTGATCGATTTTGAAAATCTTATGAAGTTATTTGCATAATTTATATTGAATAATTTGCTTGACGTGACATGATGGTGATCCTGAATGTAGTACAGAAGAGTAATTTGCCTAATTCTGGTTGATTCTTTTGACACACCATCTTGTACTTATATCCGTGAACTGCACTGCCTTTAAATAAGTGACAGAATAAACTTTAGAAAGACATAATTATTTACAGATGAATACATTTTAATGTGTTAAATACACGTGAGAACTATTTGATGAAAATCGTGGACCCGAAGTGTTACAGTCAACCTCATATGGTCATTTGAAGCTTGTAAAACCCATTGCTTAACAATTCAGATGTAGTTTCAAAGATTAAAAAGCAAGTTTATTGAATGTTTTGACCATATCAGTTAGATCAACCACTTTATTGAATGTTTTAAGGAAATATACCTGATATATTTAAAGTGTGATTTTCATTGATTACTTCATGTTATTATATCTTTGTAAAATCCTCTTTTTGTTGCATCTGATTAGGGGAAATCTTTATTTAACATATACACCGGCAACTCATTCCTAACCCACATGTCACATGTAACCTTCATTGATATCGAGTCAGAATTGGCAGGTAATATCATTAGGTTGGTAACTAGTCAAGTATGAGTCTTCTGGATGGTTAGCAAGTCACGTTCCCACAACAGGTATCATTAGGTGACAGCTAGTGAGAATAAGTTTGGAACCTTTCCCCCAAACTGCAGTAATTAGTAGGTATTTTTCAAATCAACATAGTGTTTGATGGGCAAATAGTGTGGGCTTTTGTTCAAACATAGTGGTTGAGAGCTATCTGTAGTCTCACAATCACCAGAAGTGTGATGCGGTAGTCAACAAACTTGTGTTACGTTATGCATATATTTTTTAATATGGCCAATCAAAAATCCCATTTCCTTTTGGAAATAGCCTTGTTGTAGTGCAATGTTGTTAGCTTTGCTGCGCCCACCTTTACAATTCCAGATTGTTAATTGATGACACTAGATGGCAGCCATATACAATGCTGAATCAAAGTTACTTTGCATTAATTGGATGATAATGTTTAGGGAAGAAGCATATATTAGTTTGGAAACATTTGTTTATGAAAGAATCAAGTACTTTGTTTCATTTCTATGAGGAAACTTTGCAGATGGATTTGTTGTTTTCAATTATATTTGAATCAACAGTTATCTTAACTCATTAACCCCTGAGCCAAAACAGCTAGGTATTCCCCTACATCATACGTGCAGAGAGATCACCTGGAGCAGTGTTAACCTTACCAGTGCCTGTATCCCTGAGACTTACTGTGAGTACTTGGCTTGCATAGTTTTTACAAATGGAGCTACTTGCAATAAATGTTCCTTTAATTAAGCTAAAATTTGGCACAGCAGTTCTGAATAAAATTGCGTACAAAATTGTATAAATATCATGCTACATGCAGAAATAAAACTCATGCATAAAGATAAAATAAATGATTTTAGTAACAATTTGTTTCTCTTGCCATGAATAATCCATAAAATCCATTATACATTCAGACTGAATACACCACTCCCTAGATAACTTGCGCCCTGATAACTTGTGAAACTTCTTATAAAGTGGGGTCAGGCATGGGTCATATTTTTTAAACCAGTAAATACCCAAAAATTGATCCCTATTTGTTGAACTTGAAAAAAATTGCAATCAAAATTAGTAACGGAAACTTTGATTTATCTCTCGTTTTGAGGTTGAAAATGATAGATAGGTCCTGGAATGTTCAGTTAACACAATGAAATATCAAATTTAAAAATAGTTCATACAATTTTTTACATTTTCTTTCCAAATAACATTTCTAGTACACCACAATTAACAATATGTAAGGAAATTTCAGTCAATGAAAATGTCACTCATGCTGAGTGGAGTCAGTACTTTAATATAAAAAAATACAAATTAAAAAATTATTTTATCAATTGAAATTTGTGTTTTAGTTCTGTCTTTTTGTTCCTTTTAAGTGTGATCTCATAAACGCAATGTGTCCTCTTGTAATTAAACGTAAAATGTGTCAATCTACCTTAACAGCTATGCGAGTGTTTCTCTGAGAACCTAATTAAGTGCCGACTGTATTTTTATAACTGACTTCCAGAAGTATTGTTGTATTGTTGCACTGAATTGAAAGCTGGCCTCCTTTGTATTATCACATTAATTATGTCTTTTGAATCAAATAAAGGAGGTGGAATAAACGGAAAGTTAAAGGTAACGAAAATCCGACAAACTTAAAATCTAGCAGCCCCGGTCATATGTCAGGTGAACTCGTTTCATCTGATCAATCAAACACTTATAAATGTTGTTGTGTATGTAACATAAACTATCTTAAATTAACCGACTCTTTCATAACTGTAATCAAAGATAACAAGACAGCCAAGTGAAATGAATGCTTGATTTCACAGATATAGACCATTGTGGGCAAGCCAGTTTCAGAGAGTTCTTGAACTGGCAGTTAGAGATATCCTTAAGCATAGGATGATAAGTTTCGTTATTACTAACAATAAAATCACGACATCAATATTGTATAAATTGAACAATAAAAAAGTTGAGTTTCGATGTACATGATTGTCTCAAGAAATAGATGTCGCTTGTTTTTTTTCAAAGAAAGGAATTTTGTTTGGTGGTGTATCAACAGTTAGTCTATTTCTCTGCTGTTTGAACTCCCAGGATAATATTAAACACCACTATGGGAACCAGGCTCAAGAAAACAAAAATCAGTGACGTAGTACACAGATTTTTTCGCGTACACATGATGGTTGTTGAAACCAGTTGGAAAGATCTTTAATATGTTGGACGTTTTGAAAATTTATGTTATTTAAACAGAATAACAAACAACTTCATTAGAAAAAGCGCATTATTAAAAATTATTATCGATGTGATTGTAAAATGAGGATTCAGACAATGGCTAACTTCCCTAATGTCCCCCCCCCCATTTTCTCAATGTCAAAGTGATATATTTTTAAATTTTTGGAGGTAACTCGCACGTGGCTTATAGTGCAGTCTATGTTTGTGGACCTCGTTGTGCATGAGTTATCGAGGGAGAGGTGTAATTAACACTATCAACACATGAAATTCATACCATTTTATGTACACAGAAATTCCACTTGTCATCTCTCTTGCAGACTTAACCTCATGTGAATACTCTGTCAGAGTCTGTTAAGTAAAAGTCTACTCCCAGCGGCTGATTCTCGTAATTTTCATCATTTTCTAATCTAAATATTTCCACTATTTTTGTCACTTCCAAAGTAATTTTTTTACCTTTGTTCAGCAATGTTCACTCTTTCTATATAAGCAAAAATTGTATTGGTTGAAATGCCTGCATAATTCGAAATGGCTTGAAATCAACCAATGGTTTGTGTCGATTTAACTCGTCCTGCGGGATACAGGCTTACTACTTGCTACTCAGACTCGGCACTCGGGGAACAAGCTAGGTAAACTGCACCATGTTATTGTGGCACTCAGGATGGTCAAGTATGACGAGTTATAGTGGTGGCATTGGTTAATGAGTTAATCAAGTATTTTAGATGAAATTGCACAATTTAATCTAACAAATGATTTGTACTGTAAACACCTGAACAATTTTGGACATAGATTGCTCTCTTACATTTATGTCTTGTGTATTTTAACAAATCAGCCCCGTAAATCAACTTCTTTATTTCAATACATTTTCTCAATATTTAGCAATACTTTGCTTTTATTTCTTAAATATTTAAAAGTGCAAGCTTTTAGAGTGCATTATTTAGCTTCGAAGTAATGCACTCTTTCTCTCATTCTCATGAAAAATTAAGCAGCCAATGAAGGAAATTGGTTGGTTGTCTTCCCATTCAATAATTTTAGATGTCACTGCAGGCAAGTAGGTCCCTTGTCAGGAATGCTTTGATTTAGCTCACATCGTGGGTCTGTTGTTATGCAGTAAACATTTGACACTTGAATAAGAAAAGGTGTTAATTCATGCCTGAAATGACGTGTCAGGCCAAACCGTTTGCAAAAGGGTGGACATATCTTTCCTATAAATAAAAAACGTCAGAATGTGTGGATACACAACATGAAGCATAGTGCAGCAGGATTTAATACATGCACCTTGAACAAAATCTTATTTGTTGGGAATGGAGAGGTTATTATAGTTGCAAAGAAAATTAGCATGCAAAATGGTCGTTCTTGCAATTTAACCTAATGGAGGCTATATGGATATAACTATTGTGAATGTTTAAACCCTGAAGGAGTATGGTATGTATTTTCATAGTTTGCATCTATCATTTCATCTATTAATGTTTTCTCTCTTTGATAAAAGCTTCAGCAACATTGGGCAGTATGGTAAAAAATAAAAAACACAGGGCTAAACTCTCTCACATATATCTGACCATATTTTATTTTGATCACGATGTGCAAGAAGAAAAGTGATGGAATACATATGCATCCTTCTCTCTATATCTCTCCCTCCACCAGAAAAAACAAAACTGAAAAAGCATATTAGTATTAATGATGGGATTTCAAAATTGCTGGTAATCTGAAATGGCATACATTAATACTTTTAATATTCATGGCAGCGGAAGTTATTATAATTTAATCCCACACAGCATCACGAAATTTATCCTATCTGTAACTGTATAAATTTTTGGGTCAGTGTCATTATATGTAGCTTTAAAGACATAATACATTTCAAATACTTCATTGTGTAACAAATTAGTTACTTTTCGTTACATTTAATGATCCTGACTGGAAAGATTACTGAGTTATAGATAGGATTAAATTTGCAATGCTGTGTGGAACGAAGTGAAAAATAAAATCCAAGGTATTGATCTGGCCTTGTGTTTTACGCGGCATCAACTTATGTATGGTTGAGCAGCAGGGAGGGCGAACAGACCTAGGGGATCCGACAAAAAATAAATCTTCCAGAGAAATCTAATCCGGAGGAAAGGTTTTATTTACCGAATAGAGGCTTCCTGAAAGAGTTACATCGCTATTGACCCACAATCCGAAAATAAACATTTCGTTCGAAGGTATAGCTGCAGAATAACCTGTTCATGATTTTTTATTGATCTCTGATTACATTTTGTCGACCGACCTGAGATAGACGCCCTCCCTGCTGCTGTAGTGTCTAAATGGAATTTTAAGATTTTCCGTTAAAAGATTCTATCTAGGCTGACTCGATATCTGGTTTGTGGATCACATACATTGACTGTAACAAATCCATACGGTGTAGATTGAGCTCGCCCAAAGAAATTTTTAAATTTATTTATATCCATGTCGCCGCTACACCAAGTCTGATGAATGTTTCTCAGAGTATGTGTATCTACACCGTTAAAGATCGCTAGCATGTTACAATTATCTCTGATTACCTTAGGTATTTGTGTATATCTCTGAGTTACATAAATGACGTCAGTATTTTTATGACGTCCATGTGAAAAGATTCTAGCAGTGTTCGTTTGTTTATCTAGCATGACGTCGTCGTATACCACCAAATTATTTATCGAACCATCTAGAGCATCAACCGATGACGCTTCTTCAATATCAGTGATAAAATCAATTATATTCTCACCGTTATTCAACAACGCTGCGTTCTCATTAAACTCTTTCAATACCTGATAGCATCGTTGATCATCTACGGATGGTGTAACCAAATACAATTTGTCCCATTTTAACCACCTCATAATCAGATTCAACAATAATTGCGTTTTACTTGATTCTGATGGTCCTATGATGATCATTCTAATCGAATTAGGTAGCGCAGCATGATGCTTCACCGAAACAGATTTCTTCGTAGCCGAAAAATCAATTACATTCATGGTATAATTATATCATGGATTTATATTGTGTGAGGTGTAGAACACGAACACCAACTGTGGATGTAGCGACTGTCGTTACAAAAAATAATAGAACAGCCGTCACTGGTAAATGCGAAATATGCGGCACAAAGAAATTTAGATTCTCTTCATCGGGCGAAAAACCGATTAAAGTAAAAACCGTTTAAAAAAAAGAAGAAAATACGGAGGTGAAATTACCTCAGGATTATCATCATTACCGGGATTCTTTTGGTCCAAATATCCAGGAGAAAAACACCTACCAGGATATAACTACTGCGGACCAGGTACCAGACTCGATATCAGATTAAATGATCAAGATCAACCGAATCCTGGCGAGGATCCTGTAAACGCAATTAATAGGGCGTGCTATATTCATGATCTTGAATATTGAAGCAAAGATCTACAACAACGGCATCTAGCTGACATCAAATTGCTTCATGCTATTCGATAAAATATAAGACCATCAAAGAAAAATTAGCTAGCTGGGTAATTGATGCAGCTATGAAAGGTAAATTAGTTTTTGGTGGCAATTAGTTATATGGAACAGATTTATTATTCTCCTGTTGGATTCTGGAAAGGTAAATCAGCGATCAAGAAACTAGCGAAGGCTGCTAAGGTAAAACCATCAGTAGCTGCTACGTGGTTATCTAAACAGGTTATCTGGCAGATTTATCTACCACCACCCAAACGAATAGAATACGCACATTTTGATGTTAGCGTTCCAAATGAGGTTCATCAGGCTGATATAATGTTTCTACCACACGATACCATTAACGATAAAACCTACAAATACGTATTAACCGTGGTAGATATCGCTAGCAGATACAAAGAAGCTGAGCCGTTAATAACGAAAACAGCGACTGAGGTAGCTAATGCATTTGAGAAAATATATCAACGAGGTCCATTAACGTGGCCGAGATTGCTTCAGGTTGATCCTGGGAGAGAATTCCTTGGTGATGTTACTCATTTGATGAACATAAAGAATGTAGAATAAGACGCGGTAAAGTCAACATCCATAACGATCAGGCTATTGCTGAGCGATTTAACAAAACACTAGCTGAAAAACTATTTGGTTATCAGTATGCAAGAGAATTCATTCAGGATAAACGATCCAGCGACTGGATCGTCAGGTTACCGAGTGTTATATCAGCAATAAATAACGAGATAACAAGAGCGATAAATATGAAACCAGCAATAGCTATACAAAAAAAATTTATACCGATCCGTAGAAAAGATTTTGCAATTCGACTGGTCCTCGGCGATGTCATCGTTAGATATTTATATAAACACGGTGAGGCTGAGGGAGGCAGAAAAAGATAGTATCTGTAACAAGATCATCAGGTAGACCAGCTATCTACACACTCGATGTTTTCGCTCCTCAACGTGGTTTTACACGAGAAGAATTACAAGTAATACCGGCTGATACTCAATTACCACCTCAGTCACTCAGATAATCTATGCCGCGTCTGTTGCACTCTAAACAGGCTAGAGTAACATTTTTTCTGTTATGTCCTAGATTATTGTTTATTCTGTCCACGGTGAATTGTCTTGAATCGTTCTTTTGATACATCCAAGTCATAATACAATTACAACCTGAACAATGGTTACCCTGTTTTTCTTTCAATGATAAAATGAAATCTACATCCAGATCGAATTCGTGATTATTTTTTTATCAGTTTGTTTATTGCTGAATAATTTTTTTAAAATCACGTATTCGTTTGTTTCGTCGCTGATAATCGATCTATCTAAGGTGATTCTACCTGAGATATTTTTCTTACTCTAGATACAGCTAAATATACCAGATTAGACCATTCTATGTTATCATCTATATTCCAAACCTGACAATCTGAGATAGTTAATCCCTGTGAAGAATGAATAGTCATAGCGTATCCTAACGTCCACGGTGATTTCTCCGCACCTAGCATATCATTAACGAAACAGATATCAACAAAACCAATATCATTTAACACAAGATTCTTTTTAGCTCGTCCTGGTATATCGACGTCAATATTTTTTAATCTGGTATCGATTGGTCTATAACACAGTGCGACAGGCATCAGAGGGAATTTTTCCTGATGTATCTTAAATAATTTTTGTTGAAGAACATCCCTGATTATTTTTCTGCTGGCAACTATCAGATCATTTGGCGTCCATATTGATAAGAAATCCTTCATTGATGTTTCCGGAATTACCTCTCTCATTACATCACACTGAATCCTATTTGATTTTAATCGTATTAGTTTCTTAAATTCACTCAATCTACCATCTAGCGATCTATAATCAGTATCGACCTCCTCGTAATAGTCCACGAAATTTTTCAACCATTCGTGAGGAGATTCACCATCAATAGGATTTGGTTGACCATGATCACCACACATGATTACAGCAGTATTTTTTGTTAATAACCACTCTAGAAACATTTTCAATGTACCAGCAAATACTGTACAAATCTCATCCCATATCATTTTTTTATTCACATATTTTTCTCCCATCCTAGACGGACTCCACGTACCACCGTTGTACTTGAAAAAACTATGATACGTACATGAATTTACTCCTCGTTGTTTCATCCCCCGCGCTAATCGATGTGTTGGTGTTAACACAATCATATCGGAGTTCTTGAATAATTCTATCATTCTGGTTGTTTTTCCTGATCCTCCCGATCCGTTTATGTAGACCATCTTGTATCTCGCAGCAGGATCATAAACAGATGGTGCTGTCGATGTTTCTGATACGTTATCTGAATAATATTTTTCTTCATCAGTTACGTCAGCGTCTTCGCAATAATGTAGAATATATTCGTCCTTTACTCGCCACGTACCCCATGATCCGTCTCCGATTAGTTTTTCTAACTCCGGTAGGTATTTTTTATCAATATAAAAAGAACCTGTACTATTCTAACCGCGGTATCAGGAAATTTATTTATCATCGATAAAAGATTTATACTAGCATAAGCTAACATCGAGGATCTTAGATGAACATGCTGAGGTGATTCTCCCTCAAGATAATTGACCACGGTACCGAGTTTTGTTCCATCCGCAACATAAATATCTTCTCTGGTACAAAATATTCCTCTCTCAGCGGTATTAGCGATTACAAAATCTAACTCAGCCTCATCCATGATCAATCTACAATTACGTCTCTGATGATCATAAGCACCACCCTGAGTGAATTTGCCGATTATTTTTCTACCTAAATCCTTTGCGTCATCATGTTCAGTTGGTAGCCAGACGTCAGATTGTTTCTGATACGAAATAATCGCCTCGCTGACCGTCAGCGATGTTAACATAGCAGAATCTAGCATATATCTCAGTAAAACTATTAGAACCCAACGTTGTTCTGATAGATGTCTTCCAAACCAAACGCAGCATATTTTATGTAATCCTGAAGCAAACTTGAATGACATAACCTTAGCGAATCCTGTCAGGGGTAAATCTGGTAACAGACCATTAATTGATATCCTGGTCATTTCATCACACGGATGACCAAACTGAGTGAAATATTTGTTACATTCTCCCATCCCTAAGAAACTACCTGGATAACACGCTATCATATCAAACGAAATCATATCAATAAAATTATATTTTGTGTTCCATAATCCAAAATGACCATACTCAACGCAACTCTGTTGGATATCCTTAAGAAAATCTTTTCTGGTTGGTTTCCATGAATTTTTCTCCCTTGCTGCATGAACAACAACAGACGGAATCGTGAAACAATTTACCAATAATTCTTCATTCACTGAGTATTTTTCTGCTATCTCCGTCATAGAATCGTGTAATTTTTCACTTCGATACATATCCCCATTAGGTCTGACAAACTGATCATATTGATCATCACTAGAAAATAACCAAACAGATACAGGATCTGATTTACTCACCTCGTAAATAAAATCGAACATATTCCCCACAGAATTTTCTGTGGTAGAATAGAATTTAATGACACGATTCCGAGGGAAAACGGTTACTGCGTTACTCCAAGCATGTGAATTGTGATCAATTATCTCGATAGGAGATCCTTTGGATTTATACGCGGATGAGTATAATATCTCACCCGATATCGTTTTCACCGTTATAGGGAATTTCAATTTCGCTGATAACACAGCAACGTCGCTTATTGATGCACCATCAGCAACTGACTCCGCCCAGTCATTTATTTTTTCTTTTCTTAAATCTGTTAGGCCGTTTCCGCGTTTTATGTTGGTAAAATGTTCTATCACTCGTTCAGCTACACAGTTTATCTTCACTGACATTTTCATTTTAGCAAGATCCTCAGCAACAGGTTTATTCAGTCTGTAAATGCCATAAACAACGGCCGCTACAGGATAAGCTCGTACGTAATACGGTTTATCTATTCCTGTCAATAATCCTGGCTTGGAATTATTACTCACCGTGACAGATTTTTTTCCGTTTATCACTAGATCGCGTTTATCACGATTAATCCAAACGTCGTTCTCGTTATTTATAATAAATTTTATTCTGAATATATATTTGTCGTTGTTGAGTGAGTTAATTATTTTTTTAGCTCTTGTATCGTTCATCGTATTATCAATATCAGCTGCTTTCCACGTCGACCATACATGAGCTGCTCCATCATCGTAAAATTCTTTCTTAGCCTGATCTAGCTCAGCAATGATATATTCTGCTTCGTCGAGATCAACAATGATTTTGTTATATTTTAAACAAGTATATCTTTAAATAAATATGAACAATTGCAAATGGCTCATGGTTGGTTCGTTTACTTGTTGCGGCAGATCGTGTAGAAAAGAATACTGCGGAATACATTTAGCTTATATAAAGCGAGGTGGAGTTGGTCCTACGAGATGTATCAGATGTAGCATTGGAATACGAGGAAAAACTAGAATATGTGCAGGATGCGGCGGAGAAAGATACAAAGAGTTAAAAAGACACTACGATAAAAAATCACCCAATAGTAATATCGCTATCAAGTGTGAGGAGGATTATTTGAGTAGGTTCTCAGACAAACTTTGATTTAGACAAATGGCATATTATATAATGAATACCATATTCATGAAACATCTGATGATTGATAGCTATGAAGCATCAGCTGATGGTACAGTCAGACGTTGCAAAACAAAAAATAAGGTTGGCAACGTTAATAATACTGGTTATCTTCGTTTTAATATTGGTAAAACACAACATTATTATAATCATCGATTCGTTTATGAATGTTTTTTTACGGACCAATCGGACATGGATTAGTAATTGATCATATTGACGGAGACAAACTAAATAATTCCATTGAAAATTTTCAGGCTATTACTCAGAGTGAAAATTTACAGAAAGGCGACGTAGGTGGATACAAAGTTTCTAAAGCTGTTAAATCAATTAACACAGAAACAAACGAGGAATTATATTTTCAATCTATGCGTTTGGCCGCAAAAAATTTTGGAATTAATGTAGCTTCAGTACGGTTTGTTGCAGAAGGAATACAAAAATCAACCTTCTCATATAAATTCGGTAGCTGGATCAAATTTTCTTACTTTCCTCTCTTATTAGATAAGTAAAATCATTATAAATATGAATCAAGAAACTATCGATGAAATAATAAAATCTATTGAGGCATTAAAAATCAAAGAGATACAATTATCAGATGATCTAGATTCTGATAAGATCGTATCAGATTTTGATACCATCATGCAACATAAACAAGAAAATAGATATACTCTGTCGTCCGAATACAGACTCATAAACAAATACAATCTGCGATGTACAAATCGCTCATTAATATTGATGAAGCTGGCATAGGTGATTTTGCTCCGTTAGCACGTGTCGTTGAAAAGATTCGATCATCGTTATCTGATGAGTACGAGTCAAAAAAGACAATAGATACACGTGCACGACAACTGCGGAGATTGATAGATATTGAAAATCAATAAATATTTTATTTTCTGTAAATATTTTATTTTTTTCTGTAAATATTTTATTTTTTCTGTTATTTTCAGTGAATTTGGGTTATTTTGGACGAAAAAATGGCCATTTTGGTCGATTTTTTGACTGTTTTGGTCGATTTCACTCATCAGTTTGGTTGAGTAGGATACCCGATTCTTTAATTGATTTCAATTAGAGATGATACAAGGGCCAATACAAACCATTGATTTTTGACTATTTTGCCTGTTTTTTGACTGTTTTCTGAGTTGATTTTGCTTGTTTTTGGTTGATTTTGGTTGATTTTTACTTGTTTTTATTGACTTCTGTGTCTCTTCTAATTGAAATCAATTAGAGAAATGACCATGTTGGGTAACTCATCCTGAGCAAAACAGTCAAAAACTCGACCAAAACAGTCAAAAAAATCGATCAAAACAGTCAAATTTCACTGAATTTACAAAAAAAAATCTACAGATTATAAAAAATATTTTTTATTTTTTATGATTTTATTAACAGATTTATACTCAACGTTTCTCCGCGTTTATCGAGTAGATGTCCAGATTGATCAGTCAGTGAAAAATTTACATGCTGTAACATCCTATTATGACACCTAAGATAAACAGGATTGATTGGTTCTTGCACCAGCAAAAATCCGGGTGGATCCTTTGGTGAAAATGAATACAAAACAAATCCTTGTTTCGCCTGATTAGAGACGGATGCATCAGCGATGTAGCTGTTTTCGATGATATCACAATTAAGATTGACCGCGATGGTGGTGGTTATATTGACTATCTCAGGTGATAGATGCCTGCCGGTACCATCCTCGGCATTGTCGCGTTTAAGAATAGATGATGGTTGTAGCAGTGATTTTTTTCTCCATGCTGCGTGTAATTGGGAAAACATCTCATCGATGGTTTTAGTGAGAGATTTTCTCAATTCATCTACGTTGTATCCTGGAAATTTGTAATTTGACAAATCGGCCTCAGTTAGCGAATATGCGGTTAAAAATGTTTGTTTATTATTTGATTTTTCATTAATTAATGCCTGAACCAGAAAATAATTGATACTCTCAATATCGTACATGTAATATTCCAATATTCTTATGATCTCAACAATTTTATCATATGAGGTTGATACATCATAAATACACTCTTGAAAATAGTTTTTTGGTTCTTGCATTTTTTCTTCATAATCCTTATTAATACCTTTAAGTAATTCAGGTATTTGTGAAAATTCTACAGATTCAGTTCCTACCCAAGCATTATTTTGGATAATATCAACAGAAAATCTCCAGGATGGATTATTTTCATTAAATTCAAATTTAGTTTTCCATCCGCTTCGATTTGTCTTGTATTCTCGTATCGCATTTATGTAATTTGGGTTGCTTTTACCATATGATCCATATTTTCTGTACGTATGGAGTGGTTCGGTTTCATACTGATCGGAAATAAATATTTTTCCACTCGTGATAAAATCAGATTTTTTAGGCTCTGGCGGTATCGGTTGTTCTGGTGGTTTGATCTCAGGTCAACCTAATACGGTCCTTATTGAACTTGCGTAGATATCTACCTGATAATTCGAGCTTATTTCAATAATCGATTTTGATGTTGGTTCGTGTACAGTTATCTTTATTCCTGGATCGGATCCTGTTATATTTTTTATTCTGTGTATCAGCTCATCATTAATCTGATCGATCTGGTAACTACCCGCTGGTAATCCAACCACATTCCAATCAGGAGTACCATCGTCTTTGTTTTTATAAGCAAAAACAAAGGAATTATTTGAATGCAGTCCACCAAATGATTCTGATCTGATATTTGGCCAACTGTAATAAACGCGTAACTGAGCCAGTGCTATCTCGTCGATAGAGATAGGAGTAGGAAAAATGATACTGAATTCAGGTTTAGTTGAGCTAGCTGAGATCATCGTTGTTCTTGTCACCGTCGTGTTCGTTGCAATCTGTTGCAGTAACTCGGTCATTATTTATATTGATATCTTTAATCGCTTAATTGTAAATCTTAGATATCAACGCGTATTCTGCGTCGGATATAACGCCGTCGTTGAGACTCTCTGATAACAACAAAGATAGTTTGGAGTATGCTGCTGTTGCTGTGTTTAGTTTATCTTTGTACGTGGTTAATTTCGTGTTGGTACACGAAGATATATTTTTTGTTATGATACCGAATATACCAGCTAACGTGGTGGTTGTCGAAACAATAACCGTGATAACAACAGGGGCTATCATCGTTAACGCAGATAGGATTATTTCAGCGCCGGTTATGACCGCCGAGACAGAATAAACAGCAACATCAATGATAACCAATCTGCGTTGATATTTTTTTATTTTTACCTGATAGACGTCGATGATACTCTTCAGCGACATCTGCCATGCACGAGCTTGACTGTATCTGTATTCCATTATACCTATCTATCAAAAACTAAATGAAGAAGGTACCTCAGCGATGAATTCTATACACCACCATATGGGTACTGGCACTGTTGGTGGTACATATTTTTCTTTATCAGCAACAGCGGGTTCGAATCTAAATATCTCTTCGACATCTTTATTTAACAAAATATTTAGCACGCCGAGAAATCTGTCTGTACCATGACGCCATTTATATTTATCGCAGTTGATTCTGAATCTCTCTGAGGAAAAAATATTTATTCTGTATGCGCCGGTAACAGGTGATGTGTATTTAAAAGATATATTTTTTGCATGTTCCTAGATGAGTACTCCTGATGCAATAACAGGCGTTAGATTGATGAATGAATCCTTCATCGCTGATGGAATCGTGTTAAAATCAATTTTACCATCAACAGAGGTATTAATGACAGCGAGTTTTCTATTGATTTTATCTGTTTCATCCAATCCAGCCTTTTGAATCATTTGAACGGATATAAGCTCGATATCTCCGCGATTTCTCCCGATGGCGTTAGCATTTTTCCTGGTGTCTTCTTTAACAACGTTAATATCAGCTATGTGAGCGTCGTATTCGTTTCGTTTGATTATATCACCTATCTTTACGTTGCTAGTTTTTAGTTTTCCATATTCATCCTGAAAAACAGCAACCTCACCAGGATCTGATTCCGCCAGCGATAAAATATTGTTAACGTCGTCCTTCGTAGCGTATTTTGATAAATCACCGGTATCAAATTTTTCTCTCTCCAGTATTTTTCTTATTGTTCTTGTTAACAGAGATCTACCGTAGATGTCAACAATTATACTCTTTGTTGCTGATCTAATTTATTTGATGTATACTCGTGTACTGTTTTATGATACGTTTTTTGTGACTTAGATATCGCTGATAAAATATTGATTGCTTCATCACCACAAATCGGAGGATCGGCTAGTGTTTGTGTTGGTAGCGTAGAGTACCACGTTGGAGTATTTAGCTGAGCTACATATTTTAAAAACTCTACAGGTGGGGCTAACCCGTATGAGTCAGCATAGATAATCTCGCGCGGATTTATCGCGTACGCTATCCAATGAGTACCAGGTCCGGCACTGTTGTCGAGATTTATAATCCCTGTTTCGTATTTATTTGGACGAGCTGGTAATTGATCTTGCATAAACACTCCTCTGAAAAATTTTATTTTTTGTTTTTTAACAGCATTAATTAGATCGTAATTCGACATCGGTGTTATCTTCTGTACCACACCGCGGGAGTTCCTGGCAGAGGAATCCCTTTCCCGTAGTACCATGGTGGTGTCCCTGGTAATCGGAGTCCTCGTCCTTTTTTTTATTGTATTTGCCGCCGGCGACTTTATCAATGACCTTCGAACCCACAGCACCAGCAGCACCCAGTGCTACAGCCTTTGCGATAGCTGGTGCGGCCGCGGCGGCTAATGCGGGTAACGCAGCTGCCTTTGCTGCAATCAATGCTGGTAACGCGAATAATAATGGGAAAAGTCCACCTACCTTAACCATATTCTTTATAGCAGCTGGAGATAATGCAATTTGTACTCCGGTGTTAGATGATTTAGCTTTATCAAAATGCTTTTGTTGTGTTTTTGTTATTGATATTTTATTTGGACCACCTTGAATCTGATTATGTTTCAGCGTTAATTTTGTTCCACATTCTTTCGCTAATCCCGATTGTAGCTTTTTTATCTGACCCTGAGTCAGAGTCACACTGACATGTTCGTACGACATTTATAAAATCTACGATTGATTTAAATCACATTTTTTCTCCAGGAGCATAGATGATCCTCCTTCTGCCTTCGATACCCTCGAGGATCATGGTTCTATCGCTGAGTATAACAGCAATGGCTCTGTATTGAGTAACTACATTAGGTTGAGCTGCATTGAGTGGACCGACTCTGGCTTTAAAATGAATATCAACGACAGATTGTTTTATCAAATCTATATGTTCCAGTGAAAAATAATAGATCGGATAGAAATTTCTGAAATCTAGCTGAGATATTTGCAATCCAGTATCAATATTTTGATCTCGACCCATATAGCTCCATAAACGATGATAACCACGTGCTACTAAACCATCTGCGTAATTTAGCCGAATCTCTTCAATTGGCTCTTGATGTCCGTTTATCCTCAGTGATACATCGCTGACATTAAAATGATCAAAAATCATATGAGTTTTAGTTTGATCACCTACTCGACCAGCTTGTTGAAGAGCCACAAAGATATGTCTTGGTGCAGATACACCTTGCTGAGATGCTATATGCCAGGTAAAATTGCCCTTGATGTTATTCTGGATGCTATCTGTGTACGTCGTCAGCCACGACATCACTGATTTACCACCTTGATTCATAAACAATAACAAATTTCTCTCTTCTTCTATCGATGGTGTCATCGAAGGCATCCACAGAGTTAGTTTTTCTAATACAACCTTGCCGTTGTCAGGTCCCGTCCTCCAGATAGCATCGTTGCTGTCGCCTTTTCGATAAAAGACAACCGTGTGTTTAGCTCCAAATATGACCTTTCTAAAGTCTCTGCAGAATCCAAAGATGTGTGACAACGGGATAGCACATGAAAATCTTTTACTGTCACCTGATAACATAGCTGTACGAGCGGTAAATCCAAGATTATACTTTGCATTAGAATCATAAGCCACCGAAAAGACCGCGGTTGCTTTATCTATCGTTACTCCTGCTACCGCATCAGCAGCAGTATCAAGCTTAAATTGCACAAGTCTAAATGGATTAATATCAGCAGCATCTGAATTATCCTTGGTAAACATCATGCTAGGACCAGCCGATCTAGTGAAATCATCTGAGTATCTCGCTAGGCCTATGATTGTGGTTGCCACGTCGACGTTGTCGTTAATTGATTCGATTTCTCTGCCATCCATCATGTATGCGGCACTCTTGAATAGCTCCATAATGCCATTGTTGACTAATCCAACCTTGACGTCGGCGGCGTAATCAGTACCATCGTTTTTCACAATCTTACCAACAACCTCGATAAATGCCTCACACGGTAGAAAATACCTTGTTGTATCTTGTACCTGTAATTCAGTTCTACTGGGACTGTTTGGTGTTATCGCGTCGTACGAATAATACTGATAATCTCTCACTGAATCGTCTCTCTCCGCTGGTTCATCCAGTTTGAAAGCTTCATTAGATGTCCGCGAGAACATTTTATTAACAAAATATTTTATCGTCTAAAACGAAGACGTCCTCCAAATGCAGAGGTACTGATTATTTCCTACTGTGGTTGTTGTAACGCTAGCGACGTTAGTGTTTGATTAGCTGCTTCATTTATAATCTTACTGACGTCGCCAGGCATCTCAGCCGTAACAGGCAATTTATCAATTGGCTTTGGTTTCCCTCTCACCAATCGCAGTATTCTATCTTTAATAGCGTCGTATGCTTTACTGGTAGCAGTACCAACAGTACCTATGACTTTGTCGCGAGCAACACCTATGGCTTTCGACGATAGTTGCTTAGCTAACGGACCAACCTTAGGAGCTATTCGAGTGAAAAATTTAATGATTGAATCACCTATCCCCGATCCGTATTTGAGTTTATACACAGGTAACCTTGAATTCATGATACGAGCCTGTATCGCTCTCTGATGACTCTTATGCACGATCATTTTATTTTATAATCCAATTATTCAATCACTGTGATGATCGTCTACGAGTTCATCAATAAGATCGCGGTAAATAGCTACGTCAAAGATTTTTCCTTGAAACAATCTTCGACATATATCGGTTGCTTCATTGACTATCTCATGTGAATTATTTCCAGCTCGTTTTCCACCAAAAAGAATCTCAAGCCGAGATACATCATTAACAACGCTATTAGGACAGATGGTATATCCGCTACCAAAAAACGATCCAAAAAATCCTGATTTTTTTTCTTCTTCTTTTTTTAATCTTTCTTTTTCCCTATTTTTTATCATGGTGTGAATTATATCTCTGAAATCATCGTATCCTTTATCTTCGAGATTAACATCTTCATTTTTACTGGCAAAATATAACAGAGAAATCCAATCATCAAGATTTAGACGTTCGTTGTGATATTCTTTTCTCAAATAATTATTCCTGTTTTCGTATTCATATGCGGCTAATCTCGTTAATTCATTTTCATCTTTCTTAATATCAGCTAAAACATTGTGAATAAAATATTTAGATGCAACCTCACCACTCATCCTCGATTCGTCCTCTGGGATATCTGGACGTGATTTTTCTTCTTTTTCTACCTCAGTTGTTTTGGGTGATCCTTCCTGTATAATCTGAGCTTTTAATTCTCTGTAAAATTTTAAAAAATCTGGATTTTCAGGTTCTATCTTTGATCTTTTGGAAGCAAAATATACATCCCTAACCCACTCTGCTTCTGAATAGTCTTTTCTAATATGTTTTTTTTCAGGCATTTATCTCTATCATCGTATTTTTTAGCTATCTCGGCCATTTTTGTCTCATCTTTGAGTTCTTGAAGAACAGTCTTTTTAAACAGTGTATGCGGTATAAATTCAGGTTCCTCTGCAGATTGAAGTTGTTCCACAGGTTGAGGCGGTTGCACAGGTAGAGGTCGTGACACAGATTGAGGTGGCTTCCCAAACCTCTTTATAGTATCAATATAATTAGCGAAACCAGAATCAATTCTATCAATGTTACGATAAACATAGTAAACCCATTTATACCATTTTTCACGACCAGGAACGCTATTACCATATTCAGGTTTTAACATGTTTCTTCGCTCATCAAATGATTCAAAGGCGAATTTAGCAAGAGCGTTAACGTTAACTATCGCTTTTATTCTTGTTACGTTATCATCGGTAAATTTGTCGGCAGTACGAATCTTAGTGATAGTTTGTTTCTCAATTCTTTTCAGCAAAGGTAGAATTCCTTCCTTTACTGCCTCTTTCGCTGCCTCAGGATCTTTTATGTCGAGTATGAAAGCTTTTTCGGTTGCTTTGGTCACTGGCTTAAATAATTCCTGCGTTGTCTCAGCGAATCCTTCCTTTGCTCTTTTAACAGCTTGTATTTTCTTCTTGACTTTCTTTTGCACTGGTAGATATTCTTCTATTGCTTTTAGTCGCTCTCGTGCTATTTTCGAGCTGAGTGATTCTCCAACATCCATGTTATTTTATTTTCATTTTGTATCTTGAAATTAAAATCTTAAAATTCCATTTAGACACGACAGCAGCAGGGAGGGCGCCTACCAACAGTCGGTCGTCAAAATGTAATCAGCAAAATAAAAAATCATGAACAGGTCATTCTGCAGCTGTATCTTCGAACAAAATGTTTATTTTCGGATTGGGGGTCAATAGCGATGTAACTCTTTCAGGAAGCCTCTATTCGATAAATAAAACCTTTCTCCGGATTAGATTTCTCTGGAAGATTTATTTTTTGTCGGATCCCCTAGGTCTGTTCGCCCTCCCTGCTGCTATGGTTGACGGATGGAAACTTTGCTAATTCGACTTATACTTTGCATCGACTTATAGGCCTGTAAATATGGTATTATTTATTATTATTATTATTATTATTATTATTATTATTATTATTGTTATTATTATTATTATTCTTTCACTACTGAAAGGATATTAGTAGCACCAAAACAATAATAATAATAATAATAATAATAATAAATCATACTTGGTGTAAATTTCAATATCAGTGTGATGGTGTGTGGTGCGAAACAAGAAGAATGCAATTACAAATCACTCATGTCACTATCTATAATTTAAAGCGATTTCTGGCATGTGTGATGTATGTATACGTACAGCATATTGCAGACAGGAAGATAAATCGACAGCTCTGTTATTTACAAAACTTTGCACACAAAAGAGCATTGAAATTCCAAGATGCAAAATGCATGATACAAGAAATGTTATTCAATGATCACAGTACAGAAAACGTAAAAATGCTGGGCAAGCTATTATATTGATATTTAAGTAGTCATTTGAATAATTTAAACACTACATTCACACTGACTAATCAATTTGACCATCCTTTTTAATGGAAACATATGCTTTTTTATTGAGACACGACAAGCACGTTTCAGAAAGTCATGAGTATCAGTTGAACATACACAAAGTAAAATGAAATTACAAGGGACCTACTTGACTAAAGCACTGCCTTCATTATTAGGGGGAAGTAACTGACCAATGTCTCCTATTAATTCTTGTTTTTCACATTTAATTAGATAAATAGGGTGTGAAAAGTATAACATTTCAATGCTCACAATGCATCAAAAAATGAAAAGCTATAGACCACATCCAAAGTTGAAATGGTGCTGTCAGAGTATCACACTGTACACAAGCAAGTGACATCCATTCAGTGGTTTTCAAATGCTCAAGTGCAGACTTGATACAGACCCAATATTGTGTGAATTAGTGATGAATTAATATTATTTGCCTGCCTGCACTTGAGTTATTTTGGCTAAGGTATTGACTAAGGTATTGTCTGTGTGTACCATCTTGACTTTAGCTGTATGTAAGTTACAAGTTATTTTGCATGTGCCCACCCTTTCTCTTGTATAATACAAACAATGCAAAGGTGGAGAATACTGTTTGATGAATGCAAGAATTACAGGCCAATAAAAATGGGGTTTTCCTAAAAACTAACATTGAGGTAGAAGTATTTCAAATAGTTGTGAAACAATCCAGCAGTTATTTTGGGAAAAGGTGTAAATATTGCAAATGATAAGCACATTAACACATGGACATCATTTACTGTGATATTACATTTTAACTGGTTGTATTTTGTATTTCAATAACTTGTAGTTTTTATACAGGAAGCATATGTTCATAAATTACCAATATCGCTTAAATTTATCTTGTCCATTATTAAATAGCTCAAGCTATATTGACACTTCTATAGGACTTTGAGTCTTTTCTCTGACAATGCAGTGTTAGAAAATTTGCAGAAAGCCGATTTTGGCATGTACTGGTAATGATTAGGAAACATTTAATCCACATGTCCAATATTATTACTATTTCCTTTTACATTGATTCAAAACTGATGTAGGTTTCTTCCTCTTTATTATTATTATTATTATTATTATTATTATTATTATTATTATTATTATTATTATATAGCTGATTCTGAATGCAATTGTTTATCACCTCTTTTTACAAGAATGGAGGTACTGACATGGTAGTTTCACTCTTTGGAATATGTGATTGGTTATGGATGAGAATGGTATACTTTTGACCACCAATTCATCTGCACTTTATAAAGGTTTCTGAACATCAGACCTAATCAAGCATGGGGTCAAATCAAAAGGTCTTTCTTTTCATTTTTGTAGTTCAGTCAACTTATGAACTTAATGATACACCTGCAAATTAAATTTGACCTGACTTTGTACAGCATATATTCGCATTCCAATAACAGTTTGAGAGTCTGCATTCTGACTTATTGTAAGGTCTTGATAGTCTGCATTCTGACTTATTGTAAGGTCTTGATAGTCTGCATTCTGACTTACTGTAAGGTCTTGATAGTCTGCATTCTGACTTATTGTAAGGTCTTGATAGTCTGCATTCTGACATATTGTAAGGTCTTGATAGTCTGCATTCTGACTTATTGTAAGGTCTTGATAGTCTGCATTCTGACTTACTGTAAGGTCTTGATAGTCTGCATTCTGACTTATTGTAAGGTTTTGATAGTTTGCATTCTGACTTATTGTAAGGTCTTGATAGTCTGCATTCTGACATATTTTAAGGTCAAGGATATTGTCTCGGGTTTTGGAGGTATACTGGATTTATTTACTTTACTTAATGTCATTTTGTAAAAATATCAACTCAGGCATTAGGAAGCTGTTCCTATTTCCAAATTCGGTTGGTTTGAATTTTTCAAGAATATTTGAGAAGATTTCAGCACATTGCAGTTAAAAAGAATAAATGACAAGAAATGGACTAGTGGATGCTTGGAATTTCTTTTTGGTCAGTAGAACATTAATCCCTTCATGTGCTATCCTCATTGAGTAGGTGAGGTTAGTGAATGTGCCGTCAAGAACATTTTTTAGTGGATTTGAGAACACTTTTTATAGTCAATGGAAAATGTTATGTAAAAGTTCTTGCATATTTTAATGAGAGATTTATGGTTGCATGATAGAACAAGAAATAAATATCAAGATAAAAATGGTCCAACTTAGACTGCATTGAATGTCAATTTGCTGGGATTAACAAGTCTCTGTAGCACCCTAATTCAAAAGTAAATAATTGTTTTATCATATGACGTTTTCTGATATTCCTTGGTGTTAATGTGATGAGACAATTCCTAATTAAATTTTGAATAATTAAAATAACAACAACAGCAAATGAAAACATCAATCGCAAGCAAAATAGGGGCTTTTTAGTTCATTAGGCGATAACTGATATAATACCAGTAATTAATATCATGAACAAAGAAAATATTAAATGTTGCAGTGGGGAGGGGGACAGGAATTTCCTCCACATCCGTTAAATGTTGTTTTTTTTTGAACTTTAATTAAAAGCACAGACAAATGGCTGAATAGGTTGGAGGACAGAAAGAAGACAGACAGGTGGAAAATATGTTGTCAGTGATTGGTAATGTATGATGTTTACTCACACAAGCTGAACCTCATGTTGAGACTAGCTACATTGGCAGTAAGATATTGTGTAAGTCAGTGGAATCTGATAGCACCCATCATATGTGTACATTATTGTCCTTTAATGTTTTAAGCAGTGGATGGTGATGGAACCAATCAAAATAGAGCAAACTTTGATGTCATATTATTATTTGCAGTGACCTTGAGGTTGAAGTAGGAGTGGTTTATTTAAAGTAACATATTTCATCATTTAGTCAGCATGAGAGGAAGCAGTGCGTGAGGGAGATTGGTGTCTGTGATAAAACAATGGTGGACTTTGATTCATACAGTGCATGAGGGAGACTGGTGTCTGATAAAATAATGGTGGACTTCGGTTTATGCAGTACATGAGGAAGATAGGTTGGTGTCTGATAAAATAATGGTGGACTTGGGTTTATACAGTACATGAGGAAGATTGGGATCTGTGATAAAACAATGGTGGACTTTGATTCATACAGTGCATAAGGGAGATTGGTGTCTGTGGTAAAAAATGGTGGACTTTGATTCATACAGTACATGAGGGAGATTGGTGTCTGATAAAATAATGATGGACTTTGGTTTATACAGTGCATGAGGAAGATTGGTGTCTGAGATAAAACAGAAGCAGACTTTGGTTTATACTGATATAAGGATTTATTAGAGACGGAATGAATGATTTCACAAAATGATTCAAAAGGTTCGGTCATATATAATTAACATACCGTATTTACTGTATGTTTTCGGACTGCAACAAATAATTACTTTTTTTGGTCGTCCGAATACATATCACATTCTTTAATTAGGTGTCCAAAAATATACATTTGAAGATAGATTTATCCCCCCCCCCCATGTCTGTAACAAAGTTACCGTTAGCTCACATGACGACGTGCTGCCATGAAGTAAAACAAGTATTTTGTCAAGCACCACGGAAAGGATAATGAATGAAAAACAGGCATTACTTGCCTATTTTGTCTATGTGATACATGTCCATCCACCAGAAAACACAGCCATACATGTATTAGAGCCACGATTGTGTGCGTATTTTCCAAAAGAACCGCCATATTACTATATAATCTTGCAATCCAGTTTAACCCTCTGCTAATCAGTGATCATTAAAATCTACATTACCAACGCGCGCAAGCTTGATTTCTGTGTAATTAAGATATTAATGCAAACTAAATAAAAAGATTTTGGAATTATAATTTTTAAGATATTTATGACAGAAACATTAGTATCGAGAGTAGAAATACCGGTACATGTATGATGACTAATCTTAGAGCACCAAAGGTGAGAGGCTCCATATGTGGTTAGTGTTGTATGCACGCATAGGAAGGGTAAAAATAACAAGCAAGTTGCAATATACGAGCCGACGTGTTTAATATGTTGGCATGTAAAAAAAAAAATAAGGTGGTCTATTTGTAGTGGTTCTTTCTTTTTTTTCTCCCCACCTAGCCGAGGATAGCTTCAAAATGAGTAGAGCTTGCTGACTCGAAACAATACTGCTCAAAGATTGTTTTGATGTACCGGTATGTCGGAGATTTCAAGGTGTCTAGGTGATAATTGTTAATAATAAAACTTGTGGGATTTCTTTGACATGTGTGATCGGAAATAAAATGCAGCCATCTGGATTTCATTAAAAGAGCACACGATGTACCGAACATTTAGCACCCACAATCAATATTTATCATCTACAAAGAGGTTTACTACCAATAGAACAATAACTATGTTTAAACCTTGGTCTATAATGTCTCAGGGATAAGGGGTTTGTTTTGTTGCACAATACCAATGAATTTTACTAATCCATACCGACTCTCCGAGGTATTGTTTAATGATATAAAGCAGGGGTCATGGTTTCTAATCAAAGCAATAACTGTCACACCTGTTTGAAGTGGTTTCATGTATAATAATGTCTGCACTGACAACCAATCATATTTTTGTTAGCCAATCAAGCTATTAAAATATAAAGTATAAATAAAATACCCACCACTATCAAAAGTTTATATACTGGATAGCTGTCGTTGTGAAACATAATATTGTTAGTACTGTAATAATTTTGATGGAAAAGTTTATCATACGATATGCAACAAGCGTGGAGGGACTCTCCCTTGCCGAAATCGTCTCCAAAGAGGCCAGTAGCCCGTCCACAGAAACGACCTCGAATTAATGATTCTGAGGATGCATCACAAAAGAAACCGCCTACGAAGAAAGCTGCTCTAGATGACGAGTCTGATTATCTTGAACCTGAGAGTGCACCACCCGGTTCTGTACGTGGTCACTATAAACATTATACATTAAAGCAAAAGCAGGATATCGTTATCAATGCAAAATGTCTGGGAATTAGACCTACAGCAGACAAATTCAAGATTCCGAAATATATGGTGAGTACCTGGATGAAAATTGACTTTTCTGCCGATCTGAACTTGAACGGACATTTGCCTAAGTGTGGACGACCCATTTCATATGGACAAGCTATGGATGATAAAATAGCTCAATGGGTGCTCACTCAACGTGACTTACAAATTCCAGTCAGTTTTGTGGGAATATGTATATATGCCATGGGGACAGAGTTTCATGAAAAGACATGACTTTGTGCTCAGAAGCAGGACCTCTCTTGCCCAACGTTTACCAAAGGATTTGAAAGAAAAGATTGCTTCGTTCCACATGTTTATGATGGATAGACCTGAGGAGGACGAGTTTGACAATAAGTTTATTATTAACATGGACGAGACACCAATGTACTTTGATCTTGTGCCAGAGAAAACGGTGGACAAAGAAGGAACGAAAAGCTTTCTGATTCGTACAACTGGCGTTGAGAAGAGACACATTACTGTTGTTTTAGCTGTTGCAGGTTCTGGCGACATAATACCTCCAATGATTATTTTCAAGGGAAAGAGACAGCTAGATCTGAAGGCTCCAAAAGGGTGGATTATCGCAATTCAAGAGAAAGCATAGATGGACGAAACGCTAATGCTGCGATAGATTGAAGAAATTTATTTGCCATTCACCAGAAGAGAGCGATCACTGTTAGTTATGGACACGTCCCGGGCTCACATCACTGATGACGTGAAGAAACAGTTGCGGCGCGGAAACATTGTGCCAGCAATAATACCTGGAGGCTGCACATCCAAATTGCAACCTCTTGATGTGAGCATCAATAAACCTGTTAAGAGCTACCTCCGCCGCAGCTGAACGGAATACATCAGGGATGCTACGAATGCATTAATATCATCTAATGAAAGCAGCAATGGACGGATCAAGACAGCCGGCAAACAAACTGTATTGGACTGGGTTGTAAATGTCATGGACACATTGAAGGAAAAGCGCACAATGATTATTAAATCTTTCAAGGTGAGCAGCAGCAGTGTCAATCTGAGCGGAAATAAAAACGCGCTGATCAGAAATGACAAACAATTAAACAATATGGATGATGATAGTGATACAGAATTTGAGGGCTTTTTGCCCGAGGACTTACAAAAGATTATGGACAAGCTACTTGATATTGAATAATATATTTAAATATATTACAGCATTAAATCATATTTCTTTTCATTCTTTGATATTGCTACTTATTGTGTATGGCTTAATATAACAATGTTTATCTATCTATCTGCATACATACATACATAAATATATACATACGTTTAAAAAATTTAAATTATATTAGTTCATGGAAGTTCATGATCACAATAAATAATTATCTACCAAATGAAGCGAATTTTGTATCAGTTAAGTTAATGGTAAACACCCTGTGGATTTTACAACAAAACGAAGCAGTAGATCTTCCTAGATTGTGTCCAAAAACATAAATTGTAGAAAAAATTATAGCAGAGCAATGTCCGAAAACTTACAAGGCATTTAAATATTATATTTTCCACAAAAAAATCGGTGTCCGAAAACAAACGGTGTCCGAAAACATACGATAAATACGGGTAATATTAAATTTGGTGTAAGTTCAATGATTACCGGTATGAGAAATTTAATTTTGTTGGATAATTTCTTTTCAGAGCATATGTTGTAGATTTTATATGTGTTTATTTATGAAATAAGTGAAATCGATCAATTGGGAAAGATTTTTCCTTTAATAGACAGATTAATATTGATCTATGACAATTTGTTTTGTAACTTTCAGTAATTCCAACCTTTGAGGTCAAGATAAACAGTGTTAGTCGCCGGTACATATCTGAAAGTGATGAGCCTTTACGCATCAGTGTTGAATCCAAGTGAGTATATCTTGCCATCAATGTTGAAAAGATGATTAATTCTTGCCATCACTGTTAAATCCCTGTGAGTATAACTTGCCATCATTTTGAATCCATGTGGGTATACCTTGCCATCAATGTTGGATCCATGTGAGTATACCTTGCCATCAATGTCTGATCCATGTGAGTATACATTGTCATCAATGTGGGATTCATGTGAGTATAGCTTGCCATCGTATTGAATCCATGTGAGTATAACTTACCATCATTTTGAATCCTTTGAGTATACCTTGCCATCAATGTTGGATCGATGTGAGTATACCATGCCATCAATGTTGGATCCATGTGAGCACATCTTGCCCTCAGTGTTGGATGCATGTGTGTCTAACTTGCCCTCAGTGTTGGATCCATGTGAGTATACCATGCCATCAATGTTAAATTGATGTGAGCATATCTTGCCATCAATGTTGAATCCACATTATTATATCAGTGTTGAATCCATGTGAGTATATCATGCCATAAATGTTAAATCAGCATTAGTATATCTTGCCATCAATGTTGGATTCATGTGAGTATACCATGCCATCACTGTTAAATTGATGTGAGTATATCTTGCCAACAGTGTTGAATCCACATTATTATATCACTGTTGAATCCATGTGAGCATATCTTGCTATCAATGTTGAATCCATATGAGTATATCTTGCCATCAGTGTTGGATCAGTTTGAGTATTACTTGCCATCACTGTTAAATCCCTGTGAGCATAACTTGCCATCAATGTTGAATCCATGTGAGTATATCTTGCCATCCATATTAAATCCACATTAGTATATCTTGCCATCAGTTGAATCCATGTGAATATATCTTGCCATCAATGTTGAATCCCTGTGGTTACTTTCTGTGAAAAAAAAATTAATTAACATTAGTTATTATTAAATGTTAAACAGTTATTGTTACATTTTAAATAGTAGAAAAGGTTGATACACTCAGTAAGTATGCAGGCAACTGAAGAATTAAGCTTTTGAGCATTCTAATGCAGCAGTAATGCAATACTGTTTGATTTTACTTGCTAACATTCTAACTTATGTGCATGTAAACTGAACATGAATTTCTTGTTAATATTCAGAGTGTTTTACATATTCTACAGTAAATGAAAAACTCATATTCATGTCAAAGTAGATAACTTTTTGCAACCAGTAAGACATAGCAAACATATGTAGAAAAAACATCTTACTGGTTTCAGAATGATAAATGCAGTCTAATTTTAATGACTCGAACATCTCTCTTATCGCAGGTACGTGTATGGTAAGCCAGTTAGAGGTACTTGTTCTCTCAGGCTGAAACTTAAAGACGAAGATGGAAAAGAGAATGAATTGATGCCATATTTTAAACCTAAAGAGGTAAATAAATAGAACTGAACTGACTAAACCACAATTGAAAACAATACTGCTTTGTGGCATGTATCTTGCAGATGTCTCTTCAAATTCAATACCACTGTACCCATAATTAACTTCAAAATTTACTGCAAATATTTGGTTTAAATAACTGACTTGGCATGATATCTAACAGCTGTTATTGAAGTCAGGTTTATCAAACATTTGGAAAGGGCCTATGTGTACATAAGCTGATTCCTGATTTTCAGAGATTCTTCTGCCATTGCACATATGGCCAAATCAGAACAGTTTCATATAAAAGAAATTAATAGAAAATATGAGAAATTATTTTTTGTTAATAGACAGTGAGATACAAAATTAAGGTTTACATTGATAGTTTGAGAATTTTATTTAGAATATCATACTATATGGCCATATTGGTAGTACAGCTGTATCAAAACTGTTTAGTTTCCAAGTAACAGTCAAGAATTAGAGCAACAGGTTATCTGATCCAGATATGATTCAATTCATGGTACTATCTCAGTGCTTACTAAATTTATGCTGAAAATTAAACCTACATTGCCAAAGATTATTATTCATTGTCTTTCTCATTGAAAATTAAACTTAAATTGTCATCGTATAATTGCCAAAGACTATTATTAATTGACTTTCTTATCGAAAATTAAACCTAAATTGGACATTTTATTATTGCCACAAACTATTTATCACATTTTATACTAAAGATGATCGCTTATGAAATGCTGACATATTTAGTTGTTGTTTTAATTTTGGTAATTTTACACAGCTAAGGGTCGAAGAAATTAACTGCACAACACATAGGCTTCTGTACAGTTCTTCAGCTGCTATTTATCAGTACACAAGACAGCTTAAAATCCTTTTAGTAAATGCCCCATGAAATATATAACAAAAGACAAATCTTGTAACTCTAGAAATCACAGTTTTAATAGCAGCAATTATTTATCCTGCCACTATTGGTTCATAAGCTACCCTATTTTCATGCTGAAAACTCACCATCCGTTCATTGTGAATACATCCTCCCACTGAGTGGAGAAAAATCAGAGTGACTTTTTGCACACAACTCTGTATTTTGCATGGTCAGGCTCAGAAGGTAGATATTACTTGTCATGTTTTTCCCTGATGCCATACTGTGTAGACATCTGTCTAAACTATCCCCAGAGAAATTATGCATGCAGCAACTTAACACAAATAAGCAGTTTTCTTCTGCGGTTTTAATTAGTCTCAGTGCTACAACTGTCTATTCCGTTTTATAAGAAACTGGATAGTAGCCTTATCCCCATTAGTCTCAGTGCTTCAACTGTCTGTTCCGTTTTATAAGAAACTGTATAGTAGCCTTATCCCCATTAGTCTCAGTTTTACAAGTGTCTGTTCCGTTTTATAAGAAACTGGATAGTAGCCTTATCCCCATTGGTATCAGTTTTACAACTGTCTGTTCCGTTTTATAAGAAACTTGATAGTAGCCTTATCCCCATTCGTCTCAGTTTTACAACTCTCTGTTCCGTTTTATAAGAAACTTGATAGAAGCCTTATCCCCATTAGTCTCAGTGCTACAACTGTCTGTTCCGTTTTATAAGAAACTGGATAGTAGCCTTATCCCCATTAGTCTCAGTGTTACAACTGTCTATTCCGTTTTATAAGAAACTGGATAATAGCCTTATCCCCATTAGAACTTAGTTTTTTAAAGGGCTTCTGCGGCTACCACATGCTCCATCGTTTAGGTGGATACACATTCCTTACATATATAAAAAACACTGTGATATAGGTAAGTACTTTGTTCTAAGGAAAATAACAGTAGGCTCTGCCTAACGTTGAGGACATCATTTCCTTTATCTTCAATTTCACATTGTATACTTGTTATGTTTGCCCATGCAATGTGTTGACACCGCATATGTATTTGAACGTTGCCTTAATAAACACAGTTCACAGGTAAATTATCTTAGTTTTCAATCACACAAGCAACAGACAAATTTCACTAAGTCAACACTGTTGTTTATGTCATGCATTACAGTGTTCTTAGTGCATACACAGGTTTGTATGTGGTATGACATTACATACAACTAAGTGAGTTTCATGGCAGCATCATACAGTGCTCTTATTGCTCGAGTAATGAAAACTTGCTTCATCTTAGCACTTTGATCTTGTGTGAATGAACTTCCTCACGAACCAACTTGATCTGATTTCTTCTGGAAGTGTAGATCAAATCTTGGCTCACCTCAAGACACTACAAGCATAAACTTGTTGTCTGCTTTCCTTTATCTTTCCTTCTTTCATTCTGAACTTTGAATGTCACTGCTGATTGGTTCCTTACGATGTATCCATACGCATTCCCTACAGTTCTTGCAAAGTGGAAACCACTCAGATTCTCTATCAACTCATCCCTTTGCAGACCAAATTTTCACCACCGTTTGCGTTGGTGGATGAATCAAGACAGATTCCTGATGGGGGTTCCCATGCACACATCTAATCCCCACACCTATTTGCTGATGTGTCAGTTTGCAGTTGGGGTGCTGATTTGGAGCCAGAGACCATAATTCTCCATGGTTCTTGGACTCTGGCAGAATTGTCCCTCCACTTTAACACCCTAGAAATGAAAGCAGTATTTCTAGCATTGCCAGTGTTCGTCATCTGAATAAGGGGCCGATGTCTGTAATGTCCTTGATGCAAACATGCCACTTCTCCAGCGTGTAGGTCTGGAGAGTCATCATCTCAGAAGCATCAGTGAATTTTGCAATCTGAGTTTACTACCTTCTGCGCAAGATGAATGTATTAGTGGACAGCTGTTCCAGAACTGACTGTTAGTGAGCTGTCCTCACAGATTGGTCTCTTCACCATTCAGTAACAGAGTCCCTGTTCTCCCTCTGGGGAAGACCCCTTGTGGACTTATTTGCGACCAGCTTCAACAACAAACTTACCTTTTATGTGTCTCCTGTCCTGGATCAGAGAGCATGGGCAGTGGAGGCATTCAGCTTCCAGCGGGATCACCTATTCGCTTATGCCCTCCCACCTTGCTACCACAAGTTCTGCAAACTGTCAGAGCTTTCACTGCTCAGATCATCCTCATCGTCCCACTGTGGATATAATGATCATATGTCAATGATCTCCTATACCTGTTGATTGATCGACCCAGGTCAATACTTAACAGGAGGGATCTCCTGTCTCTTCACTGGGGATCATTTCTCCACCACAGCCCACACATTTTCCACCTTCACTACTAGCTCATCTCATGTGACCTCTCCACCAGAACAAGTTTTCGGGCCAAGTTGCCAGTTGCATCATTCAGGCCAGGAGGGCTTCTATATCCAAGGTCTATGATGCCAGATGGAGAATTTTCTATGCTTGGTGATCCTATCTTTCCATCTGTAACTTCTATTACTGATCTCCTTACCTTCCTTTATAACACTAAAATGTTCAGTATCCACTACCGAGAGCTATTGAGCTGCCATCACCTTGCCAGTCATTTTAATTATTTTGAGCTCCAGAGACCTGTCTCCCGCTCCCTTATGTCCAGATGGATTCTAGTGTTTTAGGGTCATATTCCAAGACTCTCTGAACCATTGAGTAAAGCATCCTTTCAAGACCTCACACTCAAACTGTTTCTACTCACTCTAGCTTCTACAAGGCAAAGAAGTGAGATTCATGCCTTGTCTAACGACACTGGCTGTCTCAGGTTTCCATCGGGCTAAACCCTCACATTAGGGAGGTTGAGCACAGCAACAGCAGGTTGCACTCTTCTCTTGGATAGGTAGAGCATTGTTATAGCGGGCTGTACCCTCCCATTAGGGGGGTGGAGCACTGCAACCACTGGTTGTGCCCTCCAGTTATGGAGGTTGATCACCACAACAGCAGGTTTCTCCCGCCTATTAGAGATTCCGAGCACTGCAACACATCTGATGTTTTTGTTTCTCTATGTAGCCTTTTGTTATGAACAGTATGTGACACAGAGAGACATCAACCTTATATAGATGGAACGCTCCCTCTATGGTGAGTACAACTCAGTTTCTCTGTTTTTGATCAGTTTGAATTTGACAAAAACATCAGCCTACTCAACTAACTGACAAATGACAGCTACTTAATAATAGCAGGATAAGTAATTGCTGCTATTAAAATGTCTTTTTGGGGGTTGGGTAAAATTAATTATGCATTACTTTCTTGCTGCTATTGCCGATACCTTTCTCCTACCTTGCTTTGATGTCTTGTGTAAAGTCATCTGTGAAAAGATGACAGATAATATCTACCTTCTGCACATGACCATGTGACATACAGAGTGGTGTGCAAAAGGTCAATCTGACTTTTCTCCACCTTGTGGGAAGATGTATTCACATCGAACGGACAGTGCTTTCAGCACAAAAATAGATTAGCTATCCAAAAGTGGTAGGTAAGTATTGCATAATTGAAATTAGTTTTACCACTCGAAAAAACTATATTTGATACCTTTGACTCCATTTCTTAGTGACTTTTTCTTTTACAGCAATACTTTTTAGTAGAAGTGTTGCTTTTCAGTGAGCTATCTATCACATGTGTATATGAATTAGATGTGGGGAATTAAGAGCATGAAAATATAAAGATTTTGTGAATTTTCATCTGGTCCAAAAGTATTATATTTGCCACAGCTCATCTTTATTTTAAAGTCTCCAGCTTTATTGATACATTTGTCATGCTAAAGGGAAGATATAATAAGGTATTTATGTGAGTATGTAATTACTTTTTACATGTAAAATTTTTCTAGTTTACATTTGACTGAAGATTTACAAGTGTTAAGGCAACTTTCACGAACATTGCTATTAAGTAATCCATTTAATTCAGACCTCCATATCTAGAGAACCATTCAAAGGGACGATTCTTGATTGACCAAAATAGCTGGAAGGTTATTTTTTCATGACTCCAATGAAATTATCACCAATCAGCTGTTGTATCAACATTATTTGCTTCATATATGGATTAAAGTGGTATGCCTTATGCGAAAGTGGAAATCAGTGGCGATAAATGAAATAGTTCCTTGGAATGTAAGTTAGTAACAGTTTCCTTGTGAAAAGTTGTTGTTGTTTTGGGTTTAATGTTTAATGTCATATTTTAGCACACATTAGGCTGTACATGGCAGCCAATATAACTGGTAAAGGAAAAATCCGGAAAAAACCCAGTAATAACCTGAAACCCATGGGAATCTGCTGGCAAGCTTTCACACAAACATACATCGGAATAGCCCAAGTAATAATATACAGTGTCTTTGATTTGGCATGACATTATATCAATAAAGTTGCAGAGTCTTCAAAAGGCCATTTGCCTAGAGTGAGCATAACACCGTCCAGACAATTTTTTATACAAAATTGTGGTATTCTCTGGTGCTTAACTTATAACAGATTTAACTTAGAACTTGAATGGACATTTTCTCCACATTAAAATGATGCCTAGGTCACCAATAACCATCACGAAATGAAGGGACCATATATTAAATGCCTTTTAAACTCATTGTCCTCACTCAGAACATAACATTTTCATGTTGCGAACCTATCTTTGTAACATGTATACATTAGGTACATGTGTTAAAACACAATGTTGTGGTTCTATGTGTTGTAAATAGGTAGCATGGGGAAATTAATCAATTACTGATATGTAGTAGATGTTTAGCAATGTTGCAATGAGGCGCTAGGTAAAATCCACACTCAGATTTATTCTTGAGGTGTAAATCCGTATCTAGCATAATTATATTTTGTGTTCCAAAGCCCACCATGTCCCAACTCAACACAAGAAGTTCTTTTGGAGTTGGATGCCATGAAATTATTTGTTGTGCTATATGAACCACAACAGATGATATTGCAAAAGTTTCTGAGTAATTCATCATGGTCGCAGTCATATTTTACCGCAGTCTGCATCATTGCACATTGGAGAGATTCCTTCCGATAAAGTAGACCATATTGTAGCACAAATAAATGAAATGTTGATTCATCTGTTGCATATTTATGTGCCACAGATAAATTTGCATCCTCACTGAAATAGCCAGACGAATACAGGGTCACGATTACGAATATTGTAAATATTCTCTAAAATATTGCCGTCATAAAGTCTAGTTGTTCTCTCACATGGGAATTTCGGTACCGATTCAGTCCAAGCATGACTGTTATGATAATAGATAATGATTATAGATAATCGGGTGCCTTAAATACAGTATTTGCCAGAATTATACAAAACCTTGGGGGCCCCCAAGTGGCTGAGTGGTCTAAAGCGCTCATCATTATGGATCATTGCCATCTCACCTCAATCTGTGTGGGTTTGAATCTCGGGTTCAGCCAATGTGGGTATGTCAGAAAGTTGCCAGTAGCTTCTCATGGGTCAGTGATTCCTGGCTTCTTCCTCCTCTATTTATTCTGGCCGCCATATATAGTGAAAAATGGCATTAAACTTAACAACAACAACAAAGCATTGTTGGTTATTGTTTTTACCATGATAGGAAATTTTAGTAGTTTTTCCAATACATTTATGTCATTTCTTTTAGCCCTGTTGACAAGAAATTCTCATTCATTCATTTTTTATGTGTGATTTTGTTGATCTGTTTTCACACCTCGAGTTAAATAAATGTTCTCTGACACACTGAGCCACACAAGTTAATGTTCATATGGCCATGGCAGTGGCATTGGTGCTTGCACCACGGGGTGGGGGTGTAAGAGCACCAATAATTATTTGGCTCCTTTAAATGGTAGAAGACGTAAACAATAGACATGAGATACATGCTATTATAATATGGTTTGTCTATTCTGGTAAACATACCTGCTTTAGAATTTTTGTCCACTGTGACAACATTAATATGTCGCCGTGATTCCTTAACAGGCTCAAGTTTATAACGAATAATCCAAGTTGAGCCATCCAAGGCACCATCATATACAATAAATTTTATTCTGAATATGTACTAGCTGTCATTTGCAAGATTATTAATAATCGTTGCGGCATGCTTATCATTCATTAAGTAATTGATGATAATACCATCGTGATCTATTATGTTGACCAAACACGAACAGTGCCATCTTGCACATTTTTCATTTTTGGCTATTTTGATGAATTCATTTAACTAACTCAAGCGGTAAACATTTTTTCTTATCGGTTAATCTATCAAAATCAGATCTAGAAATGTATTGTAGTTCAGTCTCGGCTAACATCTCAAATTCACTCGCAGTTAAAAATGATTTGAACTAGTTACGTCAATTGTTTTGTGCAATTTTCGACCTTGAAAAATTTGGTTTTATACCACTTAGTTTAATATCCTGTTCTCTCTGCTTTTTGCAACAGCCAAATTACTCATTGATGTAGTATTCAATGTACTGTCTTTAATATAATATAACTCTCCTCTAAGCTAGAAAAAATAATATACTCTGATTATGCCAAACACAAGTAAATAATTGTAAGTGGCTAGAGATAGGATAAGTAACTCCTTGTGGCATCACAGAAATTGTTGTTGTGTCCATATGATAAAAAATCAGACTTAGCAATACAGGCGTTAAACCATGTCTGATATGTGGAGTAGGGGTAAAAGGTAAAACTAAACTATGTGTTCCTTATGGTGGATGAAAATATCTTGCCTTGAAAAGAGAATATGAAATAATAAATGCTGATGATGATGTTAAAATAAAGGACACATAAGATTACATTGCGAGGTTTATTAAAAGCAACAATTTCATAGAGAAAAAAAAATAATATAATGAATCAAGTTTTAAAAAGTATCAATGAATTTGCAAAACAACCAATTTTCACAAGCTATGAGGCTAACTGAGCCAGGACCATCAAAAATTGTCGTCTAAAAAAACCTCTTGGCAGTGTAAATAATATTGGGTACCTCACTATCAGTATTGAAATTCTTGGAAGGAAAAAAGATGAAAAAATATCTTTCTCATAGATCTTTACATGAATGCTTTAACGGAATGATCAATGATGGTATTGTTATTGATTATGTCAACTCAAGTAGAGCAGTATAGTCATTTGGAAAACTTGCAAGTGTTTACTTCTAGTGAAAATAACAAACGGGGAAAACTGAAAAACATAATTTTATACCGTGACCATTAAATCAGTTAATCTTGATACAGGTGAAATGAAAGATTTTTATCTGTTTCTGCCACGGGAATATATTTCAATATTAATCCTGGAGCTTTACACTATTTAGCAAATGTTCTAACTAACTCTGCCACGTCAAAGCGACTTAACCAGAAAATAAGATTTCAGTATATACAGTAATGTATGTATTATTTTTGCCCCTCCCCGCACCATTACAACATTAAGACCCCACAGTAATGAGTCGCTAAAATATTGCCAACATGGTACTGATTGGTATTCGGTTTAAAAGAAATCAACATTTTTTAAGACCAAGATTACGGATTGATTGATTTCCATAGTAAATGATTTAATTACAGATTAATAGTCAGTGGATATATAAAATTTCAGTATACACTTCAGGTTCAATCCCACATGACTGACAGTATTATTATCAGCATTAGTAAATGAATGATTATAAGTGGGAGGGGCGGCCTAATCATTGAAATGGGTAATTGCAAAACGTGTCCCAGGTGCACTTGCCAGTTCCCCCCCCCCGCCCCCCCCCCCCCCGCCTAAATAAGGGTGTTCATTTTATAGCACCTGGAATTCACTTAGGGAATGTGTGATTGACTATGGATTAACAAACTAAAATTCAGCCAGGACAGCTCTCTGAATCACTAAAATTTCATTCTAAAATTTTGTTTTGCACCTAGTGATTCACTGGGGTGTGTGTGTTCATTCAGCATTCTTACAAGGCCCAGATTGTAAAATGGGGCCTTGATGAGGAAGGTGGGCTCAAGGTCGAAGCCACGTTTTTGGTTGGCTCTGCACTCCTTCTTCTGCTGTCTGGGTCATGGACCATCAAAATTGACAGGAAGCAATCCCATCCATTGACATTTTGTGCAATCTGAATTTCAGCAGGTGATGCAACCAAAAGAGTTCGGTGAGCATTCGTTTTTCAAGCCACCTCTTTAAACTCCTTCCACATGATGAAGGAGGCAGAGGGGGCAGTCCTAAAGTCCTGCTTGCAACATATACCCTGATGTTGGTCCACAGCGACACAGCTAGGACTTGTAATTAAAGCTCATTCTTTCTCAGGATTTTATTTTCATAAGAACAAACTTTCTCACCTACAAGTGGAGACTTCATGTACCCCAGAAAGGACAGACATAATGCTAGCTCTTTTGAGGTCTCTTTATGCCAAGACTGCATTGTTGACATGACTTTACCTTTCCCTACTGGGGACGTTGAACTCCACAGCAGACCTGGTTTCCCTATATAGGCTTAATCTATGACCTGTCAGGTTTTTCCTTCTTGTGACATGGAAACAATGTAAGGATTTCTAGTCAAACTAAATTACTCTTAAGGTAAGATTTTCTGTACCATCTGAACTAATGGTCCAATTGAGACATGTACCTGAATGGACACTGACACACCATATTTGGGTGGGTCACTGTCTAGAGCAGAAGGTATATTTCTGTAAGACCATAGGTTCTCCAGAAGTACACAACTTCCACTGCTCAACTCATCCTGATACCCACCACTGTGGCTTGTGCAACCATAGTTCACTGACATTTTTCATATCATATTTTCATATCAGTAGAGAGTAAGTTAACACAATTAATAGTGACAGTTAAGTATTAAATAAAAAAAAGTTTTACTCCAACCCCACCCTGGCACATTATTTACAAGGGAGATATGTTGAGATCAGTATTCTCCTATACTTCATGTACACTATTGGCTATACCTATGATGTCTTTAAATTAAAGCACTTTATAAATAATCAGGCTCTAAGTAAAAGTTAGTATCTATTTTTGGTCCTAAAATTTGTATGGAAATTACAGTGTTTTTGCTTGCTTGATCTAAATAATTAGACCTTTTCATACTGTATCAAAGTTTTCTCACTTATTCACCATGCAAGACAATTTGAATTATGTCATTTCCATTTCATGTCTTGTTTCACACAGCTTGACAGCAATGGACATGTGGAGATTGTAATTGATGTCAAAAATGACCTTAGGCCTGTCCTGGCTGCATATGATCTTGAGGGCAAGAGACTGGTTCTAGATGCAACAGTCCAAGAAACTACAACTGGGAATACCCAAACAGTCCGTGACCAGTCTGTGTTCTTTTCCAACAATCCTTATGTCTTGAAGTTTTCCAGGTCATCATCTTCATTCCAACCTGGTTATCCATATGAACTGCGTGTAAGTCTTAAGTTTCAAATAGTTAATGTTCACGTTAATTGATAATGCTTGTGTGACATGAAAATTATATTGTATAAAATATTTTTTCCGTGCCAAAAGAGTCATGAACACAACATTGTCTATTTTCAAAATTAATAGATGATGCATGCTTACAAGAACTACTCTGGACTTAAAGTTTACCACTAGAAAGATGAGGAAAGTCGACAGATGATATCACTCCTTCATATTTACATCAAAGGCTATCATAGGAAAGTGTCTGAATTTTACATTTTGGTTTTGGTTCTTTTTATGACAGAAGACACAGTCTTAGTTGTCATTTTCATCTCTTTCGTTATTAGACAAAATTTAGTAAAACTAGACTGTTAATGAATATACACTCTTTTACATTTATTATCACAATGTGGATAAATGTTGCAGACTGCATGACAAAGCAGTTACAATATCTACGGTGCCATCCCTCTGTCATGAACGTTTAATAGTTTCAGAAAAAAAAAATGAAATTCTTGTTTGTGTATGAAGGTGCCATCTGATTTATTGGTGGCAAAGTTAAATAAAACTTATGGATATGTGTCTGTCATCTATCCATACTTCAACATTTGCATGTTTCCATTCTGGAAGCCATGTGGTTTATCCAGTTGTTGGTAAAACTTGAAATACAGATGAGTGTGAACATGCACAAGATCTATATATTTTTATGAGGGATCTTGCATCTGATTGGCTGAGCTTATTACCATTCTGGAGGCATTTTGCTGGTGTGATTTCGATCATATTTGGAATATGTGTGTGCATAAGGATCTTGAATGAGTTCAGTAATAAACACGGTCCAAGCATACTTCTGAGCTGAGCTTTCATCTGTTAAACTGATCTTATTGCCACTCTTAAAGCTATATTTCTGATCTGATTGGAGAATGAACTAATATGATCAAGATCTTGGATGAGTGTGACCAATGCACAATAATGAAGTGATCTTGCATCTGATTGGCTGAAATTGTTACCAGCCTAGAGACAAATTCTAATCCAGTTCTGAGTAAACTTTGTAAATAGACCTAAATCATCCAGATAATGGGTACAGTTATAAACAAAATTGATAAGGTTCACTTCTGTCTGACTGGCTGAGTTTGTCAGCACTTTATTTGTTATTTCTGGTCAAATTTTTACACTTACTAAATAAACCTATATCATGAAGATAAAGCAAGGTGACTAACCCATGGGATTATTGAGAATAACAGATCTGGGCATTTGCACAGTTGTAAGAAAAATACCTGATTTATTTAAAATAGACACCAATTATCGATATACAGTGCATGCATTTCAATAGAACAATTTATAACAATTAGTGAAATAATGCACCTTTGGTCATAAGATGAATAATCTGTAATTTATAACTGAAGAAAAAATATAAAATAGAATTTACATTTGAATTCAAATAATTTCATAAGGGGTATAGGTTTTTGAAGATTTAGTAGCAGTGTACTGTTTGATGAAAATATATTGATGAAATCAATAATTACATGAAGAGAATAAAATTGCAATTTGCTGATTATGAAGGAAATATTGCCAATGTATCATATTCAGATGTAAGATTTACTATGCCAGACTCATTATTTTCATATGCATTATTGATGGAAATTTGTGGAAAAACAATTTTGTATGCTTCTGATAAAAAGAAGAGTAAATTAAAACAGGAAAACGAACTTGTACAATAAGTACAGACTTGAATGGTTCCATGGGACCTTATAATTTAGAAATGCTGGACTCTGAAAAAATAAAAAAAGCTTGATAGTATGAGAAAGAAAAGCTTTGAGAAAGTAGTATTAGATCCATGGTAAAATGGGTAGAAGATGGTGAGAAACTTGCAAGATACTTTTGCCATCGAGAAAATAGAAACTGTGTTAATAAAATAATTACAAATTAAAGATAAGAATGAAATTATGTCATGTCAGTTTGATAATCTAGGGGAAGTAAAAGAATATTACAATAATCTATATAATGAGAGGGAAAAATGTAGAAGATGTAGACTTAGAGGTCCTTCTCAAAAACTATACAATTCCTGGGCTTAACCAAGAGCAATCTTTAAGATTAGAAGACAGAGCTACCTAAATCAAAGTACTTAGTTATTGAAAAGTATGAAAATTATCAAAACCCATGATCAGATAGCTTCAAAGCTGAATCTTTTTTGAAGTCTTTTGGATTGACATTTGGAATTTGTAGTTAGAACAATTAATGAAACATGAAACTGGATCATTCTCAACTGTTTTGAGACAAGGCATTATAGCTTGCATATTCAAGGAGGATAAAGCGAGACAGTACTTGAGGAACTGGTATTCAATTTCTGTAGACTATAGAGCGCTATTGAATAAAATAATATCTGACCATCAAATTGGTTTTGTAAAAGGAAAATATGTTGGTGAAAATACAAGGATCATATATGACATTATGCACATTACAAAAGAGTTAAATTCTGGGTATACTGTTATTGTTTATTGAAAGAGCATTTGATTCTTTTTAATGGAAATATATTCATAATGGTATATCTTTCTTCTTTCATTTTGGACTGAATATAGCGCACTGGGCTTTAAACTTTTATTGTAATATCTCATCAGCAATTTTACAAAATGGCTTTCTTTCAAGAGTTTTTCAAACTATTCAGAGGTTGTAGACAAGGTGATACATTATCCCCATATCTCTTCATATTATGTGCAGACATATTGTCTGTGGTTTTAAAGAATAATAATATAAAAGGTATCAAGCTAAAGGAAACAGAATATTTACTGTCACAATTTGCCGATGATACTACTTTAATTCTTGATGGCTCTTGTATCTCTGGAATCCGCTATTGAAATATTAAACTTGTTTGCAAAGATTTCATGACTGAAATTTAACATTGCCAAAACAAGAGCAATGGGTTTGGATAAAATGCTAAAGATGAGTTTTAAAAATGAAATTGAAATAATAAAAATTTGTTTAAAACAAATGGGAAAGGTGGTTGGTTAAATAACAGGTCAGAAAACTTAATTATTTTAAAGTTTAATCATTTCATCTCGTTACCAAATCCTCCACAACATTGTTATGGGATTAAATGATTTTTTTTCTTTTCACCTTTAAATGGCAGTCCGAACTAGACAAAGTTAAAAGAGAGGTTATGCATACATTTTCTAAAGGTGGTTTGGAAATGATAGACATTGATAAATTCATATCAACTTTGATAATAAAATGGATCTGTGAAGTCCATCTATCAAATAGAAAATTCGTCAGTTTGTTTCAGTATGAAATATGTGAGGTTAAATACCTGTTCCTATTAGGAGATGAAAATGTAATGACATTTTCCAAAAAGACAAAAGTTGCATTTTAACATGACGTTTTTGTGGCTTGGTAACTGTTAATGACATTTCCAAAAAGACAAAAGTTGCATTTTAGCATGATGTTTAATTGGCTTGGTAACCGTTAATGACATTATCCAAAAAGACAAAAGTTGCATTTTGGCATGATGTTTTATTGGCTTGGTAAATGTTAATAGAGAAAAATATAACCTAGACAGGAGAAGATCTTATGAAAACAAATTTATGGATGAACTCATTTATGATGATAAACAAGGTACCAGTTTTCTATGAGAAATCGTTTGAACATAACGTAATCTATATTGGCGATATGTTTACAGTTTAGGGAACTGTTAATTGATTTTGATTGTTTTAAAGCTAAATATGGTCTCAACCTGCATTTACTTACTTTTCAAGATATTATTCAGCGTGAAGACCTTTATGAACCACTTTTGAAAACAGAATTTAAACCAACTAGTATAAGGAAATTAAATGAAACTTTGATTTTGAATATGGATGTGTGTGGCCTAACATTAATACTAAAGTTTTACCATGACAAGAAAGTTACAATGGTTTCAGTTTTGTGTTACAGAGTTTTACCAATGAATTCGTAATTTGTATAAAATAAAATTGATCCCAATAAAAGTACCGTTTGAAAAATATTCCAAAAGACAATACTGCATTTGTTTTGGGAATGTAATATGATTAACATGCTGTGGATTGATGTGTCCCACTGGATTCAGAATAAAGTGAAGATAGATACTGATTCAAGTGCAATTACTGTAATATTGGGTGATGGAAGTACAGAAGGAATATATGAGCAGCCTTTGAATTTTTGTTTTCTTTTAGCCATATATTACATCTATATATGCTAAATGAAAAAGGATGTGCCTGGATTAGAGGAGTTAAAAGTTTTTCTTAAAGACTTATGTAATTTGGAAAAAAATATATTGGAATCAAATCTGAAATGAAAGAAACATCTATCCTGATATGGGAATAGTGGGAGTCATTATTTTAATGGTAACTTTGAAACATAATTCAAATGCACATTTAATAGCGTGATATACACTATAGTGTATAAAGTGTTTGTAATAATTCATGCTTGATCAGCTGATATGATCTCAAAACTGTTTTCTTCATCTTACAGTAACACTATATTATTGTCTTGAACTGTTGTACCAATATGTATTACATATATGTATCATCTATCTTGTGTTAAAAAAGGACAAAATGAACATGTACCACTGCACAATGATACATCATTTCTGTAAACACTGGATCACGTGTTATTTTGGGTTAAAAATCCATTTTGTATCATGAAAGAACGATCGTGCTTTAATTAAGATAAATGTTATTCATAAAGTGTACAAAAATATTCCACATTTTGACTCAAAAGTAATACGTAAATGTGATTTCTAAATGTCAACATGAAGACCCACTCCACGCCCTCTTGAACCTGTAACCAAGAAAATCCTATTTACTATGTATCTGTTAGAATCATAAAATAAATATATTATATAAAAGATGGATATGTTTACATTAAAAATATTCTGATCTTAATCCAAGTTTCCAATTTTGCAAGAAGTTGTCTCACGCACAAAATCATCTGCTACCCAACATGTCAGCTTGCCGCTATAACTGGAGTGTCACAAAATTTCCTGGCGTAAAGTCTGTTTCGAAACTCTTAGCAATTTTCCCCCATAAACAAGACTTTGCAAACACATTGCACCCTATTCATTGTTCTTCCACATAATAGCTTATTTTTTAATAAAATGTTGAAGTTTACTCATTTTTTTACAAGATCGGTTCAGTTGGCTTAATATCGCTTGGTATTTATTGGCAGTGTTACATTGAGTTTTGTAAAACTGGCTATAAACCTGACCTAATTACTTGACTAAACTGCTGACAGAAACTGTCCAAAGTAATGTATTTCATTTATATAGCCCGACGGATAAACATTACATCTTTTCAAAGCTGTGCACAGAATTGGCTGACATATTGTGAGTCATGAAAACATGGGGTGGTATCCTGTGTGTCCAAAATTAATATTATTTTGAACAGAATATTCTGGTAACATTTGCCTCTTTTCAAACGTTAAACACTACTATTTTATTTTTGTCAATCAGTCAAATTAGGCATACGTTTTGCTTCAATATTGGAAACAGAAACCTTAGGTGTGCAGAAATGCCAGACTGCATTGTATTGGACCATCCTTATTTCAATAATTTCCATATCATTTTATATAAAATTTAAAAATGCAGGGATATAAATGCAAGATTTTCTTCAGAAACAAAGTCTAGAGCTGTTTGCTGATTATATTAACCACTGAATATACGGGAGCTTAAGGGATACATTCCATGTTTTTAAATAAAAATGACAAGATAATGTTGAGTTCTAATGGGGTATTCCACAGTGATGATGTCACTGATAATGGGTAGGTGGAGCATTGTACACTGGAACAAAGACATTTGTATTAATCTGAAGAGAACAAATAGAGATATAACAAGTAACACTCAAAGATCCAAAAGAAAAAGAATCCTATCTTTGCTTCCAGTTTCATGCTTAGAACAACTGGGTCAGTTGATTGTAGAATAAGATTTATATTGCATACTCCCCTCCACCTTGATTTACTGAAAGTGAACCATACTTGCATGACTTAATTTTATTCCAATGAAAAAGGACCTTGTCCATCAGTAACATGAAGATATATGATAGCTAGATGTGCATTCTCAGGATAACTAAATAATTTGCATTTGTCTCGTATAATTTTCTGTAAATTTTAGGCTCATTGCAAATAGGTTTTGCTCTACAGTTATTAATTTCTTTTGAAAGACAGGCAGGTTTAAAGTGAAGTGGTGTTTATTTGTAGGAGAAACAGTTTAGAGAATGTTGCCTTACCTCTATTCTATTTTAATTTGATGTGATTTAAGTTGCTTTTTACGTGGTATTAGGGAAATAATACAATGCCTAAGTAAGATAGCTGATAAAATTGACTCCTCCCATGTGCCTCAGAAATTAACTTGATTGAGTCAAAAGTAATTAATTTTATGAGTTATTAAAATAGGGAAAATGAATTGTACCAGAGTAGATAAAACTAACTTCTGAATGTGCAGTAACTGAATGATAAAATAAAAAAGTTATGAACAAATTTAAAAAGTTACGGGCTAGTTTCCCTTCCAAGTTAGCTCACAAATCTAAGGAGTGAAAATGACCAAGCAGAGCTAGCGGTCTTTACAGAGATGCACCTCTAAAGTATGGCCAAGCTGTATACTCTATAACCCAAATTGCGTCCATCAATCATTCACTAAAATTGAAGGAAATAAAAGTTTTATTAACTTTGTGCAAATAATGAAACTGTAGAGCAGACCTTAATACAAGACCACACAAAGGTAGCCAGTATTAAATGTTTCTTTACTGCATGTGTCCAGGATGTGCTGAAATGTAATGGAAGAGATAGTAAGCATCTAAATGAGCATGATGTCTAATACTGCTACCTATGAATGAAAGGAAATCGAAATTGGTCGCAACATTTAGAAAATCAGGACTTAATATTAAGTTTGTTTTTCTAGTGGTTGGAAAAAAAATACAGGGTTGACAGGCAAATATTGTCTTTGCCAGGGAACCAGAAGCAAAACTATTTTCCTTTTAGGCCTTAAATAATTGTCTTTAAGGTGAGTTTGTAAAACCAAACTATCAGCTACAGTCTCTGGACACTATTATAATGTACATTCTGAGTGGATGGAGAGATTGTAATTATAAAAACATTTGATTGCATTCATGAGAAAATTGCAAGTAAGCATAAACCATGTACGATGCCATAATTAACGATCATCATTTCTTTAGACGGTTATAGATAATTGTTTGCAAGTAACTGTGATATTTCTGATATTGACTTTGGTCTATAAGAAACTATTTCTTAAAAATCAAATGTCTAAGTTTATAAATTTATTTGCAGATAATTACTTCTAAAAATTTAGCCTGTTTAAAACCCTTACATATTTAGAAAAACATTTTATACCTTTGGTAGAATGGATTGATAGTTTTGACAGTATTAAAGTGCCTGAAATGTTTCCCATTAGATCATATTACATGTATTGTAAATTATTTTATGGCATTTCATATATTCAATGTCCTTATTTGCAAATTATTGGAAATTTATATTTCGTACTGTTAGTTTTTAATAAAGCAAAAATAAACCCAATATGCTTTTCTCCAGAAACACTTCCAGATTTAATGACCATAAGTAAAACAAATTGTAGACTTAAAACAAAACAAAGAAAAACAATCTGCAGATTTTAGCTTGTGCGAAAGACATGTGACTCTCTTGATCACATATTATAGTTTTGTCTGTAAACATAACTGTACAGATCTTGTTTGAGATTGATTATGTGCATGAGTGCAAGAGACAATGTTCATTAATTATGCTTTCATCTTTGGAATAATTTTATGAGAACATATAAATAAATAATTAAACTTTTATGAGAACATAGAAATAAATAATTAAACTTCATTTCAAAGTTTGGGAAATCATTTACATAAGTTGTGTTCTTGTAATGCAACATTGTCCTGCTTAGTAAAATGGCCATTTGTTGGGTTATGCAAGCCAGGTGAGTGATATCAGGTCCGTTTTGGCCTCTTTTTTTGTGTGCTGTTGGAGGTTAGTTAATGGAAGTATCCTTTTGGTAAATCATTCTGACTAGCTTTAGATTTCCTTCTATTCTAAATAGATTGATGTTTTCCATCTCGCTGGTGATCCAGCAGCCAGGATCAAATTGCAAGTGGAGATCAATTCAGTTAAAGAAGAGATTACAACAGATGAAAATGGTCATGCTTTTTACAGACTGGATACAGACAAGAATGAAACACAGCTTCAATTCAAGGTATATATATGGAAACTGTAATAATAATAATGGTATGACTCTTTATTTTTTTTATATACATATGTATTCTCTGTGTTACAGGTATTATGTAATGGGCCAGCTATCTACATTATCTTGATAAATACTTAATGTAGATATGGAAATAAACTGAAAAAAGTAGTAACAAAATATATGTTGGCTTTACTCTAGTATATACATTTTAATTAATGACTGAAATTTTGGAATGCCATGTTAGATATTAATGGTCGATTTAGTTTTATATTTACCACTTCATTCAAGTAGTTTGATTTTAAAAAGGAATGGCTGTCTCATTTTGCTCATTTAAACTGGATAACAAGAGAGATACAGGAAACCCCACTATAACATGATGGTAGCTGTCCATAGAATGTCACCGTGTTATGTAACATCTTGCATTATTGTTACAAGTCATTTAACTGGAGAATGGTTACATCTGTTTCATGTGTTATACAAGATGGGAAGGTGGGGTTGTTTGTAAAACTACTGACTTCAGTAACACCAGTATACCAACTTAAATGGAAAGTCCGGGCTAAGCTTTTTGATCTTAATCGATATAGATTAATTATTAAATTTGTGAAAATCTTAGCATATTTGGTCTGCCAGTTTAGGAGTAATCGACCTTTAATTGGACAGTGATCCAAAACAGTAGGTTCACCATTTTCTCATAAAAGGGTACTTCTGGTTAATGCCATGTAAGCTCTGTCAGGTCTGTTGAACTCAAGCAATCATCATATGTGTGCACAAGGCTATACTAGTATTGCAGACCGCTCCGGTGGCCTAGTGGTTAGAGCATCCACCTCGGAAGTGGAAGGTCGTGGGTTCGATCCCTGGCCAAGTCATACCAAAGACTTACAAAAATGGTACTAACAGCTGCCTCGCTTGGCACTCAGCATTAAGAGGTTAGTGTTAGGACTGGTTGGCCTGGTGTCAGGATAATGTGACTGGGTGGGACATCATGCTACATGTCTGTGGCATGATGCCTCAGTGCTAGACATCACTATAAACTGTCACACTGCAGATATCGTAGCAATATGACTGAAAAAGTGTTATAGCTATGTTAAAACTCCAGATCACACACACACACACTAGTATTGCAAGTGCAAGAAAGTGGGCTCACTGCATTTTCAGTTGCAACTGATTAGACATGTAGTGTTATGAAATAACAATCCTGACATAAAGAATGAGCAGCTATTATGCCAAAATTTTATGAAATTTATGATTCATATGGTCATTAAAATAATGTCTGTTACTTGATATGAGTATTGTATAATGAGACAAGTTAACCATATAAAATTACATGTTCTGTGGTTGATCAGTATCTTAAATGGGTTTGTGAAAGGTGATAATAACATTAGATAGTAGGCCTACTCAATAAAATAAATAAATGAAAGATAGTACTAATAGTATTTGTATCTCTTTTATGTACAAATGAACTAATCTATTTATGTTTGCTTTATAAATTGTGAGATGGGTCATTGTGATATAATTGAAACAGAAAGAAAATTTAGTTTTTGTCTCTCAGTACCTCAATGAAATCAACATGGTGTGATCCTGTGATGACTAAATTTCAGCCTTTATCATGATTATCTGATTGGCCACAACTTTGAAAATTGGTACACATGCTAACATAGTGATGACAATTATAAAGGCAAGATTTTCACTTTGAATTTATAAATATTAGAACTAGTGAAAACAATGTGTTTACTTTATTTATTTTTTGTACTACCCCTAACACACATATAACAGACATGATTTTTCTCCGTTTTAAAGCAGAATTCCTCTTTTCTCATGACTTGAATCCAATTTTTTTTATATACTTCATTTTTTTATCATCTCCGATCTGCTTTTTTTGAAAACAGACTGTTCGGTCCTATTCTGCAACGACCCTTGTAATGTATTCATTCCATATATTAGTTAGCCCACGACTCTTGTAAAGGATATTCTGATTGGTCAAAAGTTTAAAGTCATCCATTGAATCTTCAGGAGGTAATGGAAACTGGTGGCAATTGAAAGAAGTATGTTTGCAAAAAATGGTGTCCCGAGTTGTTGAGTGACCATGACACGAGAAGTTTAGATAAAGGGTTTAAAAATATATGGAAATGGGAATGGCTGGAGCAAAAAGTCAACGGAAATTTAGTTGGTCAGTTTATAAGAAAACTGAACGCTAGAGGACTGGCATTTTGTGACCTCTGCTCTATGTTAATCATGGTTGGAAGAGTTACGAACAGCACCTACAAAAGAAGCTGCATATGGAAAATTGAAGCTCAGAAGGCACCTGGAAAAAGTGCAGTTGATTTCTCTAAAAAGACAGATGTAGCTCTATCAGAATATGTGCACTGCATTGTCGCCAATACAAGCACCAGCTTGAAAAGAGAAAGGCTCTCATTGCGAAGGAAAAGAAACGACTGAACGTTGAGTACAAAAAGTCAGTCAAAAACGAAGGCTAAACAAATCTTTGCCAACGCTGCATAACGAACTTGACTGGAATATCAACAGGCTATGTCCATTGGAGAAAAAGACCAGTGAATTTATGGGATTATTTGTATATAGGTGATGTACTTGGGTGTTTATTTTACAGATTTGATGAGTTTCTTGCATCTTGATCAGTTTCATCCTCATCACAAAAATAGTTTAAGTGTTACCCATATATCATGCTTCACTGATTTGACTTCGTTTTTGTGTTTTGTTTAAAGTTTGTTTCTTAAGCTCATTTCATACTAGTTTCATCAGATTTGATGATCGTTTGCATCTCTGTTATTTCCACATTCTTAGAGTAAAAGGTCCCTGTTACCTACACTTTTATTTTACAGGCTCATGATGCGTTTTAAGTTGAGCTACATGGCCACTTAATTTATTTGCATATATATACTACTGTACCAATAAGTATGATAGTTGGTATGGAGATGCATCTTGATAAGTACTATACCTTCATTACAAAAGTTGGTCACTATTGCTCATATTTCTCACTTCTTTGACTTTGATTACTTTTTGTTTTAACTGTCCAAGTTAGGATCATTAAATTAGATGATCGTGTACGACTATATTAGTACAACACTTGTAATCCACACATATATCAATATTACATATATTCAGATACTTTTAACTATATTTTTTTAACAAGATATCTGATGCCACTGGATTTACTGATAATGAAAGAAAGAAATATAGTGGGTAGTTATAATCTCTGCTGGTATAAACTATTCAAGAGCAAAGTTTCCAATAGTCCGATAAATCAGACCCCCAAATTTATGTTGATACTGATGGATGATATGTGGTTATGATGTCGCCTATTCATAAAATCAAGGAATTCTCTGCAGACAGATTTGTCCAGAACATACAGCGGTACATTTTAGACACTTAATGGCATTTCTTTCATCTGTTGAGCTAACATCAGTGGAAGGGTCCTTTTCATGATATGTCCAGAATATTTCTTCATCAAATCCAATGTTTTACAACTTGTAAATATATGTATGTTCAGTGGCCATTTTGAATTTGGCTATTACCAAATACCAGTAAGTGTATAAATGGTACACTGGTCGAAAGATTTGTAAAATTATACATTTTAATGAACAGGTGACATCATATTCACAAGTCATCCATAAGTATCCAAAAAGTTTTTTGTAGGGGAGACTAATTAGACAAAGTCTCCAAGTACAGGAAGCTTCTTTTGAATAATTCTTTATTTGCTTTGGGAATCTTATATTTTTTGGTACATTTGCATCTCAAGTGTGGACAGTTGCCAGGTTTCCTGTGATGGAATAGTGACAGTGAATAGAATGGAGCAGTTATTGATATCTTGTGTATTAAAATATCTTACTGAGAAATCCCAAACTTGAATTCAACCACGCTGGTGGCCTAGTGGTTAGAGCATCCGCCTCGGATGCGGGAGTTTGTGGGTTCGATCCCTGGCTGAGTCATACCAAAGACTTATAAAAATGGTACTAACAGCTACCTTGCTTGGCACTCAGCATTAAGAGGTTAGTGTTAGGGCTGGTCAGCCTGGTGTCAGGATAATGTGACTGGGTGGGACATCATACTACATGTCTGTGGCATGTTGCCCCAGTGCTAGACATCACTATGAACTGCCACACTGCAGACATCGTAGCGATATAACTGAAACTTTTTTAAAGCTACGTTAAAAAATCAAAATCACACACTCACAAACTTGAGTTTATTTTTGTTATCGATTCATTTGTTCTGTCCAGGATTATTATATAATGCACTATAATGCATTTTTGGGGATTTGTTCCAAAATTACTATAAAAATGCATCACAGCTTTTAGACCATTACATATCTTCTATTAAACGTACTCTTTTGTGTGTAACTTTGGATGGGATGGATATGTGTCACTCACCAACACTTGATCATTATGACCTACTATTTAGTACAAACGAAGTCGTGACAGTTTCTGCTTGGTTTTGATTCCATTACCTCTTCAACTATTGCAATAAAAAGTACACTGAGAATGCCTTTTATAATTAATGCATTGCACATATTTCTAGGATTGTTAACACTACTTTAGTTTTGGTGTCTGTGTTTAAATTAGTACACTTAGAATGTATATTCAAATAGATACATTTCTCTTTATAAAAGGGTCACTATAACTTCTTTTGCAGGATTTTGAAAACTACATAATAATGGTGCATGTGTTCAAATTACACCATTTTTACCAAACATGTATATCAAATGTATATGGAAAATAAGCCATGCCACATTTCAAAACTGGGTTGTTGATACATATTTTCTTGTGTAAGTTGGATGCTTGCAAGATACTGACGTGTATCACAGTAGTGAATGTTATGTTGTGAGTTCTGCTCACTAACCACATAAGTTCACAAGTTCAGTTCTAGGTTTTACTTGTAAGACATGAAAATAGTTGGCCAGAGGGGTTCACAGGTACAATCATGTATATAATGAATTTCACCCGACACAGTTTGTAAAAAAAAAATAGAAAAAAATTTACAGCTAATAAATTTAAACTGTCAAATCTCCTTTGCAAACACAATTACCATAAGATTTAAATATTTAGTATTTTGATTTTAGAGATGAAGAAAATTTAATTATTTTTTACTCAAATGGACTTTAAAAATTAAATCTTTTATAATTTAAAACAAAACCAGTCTAAATGGTGTTGTAACCCATGGCCTAGATTTTTGTGCACATTTTTAAGTTAGATTTTACCCAGTCTCTAGCATATAATATAATTATCAAGGAATGGAATTTAATAACTAATATATTATTCTATTTCTATAAGTGGTTGGAATAATTTTATGGGGGTAGGTCTAAGAAACTTATTTGAAATGGGCAGAGACTAAAAGGTTGTATTGTTTAATAAAATCTTAATTGTTTTTAGTTTTCCTTTCAACTCTGTTTACTAAATTTTCCTAGCATTCCTCTTGGCATATATATTACAACTCTGATGAATCTCAAACTACCAGGTATTCATTTTACTTGACATAAACTGATACACCTAACAAGTTTTATTTTGGAGACTATTGTCTTATTGTTGTAAATAATCATAATTTTTTCTACTACCATATGCATCTTTCATAATAAAAAATGTAATCACTTTCACTGGTAAAACTATCAAAACATGTTGAATACATGTCAGTGTCAGCCCTGACTCCATCCTTACCATCATATATAAATAAATAAATAAATAAATAAATAAATATATATATATATATATATATATATATATATATATATATATATAAAATCCCTATATTATTTATGGAAACTTTTAGAGTATACTGCTCCTATAATGTATAAAATGTGAATATAAAAAAGATAAAAATCACTTTTAAAGATGGTCAAACGTCCATATACATAGGGGTTTCTTCATCCAACATAGATCTTGCATAATATGGTAATTTGATGAATCAACATCATGGTAATCTCTGGCACAAATGGCAGGCAGGTCTGTTGAGAGCATATATTGATGATTTCGCATAGCACTTGTTTTCACCTATGTCAATCATGACTAATATATGTGCAAACCACAGGTACATATATAGTTTTAAATAAAATTCAATAATGTTAATGTTTTTTTTAAAAAATGTTTTTAGTATGTGCTAACAAGTAATGGTAGACTGATTGGTTTGTGTGAATTATATTATCTATAACGTTCTTGGCAATCGTTGACTCATTTTCTTTTACAGATTACTCCTGATCTGTCCAGGGATTCCAAAATGCATACAGTGAAGAAATATAATAGCAATCGATACTTGCAGCTAGAAATTACAGTAAGTGAATAGTGTTTTTCATCTACAGATTCAAATACTTTAACCATTCATTGCATTTTACATCCAACATTCCTTTTTTCTATTTTTCAAATGTGGGACAGACAAGTTGTGATTTATTAATTTGTTTTTGAGTGTTTTATTTGCACTTTACAGGAAGCAAGTTTTTGGACCTCTCTCTCTTCAAGGGAAGCAATCATCTGTATAGAGTAACAATCCCTCCTGATAAGTACCCCTATTTCTAACATCTCTAGGTGCCAGATTAAATCTTTTTTCAGAGGCTTGGTCTGATCACTAGTATGATGCATGAATTCTGTCCATTAAAATGAAGGATTACTGGCCTCACTTCTAGGAACCTCTATCTTTTTCAAAAGCCCCTGTATTGTTACAACAGTCTTAATTGTTATCTCCATGGGAAAAAGCGTACACTCTTCTCAGGAAGAGTGCAGCAGACAGAGTGAAGACCACTCAAGATCTTGTTTATTTTAATCTTGTGCCCTCAGTAGGACCCGCTGATTGCTCAGATACAGTTAGGATCTAAGTTTCATCATCATTGAAGTTCGTGGGAAAATTAGGACAGGTTTCTGAGTGGAGTTCCAGTTCATGCTTTGGGATACCACTCCTTTAATATACAGATTCAGGCAGGAACGCTTACCTACACCTTGAGTGATTAGTCCTTCAGGACCTAAAGGTTTGGGAAAAATCAACTATCTGGAAGTGTGGGCTGTTTTTCTAGCACTTCAAAGGTGCTTCAGTTGAACAAGAGATCTCTGCGTATTGGTTGCTTTTGACAAAACGTTGGTTATAGCATATCTCAAACATCAAGAGGGCCCTCATACCCCTGCTCTTGGCTTGGAAGTCTTGAACTTCCTATTGGACAACTTCAGAGGAGATACAAATCTAGAGTCATCCACATTCTGGGCAAAAGGTATATCCTGCCAAACAGATTGTCTATATAGGGCTGAACAGTCCTCACAGAATGGTTTCTTCAATGGCTGGTAGCATAGACATTTCTTCATCAATGGGAAGGTCAACAGAAGCTGTGTTTGCAATGAAACAGAAGAACAAGCTCCCACTTTATGCTTCTTCATTGCCAGGCCAGAGGGCAAGGGCAGTGAACATCTTCATTCTGAGGTGGGATCATGTATATGCCTATACCTTCCCACCTTTCAGAATGAGGCCTCATGTTCTTCAGAGAGACAAGACATTCAAGTTAGAGCTATTCTAGATAGCTTCCTTTTTTGCCCCTAGTGATTGTAGTTAAGTGAACGTGACCGTTTGGTCAATATTCTAACGGAATTACTGCAGAGGATGATCTGCTGTTGCAGTATCAATGGTCCCTTATGTACAGTACTGATAAAATCCTCCACCTTCATGCTTTGTTCATATCAAATGATCTGTCTTCCTGTTTTTAATTAAGTTTGCATAGACCAGTCGACCTCCAAGGTTTACAATGTCAAGAGAAGTTTAAGTAGTTCGTGCAATAGAGAATGCATTGGTCATATCTGCCATCTTTAACTGCTGTTGCAGATTTTCTTTTTCTTTGATGAAAAAGATTGCACAGTATTCACCATTAAGGGCAATGGATCAGCCCTCTCCAATACTCGGACTTAAGTTCTGTATGGATTCCACAGAAGAGTCAAATCTACATCTGTCGTAACTAAGCAGGTTATTCTGGCTCCAGTGACCAGTTTGTTTGCTAATAATTCTGAGGTGGAACCTCTTGTGTGTTCTTTGGTCATTATCTAAACCTCCTTATGAACCTTGGAGTGAAGCTTCCTTAGAGAACCTTACCTTTAAAAGTTTTCCTCCTCTAGCATTAGTCAGGGATAGGAGTGAATTTCATGCTTTGTGAATGGAAAAGGATTGTTTATGTTTCATCAGTAGCTATGAGCTGGTTGCTCTTCTTTGCCAGCTAGGGTTTCTGAACAAGAGTTGTCTACCCACAGTAGCTGTTCGTTCCTATTGAAATTCCAAGTCTAAGTCATATCTCCTCTGATGATCACGATATACTCCTGTGTCCAATTAGATCATTACAATTCTATCTATATCAAAAGAAATAAGAAAGGATTGTAAAAAAAATATTATTCCTTTTAAAAGTACTTTTTATATTATGGCAGCCACCATCTTGAGGTGGATTGTTTGGACTATTAAGAAAGCTTATAAATCTTGCTTAATGAAGATAAAAGCGCATGATGTTAGAGCTATTGCTGCTTATTTTTTGTTTTTTAATCATTTATCTATGAATGATTCAGAAAGCTACCTTCTTGTGACCTGACTCCACTTTCTCATCATTTTCCTTTTGATAAATGCTGCACCAGATTATGGGTACAGTGTGACCACACTATAACACGATAGTTGGAGCCCATAGAACCCGACCGTGTTATATGCCAAACTATGTTATAACCAACCTAGTCAGTTACCTGAAGAAAATGATGCATTTACCTAAAACATGGCAGGCAGAGAGGGGTGGTGGTAATAAAAGCGGGCACAAAAATAAGTGCTTCTGATTAAATGAAGACACTTGTATATTGACAGCTTACATTTGTGTAGTCAGTTCATAATCCATTAAGTACTGTACTGTATATAATAAATCAATGAATTCGAATATAGATCGCATGTTATAAACTACACTACATGTATGACTCAAAACCCATTAGAAAACACAAATAATACCTCTTGATCACGTTATAAACTACATATTTGACTCACATTCCTTTAGAAAACACAAAAAACACGTATTTAGATAAAAAAATATTAGTCCTCGTTTAGATCTATACCTGATCGTCACTTAACAGTTCACTACAATTGTTGCAAGTAGCATATGACCATTGCTGTTTACATACTACATGTACATGTAGTAAAAATGGCCTAGAATTTGGTCTGCTGGAGATAATATCATCTTGGCATGGCTACTCTGGGGTAAAGGCTGTTGATAAGGAAAACAAAATTTTAACAAATTACAAAGGTTTAACAAAACATCTTTAGTTAACTTGAAGGCTATATATCTATCGTTTCAAAAGATTGGAAATTTAATTTGCATTGCGGCTGTTGATAGTGACTGTAAGCATATTTTTTCCTGCAAAAATGAAACGAAAATGCAGCAATCTCTCATATTCCATTGTTTATCTTTACAGTTGGTGCTGATTTCCTTGAAGGAAAGGATATTTGTTTTTATTGAAGATTGTAGTTGGCTTTCTTTGAATGAAAGGTGTATGGGTTATTGAAGTTACCGCTAAAGGACAGCTTTGGAGGACCAAACGGTTGTCTGTTTCTTAATGTGTCAGCAACATCAAATAATTGTAGAACATTGTTTCAGACTGATTTTTTTCTCACTTTGTATTGATGCAGAATGGTCGGTGCTTCATGGGTGTTTAGTTTTCATTGAAGTTTCAGCAAAACTAATTTTTTCTTGGTGCATTTTAAAAAGAAAAAGAATTTGCTGTTGTTTGGTTGATTGTACCAGTTACTTTTCCTGCCTTCAAAATGTTGGTTGATTGTAACTAGTCCATGTAGCATAAGTTGACCAACAAGTAGATCTCCGTTTGTTTTGTATTTTTGTAGTGGGTGGTGGTGGGGTTTTGACATTTCTGGTGGGGGAGTAATGCTGACATCCACGCATGCTCCAGACGTTTAAAAAAAAGGCCAACAGATGATGAATACACAGGTGTTCTGTTCTGTTCTGACAGGGATTACTACAGAAGATATGAGTGTTCTGAAGGATTTAATTCTATGAGTGAAAAGAAGAGGGATTTTACTTACCATCCACATATAGAGGTCAGACAAAATAAAAATATTAATTACTAGTGAGATCTCACGGCATACATTACTCAGGCCAGATGTCAGGCAAAACACTGTTAAGATAGTTTGTCAGTATGAACATAGAATATGTTTATCTAACAATAGATAAATTCCAGTGCATTTTATATCAAGCTTGTGGCTTCCTTTCATGGTGTTTCTGAATTTCTTCACTCCAAACCAAGGGCTGTATATACTAGTTTGAACAGTCAATAATGTTGTGGAAAAAATGCCAGATAGTATATTTTGTCGCTAGTAAAGAATATAAATCACAATTTGTGATGTTGGCAAATAAACGTTTTACACATTATTTTTTGTACTTTTGAAAAGAAAAACCTTTTGTCAAGTATGAGAAAAATACACATATATGAAATTGCAGGAGCCTTGACTTGATCATCTTATATTAAAATTCGAACTGTTTTGTATATCTGATTTAATATATATTTATTTTAATTGTTTGTTTGTCAGTCTTAATTTTTTCTTTCTTTTTCATACATGCTATTGTAATGTTTATTTACTTGTGATGATATTTTTCCAGAAAATGGGTTTACCTGAATCATTCTTTTCATAAACACTAGATGTTGGCCTGGATGCTGACCTTGATTCAGAATTAGTAAACAAAGTTCTATTTTATTTTAAAATGATTGGTTGTTGTCAAGATCATGATGGGACTATGTGGCTTAAGAAGTAAACACTTTTTTATTATTCTGGGAATAAAATCATTGGTCTAATCAAGACCACATTCTGTGTACATGATATAAACACCATCAGGTGAGCCTCCTTCTGATTTTGCACCTTGGGAGAATTTCAAAACTGCGTCTTATGATACAATATAACCTTTGTTTTAGAGATATCTCTCTCAGCTCTGATTTAATATATATTTATTTTAATTTAATTTTTTGTTTGTCAGTTTTAAATTTTTCTTTCTTTTTCTTACATGCTATTGTAATGTAAATTTATTTACTGGAGATGATATTTTTCCAGAAAATTGGTTGACCAGAATCAATCTTTTCATAAACACCAGGTGTTGGCCTGGATGCTGACTTTGATTCAGAATTAGTAAACAAAGTTCTATTTTTATTTTAAAATGATTGGTTGTTGCCAAGGTCATGATGGGACTACGTTGGTTAAGAAGTAAACACTTTTTTTAAGTTTTATTCTGGGAATAAAGTTATTGGTCTAATCAAGGCCATATTCTGTGTACATGATATAAACAAGATCTCGTGACCCCCCTTCTCATTTCGCAACTTGGGAGAATTTCGAAACCACGTCATATGATACAATATAACCTTTGTTTTAGAGAGAGAGAGATCTCAGTTTTGGGCTTTTTTTTACTGATGTCAAGTTATGTTGCTGTAGTAAGATCTTGAACTATAATTTTCTTTAGATCAGTTGGATTTCAAAAGGACTAATTCTTTTTTCTCTGGAACTATTTTGAGGAGTGCTTACACATAAATTTTGGAAAGACATTGCTTACAAATTATGCAATTATTTACAAGGAACTTTAGATAAGCACAGTATTGACTACAGCGTACGTCATCTTCATCCATCTTGGAATTTCCATCAGGATTCGAACTTGAAATTATTAGAACATTTATTACTAGGACTTTTGAAAAATAATTCTTGGATTATTCTTATATTAGTTTTGGATTTGATTCTTGAAACCGTAAGTTCTTCTCTTTTTATTTTTACAGAATTTTCCCAGTGAAATAAATTATTTGTTAAATTTTAAAAACTTTATGTTTTCACTCTTTCTGTGTTACTGTTTGTTCAAACCTAAACATGTAACAAAACACAATCTCTTTCCCAAAGATGATAATAAACTTTTTACACGTTACTTTTTGTACTGTAAAAAAGAAACAACTTTGTTTATGAGACAAATTACATGCGTATGAAATTTCTTGAGTCATGCCACAACCGTGTTATATCTGATTTATCTTTTAATGGAGCGTACTATAGCAGGGTCACACTGCATTTATGGTTTGGGCCGAACTGTATCAGCCTAGCAAAGTGTCTACTAATCCATTCTGTAGTAGAAGATCCTATTACAGTAATGGCAAGTTCTCTTTACTATCTTCAGCCATTATCCTACCACTGGGCAGGCAATTTTGGCAATTCAGTTTTAGCAGGTAATGTTTTGCTGCTATTAATATGTGCTTTTAATGATGGGTGGAGTGGGGTAAAACTAATTATAATTGTTTTAACTACTTGATATTATGGCTATATTGGTTTAAGTCAAAGAATGCTTAAATTCTGATTGATGGATGTGGACTGAGGTATCCAACTAGGATTATGTTGTTTTTTATTATAGACCACTAATTGCTAATTGGAGGATATAATTATGTCCTTGGACTGGGGAGTGACTGTTACTCGAGGAAAAGATATAGGAATGTAATAATAGCAGGGAAGTATTACATAACTAAAATTAGTTTTATCTCCTAAAAACTACATTTTAATTTATGTAAACATGAAGATCAAGAAAACAATTATCAACTGTGACTAAGAAAAGTTGTATGAAAATATTGTGCAGAGAACAAAATTAGCATGTCCAAATCTTGAATTGTTAGAAGACTTGCTAGAATAAAGACAGTAGTATACAAAATCTTATATTTATGCTAATTTAAAATAAAATTTATGAAACTCATTGAAGGATATCAATCATTTCCTTGCCAATGCTTATTTCTTAAATTTCATTTGAAACGATTATTTTGTAAAATCCTGTAAACAGTTTTTCCCTTTATGCACATTTGTGCATCAGGGATGCACGCTGGAGAAAATTGAAGCACACATTTTGTTGGCATGCATTTTTTTTTATACAAAGGATTTGCATAATGCAATCAGGATTTATTTAGCATCCAATGCCTTGGATGAGGGGTGACATCGTGTATACTTTGAGCATATGCATTGACTGCTTCTCCGTTTTGTTTACTCCCATGTGTTGCGCTCCTCTGTTCGTATAGCGGAGTGCAACACAGGGAGCATACAAAATAAGGTAGCAGACTAGTATAGGCAGTGTTATGACGGAGTAGCTTCCCCTAATCTCGCTAGCTCTCATGCGATTTCCATCGAGCTGAGCAAGATGGACATAGTACACAATTAATTTTACTATATGTTCTCTACATTTGTTTCTCAGTACTGACCTTTCCACTGTGTGACAATCAATGCAAATCATATGTTAATCTAAAATACCTTCAAAGATGACTTCACGGTGAAGTTCTTGTCAAAGGTTGACCTGCTCTTTTTTTAGATTATTGACTGTCAACATAACAGCATGTAACCAGAACACGAATTTCACTTCCGGATCATCACCAAGGCCTTATTACTCACTGTGCACTGTCGCCAAAATACATACAGACAACAACACCCTGAGCTCATATTATCAAGAATAAACAGTTACCTTTAAATCCCTACCAAAAATGCATAAATAAAACTCTTCTATCACCACCAAAATGAGAGAGGAAAAAATGTTCTAAAAATAGACTAGAACTACATTCGTGGGTACTGAACTGGAAGTATTAATTGTGATGTAATTCCAGATGTCATCTTGATGTTTAACCTTAATGCTTATTGCACTAGAAAGTGCTCTCCAGATTAAAACGTCGTCCACTAAGAATCATTAGTGAAGAAAGTGAAAGAAGCAGAACACAAAAGAGTAATTGTGGATCTAACTTTAATGAAAAATGGAGAAAATAATTCCCTTGACTGGAATATGGCACATCCGTTAGGATTAATACCGGTGTGACTTCTGATCGTGTGATTGCGAAGACTGCAAAAGTCAATAATCCTTTTGTGGCAGGGTTTAAGAATTTTAAACAATCCGCCCTCGTTCGCCACAAGATATCTGGAGAACACATTATAACCCAAGACATTCTTTCACAACAAAGAAATCAGTAAACTTGCCAAGACAAATGCATTTATTTGGATTACACAGTCAGGGGGTCATTGCAGATATTTGTTGGTTTCTAACTTTGCTGCAATAAAAGAAAGATCTTAAAGTTCAAGTGTAACTTATTAGAAACAAGATGATTCATTAGCCTCCTTGATTTTTGGATAAATTTGTTCTAGGACGAAGTACAGTGAAACCGATGATAGTACACATTTTTTGACAGGCAGTAAATTAATTGCCATTTAGTTAATAAGATTTATTAGGCTTTTTGTATTGGTTTGTATGTAACCTGTTGATCTATAATATTGCTTCAAAAAGATTATTAGGAAACTGTTGAAAGTACGACTTTAAAAGAAAAACGAACTAATACAATTATTCATTGAATAGACAATGCATTTGTTTGTTAATTGTGCATGTTGGTTTATTTGTGTTTAGGGAAAGAGAGAGTATGTTGTGCAAGTTGCAGTATCCTATTACAAGCTGAAAAAGTACGAGTCAGATTTAAATTTGTCGGTACATTTTTGACCCCGACATTTTTTATTTGACCCCCAGTTCAGACACCAAGGGGTTTTTACTCTCAGTTTTAGACCCCTGGGGGATGCACTGTGTAAATCTGATTAGTGATTATTGATCTTTAAAGCTTGATATAAGAAGTAACAGTTAACACATTCCCCAGTCCATTAAATAATTAATACATCCCCCAATCCATTAAATAATTAACACATCCCGAATCCATTAAATAATTAATACATCCCCCAGTCCATTAAATAATTAACACATTCCCCAGTCCATTAAATAATTAATACATCCCCCAGCCCATTCAATAATTAATACATCCCCCAGTCCATTAAAGGTCACTGGCCACATATATTGTCCAGACGTGTGATATTATTATAGTTAGAAACAAAACGCGATGGTTATGTATGCACACCATAAAAATGTTAATTAGACTTAAAACTCCGCTTTATAAAATAAAAAAAATTATTCGCAATCTACGTAAACAATCGGTAGTTTCCGCCTGCCAGAACCGGATATGACGTACATTAATCCCTTCTATTCAACCTAGCCATTCAAGTGCTTAATTTCCCCACATAAATGTCTATGTGATATAGTGTACGATCGTGCTTTTGTACAGCAAATATGGTGCACTGTGTTGCATTCGGATGTAACCAAAAGAGTGATGATGGGAAAAAGCGTTCTTTCTTTTATCGAAAAACCATGCTTACCAGAAAAAAGTGTATTTAATCTGTGGATCGAAATGGGGAGGGATGGGAAAGTTGTATCATTTATGCCGGATTATAGTGAATTTGGCCCAAAGACAATTCTGCCCAACTCGAAATACAGTTCGGCCAAACTTAACAATAGTTTGAATGTTCTTTTTCTTCAACAAAAAAGTAGATTCAGTGTAAGATAGATTTTAGGAAGAAAAAAAATTTAAGCAAACTATTTTCATATTCTTTGAAAGAAAATAATCATACTTACATACTTATGAGAGAAAACACAAGCTGACATATCTTGCTTGTTCTAATAAAAATATTTATATGCATTTTTTTATGCTAACAAATATATGCATCTGCACAACGACATTCTCAGTTGAAGTCTTCTGGTCAAATTATCAATAATGATTTATGAAACAAAAATACGTAACAGATAATATTCTACATAATACGTATACATTTTGTTAAGGGTAGTGTACATGAGATATTATGACAAATATACTTAAATTTAGTCTTCACATTGTAGCACAGCTGCATACAATACATATTAGATTACACATGAGAGAGAGATAGAGAACAATGTTGAGCATTTTGTCAGTATTTAGTTGCTGCAATATGAAGCTCTTACCAGTTAATTTTATTGTTTGTTTTTATTTTTCAAATTGTCTTATTGTTTATGTGCGTAAATTGAAAGCTTGTCATTACTGGTCATTATTGCCAATCATATTTGCCCCATTATTCCATATAAATTGGAAAGGAAATAATTTTGTGTTTAATTTGTGCCCCCCCCCCCCCCCGCCACTCACGGTACAAAATAAATTGATAAACATACACTTGTTTGAAAATAAAATGAAAGAAATTGTTATCATATATTTCTTCTTTTTTCATCACGAGAAAATTATTTTTTTAAAATATATGTCCACGAACTCCGTATATGTAACGGATGCCGGCTTGCTGCATCCTTAGTGTAGTGTGTATCGATTATGCCAAATAGCAAAATCGCAAATGAGATGAAAGTATCACCCGATTGCTTGAAGGCACCTGACATTTACGCATAGTTTATAGTGTTTTATTGTTCGACAACATGAAGCATGTATTTCGTCTTGTAGGGATAAATGTATGTCATTTCCGGTTGCATCCATTATAGGTGGGAAATTGTAACTAAGGGGAAGTAACAGTTTTGTATACTTCTATTTTGAGTAATTAAATTATTTCTTCTTTACACTTGATAATTTTTTTGTTCTTTTTGTGTGAGTATAACTATTTTTAATCATGTAATGCAAATCTGATATAAATAGGAAAATGTTGGAGTATGGCCGGTGACCTTTAAATAGTCAACACATCCCCAAATCCATTAAATAATTAACACATCCCCAATCCATTAAATAATTAACACATCCCCCAATCCATTAAATAATTAACACATCCCCAAATCCATTAAATAATTAACACATCCCCCAATCCATTAAATAATTAACACATCCCCAAATCCATTAAATAATTAACACATCCCCAATCCATTAAATAATTAACACATCCCCCAAACCATTAAATAATTAACACATACCCAAATCCATTAAATAATTAACACATACCCCAGTCCATTTAACAGTTAACACATACCCCAGTCCATTTAACAGTTAACACATACCACAGTCCATTTAACAGTTAACACATACCACAGTCCATTTAACAGTTAACACATACCCCAGTCCATTTAACAGTTAACACATACCACAGTCCATTTAACAGTTAACACATACCACAGTCCATTTAACAGTTAACACATACCACAGTTTTACCCAAATTCTTCGACTTTTATTATGATGTATTTTAGCAGCTTTTATATTCCTGTTCTAAATTCCAATAGTTCCCGTCTTACTGTCACAATACTTTGTAATTTTTTAATATGATTTGCCAGTGAATATTATAAATACTGTATATGTATTTTCATTTGTGGATGGCTTTAATCTTAATGTTGGTTTGAACAGCATTTTTAATACATCATTGGCGATATCATGTCCAAGAAATAGGAGCTAATACATGTATGTGGTTTGTCAATGATGCTAAAAGTGGCTGAAGTAAAGTTATAGGCTGTTAGTTCCATTGATCCTTCATCTTAATTAAATGGACTCTATATAGCACATTTCCATGTATAGCATAGATGTGGTCATAGACTCTGTTTTCAGGATGACTAGATTTAATATTGAATCCAACCCAGTATTATGTGAGCTTGATTACAGCATAATACATTTTTATAACCTCTCTCAGCTACATTATTGTGAGGGACAAATGTACATTGCTTGTCTCAAAATTGCCCATCCTCTCGTTCTGCAAGGGGACCTGAGAGTCATTTCAAGAAAATATTGATGTAAACATAAAAAACTCTGAAAAAACACTGAAGGCTAGTTTGACATTTCATGTAAATTATGGTTTAGATATTTATGATTTTTTAGGAGTTGGTTATTGTTTGACTGCAACTAAGAGCACCTTATTTGCTATATCATATTGAGGAAATGGGAGGTAATTGCCTCTCCAACTTACACACTAAGACAGCAGTATCAGGCTGGCCTGGGTCGGAATCAAACCTGCAAACCATTCAGTTATGATACAAATGCTCTGCATCTAAATTATCATGGTTTGCTTCATGACATGTTATGCAATGTTTTGGTAAATTCTGAGCCTGTTTGAAATGATAGTAAATAACTAAGTACAGTGCTGCTTTATGTTGTTTTACAGATACAACTTTGTCATTTATGTTTTTGTTATATTAATCCAATCTTTTCTTGAATACAGGACAAACAAAATTTGAAGCTTGAGGTACGAATAGATTCAGATTCAGATGCATATGATGGAGGAGTTATATTGGTAAGTACAATTCATTTTATAAAAATGGATCCAAGTTTAAGATATCCATTAAATATAGAAGAATGGAGATTTTTTCTCAACAATGTCTTAAAGTTGTACATTTATACACTTTATGTATAATGTTTTGCAAATGTAATATTTTTGGTAATGAACATATTTAGCTTTTTACATCTATTCACTTAATTTACTCTGAAAACATACAACACTTTGTAGGTCACAGATGAGTCAGATTTATACCAGCTACAGTTTTAATGTGTGAATGAACTATTATAATGGAGAGGAACATACAAAGATCAGACAAATAAAATTCACTCACTTCTGGTAAATGACACCATAGTCACTGATGACACTGACATTGCAAAATGTTTTCCATGATTTTTTCACCTACATTACCACAAAGTTAAAAGAACCAGTGATAGAAAACAACTTTAATAAACTGAAAAAGTTCTGCAGCAGCAAAAGGAGGTCTGTTTCTCTATCCCACCAGTATTGAAAACCTTTGTTAAAATATGTCTTAATGAACTTGATACCAAGAAAGCTACAGGGCTTGATCAGATTGGTCCATGACTCATTAAATCTTCTGTCTCTGATATTGTAGATAGCATACCATTCATAAACAATTTAAGTTTTGCAACCTCATCTGTCCCCAAAATATGGAAACTGCAAAAGTAACACCTATTCACAAATCTGGTTCTAAGGATGACGCTGATAACTACCGACCAATCTCAATACTACCACACTTGTCAAAATTGATTGAAGAACATGTCCATGACTCATTCATGTCATATTTAAACAACAATTGCTGTTCCGCCCTAATCAATCAGGCTTTAGACAGAAACATTCCTGTGAGACTGCCTTGATCTCCCTAACTGATAAATGGCTTCAAGCACTTGACCAAGGTAGAATAATAGGATCTGTATTTGTAGATTTCAGGAAAGCTTTTGACATGGTGGATCATGAAATCCTTTTGAAGAAAATGAAAATCTACCAATCTGATGAAAGAACAATTAGATGGTTTACTTCTTACTTAAGTGAGATAACACATGCTTACATAAATAATGTTCTGTCTGAACCTGGAACAGTTATATATTAAGTACCACAAGGCTCAATCCTAGGTCCATTACTTTTTTTTATATTTATTAATGACTACCACTTTTACTAAGAGACTCAATATCGTCTATAGATCTCTATGCAGATAACACAACATTGTCAGACATCCAAAACACAAAGCATGAACTTGAAATTTCTTTACAGAATGCCCTAAACAAACTGGAAAACTGGTGCACATGCAATGGCATGGTGGTAAATACTGGTAAAACTAAAATTACTTATCTCAACACAGCAAAAAAGGACAAATCTTGATAGTGATGAACCATGTCTGACATGGAAGGATAGACTACTTGGTGTTCTGGTAGATAATAAAAAAAAAATAACGTATCATGGTTGAAAATATCAAACATATCAGTAAAAATGTCAATTCAAGTTTATGGCTTCTCAGTAGGATAAGACATTTTCTCACTGAAAGGCACAGAAAACTATTTTATAACAGTTACATACAACCCTATTTACACCACCGTAATATACAGTATAGGCTAATTCAAATGATAAAAACACAGCAAAGCTACCACATCTTCAGAACAGAGCATTAGGGCTAATATCAATCCAGAAAGAAAGCAAGGTAAATTTAGTTGGCAAGTTAAAGATATTACCTATTAAAGACTGAATCTGTTTGAGAAAAGCCATATTAATGTACAGGATATCCCATAATAGTGCTCCTGCATGTTTACAATCACTATTCCAGTATAGGCTACCTGGTAATACTCCCCACCTGCAATCCATGTCTACCAAACAGTATAAAATTCCCAAACCAAATAAGGAGTTATTTTTAAAAAATTTCCAATATTCTGGAACACTGCTCTGGAATAGTGTTCCAGTTGAGATAGAAATGCCCACTTCATTTTCTTCTTCCAAACGCAGTATTTCCACTGGCTTCAGAGATGCAGCTAAAATAAATATATTCCTTTGTATGAGGGTCTCAAGGTAGATTAGTTCTTAGCTAACTGTGTTACCTTCTTTAAATAAGGTCATTATCATTATTATTATTGCTCGTATTTTAATGAAATTTGTTTGCAATCCAGTTGTTATTTATGTTGTAGTCTTGATGCAATGAAATATCCTTAAACTGTAATAAACCTTTATGAAACTATGACAGTTATTTCTTGGGGGGACTGCTCCGGTGGCCTAGTGGTTAGTGCGTCCGCCGTGGATACGGGAGGTCGTGGGTTCGATCCATGGCCAAGTCATTCCAAAGAATTTCAAAAATGGTACTAACAGCTGCCTTCCTTGGTGCTCAGCATTAAGAGGTTAGTGTTAGGACTGGTTGGCCTGATGTCAGGATAATTTGACTGGGTGGGACATCATGTTTCATGTCTGCGGAATGATGCCCCAGTGCTAGACATCACTATAAACTGCCACACTGGAGACATCATAGCGATATGACTGAACAGTTGTTACAGCTACGTTAAAAATCCATATCACATCACATCACATATTTCTTGGGGCAAAACTGTTTCAGAAAATGGGATAATGTACATTGGGAAATATACATCAGGACCTCAGTCAGTACTATATATAATGTGCAAGTTTGTTGTCTTAGTAAATTCCACTATGAGTTGAACTGCATTGTTATTTTCTCATGATACCTCCATCTTTTGCATAAGAATTGTGAATTATGTTTCAAATACAGTCCAGTCCTTTTGATCCAACACATCCGATTCCATGATTCCATTACAAAATGTGGATCCCCTGTTTTATGTTGCTCACTGTTTGTGTTACGGCCTGTATTTAAATTTGTATGTGTTACATATTGATTTTACCAATGAACAATACTGCTGTCATCCAGTAGCTTTGATGCGAGTAAAGTTACAATGAATAGCATTTGACTTAGTTCCAAATGCTGTTACAACCATGAATATGTAGGAGTTTGGATTACAAGGAAAGAAGAAGGTCACCAAATGCAAACTTTAAACATCAGATAATATTATAGTTGTCCTTCCCTCAATTTCAAATGCATATGGATCTGTTCTAAAGAATGGCAAATTCAGTTGTGAAAGGAGATATTAACTTAATTTTTCAGAAAATTTTACAGCATAGTACTGAAATAAATGAAGCAAACTTGTCATCATTGCAGAGGTTGCTGCTTTAAAGAGTAAGCCAGTATATGGAAACAAAACTCCTGCGACTTTTAGACAAGAGGAATCCATAACTTTCATGGTTGGATTAATTGCATCCTCAATTACCTACCCCATCAATACAGGATAATTCTGCTATAGGCATGCAGCAATGGTATATTATTTCACCCCTAGACAGAACCCAGCATGTGCAGTTCAGAGCACATTATAATGACCTGGTTCAAAAAAATATGGCATTTTTCAGGGCTCAGTCCTAGCATCTATCTTAATTCTATTTGACATTAATGAATTTTTATTTTATATAGAGAACATAAAAACTGATATGAATGCAGATGATGCAGAATTTCATATAGTTAGGTGATGACAGCAACACACTTCAAGAACCGCTGCAGTACAGTCTTAATCATATCAGTAAATGGTGTCAAGTCAATGAAATGTACCCAGTATATTGAAAGCCCACTGCAGTGCTTGTAGGAACATCAAACAGATTATCCATGGAAAACCCCATTCAACTGTAAATGATGAATATATATCTAGTGTAGAATGAATGCCATAAACTCCTAAATTTAATGATAAACTAGCTTGGAATCATCACATAGATCATGTCTGTAACTTTATAGGTTCCAGGCCTTACTTTACTGCCAACTTAAATACAGAAGAAAAGAAATATCTACCTATTCATGCAACAAAAGTATTTTATTAAACATGTATATCTATTACCTATTATAGACTACAGTTTCACAATATGGCATCCATGCACATAAGTTAATATTAATTGTATAATTAAATTTCAAAGCGGCAGATAGAATAACAGATTATCTGCTTACTTGTTTCAGTCTTGACATGTACTGACATTATTTTTGACAACAGAATTTCATATCATAAATAATAATTTAACACCTTTGTACCTGGGTGATATAATGGTCCAAACCAGCAATACCATCTCTATTAGTCTTTTTCAGCATCAAACCTATGTTTAAAACTGTGAAGCCAAGAATGAATGCATTTAAAAATTCATTTCAGTATACTGGATCTACTAAAGGAATCAGCTGCCTTAACTAAAGCAATATGACAATCTTACTGTATTCAGATCAGAGATATTTCAGCTACCAAAGCATCATATCTCTCACCAGAAATTCTCTCTAGTTTCTCTGGTGATATATGTACATTATACAAGTTTAAAGTGACTTATTTGTGTGACATTAACCTTCAAATTAGTACATTTTTATCTCAATTGTGTGCACATGTATAGAATATTTTACACCCTGAGGGACTCATGGGAAAGTATCTTATATTTTGGTATAGAACATTGCATTCCCTTGAGAGACTCATGGGAGATTACCATATATTGTGCTGTAGATTATTGTATGCACATGAGGGACTTGTGGGAGATTACCTTATCTTTTAGTAAAGAATATTGTAAACCCTTGAGGGACTCATGGAAAGTTATCATATATTTCACTATTGAATAATTTATGCCTTTTTGGGATTTGTGAGAGATTACCATGTACTTTGCTAAATGCATTCTATCCTCTTAAATATTATTATTAATAATAGTAATAAATACTCTACAAAATGATGCCCACTATCATTTCATTTCATCTATGCTTTTGACATGTAGAAGTCTTAACTGGACCTTGAAAATACCTATTTTATTCCAAACATAATGTTGTGTATTTGTCTTAACGAAGTATGCCATTGTAACTGTTAATTCATCAGCAAACAGAAATTACATCCTGGGTATCATAATCATAAAGTACGTTGAAATTGCTTACATGTAGATTTGACACTTTTACATTCAGTTTAAAACAGCAGAACAAGATTGATTTTCATGTGTACTCTGTCACTGATTAGTGATGCAAGAACTTGAAGTACTGGTTTTTTTTCAGAATTTGTATTTCATATGCCTAGATCTACTATTGTTTTCTGTTGATTTGGGTTCTTGCTATAGGTTGCACTTGCCTAGATTAGCAATTGCTTTCTGCTGGTTAGGGTTCTTGATATCCAGGTGGTACATCCCTACATCTACTATTGATTACTGCTGGCTGAGGTTCTTCCTATATATATAGTTGACACTTGTTAAGATCTGCTATTGATTTCTGCTGATTGGGGTTCTTGCTATTTAGGTGACACATATCTAGATCTACTATTGATTTCTACTGGTTGGTGTTCTTGCTATTTAGGTGACAAATGTCTAGATCTGCTATTAATTTCTACTGGTTGGGGTTCTTGTTATCCAGTTGACATGTTTAGATCAGCTATTGATTTCTACTGGTTGGGGTTCTTGCTATTTAGGTGATACATGTCTAATCTACTATTGATTTCTACTGGTTTAATGGTTCTTGTTATTTAGGTGACACATGTCTAGATCTTCTATTGATTTATACTGCTTGGGGTTCTTGCTATCTAGGTGACACATGTCTAGATCTTCTATTGATTTATACTGCTTGTAGTTCTTGCTATCTAGGTGACACATGTCTAGATCTACAGTACTATTGATTTCTACTGGTTGGGGATCTTCGGATCTAGGTGGCAAATGTCTCGATCTATATAGAGTTCTGCTGATTGTGGTTCTTGCTATTTATGTGGTACATCAGCAGTCAGTTGGTATATTACTTCAAATTGCTAAGAAAGAGAATAATTTTCAAAATTAATTTTGCATTTGATTTTGGTCAGATTATTAGTTCAGTCATTTTACAAGATATTGTGGGCAAAATTCTCAATACGGATTTGGTTAAGTTGATACGTAATGCCTTTTCTTACTGCCTATCATGACATTTCGTCTTAGGTTAGAACCATTGTGGTATATAATTGATTCTGCATATATCAAGATGTAATTTCATGGACCCTGACCATTGTGTTATATAATTGATTCTGCATATATCAAGATGTAATTTCATGGACCCTGACCATTGTATTGTAACAAGGCTTACCTTCAGTAAATTTCGATGTGAAAACCTGGAAAGTGAGCTGTTGTAAGGAACATGAATCAGCCTTTCTCAAAATCATAACCCATAAATAAAATCCATAATTAATGTGCAAACAAAGATACATGCATGCATTTTTAGGTTCATGTGGTAAAGGTTGTTTTAAAATAAATTTAGTTTGTGATGTAATCTTCCATATCATACTGGTAGTTTTATATACTGTTAAGGTATCTGATATGATCAGATTTAGTAAATTAACTTTTAATTCATGAATTTCAGACATTGAGTCGAGGAAGATTATATAATTCAACCTTCTTTCGAAGTGGAGCAATAAAAGTACATGACCTGAATCGACTTAAACATCACCTAACCCCGTCTGGCAGAAGTATTGCATACTTCATTCACGAGGATGGAGAGATTGTTGCTGATCAAATAAAATATGATGTAAGGAGAACTTGCTTTAAGCGAGAGGTAGGTACATTATCTACTAGCATGATGCTGTTTATATTGTATTTTATTATCTCTGTAATACATACACCTGTAAAACATACACCATCAAGAGCCAGATCTTCTGTTGGATTGTCTGATGGCAGTAATGGCAGTATTTGTTGTAATCATTCATATTTATAATTTTAAACTACCAATTCAGACCCTGCCCTTACGAAACTTTCCATAAGGATTGGATATGGAATCCATACATACTTTTACAGAAATATCCATATGGACTTTTTCATTCTATAGCTGAACCAGTCTTATGGATTTCAGTGTATCCACATGGAAATGTTATGGATTCCTTACGTACTCTTTATGGAAAATCCCATGGAATATGCAAATTAGTCCATCAGATCTGTAGGTTGTCTGTATGGAATAAAATTTGGCAATAATCCATATGGAATTTGTGAATAGTCCATATGGAATTGGGAAATATACCATATGGAATTTGTAAGTGGTCCATATGGAATTTGTAAATAGTTCATGTGGAATTTGGTAATAGTCCTTAAGACAGACAGGTTTTTTAAGTGCCTTCTGCCTTAACCATAAAAAAATCTGCTTCAGATGTCTATTAACTGCCTGATGATTCTTACACATTATTGAGAATCAATGATAAATATTCACAATAATTTTTAAAATGGATCATAAATTTTATTTTGACAGACATTATCAGATAAGATTTAGGTTTTTCTTGTCCTCATTTTCTTTCTTGCATACAAAACCTAATCGATGATGGCATCACTTAAGTCTTTTTCATTTCACTGAAAAGTTATGTGAGATTTCACAAATATTTCGATCAAAACTTTCATTGAAATTGTGGTGAGAGATCACTAAAATTTCACGGAAATATTTTTGAGGTTTCACAAAAGACTTGGCTAAAACTTTTGTGAGATTTCACTAAAATTTTGATCATTATATAGTATTTTACTGAAGTTTCAGTAGTTTTTCAGACATTTCAAAAGGTTTCAAATAAATAATGATATGAATTAAACAGGACTTTATGAACCAAGGTGATATTTAAGTGTGCATGAAAACAATATACAGGTATTGTAATTACATGACATCCAAGGCAAGAGATATGGGAGTTAATAATAATAATAATAATGATAATAATAATAAAGACTTTATTTAGAGAGGGTAAGTCAATTAGTTACAGAATTAATCTACTTTGAGGCCTCCTTTATGTTATGTACAATATATACAGTATATACAACATGATGTGAAGAATCTGGCTTGACACTAAATAATAAAGTGATTTTACAAATCAAAGTATCAAGCCTGGAACAAATGCACAGGCATCTGTGAACACATAAATATATATAAAATATAAAATATTAGGCTGCGTTGAAAAATTCAACTGTGAAAATGATGCAAAATTACAGAAAAGCATCCATTTGAGGCATTGATTATGAAAAGAAGAAATGCTAGGAGCCTGCCTTATGTCACTGTTGTATTGCAGACTTGATTTTTGATTAATGTACAAGCTATGATGCTGTTGTGGTCTCTTGAATTAGTCCTTATTCCATAAGCAGCCATGATAAACGTTTATCATGCTATAATTACTCTTACAAAAAGTTATTTTACACTGAATTCTAACACACCTAGAATATTTTGATAATGTACACAGTAATGCCTAATGATATTGAAAGTTGATTCTACGTGTGGGCCAAGAAAATTTCACAAAGATATGACTATCTTAAATTCTGGAAGTTAGTCAGTTTGGAGTTCTACAACATCGAAATCATCCTGGTTCAATTCCTATTTAGCACGTTAGTTGCTACTGTAAAACTCTTTATGGCACAGAAAGCAAAATGCTAGTCCTGGCGTTCAGTTCTCATACAGAATGACCAATTACATTCCCATCGACTTTGCATTCAAGCTATTCTCATTGCCGCATATTTTTCACATGGTTATTCAATCTCGTATCCCACTCGAATATTTGAATCGCCATGTTTAGCAAGCATTCTCATTCCCATCAGTTTCCGTTACGCGACGATTCATTGGGCAAGTACAAAATTTTGACCAATCAGAAAGCTCTTTACAGCGATCATCTGTTAAATAATAAATGGAACAAATACTTATTAGAAAGCTTGTTGTGGAATGGGGCCGAATAGAGCATTCTTTTAAAAAGTTTTTTGGACTATATTAAAAAAGGGTCCATATCGAGGAAAATCAGATCCAGGACAGGAGAAAAGCGAAATTCTGTTTTAAAATGGAAAACAAGAAAACTTGGTTGAGGGCAGTTAAATCGAATTGAAGTTAAACAAAAATGCAACAACAACGAACAAAAAACAAGGAAAGATGTGGAAAGAAGTTATTGTGCCCAAAATAAACAATACAATTACAGCTATCAGAAACAGGAAATACAAATGCTGCTGAAAATAATTCAAATTGTACAAGAAACAACAAATAAATATTATGTATCTTATTGATATTTTTTATTGAAATATCAGTGATATTACAATCACAAAATATCACTATATTTTCAGAATTTTTGACAAACTCCCAGAGAAATTTCAATCACAAATTCCCACTGATATTTTCAGAAATGTTGGTAAAATCTCCTAAAATACCATAATTTTAGTGAAAAAGGACATCTGAATGAATGTCAAAATAATTTCACTGATTTTGCTGAAATTTCAGTCACATTTTCACTAGGGTATGATTTTTGTAGAGTATCTTTTAATAGAAAGCCAAAAAAAATATTTTTCAGAGTTAAGATTATGTCAAGCCCAAAATCGACCTTGAAACAAGTTTTTTAAGTCCAAAGAGTCATCTATACTTGTACTACAAGATATTAATATTCTGATCATGTTTACATTTTCACTACTTCTTTGGTCATGTCTTTGTCTGTTTTAAAAAATCTGGAAATAAATATAAGAAAACTGACACGCATGTGTTTTCTTCAAATTTATACAAGTATATATTCATCTTTCCATATCGGCTACACTGACATATACATGTACTCTAATTCCCACCAATATTTCTATCTGAATCAGATAGTTTAGGTTATTAATTCTTCAGAGAGTATTTTCCATGATGCTATAACACATGAGCATGTTTTCCATATGGAAAAAAGTGCTTATGGATTAAAGTTGCAACTTTATTCCATATGGAATTTTCACTTGCTGTGAAGTACTTATGGAATTGACATGGAATAAATTGTCTGATTCCATAAGTTTTTCGGTCTATATCTGTTCCATACGAATCCCTGAAGTATTCTATACGTAATCTATGAGAAATGTCTTTACAGTTGATTTTCTGCCAGTTCTATATATGATGGCAGATATGGGTCTATACTATAATGGTAAACATGGATAGCAGTGGAGTATAAAAATTGTTTATAAATATAAGTTTGGTGTGAGCTTGAAAAATCTCACCCTTATGTTCATAATTTGTGACAGGAACAAGGCTTTGCCAAGCAAAATCTACTTACTACATATTGAAATTGGACCTTTCCACAATAAATTCTCTGATATCCTGAAATTTACGATGAAATCCAAACTCAGTGTGGTACATTAGCATCATGTTAAGACTTTTATAATTTGGGAGGAACCCATTGAGCTTCAGCAGCAAATGTGTGTATATCCATGAAATATGGCATATGTCCATTAAGTATCACTGTATGGCAGACTGTAGATGTGTGCGTCCATGAAGTATGGCAAACTGTGAAAATATGTGTATGTCCATGAAATATGCAATATACCCATGAAGTATGGCAAACTGCAAATATGTATATGTCCATGAAATATGGCATATATCCATGAAATATGGCGTATATCCATGAAGTATGGCCAACTGTGAAAATATGTGTATGTCCATGAAATGTGGCATATATCCATGAAATATGGCGTATATCCATGAAGTATGGCAAACTGTGAAAATATATGTATGTCCATGAAATATGGCATATGTCCATGAAATATGGCATATGTCCATAAGTATGGCAGACTGTAGATGTGTATGTCCATGAAGTATGGCAAACTGTGAAAATATGTGTATGTCCATGAAATATGGCATATACCCATGAAGTATGGCAAACTGAAAATATGTGTATGTCCATGAAATATGGCATATATCCATGAAGGATGGCCAACTGTGAAAATATGTGTATGTCAATGTAATATGGCATATGTCCATGAAATATGGTGTATGTCCATGAAATATGGCATATATCCATGAAGTAAAAATGCTTAAAGTCATATGTTGCTTTCTTGTTATGGCAACAAAAAAAACATCATACAGAATTTTTGACCACCTATCAGTCTCACCCCTAAAATCCATGTTCTCGCTGTATAATACCTTTCTTATGCTAAGATTTTTACTGGCAGTGTTTATTTTATGTACCTGTAAAAGTGATTGACTTATGATGCAGAAATTTAAATGACAACCAGATAAACATATGCTGTCACTGAAGTATGGAAAACTGTGAAAATGTATACATGTCCATGAAGTATGGAAAACTGTAAAAATGTGTAGATGTCCATGAAGTATGGAAAACTGTAAAAGTGTGTACATGTCATGAAGTATGGAAAACTATAAAAATGTGTATATGTCCAATTGTCCAAGAAGTATGGAAAACTGTACAAATGTTTGTACATGTATTGTAAACTGTAAAAATTTGTGTATGTCCATAAAGTATAGCAAACCCTTAAAATTTTTGTATGTCCATGAAGTATGGCAAACTGCAAATTTGTATATGTCCATGAAGTATGACAAACTGTACAAATGTGTATGTCCATGAAGTATGGTGAACTGTAAAAATATGTACATGTCAATGAAGCATGGCAAACTGTAAAAATGTGTACATGTCCATGGAGTATGGCAAACTATAAAAATATGTATTTGTCCATGAAGTAATTCAGACTTTAAAAATGTGTGTATGTACTTGGAGTATGGCAGACTGAAAATGTACACATGTCCATGGAGTGATGAGCAAACTGTAAAAATGTGTGCATGTACATGAAATATGGCAAACTGTGAAAATGTGTGCATGTACATGAAATATGGCAAACTGTAAAAATGCTCCAAGTCAACTGTTGCTTTCTTGTGATGTATCATAGCCAAACAGAATTGAGAGAATCTTGAACCATCTATCAGTCTCACCCCTTAAGTTCATGTTCTCACAATATGATACATTTTTATGCTAAGATTTTATTTGGTCTTATTTTTTTTAATGTATCTGTTAAAGTGATTGACTTGTTAGGCAGAAATTTAATTGAGAACCAGATAAATTAAACTATATCGTCAGTGCATGTTTACCTAATTAACCTGTAGATGGTTCTAATTATCTGGTCACTGTGTATGCATATTCCATACAATCTTTATCATACTGGCATGAAAGACTTTGTATTTTGCATTAGACCACATGAATGACCTCAGAAAAATCTACTCTGAGAATTTACACAGAATAGTGTTATTGTTACATCTGACTGGTATTCTAAAAATATCACACAATATTGTAATTTTGAGATCTAATAGTCTAATGGTATTCAGAAAATATTACTGAATATTGTAATTGTTAGATCTAATAGACTAGTGTTCTGAAAGTATAGAATATTGTAATTATTAGATCTAACAGACTGGTATTCTGATAATATTATAGAATATTGTAATTGTTAGATCTAATAGACTGGTATTCTGAGAATATATAATATTGTAATTATTAGATCAAGCAGACTTGTATTGAAAATATTACTGAATATTGTAATTGTTAGATCTAACAGACTGGTATTCTGTTAATATTATAGAATATTGTAATTATGAGATCTAACAGACTGGTATTCTGATACTATTATAGAATATTGTAATTTTTGGATCTAACAAACTGATATTCTGAAAAATATCAGTGATTATTGTAATTATTTGATCTGACAGACTTATTCTGAAATTTAAAGGCTGTTCCATTAAAATGTACATGTACATGGGACCCAGGGAAGGCACATTTGAAGTGGGGTTCTCACCCATAGATGCAATTTAGAAATTTCTTATAATTTTAATATGAACTCTGTGAAATCAAAGTACTCTGGCAAATATTGTTTTCTACAAACTGCTTTCCCTGGGTACCATATATGTTTAAATGGAACAGCCCTAACTGACTTTTATCCTTTTTAGATCTAACAAACTGGTATTCCGAAAATAATACCGAATATTGCAATTGTTAGATCAGACAGTTATTCTGAAAGTATCATTATTTTGCACACGGTTAACTTATTAAAGAAAAAGAATTTCCCAGGTTTTCCTCGCTGTATATATTAGGTATTGTTAAAAGAACTTCTAATTTCCTTTATTTTGGTGATTGGCTGATAGGTGTATTTGGGGTTATAGCATACAGCTTTGCCATTCTTCAGATGTGCACCTATAAATGATAACTCCTCTTGGTCTTTTTAACTTCCTGGACTTAAGAGGTAAATTATGTTTATAAAAATGGATAACTTTTGTTCATTTTATATATTTGGTAATTCATTTATTGTACTTTCAGAAACTTGTACTGTCTAGTCTGGCAAAATTCATTTTCCCTATTTTAATATCAGCTGAAGATAGTGTATTTTACACAAATCAGGCTGATTTATTTGAGCACATGGGCACAGTCATTTTCATCAGCTGTGTGCTTAGATCATGCCTGATTCCATAAGTACAATATCAAATGAAATTTCAACAACATTACATGAAAGTAAGATAGAGCTATGCAAACATTCTCTCCATTGTGCATGTTGCAAATGCAGACAACTTCACTCTACACCTGGCTTTCTCTCATAAGTTCATAATATCTGTAGAGCACCCACATTCTATTTGTTAGATCTAACATACATATTTGGAAAATATTACTGAATATTGTAATTGTTAGATCTAATAGACTGGTATTCAGGAAATATCACAGAAATGCTGATCACCTACAATACCATTGTTGATGCTCAGATATTTAATCCGTTATGATGCAGCAGTATAGTTGGCCTTAATTGTCACTTGAATACCAATAATTTAATTATAAATGTATCTTTCCATTTGGCAGCTTACTGTCGATTTGACAAATGAACAAGTGGAACCAGGACATAATATTGGGATGACTGTTACTGGAGTGGAAAACTCCAGAGTGGGACTGGGGGTCATAGACAAAGCTGTTCTTCTTGTCAGCAACAGATCTAACCTACTAGAACGAAACCAGGTAAGTAAAATTATGCACTTATGAGACATAGATGGCAACTGGTTTCTGTATCTCACCCCAGGCTATGGTCAGAGAAGAACACATATATTTTTGTTGACAGGATGACATCAATGTTAGGAGTTACTTTATCAGTCTTATTTATCATGCGTAGTGAATTTTTGCTATTACCAGTTCTACTCTTTATAATGAATTTATAATATCAGGTTCCTTGAAGCATTAGTTGCATCATTCGAATCAAGAGGGTATAGACCCAAGTATTTAAATTCATTGAAACCTTGATACCTGGAACCATCTATGTACCTAGTAAATCAGTGTGAAAAATTGATAGTTAAAGGCTACATATTATGCCTGCTGCCAGGCCATAAAAAACACTTAAAACATTCTTAGTTTTTTTAGCAGACCATGCTTGATCTATGAAATTTTACTGTAATTTGACAAAACGCAAATATGAACATGTTAAATAATCATATGAAGATATGTATAATCTTTGTCATGTCTACATTAGTGGGAAAGGCATGCTTACTGCTTACACCAGCAGCAGCAACATCGATGGTGGCTTTATCAATATTTTTTTCAATTGCATATCCTTGCTAAACCCATTGATAGAGTTTCATCACACGAAGCAAGAATGGTTATGAAGCAAATACATTTCATTTTGCTATAAACTATCTCGTCTCTTTGACTTTGTGGTTAGTGTCACAGTAAGGAAATTTGCTTTAAGATTTTGGTCAAAGTTTGTTTTATTTGCTTATATTTCCTAAACCCCTTAATGGATTTTTTTCATACTTGGAATCAATCATTATGAAGATAATTCATTCTTTGATAAATTGTTTCACCTTTACCCTTTTTTGGTCATGGTCATAGAGAATTTGTGTTAAGGTTTTGGTTAAAGGTTTTTAATTTGCTAATATTTTCTAAAATCCCTGAATGGATTTTGTTCATTCTTATGCTGAATCATAATGAGGCTAACATAATGCATTTTGCACCATGCATTTATATCCTTTTGAACTTGGAGTCATGTTTGACAGCAAATTTTTGATCATGGGATTGACATGCAGGCCATGTCCTTCTGGTTAGTGCATTGATGCAACAAGTACCCTAAAATACAATATTGTCTCATGTATATTTAATTAATATAGTGTACCTGATATTTGTCAGGGTTGAGAGTTGCCCCTACCTGATTTTTGTCATGATTGTTATGTTTACTTAAATTTAAGTTCAAGATCTGACCTTGTTTTATGAGTTAGTGAAATTTTCCATTAGAAATTATTAGTTTTCCAGAACATTCCATTGCATCATTGGTCTAGTGACTGTCTGTGTATAACAGGAATTTGGTAAACAATTATTCATTCCTGTTTCATATCAATCTTTGGGAATCAATGATCAGAGTTTATAGTTGTGTTCAGATATAATTCTAGAAGAATTGTTTATTTAAATTGTTAATTGGAAATACAAAATGCTGATTGACCTTTTGGACTAACACAGTACTTAGGGGATATTGTGAACACATTCAAGACTATTGGTACATTAGCACATTCAAAACTATGGGTACATCGGCACAGTCAAGATTATTGGTACATCAGCACATTCAGAACTATTGCTATTTCAGGACATAAAAGATTATTGGACTTCATTTAGAACATTCTATACTGTTGGACTTGTGATAGAAAATTTAGGATTATTTGTGATTTAATTTGCAATACTGTAAGTGTCTCTTAAATTTCCACTATGTAGTTTCACTAAACTTGTTGGTTTTCCTTCTTTCTGTATCATAGTGTAAGACTTATAGTTGTAACAATTGAACTACGCTTTATACGTGTTGATTCCACATGTATCTGTGATTTAAATATTTAAAATAGTACAGATAGAATGACTGGAGGAAAGCTAAATACTTAAAGTAATGGTTTCCATTTTGAAACTTATGGTTTCATTAGCAGTGCACACCTGACACCCTGGCAGTTCTTGGGTTTTGGAGTTGTTTTGTTTCTCATTGATTTGACACTGGCGTTGTGTGTAACAATTTAAATGTATGCATGATACCTATTGACAAATGCATGTACTTCTTTGGTAGCTTTGTAAAAAGGTATATGGTCTTTCAGTGGTGTGGCTGAACTTACTCCAGGAAATTTGTTCTCTCTCTCTCTCTCTCTCTCTCACACACACACACACGCACACACACACACACACAGACACTTCTTTTATCACAAAATAATTTTGTTGAAACTAGGATGGATAGAATATGTTGTTCTTTTAAAGAAATCAGAGCACTTAAATTTTTTCCACATTATTGCTATTGTTATTATTAATTTCATCTGGCAGTTTAGTGGCACTTGATAAAATAGTCGGGTTGTGATTATTACCATGTTTATATTTGCTCATGACAAGTATAATAGTCAGGACCCAGTGTATCCAAACATCTCAGATTTCTTCATCTCAAACAAATGTTTGAATATCTTCATTTTGGTTTGAGAAAATAAAGAAAGAAGCAGATGTTAATGGTTAAACATTTTAATAGCCCTAAATTTAGCCTTATTTATCTTGGAGAAAATTTTAGGATTTCAGATCGAACCGAGAAAATGTTTAAATTGCTCAATTCTTGATTTTAGTTATTTGGTTAATGGAAATGTCACATTAGTACAGACCAATATAGGCTTGAAAAGAAGGTCAGCTTCAGACTTATATGATTTTAAATTTAAATTAAGTTGCATTAGATGGCTAAGTAAAAGTTCCATTTTATTGAGTTTAAGTTGCCTTTTTTTCTATTCAGATGTTTGACAAGATGGAAGCCCATGACCGAGGATGCACCAGTGGTGGTGGAGCGGACAGTGTCTCAGTATTTAGGGTGAGCAGGTCCCACCCCACTCACACCCCTTTTATGACATAATTAAAAGATCTCCTTTAAGTGCAGCTCCAAAGTTGGTGCCTTTTAATATGACTTTGATGGAATTTTGTTTTAAAATTAGGTACTACCAAATTTTGAAAATTTTGATCATAATTGAAAGTTTAAAAAATAAAGTGGGAAAATGTACCAAGAAAAATATTTACGCTTCTCTGTTTAAAAGAAGTGGCATTATTCAGAAATAATATTAATTTACTAATATTGCTAATGGAGATTTAAACACATTATATTAATTTGCTGATGTTGCTAATTGAGATTTAAACACATTATATTGATTTACTGATGGTTCTAATGGAGATTTAAACACATTATGTTGATTTACTGATATTGCTGATGGAGATTTAAACACAGTGACATTGATTTACTGATATTGCTAATGGAGATTTCAAAGGAACTATTGTTGTATTTAAATGAATCTTTGCATTAGGAGTGCACTAGAAGTGGATTAATTTCATACCATGTGTCTGTAGTAAGGTAGTGCACTCTAGTAAATAAAAGGCAGTGCACTTTGTGAATAAAGTCATACAATATAGCAAAACATTTTGTTGAATAATGCAGAGTTATCAGTAATTAGTGAATTCAGAAGGAAAGCTGTTGTTTAGCACTACCGTTCATAGACCAGAATTGCTTATGTTATAGTTTGTTGGTCTGTAGACCTTCTGTCCGTCATCTATCTATTGTCTGCCCATTAACCATAAGCTTGGCATTGCCACTCCTCCTGAACTGCATAGAGTATTGCCATGAAATTTTCACACACAATCAATACAAAATCTTGATGGTCCTAATAAATAGAGTGCAAGCTGGACATCCTATATTGTTACCTATGTGGCCATTTTAAAATTTGTATTGTTATTTTTCTTACTGGATGGTCATTTTGATATGGGTTTTCACTGCAGACTAAAGTCATACACTAAAGCAAACAATATAGATTTTATAGTGGATAGGTATCAGTATTAAATAAATTCAATGCCCAGTAGAAGGAGGCCTGTCATTACTTACTTCTACTGGTCAGTTGACCAGAATTGCTTATGCTATAGCCTGTTGCTTATAAATCTTTGTTCTTCTATCCATCATCTATTTATTGTCCACCCACTGACCGTTAATTTGTTATTGCTACTCCTTCTGAACTGTTTAGAGGATTGCCATGAAATGTTCACACATAACCATCTCAGAGTCTAGTTTGTCCAAAATATAAATAGTGTTACCTGGACATCCTATGTGGCCATCTTTACAATTTTAGTGCTTCTGCTCCTCAATGGTATGTTTCACTATCCCACAAATATAAAAAGAACTTTATTAAAAAATGTCTCAGTGAAATTGATACCAAGAAATCTACGGGACTTTGTCAGATTGGTCCACGACTGATTAAATCTTCTGCCTCTGCTATTTCAGATAACATAACATTCATAATCAGTTTAAGTATTGCAACTTCATCTGTCCCCAAAATATGGAAAACTGCAAAACTAATTCCAATTCAGAAATCTGGTTCTAATGATGATGCTGATAACTACCCGCCAATCTCAGTACTACCAAACTGGTCAACATTGATTGAAAAAATATGTCCATCACTCATTCATATCATATTTAACCAAACACTTGTTGTTACACCGTAATCAATCATGCTTTAGACAGAAACATTTATGTGAGACTGGCTTGATCTCCTAACTGATAAATGGTTTCAGGCACTTCATCAAAGTAGAATAATAGGATCTGTACTTGTAGATTTCAGGAAAGCGTTTGACATGGTGGATCATGAAATCCTTTTAAAGAAAATGAAAATTTACCAATGTGATGAAAGCACAGTTAGATGGTTTACTTCATACTTAAGTGAGAGAACACAACATGTTTATATAAATAATGTTCTGTCTGAACCTGGAACAGTTAGATATGGAATACCACCAGGCTCAATTTTAGGTCCATTGCTATTTATACTATTTATTAATAACCTACCAATTTTCCATTAGACTGGTTAGTTCACAGAGAGCTCCGTATTTGTGACTTTTCTTATGTGGAAGAAATGAAAACCAGTCTAGCATCACAATATGCCAGCATGATGGCCACTAGAGCAGCTGCCTATCAAACATAAATGCAGCTACATCAAGTTGTACCTGCTTGAAATCAGTAAGGAAATGATATATCTTCACAGAAATTGTGAATATCATTATGTCCTTAATCCGCTGACAGTTGAGATAAAACTAAAGTGTTGACTAAATTTGACCTGGTACTCTATTTGAATCATAAGTCCAGGAGTCATATCATATAAAAATAACCTATTTTAAATGTAAAAGAAAAATAGAAAAATTATTACATGAAACTCAGATACTCTTTAAAGAAAACCCACAAAAGAACACAAAATTATCTATTTATTCCAAGAAAAGCTATCTGGGTAAGATTCATGAAACAGCATGTGTCAATAATGGTTTTGTTGTATTGAGCTGACGTGCTGTCTGCTTAATGAATCTGAATATCTGGTAATTCTCATGCCGGGAGAATAAAACTCATGATTTTTGGGGTTGTTCAGTGCTTATTTCCTAATTTCATAAAATCTCCCGATTTTTGCAGAGAACTCCTGATCATTACATTATGTCTCTCGATTTTGATTTTCTCTGTAAAAAAACCCTCAGAAATAGGGATATCTTATGCAGTCTGAAGAAGCCATGTTCTATTTTATCATCTGTGAATATTGTTGACGAAATAATTATTATTGCACTTCAAATAATTTTTTCAATGTAAATAATGTTAAGTTTAATTCATGTGAAGTTTTGAATTTTTCTTTTAACCCATACAACAATACTAAAATCAGAAAATAAACCATGAATAAAATAAACCACAATAATAAAATTGTCAGTTTCAATCTCAAAGATTATCATTGTAGCTGTAGCATCTCCATTCCCACCAAAGAAACTTCAATGACTGAAAACCTGGCATTACTGAACCATATATACAATTGTTAATTACCATGATTAAATTAAAAGAAGGAATAAAGAAACATACCACACAGCTTATATGCCCTTTAAAACTAATTCAGAATAAATGTTATTTGCTACACAATGTTAAATGCATTTTCAAGTTGAGAATTTAGGAAATGAGAGGGGATATAAGACGTGGGGAAAATTGTTGTCACATGTATAGTAGCTTGAGACAGCATATTTACAGGAAAAGGGGGCATCTCTTATTTGCCAATCAGTTGCTGGTGCTTATATAACACACGCTGTAGAGCGTGTTTTGTATTAATTATTTTAGAGGACCAGTCCTTTTCACAAGATAATTGCAATGATAAGGATTAACTGTTAATTAGTCTCACTGGCTTTCTTGCTTGTTGACTTAAGACTAACCTTTAGATATTGTGCAGATTGGCACAGCTGACCAGAAAATAAAAGGAGGGCGTGTCCTAGGAGAAAATAAGGTGCATCTGTAACAAGATAATCGCAGGGTTCATACGGTCTTTGAAGGTCTTTGACAGTTTGGGAAAAATGATGTAGCATTTTCAAGGCATTGAAAGTTTGGAAAAATTGAGCAGATTACTCTGAGGTTTGTATTAGTCTTTGAAATTGAAGTTAACCCCAACATTTTAATTTTTTTCCATAATCACAAATAAAATAGTCCAAGGTTGTTAGATTCGGATGTAGTCAAGTTTTCCTTTCTGCTTTCTTTTGATGACCCGTTCAGTTTCATTTCATCATTAAACAATATTTTAGTATTTTCCATTTCTTGTTTTCTCATATAACATAGATTGTATATAAAATGTTAGCGAAAATAGGTCTTGGAAATCTATGTTTGTGGTCTTTGAAAGTTTGTGAAAAGTCTTTGAATTTATCATTCAGAATTCTGTATGAACTCTGTAACTGGGTTGGGGTCAGATTATAACAAAAGAACACTAATGGTAACAAACATACAATATTTATTCATGAATGATTCAGTGGAAAAGATTATGTTCAATTTATGTGCATATAACATCAAATTTTTGGACAATTATAATAATATGCACGAACCTGATAACGTAATGCAATGTAAATGTAACATGAATTGATGTGTAAAGAAAAGAGCTTTAAATATTACAGAGATGTATGATTCAAAGTGATTTCACACAATAAAATCAGATGATTCACGTAAATGTCAAGAATTTTCACACAAATAATAATAAATGGTGTGGTTCAATGAAATACAATATGGTTTGCTAAGTAAAATGTTGCATTTCCCTCAAATTGTGAAATGTATGGCATATGATATGCTTTACTCAGATAGTAAATTGTTGTGATTCACTCAGATAGTGAAATGTATGAGTTTTCCATTCAAATAATGAAATGTGAAATATCTTCTCAGTCCTGACACTATGTTGGGAGGTTGAGGAGCCACCACCAATGGTCTACCCCTCCTGGTCTGCCTAAAGATCCGTACAATCTTTTGTTCTCTGCAAACCTGTTGGTCCAGAAGCTCTGGTTCTTCACCAATAAACAACCTTAATGTTCTTCTGGCCAGTGTCCTTCCAATGCAGCTCACGGGGTATAACAGAACCGAATTTAGCCCATGGCTAAACGACACCTACAATCCGGTCCATATATGGAGATACAGCACATTATTCAGTCACTCTCCAAGCACAACACTTGACTACCAGTCAATCAACCATGAGTAGATCGCTGGTCAGTCAGTCAGTGGTCAAACATTCCACCAGTCAGTCAGCTGAAATTATATTATATCCAAATTTATGTACTACAAATGACGAGCATGTATAATAACATAATGATGTTATGGACTGGAAACTTGAGTTACCGGTAATTCTTTTATACTCATTATTTTATCGGGACAACTGTGTCCAAAAAGAATCCTATGGTACTTAGCATCCATTAATAAATGCAACATTATCACAAATATAAATCATTCGGTTAAATCACATACAAGTAAATTTAAGACTATAACTTTGCAGTATATGAAACAAGTCGGAGTTACCAAAAATACAAAATAGACGTAGTAGTACAATAATTATATCCTATAATACAAATAGGAAACTAATATATAATTCACATAACTCTAGAGCTGGAGATTGCGAGTCTTTAAAGTAGACTGCTCACTGACAAGACTTTCGTATTCTGCCATTTTGCTCTTCAGTGAGGTAATTTATACACCGAATATGTAGCCCTACATCATCTGTGTGCTTGAGGAATATCTGTTTTCACATCTTAAGCACTTTGCTCGCGCAGCATAGGATGAACCAAACTCTTTCTTTCAAAATAATATGGGATATACATAAATCACCCTCGGGTAACGCTGTACACAAAAAATGAGACCTGACTACTTGTATTTAATGTAAATAACATGATAGATTTATTCCATTCCCTGACAGCATCACAGTGAGAAATGGCTCATCCTTTGAATTTGAGAATTTTGCATGTATTAGACCTAGAAGGTCAGTCAGTATTTAGTGAAACGAGGCTTTAAAAATGCAGTGATAAACCTTTTAAGATTTGAGGCCCCAATCTCACTATATCTTTATTCAGTCTTCCTACATGGCTTTTGAAATGTTAACAGGTATGAATCTGGCTTTGTTATTCAACTGTCATTGAATATATGTTTATTTTTTTACAACAACATTGGAAAGTGGGTTTGTTATTGATATCACATGACTATTGTACCTCCATATCATATAGGTTGTGAGATTTGTGTAGTCATGTGACTTAGAATGCAAATTTCACGTATCCGGCCAAGTTTCATCAATGTTGTTATTTCATTTAAGTTTACTGGGACCACTGGGAAGTTGCTATGTTAGTCTGCTACCGCCTGGTGGTGACAAATTCCAACTTTTCAATAGGCAATTGACTCTGACTCCACAACCAACATAAATGTCTAAGTATAAAAAATGGGGTGGGAAGATTCTGAGGAACTAAGTTTAGAAAATGGACTCCAGTTCCTTATACATAGAGTAGTAAGTCTAATTTGTAGTCTAAAATGTAGAATCTCTGCGATGAACTTTGGTGCTGAACTATTACTCTGTATGACATGTGGCTTGATATATTGGTTTCAGGTCTTATATTGGTTACAGAATTGGGAGCTTGTTGTCCATTGTATTATGTATTAGGTAAATTTAAGAAACGATAGGCCTTGTGAGTTTCAATACAGGTTTTGGATTGTCTTATTTGATTACAAGCAGACATATGTTGATTTTACATCCTTTTTTGTTCCGTAGCATATAATATTGAAGTTCTTTTTGTCAAAATTTAAATCAACCCATTTGTAGTTAGGTCTTTTTCAATGATGGATTTTTAACCAGATCGTCTTAAGGAGGTTAGGTTGTTTTGAAAATGTTATAGTTTTGGGTTTTATTGCTACATATTAATTCAGTGTTAAAACTTTTTCAGGTTTTATTGTCACATATTAATTTAGTGTTACAGTTTTTTTCGTTTTATTGGCACATATTTATTCAGTATTAAAAATTGTTTGGGCTTAGTTGGCACACATTAATTCAGTGTTAAAACTTTTTTTGGTTTTATTGGTTCATATGAATTCAGTGTTAAAACTTTTTTTTAGGTTTATTGGCACACATTAATTACGTGTTAACACTTTTTGGTGTCTTATTGGCACATATTAATTCAATGTTAAAACTTTTGTGGGTTTTATTGGCACACATTAATTCAGTGTTAAAACTTGTTTGGGGTTTTATTGGTACATATAAATTCAGTGTTAAAACATTTTTTTGTGGTTTTATTGGTAAATATTAATTCAGTGTTAAAACTTTTTCTACAAAAGATAAGAGTGATATGTTGCATTTGTTGTTTTTGTTTATTGTGACAGGAAATGTTCATTTTGTATAACATGCATATCGATTGCTATTTTGATTTACAATAGATTATTCTGATTTCTTTAAAATTAAAAGTTTGAAAGGAAACAAAACTAAGTTTTGTTTATTATGTTATTGTTTCCTCATACCAGCATAATGCAATTCAACAAAGTACAGTTAGCATTTTTATTCTATACATTGATATAGCTTAACTTGACAATTTTATATTAATTTTCACTAACCAAACTTATTTCTTGTGAACAAAATTTGTATTTAATTACATGGTAACGTGATTCAGATGTTATGGGAGAGTCATGATATAGAAACCTCTTTTGGTTTAAAAAATGCATGTTTTGTAAGCTAAAATGCTCTTTTATTCCATTCATTGATGGTCATATGTGACCCTTGAAAAAATTAATTTCATTCTGGAAAAAACATGGAAAAGACCTGAAAAGTTTTCTTTAAAAAACATGGGAGCCATGTAGTTGCTTCTAAATTACCAAGGTGCTAATCTTATATCCAATATGGTAATCATGTTGGGCATGTTGAAAATATTGTTCTGTACCGTTCCTCTTGAAATAATGTTCATATTAACTTGGGTTTTTACCAGCAGACTTTCTACAGTTTAAATTGTTCAAATGTTACAATTCACCTTGTTCTGTCACATAATTCTGTGATCTCAGTATCAAGCAAATAAATATTGATATTTAAATAGCAATTTTCTATTTGAATATTCACACAAAAATTATTTTGATTCGGATCTTCAGATATTTGTTTCAGCTCTAGTTTCCAGGTGTCACATACTTACATTACATATGTCTTGACTTTTTGACTTTGAGCTGAAGGTATCCTTTTTGCAGATGGAATAATCTCAAATTATTGAAGCTTATATAGATGGAACCCAATTTATTTCAGTCCATTTGAAATAATTCACTTTTTGATGCAGCAACAGGTATTGCTTGTGTTTCTATTGGAAACTGTTATCAGATAATAAGGTCGCACAATACTACACAGTTTCACTGTTAAAACGTTTACAACAGAAATAACTGTTAGGTATTTAGGCTCTTTTAAACAGTAGCAAGAAAAAAGTGAAGACAACAATCTTTGTAAAATTAAGCAAATAATTTATTTCTCTAGAAAAACAAGGTAATAATGAGAAAAAAGAACTTAGGGTTTTACAATTCAAATCCAAAAGAAATTCAAGAATAATCCAAGAACTAAAAATAGAAGTCCTAGTAATAAATAGTCCTAATGAAACTGAGTTTGAATCCCAATGAAATCCAAAATGGAAGGCAATGATGTATGCTGCGGTCAGTGTCATCCTGTTGTTTCAACAGTTTTTTGTTGAATCACAGAAAATAATATTCCAGTGTTTGAATTCTGTAAATTTCAATAACTCTCCTTGGCCAAGAATTATGGTAGAGCACAAGTATTTCCAGGGGAAAATAATCTTTTGGAATCCAAATAATTTGAAGAAAAATTAAAAATTCAACCTAAACTGGTCACAACATAAAACATTTTGTTTTCTCAAGTGTCAAGACAAGAAGAATAATTATTTATCACTACATCAATAATAAATCTAGCTACGGCACAAACCAGATGCCCGGATGTGGGTCAGTCAACTGGTAAACCCTACGGATAGACGTTATTGTCATATACTCCTAATATGGCCTTGACTAAAACCAATGATTTTTTTACCCTGGGAAAGAATTAATGTTTTTATCAAAAAGTTGTTTACAAGAACCCTATACTAGTTTCTGAATCAAGGCAGTAGGTCAGCATTAGTTTCTATTATTAGGTTTACCAAAAACTGAATTGAATTTCTGGAACATGTCAAATCCAGTAAATAAAATGATATTATATTAGCATGTAATGGAATTAAGACAATTTGAAACTAACAAACAATTGAATTAAATCAAATATAAATTAAATCAAATATACATAACATAGGCAAAACTTTAAATAAAACTTAAATCTTTGCTAAATTAAATATCTGACCTTCTCCAGAATAATGTTGTAGATGACTCAAACTATGGATTACCAGATACAGCGTTTTGTGAAAAATGTTGTAAAATATAAGATGGTAAAAATTAAAGGTGAGTAAAATAGTGTATCACCATACCATCTTTGTCATGATACTGATATCAATTTGATTGAATGCCTTCACGAGAAAATTATATCAGATTCATAGATCTCTTACCAGAAGATTATCATGGTAATAAAGAAAATCCATTTTTTCAACAGGATGCTGGAATGGTTGTTTTGACTAATGCCAGATTGATCATGGAGAGCAACACCAACCTGAACTGCCCACCCAGCCCAAATCGAAGACGCAAACGCAGTACAGGTAACTCATCAGTTCTGATTTATGTGTGCTGCCGTAGGAATATCATGAGTAGTGCAGTTGTAATGTCGTAGTTTCAGCTGTTACAGTGGTCCCCTTCTTACAAAGTTGCTACTTCTGCATCAAAAGTGAAAAGGGGGCCTTTCATGAGGGAGAATAACAGTTAAAAAACATATTATTTTGATGTCTTGCAAAGTGGCCATATAAAATGGTATTATTTTGAGTGTCCTCTTAATTTGGGGTCCACTGTATCGTTGTGTAGGTGTGGGCCCAGTGCTTAAAATCATTGAAGAATGTAGATTTAAGATTTGGAATGAATGATATTCTAAAATGCAGATTTATGACATTTAAATGTAAGATTGCTGAATTAAACGCTTTCCTTTCATTATGTGATGACTATGTTGTCATTGTATCTTAATTGGGTTAGCATCATTGATACATATTTATTACGTGCCAGAGTGACATTGACAGCAAAATCACATATTCATTGTCATATATGTGGCTGAAATACTGTAGCTGGATCAGCGTAAATGGGACACGACTCCTACAGAAGCATTCAAAATTTAAGTCAGTGTAGCAGTTTTACATATTCAGGGGACATGTTCTGGATTTATTCTATTTAGGGCATTACAGTGGTCCTCCTCTTTTGACGTGCTATTGGCTCCTTACACTGCATCAGCCATTTTATGTTCAAAATTACTTCTTTTTGATGGCCAATCCTTTAACAAGGCCAGTAGCCAGCATATTGGCACCAAAAAATTAATTTACCCCTGATTAATTGACACTTATTAAGAGTTGAAAGAAGGACACTAAGTTTAGATTTCTAAACTGAAAATGACATTCTTTCCAACATGCCAGTAAAGTACTTTAATCTATAAAAATAGGCCAGCTGTTAATACAGTTATCATCATTACTGCTGTGTATTCCTTAGTTGTCAGATTTTGTCACTTTGATAATTATGGCTATTATTATATCATATTATTGTCACCATAACAAAATCAAACATCTGAGGAATATAGTATTGTTCAGCACAGGTCTGTTTGATGTTGGGTCAATAGGAGTACTCTCCTAGACTTTAACCAAGGCCAGGAAAATATATTAATAAGCATGTACATAGGCATATGTAGATAACCTGATCATATTTCCCCTTGGATAACTTTTTATTTTGCAAAGCATGGAGAATGTTCTCTCATCATCATTAGAATGTTGTTATGACAGGACAATCATGCTCAGTATGCAAAGAAAACATCTTGAACAACAGCCTTTTATGTATACATGCCAGCTCTTCTTTACAAATTCAAATCCTATTGCTGTTTAGAATGCACACAAATACTGTGCATGTTTTTTTTGTGTTTTTTTTTAACTGATTAAACAAAAATTCTTTTAAGTTTCAAAAAAGTGGTAGATTTCACCTGTAAAATCATATGTGCAGTAGACAGCCTTCAAAACAGTATTTATGGCTGGTAGAATCACATAATAGTGTTACAAGCCTATGCTTATAAAATAAGTATTAAAAAAAAGAGTTAAAAGCAGCAAGCTTTGTAAAATTGAACAAATAATTTACTGCTCTGGAATACAAAGTGAAATGAAAAAAGAGAACTTACAGTATTGCGAATTAAATCACAAAATAATCCTAGAATTACAGACACAAGTCCTAATAATATAGTTCTAAATAAACTATAGCAGAAATCGAAATTAAGTCCGATGCTAACGTTTTTGATGTGCCTGTGGTGGCCTGCAATATGTTTTTGTACAAACAGTCTTTTGTTGAAATATAGTAATATAATTCCAGATTAGATTCATGATAAATCCCATTGAATGTCTGTCCAAGAATCTTATTTTTTTATGAGCACTCGGTATTTCGAGAGAAAATAATCATGGAATTAAATAATTTGAAGAAATAAATTCCAGCCCAAATCAACTACTGAAGACAAAAGTAATACAAATGATTCTGCTAGATTTTAAGCAGAAATGAATAATCTTTCCAGTGACAAGATTATATAGTCCCCCTACTTGACCTCAGATCACAACATTTTCTAAAAGAAAACAGATTTCCGAATGGAAAATAACCTTCTAGAAAGTTTGTAATGATAAGAATATAAAAAGTTAGTTATTATTAGAAAGCACATTACTAATATTACATTATATAGCCTAGATAATGTCAGGTACACCAGTTAAATTGTAGTGGAAATCCCAATAACCTAGATCCAGGCCCAAATAAACATATTTAGTTCTATTAATAATGATCCCGATGTTAAACCCATACACACGATTATTTTTTAGCTATGTATTTTAGTTGTTTACAGAATAAAAGTTTTGAAAGATCAGGTCAAGTAGAAAATAAAATTGATTTTGGATAAGATTAAGTCAAACATACAATAGCATATAATGAAATAAAAAGTTTTAGAAAACTAACAAACAGTGCATATTAAATATATACAACACTTTGCCTTATAAAGAAATAGAAAGATTTATGCAATAAAGCTTTCAATATTTTAGTCAAATATACAGTGATTAAAAAATTACATGAGATGAAATCTTGTGATACAAAGTATATATGAAACAGTACAGTATTTCTATATGTGAAAGTGGATCTGCTATTAAATTATATTTTCCCTTAAAGTGCTTAATGTCAATATTGTATTACTGCAACATTAAACTATACCTTAATAATCTCTGATTTTTGCTTTTCATCTTCCTGATGAATGTAAAATGGCTGTGATCACTAAACACAAAAATCGGAAAAGGAGCTGAACTAATGTAAACTTCAGAGTGTTGTAATGCCAGTATCAAAGCTAAATATTCCTTCTCGATTGTGAAACAATTTCTCTGGTGCTTATTTCATTTCTTAGAAAAATAAATAATGATGATGATGATGATAATAATAATAATAATAATGATAATAATGAAGACTTTGTATGAAATTTAAAAATATTAAAAAACATCCTTAAAATATTTAAGGTAGGGAACATTATTAGGTCTTTAAAATAGCACACTGGATGATCAACACCATTTTTGTCTTCTTGAATCAATACTGCACCAACCCCAACATCATCTGCATCAACAGACTGTTTAAATGATTGTCTGAAATTTGGAGATTAAAGAACTAGAGCTCTCTTATGTATGGTCTTTAACTTATCAAAATCCTCCTGACATTTTTCAGACACATGAAACTTGCTTTTCTTGCTGAACAAATTTGTCAGGGGTTCAGCAGTTATGGAAATATTGGAATAAAATTCCCAATAATATCCAGCCATACCCAACATCACATCATTTGCTTTTTACTGATAGGCACAGAGAATTCAGAGATAGCCTTTACCTTAGTATATATATGTTTAACTTGTCCATGTCCTACGATATGCCCTAGAAATTTAACATTAGCAAGGCATAACTCACTTTTGGATAAATTAGTTTTTAAATTTGCATCAATGAGTCTGTCCAAGAATTTCCGAATTGTTTCTAGGTGATCCTTCCAGATTTTGTTGTAGATGATGATATAATCGATGGAAGCATCGCAATTATCTAGACCAGATTTAATCATGTTCATTAAACATTAAAAAGTACATGTACAAGGCAAACCTTTCATCCCAAACAGCAGATGCCGAAATGTCTTTTGCCTTTTGCATTTGCAATTCTTATCAATGAAATCATTGATTCTTGACAATAGAAATGAATCTGATTGGATGTTTATACAGTATGACAAGTGTGACAATATCTGTAGTATGTACAAACATCACTTTTGATTTTTGGCCAATAAAAGTGATTCAAGATCTTGAGATAAGTCTTATTGATCCCTAAATGACCAGCCAAAGGAGTTTCATAGGCCAAACTAAGAATTTCCTGTCTTTACCGTTTTGGAACTACAGTTCGATAGTTCATCGATGACCCATCATCAGCAGGTCACTCATTTACTGAGCTTGAGGCGGTATTGAACAAGGACCTGGAGGAAATGACGGACTTATCTAACAAATGGCATCTACAGCCAAGCATAGCAAAGATAATCTCCAGCGTCATCCACCTTAATAGTGCAAATGCGAAACGTGAGCTTTGTGTTCTCCTCAAAGGGCAGCAAATAAAACACCACACCAACATACGTTGGCGTGACTTTGGACAGATCACTGACATTCTACAACCACTGAAGAAAACTGCAGCAAAACATTTAGCCCTCAAAACAAACTTCTTCGCAAACTGGTTAACTCAGCCTGGTGCATTAGTGCTCAAACTCTCAAGACATCAACACCGGCTCTCTTTCATGCGACAGCCAAGTATTGCACTCCTGTCTGGGCTCAATCATCCACACCAAGTTAATTGAAGTCCAGCTCAACACAACAATGTACATAATCTCTGGAACACTACGTCCTATTCATTTACCATGGCTGCTGGTATTTAGCAACATTCCTCCACATCTGCGTTGCCAGGAAGTAACCACAAAAGCACTGGCTAAGGTCTATAGCAGCTTGAAAGGTCCAATATACATGGACATCACCTCACATCCAGTAGTCTGCTTGACTTTGAGACGTCCAGTCTAGTTAGGTTTGCTGCCGGAGGATATGACAGCTATTTTGGCATGGAGTGACGAGTAGTCTTCAACAGATGTTCTAAAACCACTCCCTTGTAGCTGAGCCATCTATCTGCCCTCCTGGCTTCAAACTTCCACGTCACCTGTGGACCCTTCTGAACCTCTATCAGACAGGACAGGGTCATTGCGCAGTCAGCCTTGTCCAATGGGGCCAGGCCACTGATTCTTCCTGTTGCTGTGGCGCTCAACAGACTACGTCACACATTGTGAACAACTGTCCACTGACAAAGTTCCCATGTGGACTGCAGGCTCTGTACCTTGCTCTGTACCTTGACACTGTTAAATGGCTGAGTATGCACTGCACATGATAAATAAATACCAGCAGGTACCTCAGATGGTCTCCATTTTCTCATAAGGACCCCATTTTTAACAAAATAACGAACAGGTACTTCTGTGGATTCAGTTTCACTAATATATGACTTAGGTACCACAGTTTGATTGGTTACTGATATCATTAGCGGGAACCTCAGGTGGTCTCCATTTTCTCAGAAGGACTGCATTTATCAAAAAAGAGCAAGTTGGTACCTCTGTCTTGATTCTATTATTTACAATTGGTAGCAGTCAGAAATAGTATGCCCTTTCTTTTTGTAATAGGTACACAGAGGAAGAGATAATGATTTCTGATTAAAATTTGAAATTGCTTATATTAGGCTGAAATAGGTGTTTAATGGAATAATTGAGGTCAACTTGATTTTGGAAAAGGTTAAGTCCAGCATACAATGTTACATTACAATAGCATATAATGAAATAATAAAATTTAAAAGAGACAACTAACTAACAAAGAGATTAAATATACATAACAATAAAAACGTTAATCTAGAAGTATGGGGTTACATGGATTGATGAACATTAATATTAAATGTTGTATGAGTGATATTTCTTTTAAAACTTTTGTCTCTTGTAGATGTGGATTTAGTGTGCTGTAAGGAAGGTGAGCAGTATGCAGCCACCATTGGAGATATGACTGCATGTATCCGCCAAGTCCTGGAAATGCACAACAAGGACAAAAACAAATCTGGCGACTGTCTGAATGAGTTTCTGAAGTGCTGTCGAGGTAAAGAAAGAAAAGACAATACCATTCTCCTAAATGTTGCAAAGATAACATTTACCAGCCATTCAGATTTGGCTGAAACATCCTAATTTTGATCTCAAGTTATGCAACTATAATCACTTCTATCAGATTCCAGTTTGGCAGTCAGCTAAAATTTTATTTAGGCAAACTGTAACAGTTGAATATGGATTATCTAGATCAATGAAATGCTCATAATGTGTAAATGTACACCTTTTGTGAAAACATAACTAAGCTCTTATATCATAAAAGCAGTTGAATATTGACCAGTCAAAAATCATCGGGTTAGCACCCTGGTTCACTTTGTAAATTCCAGAAATATGTCAGAATGAATGGTTGATGAGGATAATTAATACCTTTAAAAACATCACATTTGCTGAAGAAATTCCAAATAGGATATACAAGGCATCATGATTGGATGATAACATTTTCTTGCAGTCTTTTCTCTACATACTTGTAAAAGAAAATCATTTCTCATGGTTAGAAGATGACTGAAGGAAGCATATTTAAAACAAAAATCACCTTGAATTAGTGAGGTTTAATGACTAAATTCAATTGTTGGATACCAGATTTTGAAGTTTTCGTTTTTCATGTAGAATTCTGAATTTTTTAATGAATATTCCTATTAGACATCAGTTGTTCTGGCATCTCTGCAAAGTGATTGAAGAGTTTGCAGTATGCATGGACAGGCATATGTTTTGGAGATTCCCAAAAGGGGCAATAGAGAACAGGGAAAGATCGAGAGAATTGGTTGTAAAGTTTATGTGTTGTCCCAACAACTTCTCGGGTTATAGGATTGATGGTGATGATGAGTATCCTATGTTTGACAAAGTGTCAATATTTCAAGCACACAGTTAATGTTGCAGGAAAAATTTATCTCCAAAAATGAATAGAAACATGAGCGGGGATTTCCCTTCAACACAAAATCTACATTCCTAATTACATTGTCAGCTTAACAACCCCCTTCAGCATGGGTTGTAAGTTAGGCAATACTGATCACTGAGCCACTTTGGCTCACTGTAGGGTATTTTTTTTTTCTCATTTTGGATTGTCTCACAACTTGGATGATAACCTTGAAACTGTTTAGTTCACAACTCCTCTTAAAGTACAAAGTAAAAGAAATTTGACATTTTATCAATTATATTAGTATTTTGGAGTTATTTGCGGCAAGTGCATTTCCTGAATCAGTCTGCTTAATTACAATATTGAAATATCTGCCTATCTTTGGAAGCATGAACTTATACGATAGATGGTCTGTTTTTTATTTTGTGAATCTTACCTATACCAACTAAGAAATAATGTGACAGTGATTTTCATTAAAGTACTTAATTTCGTATTTGTTATTTGTATCTGCATGCCTTCTTGCCTGTGCTTCAATCACTTTTTTGGATCATGTATGTATCTGTCATATTATTGCTTCGTTATCAGCTTTGTACAAAACGGAACTGAATTCAGGGGGTTGTCTTGTAATCTTGAATTTCTGCAAAAAGGTTGGTTTTATTCTTGAAGATTGTGATTTCATTGATAAAATCCTTGAACTTTGCCATAACCTCCTTGAATTTATCAGAGGGAATACAAAATTTTAAAACGGAATAAAGAACGTTGGGTTTTTTAATTCAGAATTTTGTATTTACATGTTTTCCCCAAAATATTATATAAAGAAATAAAATTGGGTAGATGTGAATATATCCTCCCACAGAGTAGAGAAAAGTTTGTGTGACCTTTTGCACACACTCTATATGTCACATGATTGCACAAGACATCAGAGCGGGTGGGAGAAGGGCATTTGGCAATAGTGCCAGGTAAGTATTGCATAAATACAAATTAGTTTTACCCCCACATACTAAAGTTTCTTATAAGTAATTACTTATCCTGCCACTATTGTGTAGCTAACTTTGTCAGTTAGGTGGGTAGGCTGATGCTTTTGTCAAACTGATCACCAAGAGAGAAATTTAGTTGTACTCACCATAGTGGGAGAGGTCCACATATAGAAGGTCGAGGACTCTCTGTTTCACAAAATGTGCCAGAACAATGGGTCCCAGAAAAGAAAAATATAAGATGTGCTGCGGTGCTCTACCTCACTAATGGGATGGAGAAACCCGCTGGTCTGGTGATCAATCTCCACAACAGGCACAACCTGTGGTTGCAGTGCTCCACCTCCCTAATGGGAGTGCTCAACCTGCTGTCACTATGCTCTATCTCCCTAAGAAAATGTTACAACCTGCTATTGCCATACTCAACCTCTTTAATGGGAGGATGTAGCCTGTAGGAAACCAGAGACAACTGGTGTCAATTGACAAGGCATGAATCTCACTTCTTCATCATGCAGAAGCTAGAGCAAGTAGAAGACAGTTTGAGAGTGAGGTTTGGAAAGGAACCTTCATTCAGTGGTTTACACAGGGCTTGGTTAATAACCATAAGACACAAGATTCCATCTGTGTATAAGAGGGCGGGAGACAAAGGTAAGCAAGGTGATGACAGCTTGATAGCACTTGATGGTGAATACTGAACATATTTTGGTTATAAAAAGGAACAAAGGAAATTAGCAATGGAAGTTATAGAGTGGCATGTAGGATCTTTGTGTTCCTTCTGCACCAATCACAGAAGATTCTTCACCTGGCGTCATAGACTTTCAGTGTAGAAGTTTTCTTGGCCTGAATTATACAACTGTAAACACAGATGAAAAACTTGTTCTGGCAGAGAGATAGCTTGAGACAGCAGGCATTTAGGTTGTCATGTAGGAGGGATCCCCGGTGTTGTGACAGGACATCCCTCCTGTGAGGTAGAGACCCTGGTTGATCGATGAACAGGTTTAAGAGATCATTGAACTCTGATTACTGGTGTCACAGTGAGACCATGAGGATGATCTGGGCAGTGGATGTTTTGTCTTTTTGCAGGACTTGTGGTAGCAGTTGGAAGGATGGAAAGGCATAACCAAACAGACAATCCCACTGGAAGCTGAATGCATCTACTGCCCATGCTATCTGAAGCAGGACAGGAGACACATAAAAGGGATGTTGTTGTTGAAATTGGTCACAAACAGATCCACATGGGATCTTCCCCAGAGGGAGAGCAGGGACTCTGTTATTGAGTGGTGAGGAGATCATTCTGTGAGGACAGATCACTCTGTTCTGGATAGGCTGTGGATTCATTCCTCTTGCCTGGAATGTGGCAGACTCGGATTGCAACATTCACTGAGGCTGCCAAGATGAAGAGGTTTCAGACCTCCATGTAAGAGAATGGGTATGAGTGCCTCTGTGATATGCTCTGATGAATGTGTTGTATGAGGAGGCGATAACACGTTGTCCCCATATTCTGTTGATGCACTTTTCCAATGCTGAAAATATGCTGTCGTTTCTAGGGTGTTTATGTAGAGGTCTAAGGTTGACATTGCCCGGGGTGGGAGTGGGAGACAAGCGCCCCAATCCTCCAAAATGCCCCATACGGCCTGCGTCTCTTACTGCCTCTGTCAACTAAAATCCAGCTCCTGGCCTTCGCGAGTGGCTTAGATTTGAAGCCCGGCAGACCATGTTTTCTACTAACAGGAGAAGGGGTGAAGGCGGCCCACTGGCGCCTTAAAACCAGTTGCTTCGGGTAGATGGGACTCGTAAACCTTGGATGGTAGCTCATCTAGGAGAAGGAAAACTCCGATTCCAAACCTCTGCTGCCTTGTGGCTATACCCACTCATGGGAAAGGCTAAGGGAGTAAAACCCGACAGAAAATCCGGAGATGGAGTCCCTAAGGCGGTATGACATTGACTGCAACGTCATTCCGGCAACTCCTGTGACGCCGTTGGTGCCAAGCTGTATCGGCATTCGTCGTTCCCTTGGGCACACCAGCTGCGTGGAGAGGGGGGATCTGCTGCATGGGCAACAGCTGATTCTCCATACCACCCTGCCCAGGCTTCATAGCTCCACTGGAGAGGACACTCCAGCGTCGTCGTACGGCGTCGGCACAACACGAGAAGTAGCAATTTACCGGTTCTAAGTCAAAGCTCGATTGGCGTAGAGCTTGGCGCCAGGGGTTACTTCTGACGGTGGGAGAGATCATCAGGTCTCACTGGACAGCTACCGCCCGCCTCAAGCTGGGCAGCCCCCAGTCAGTAAGGTGCTGCCCGCCATGGCCTGCCTGCTTCACTGGGTGCGTGGAGCTTAGAGAACCATCTCGACAAGTGGGCCACAAAACTCTGCACCAGGAAAGACTAAAAGAAGAAATAAAAAGACTCCAACTCTTCGTTTTGCAACCTGGAACATCAGGACCATGTGCCCTGGATTGACCACTGACCTACAGCAGATCGACGATGCACGGAAGACTGCCGTCATTGACAGAGAACTCTCCCGACTGAACATCGACATTGCCTGCCTCCAGGAGACCCGACTGGCTGACAGCGGCACCATCAGGGAAGCCAATTACACATTCTTTTGGCAGGGGAAGCCCTTGGATGAACCTAGGCAGCATGGTGTAGGCTTTGCTGTCAAGAACACGCTAATCGCCTTCATTGAACCTCCGTCATCAGGTACTGAGAGAATCCTTGCCCTCCGGCTGTCAACATCCTTAGGCCCGGTCAACATCTTAAGTGTGTACGCCCCAACCCTCTACTCCACCTACGAGGAGAAAGACAAGTTTTATGAGGCTCTGGATCAGGCAATATCCAGTATCCCCAACAATGAAAGCCTTTACTTACTAGGAGACTTCAATGCTAGAGTGGGAGCTGACCATGAGGCCTGGTCCACCTGTCTCGGCTTTTACGGAAGGGGCAAGATCAACGAGAATGGTCAGCGACTGCTGGAGATGTGCTGCTCCCACAGCCTATGTGTGACCAACACTTTCTTCAAATGCAAGGAGATCCACCAGGTGTCGTGGAGACACCCACGTTCACGCCACTGGCACCAGCTAGACCTCGTCATCACCAGGCGTGCAGAACTGGCCAGTGTCCTCCTTACCCGCAGCTACCACAGTGCCGATTGTGACACGGACCATTCCCTCGTGGCCAGCAAGGTGCGAATATTACCCAAGAAGCTGCACCACGCCAAGAAGAAGGGTCACCCACGTATCAACACCTGCTGTGCAAGCAACCCAGAGAAAACACAGCAGTTCATCAGCAAACTGAAGGAAGCCCTCACCAAAGTGACACCTGATGACACCATTGATTCCAAGTGGTCCCATATCCATGACTCTGTGTACAATTCAGCCATCACAGCTTACGGGAAGAGGGAGCGAAAGAATGTCGACTGGTATGAGGCAAACTGGGAGGAGCTGGAGCCCGTGACTGAGGCAAAGAGGAAAGCCCTCCTGGCATACAAGGCTGCACCTAGCCCCAGAACACTACAAGCCCTAAGGATTGCAAGGAATAACGCCCAGAAGACCGCCCGCCGCTGTGCCAACACCTACTGGCTGAACCTTTGCAACAGTATACAGACAGCTGCTGACACCGGGGATACAAGAGGAATGTATGAGGGTATCAAAAAGGCGACAGGCCCCCCCCCCCCAGCTACAAGACCACCCCCCTCAAGTCCAAGACGGGCGAAGTCATCACAGACCAGGGGAAACAACTGCAGCGATGGGTTGAGCACTATCTCGAGCTATATGCAACCCAAAACAATGTCACTGGAACTGCCCTGGACGCCATTCCAGACCTGCCTGTCATGGAGGAGCTAGACACACAGCCCACCCTGGAAGAGCTCGGAAAAGCCATCGATTGTCTTGCCTGTGGGAAGGCTCCTGGAAGCGACGGCATTCCGCCTGAAGTCATCAAGAGTGGAAAACCAGCACTGCTCCAGCCCCTACATACACTCCTCTGCCTTTGCTGGGAACAGGGATACATCCCACAGGACATGCGTGATGCCAACATCGTCACTTTGTACAAAAACAAAGGAGACCGTAGCGACTGCAACAACTATCGGGGCATCTGCCTCCTCAGCATCGTCGGAAAGGCCTTTGCCCGTGTTGCCTTGGCACGCTTGCAGATCCTAGCCTCCTGCGTCTACCCAGAGTCCCAGTGTGGATTTCGAGCCGGCAGGTCAACTGTAGACATGATCTTCTCACTACGTCAGCTGCAGGAGAAGTGTCGTGAGCAGCGGATGCCCCTCTACATTGCCTTCATAGACCTGACGAAGGCGTTTGATATGGTTAGTCGGAGTGGACTCTTCAGACTCCTGCAGAAGATCGGCTGCCCCCCACGTCTGCTTGCTGTCATTATGTCATTCCACGAGAACATGCACAGCACAGTGTGCTTCAATGGCGCAACATCTGAAGCATTCCCAGTCATTAGCGGAGTCAAACAAGGCTGTGTCCTTGCACCGACGCTCTTTGCCATCTTCTTCTCCATGCTTCTCCAGTACGCATTCAAGGACTGCAGCGAGGGAGTGTACATCCATACCAGGGCTGACGGCAAGCTGTTCAACATCGCCCGTCTCCGTGCTAAGACTAAATTCACAGAGGTACTCATCCGTGAATTCCTCTTTGCCGACGATGCAGCCTTGACATCACACACGGAAGGTGGACTCCAGCAGCTGGTATGCTGCCTCTCCCATGCATGTAAGGAATTTGGACTGACCATCAGTTTGAAGAAGACGAATGTCATGGCACAGGACACAGACTCCCCTCCCTCTGTCTCCATCGATGGGTACAATTTGGAAGTTGTCGAGAACTTCACATACCTCGGGTTTAACATCTCCAGCTCACTCTCCATTGATTCTGAGGTGGGCGGCAGGATTGCCAAGGCAGCAGCAGTGATGGCCAGACTTAACCAGAGGGTCTGGAACAACCCCAACCTCACAGAGAAGACCAAACTGCGTGTCTACCAAGCGTGCGTGCTCAGCTCACTTCTCTACAGCAGCGAAACATCTGCCACCTTTTCAGGACACGAGAGGAAACTCAACAGCTTCCACCTGAGATGTCTGCGGCGCATTCTGCACATCCAGTGGCAGGACAAAGTACCCAACACAGAGGTTCTAGAACGCACCAGCATGAACAGCATGTTCTCCATACTCAGCGAGAGGCGCCTTCGCTGGCTCGGCCATGTCAAGAGAATGGACCCAGGTCGCATTCCCAAGGACCTGTTATATGGGGAGTTAGCAGAAGGTGCACGACCAACTGGACGACCACATCTGCGCTACAAAGATGTTTGCAAGAAGGATATGAAGACAGCAAACATCAATGTCAACGACTGGGAGAGCTGTGCAAACAACCGTTCCAGCTGGCGTCTAGCTGTCAGGCAGGGAGTTCAAAACGCAGAGGAAAAGAGAAGAATAAAGCAAGCTGAAAAGAGAGCTAAAAAGAAGGATAAGCAAAAGCGTACTTTGGAGCTATGCCATCGTCTCTCGTAGACGGACGGATGCCAAGAATATGTAGAGGGTTAATTCAGCCTAAGTCCAAGAATCATGGAGAATTATGTCCACTGGCTCTGATTGAGCACCACAATTGAGCACCCCAACTGCAATCTGACAAATCAACGAACAGATAGGAGTGGGGATCTGGTGCATGCATGAAAAACCCTACTAGGAATCTGTCTCGATTCATCCACCAAAGCAAATGGTGTTCAAACGCATGTCCTAGAAGGATTAGGGTTGATTCAGAATCTCGGTGTGGTTTACACCTTGCATGGAGAATAAACTTTAGAGAATGCATATGGTGACATCCTAAGAAACCAATCAGCTGTAGTGTTCAAGTTTCCTAGAAGGGAAAGATCAAGATGAGCAGGTAACAGGGTTAAGCTAGTAGCATCTCTAGGACAGTCAGGACTCGATCTAACTAATCCAGAAGAATCCAGACCATGTTGGTTCATGAGAAGTTTATCCCCACATAAACAAAGTCCAAAGTTGGGACAAGTTCCGACTTCTCAGTGTTGGGTAAGAGACATAGTTGAATTACATAGGACCAAGAGCTGAACAGCGGGACTAAACTTGGACATTGTGAATCAGCCAGTTGTCAAAATACTGGAGAATTGATGTTCCCAGTATTCAGAAGTAGAGTGCTACCTTTACCATGATCCTGATGAAGACTTTGGATGCAAAGAGATTCCAAATGACAGAACCCGGAATTAAAAAACTTTCTGGTCTAGGCAAAAATGAAGACATTTGCTGTGTGGAGAAAAAATATTGTATGTGCAAGAGAGCATCCTGAAGGTCCATGATGATGGCCCAGTCAAATGGACGAAGAGACTTGTGGATTGAGGAATTTACCATCTTAAAGGATTCCTCCTGATTAATAATTTCCCAAAATTTCTTGCTGACCAAGATGATTGCGGAGTAAGAGGGAAACTGATAATAATGGACCCTCTAAACTGCCGCTTTATGCAAAATGTTGTGTATTTCTTCCCTCAGATTGACCAGATTGGACTGGGGAAAGAAAATGGGGGTCCTTGATAGTTGGGGTTGTTCATGAAACTGGAGTCAATAATCCTCATTACAATGGAGAAGATCTAGCTATCATTCATGATGATTGACCAAGACCCTGAGAAGAGACCCTGGCGAGGACCTACTGGGACATAGAGGAAGAGGATGTTTGGCAGGAGAGGGGTGAATTACTCAGGTTGTTCCACCCTGTGATAGGAAAGGGAGGAGGGTTAGAGAACTTCCTCTTAAATCTTTGGAAACCTGGGCACTGGACCTGATGAGTGAGGAAGTGGTATAGCAGGATTATGGGGGTTTGACTGGGGTTGCGCCTGCTTGAAAAATTTTGCAGACTGTTCTTGAGGGCGATTTGTCTGATCTCATTTTCTGGTCAGTTGCGATGGACCAAGAGTGGAGATGAAAGATCACTGTTGGTGATTCAGCAAATCTTGAGAAGGCGTGGTAGGAATGAGGCCCCCAACTAGGGTCTCAGCTTCTAGAAGAGCATCCCTTCGAAGGTCTTTATTGTAGCTAAGCAAGACCTTCAGTGAGTCCATCATCACTTCAACTGTGATTGCAAGGTCCACCAGCCCATGGGTGCATAATGGACCAAGGGAATCTGAGGTGGAAGGCCACACATCCCATTCATACTTTTAAATGGGAACACAGGAACACCAGTGTGATCTCTGTCCATAACTTGAGTCCTGTGTATGGATTGCAAGTCCTGCAAAGGGTGGAATGGTAGAGGTGGGGAAAGGAGGAAGCTCTATCTTTGCCCTGTCCCCCATACCATGAGGCCAATGAGTGATAGGTGGAGAAAACCTTATCTTCAACTGATTTATCACTCTGTGCATCATGGGTGCAGTGTTTTGCCTACCTAACAGAAGGAGGCAACACTTTGCCAGAAGCACGATATGTGTTGTGATGAGCTACCTCCCTGATTGGGAGTGAGCAACCTGCCGATATGGTGTTCAACCTCCCAAAAGGAGGGCATAACACATGGGAGGGTGCAGTCTGCTATCATAGTATTCTCCTCCCTAACTGGAGTGCACAACCAACTATCTTGATGCTCTATCTTCCAAATAGGAGGGCACTACTCACTACTGCAGTGCTCTATCTCCCTAACGGGAGTGTGCAACCCACTGTTACAGTGCTCTAGCCCACCCATGGGATGGATCACTTCTCTATTGGAGGGGGGAGTCAATTGTCTTCCAGAAAGAGGGGCTTCGCCAGCTGCCAAAGATGTTTTTCCAACAAGTGAGACGTGGAAGAGATTCTGTAAAATTTTGAAGAAGAAGGGGAGGGAATGATCCTGCTGCCCTGATATAACACATAATATTAAAGGAATTTTAAACTTTTTGTGTGTGCACTTTGAGCACTTACGCAGTCTGTGTGAGTATACCAATTGCCCTTTTACTGGTCCCACTGTCCCACAGACTGTCTTGACATTATACTGTAATAAAGAAATAATGTCATCTGAAATCACTTGTTGCCTTGAAACTCACCTGGTTGTATTCAGTCATACGACGTACACCCTTGTGTATGCACTAAGAACATCATGTGATGTTGCTGCAAAATTCAAATGGTTGTATGCAGTGTTGTACTGTATACACACCTGTGAATGAACTAAGAACACTATGCATGAAGTAAACAACAGAGTTGACCGCATGAAAATTACCTGTAGTTTTTATGACTGAAAAATAAGATAATTTGTCTGTGAACTTTATTTATCAAAGCAACATTCAAATACATATGGAATGTTAATGCATAGAATTGGCAAAAATTAAATGTATACAATGTGAAATTGAAGAGAAATCAGGTCCTCAACATTAGGTAGGGCATATTGTTATTTTCCTTTATTCACAATGACTTACCTGTACCTCACTGTTTTGTATATATGTTAAAAACATGTTTCCACCTAAAAGATGGAACAGGAGGTAACATCAGAAGCCTTTTAAAGAACTCAGTTTTAACGGGGAAAGGCTATGATATGGTTTCTTAAAAAAAGAAACAGACATTTGTAATACTGAGATCAATTAAAAACAATAGAAGAAGACCATTTATTAATGGTAAGCTGCTACAGGAATAATTTCTCTGGTAATAGTTTTGGCAGATGTCTATACAGTATGGCGTACATGAAAAAGATGACAATATCTACCTTACGTACATGTCCATGTGACATAAAGAGTGGTGTGCAAAAGTTCATTCTGACTTTTCTCCACTCTGGGAGAGGATATATTCACATCAAATGGACGGTTAGTTTTGGCATGAAAATAGGTATAGCTATGTAACAGTGGCAGGACAAGTAATTGCTGATTATAACTGGTCGCATCAAATGACACATTACACTGGTAGATTGATCTGAAAGTAAATTAATTAGTTATCTGCTTTGTTATGCTTTACACTGACTTATGTACTGATAAACAATAATAACAGAGAAAGTTACAATTTTGTTAGGAAAAATAATCCATGGATGTTTTGGAATGTCCTTCAAAAGTCCTTGGAAAAACTCATAGGTGTCAATCATGTTTCTTTATTTTAGTTCTGTATTGCATTGAAGGACCTCAGAAGATTATTCCTCATGAACTCATTGCACCAAACATACATGATAATAATAATAATACTAATAATAATAATAAATAATGATAACAATGATAACAATAATAAATTATTATTATTATTATTATTATTATAGCTTAGATTCTAGGCCATGTTCCTGTAATTTGGATTTTGTTTCTGTTGAAATATGTTACCATGTGAAGGATTTTATGGGCTGGAGACACAGTGATTCCTTTTTTATTACATGATTGGGTGCATTTAATTTTTCCAGATATATTCCCTGAGGAACGATCAGATGGAATAGATAATATAGTGCTTGATTTTGGTGAGGCAACCAAAGACCTGGGCACTTTGTCTGTCAGATCCAAATTTGAAGAATCATGGTTGTTTGAAGAACATAACATTGGGTAAGTGAATGGAAATTTCTGGAATTGGATTTTATCCATTAACAAAGACCTTTTTAAATACTTTCAATAAATTGCATGTCGAGTAATTTGGAGTTATTTCCCTTATAGTCTTATCATACTGGTATTCAGCTGAATATGGCCATAGAACACAATTAAGTTTACTATATGTTCTCTTCATCTGTTTCTCAGTACTGACCTTTCCACAGTGTGACAATCAATACAAATCATATGCTTATCTAAAATACCTTCAAAGATGACTTCACTGTGAAGATCTCGTCAAAGGTTGACCCACTCCTTTTGAGATGCTGGACTGTCAACAGAGCAGCATGTAAACAGAACACAGCTTTCACTTCTGCATCATCACCATGGCCTTATTGCTCACTGTGCACTGTCTCCGAAATACACATGGACAAGCACACCCTGAGCTCATATTGTCAAGAATAAACAATTACCTTTAAATCCCTACCAAACATGCATAAATAAAACTCTTCTATCACCACCAAAATGAGAGAGGAAAAAATGTTCTAAAAATAGACTAGAACTACATTTGTGGCTACTGAACTGGAAATACCAATTGTGACCCGATTCCATATTGAGGAATGATTACTTTTGCAGACAACCTACACAGTTGCTTCCCTTATTAGGGCCTCACATAAAAATGATGGAGGCCTATAGTAATTACCGTATTAGGGTCTCACAGAGAAAAGTAGTTGCCCCAAAATAATCACCTTATCTGTCTCACTTTTAAGTCTTTGTGGTTTTCTGTTCACAATCCTTGTGACCATCAAAGCTTTGCAACTCTCTACAAAGACTTGGATGCTGTCCAGCAGTTAAATTACCTATTATATGTTGTTGTGCCCTTTAAAGGTTTTCCCTTTTCAGATACAGTGTTGTTAGAGTTATTGCCATTTTGCCATCAATATCACATGGCCACTAAGGTGGCACTCTACAGTTTCGTATTTTGCATAGGGATTTTAAAGAAAAAGAATTTCCCCGGCTTTCCTCACTGGTTATACTGGGTATTTAAAAAAGACTTTGTATATCTTATGTATAATTCAAAGATTCCCTTTATTTTGGTGTATGATTGATGGATGTAATGTTGGTTATAGAGTATACAGCTTGGCGTTACTCCAGATGTGCACATTTCAAAAAAGTGCTACCTCCACTTGGTCATTTTCACTTTCTGAACTTCAGAGGTAAATTGTAGAAAAAAGAGGTGATAACCTTTTTTACATCTTATATGTTTGATAATTCATTCATTGCACTTTCAGAAGCTGGTATTATCTAGTCTGGCAAAATTCATTTTCCCTATTTTAATTGCTGCTATGGATAGTGTACTTTAGACTAATTCGGCTGATATTTTTAGCACAAGGGGGGCAGTCATTTTAGTTACCAGTGTGCTTAGATCATGTATAATTTCCAAATGCACAATATCCAAAGAAATATCATCCACATTAATTTACATTAATGTGGCATAGAGGTATGCCAGCATTCTCTCCTTTGTGGATTTTTTAAATGCAAACAACTTCACCTTACATACATCACTCTCTCAAAAGTACATAATAACTGGTGAGCGCCTCCTAACCAGAATCTTGTGACTAGCCTAGTTTAATAGCCATTAACCTAATTTGATGTCATTTGATATGTACATTCATTCTGTCATATGCCAGCAGCTTCTCGTGGGTCAGTGGTTCTTTCCGGGGTTTTCCTGGGTTCTTCCTTCACCATTAATACTGGCCGCCATGTATAGCCTATATTGTGCTGAAAAATGGCGTTAAACCCAACAACAACAACAACAATCGATCTCTCATAGACTTAATTGCCTCTTCTATAAGTTTTGTCTTGTAAATGCCATTTTGAATAGACGATTGGTAAATAACTTCACATCTTCACACCCAGTATGTTGCGTGTAGCTAGCAAACTAAGGAAACAAAAAATGGGAAATATATAAACTAAGAAAGCATTAAAAAAATACCATTAATTCTGATTTATAGGGAATGTGTGAACTTGGAGTTTAGAAGATAGTTACAAGTATTGTTTTGTAAATTTACAGCATTCTTTCTGATCCTTGCAGTTTAATGTTCTGATAATTTCATTATCAACCAGGATTAATGTTATTTTTTTAAATCTTGCTCCCTTGTTAATCTCATTGTCCTGTATTCTGTGAATTCATGTATTTCTATGCCATTTTAGTTGTCTTGTGAAAAATTACATTTTTGAAAGCACTGAAAATTTTGTGGATTTTAAAAGATTTAATTGTTTTCACTGAAAATTCAAATTTAATTTGGTCTTTGAATTTCTGGTTTTTGAAAGCCAAGTAGTCAATGAAATTTTTTTACTCCATGAAATCGAATAAATTGGCAGTACTTGGAAGAAATGTCTGAATTAACAATTCTACAAAACAGGCTTCAGAACATCAAACCAGTTGTTGGAAAGTGGCATCCTTTATATAGCAAAATTTAACAGAATGAGGTTGTATTGTGTCACATGTATAGGACACATCCTTACCCATGCCTGACTTTTGAATGGTAAACCTCAACCAGGATGCTTATGTTGCCAGTATCCACTAACAGATGTTCATTAAACAATTAGTCAAATGGAGGAGCAACAAAATGTATTCATTCCACTATATCTGCAGAGAGTAGAAACTACATCAGTTCACATGTATGTTTTACATAAAGCAATTACAACCCTGCATATTATAAATGTGTATACCTGTGATATATTTGAGGCACCAGTCCATGAAGTTGAAGAAATATTCTGTAAAATTTAAAATGTTTATGCGTGATTGTTTTTCATATACTTACACATGCATCAGAATCCTAATTATAGATGTGCTCTTCTTTGCATTTGCTTTTACCAGAATAACTAATTATAGATGTGCTGTTAATTTCGTTCACTTTTACCAGAATGAGTTACAGATTGCATTGCTTAGGCATATATTAATTTTAATGAAATTACTGTTCTAATGACCTGCTTTTCATGGAAAGAAAAGGATGTTCAGTTGTGCCTGTTTGTCATACAATCTGTCCTTCCATCTGTCCATCACACTTTGGTTTTTGCAAAACAACTCGTTAAATTATAGTTGGACTTAAATTTGGTATACAGTTAGATATTGCTGAGGCCATGACAGAGTTCAGTTGTATAATAATAATAATGACCTTATTTAAAGAGTGTAAAACAATTAGCGAAGACCTAATCTACCTTGAGGCTCTCATACAAAGGAATTTATTTATTTTAGCTGCATCTTTGAAGCCACTGGATATACTGGGTTTGGAAGAAGGAAATAGAGTGGGCATTTCAAATCTCATCTGGAATACTATTCCAGAGCAGAGTTCCCGAGTATTGGAATCTTTTTTTAAATAACTCCTTATTTTATTTGTTAATTTTATACTGTTTGTAGATTTGGATCACAGGTGGGAAGTATTACCAGGTAGCCTATACTGGAATAGTGATTGTAAATATTCAGGAGCACTATTATGGGATATCCTGTACATAAATTTGGCTTTTCTCAAACAGATTCAGTTTTTAATAGGTAATATTTTTAACTTACCAGTTAAGTTTTCCTTGCTTTCTTTCTGGATGGATATTAGCCCTAATGCACTTTTTTGAAGATGTGCCAGCTTTGCTATGTTTTTATCATTTGAATTACCCCATACTGTATTACAGTAGTCTAAATAGGGTTGTATGTAACTGTTATAAAATAGTTTTCTGTTCCTTTTAGGTAGAAAATGTCTTATTCTACTGAGAAGCCATAAACTTTAATTTACTTTTTTCCTCATATGTTTGATATGTTCAGTCCATGATACGTTATTATCTACCAGAACACCAAGTAGTCTATCATGAAATACCAGCTGAGATGCATCAGCTCCATTGCCAAATATCTTTCAGTTGATGCCACTAAAACACTTGTGTGTTCATTAGTACTTTCAAGACTGGACTATTGTAACTCAATTCTGTCTGGTTCATCTCAATATCTACTCCAGAAACTTCAAAAAGTTCAAAACGCAGCTGCTCGAATCATACTTAGAGTACCACGATCAGAGCATTTATCCCAGCTGCTCTGTACCCTACACTGGCTATCCATTTAATCCAGAATCAAACACAAAATTTGTTCTCTGTGCTACTTTTCATAGACATACTCTAGTCCAACATACCTATCCGACCTCACCCATGTGTACACCAGCAAGATACTTACGCTCGTCTTCTGACAGTCGTATATTCATTATTCACACTATGAAAACAAAGTCAAATGGACAGCATTCTTTTGCATACCAGGGCCCCGCAACATGGAATGAATTGCCCACTGAAACATAAAGACACAGTGATCCCATTCAAGAGTGCTCTCAAAACTCACTTATTTCGACTGCAAGAACAAACTTAAAGACCTAATAATGTTTCTTACCTTAAATATTTTCAGCATGTTTTTCTTCTTCTATTTTTACTAATTTCATGGTGTTTGTGTTTGTAATCATATCATTATATATGTTTTTATCTTATAGGTGTTGTCTAATGTTGTAAAGCACTTAGAGCTTCTAAAGATTAGGCGCTATACAAAGTCCTCATTATTATTATTATTATTATTATTATTGTTGTTGTTGTTTTGTGGTTTAACATTATTTTTCAGCACACAATATGCTATACATGGCGGCCATTATTAATGGTGGAGGAAGAACCCGGGAAAACCCCGGAAAGAACCACCAACCCACGAGAAGCTATTTGCAGGCTTTCTCACATACCCACATTGGCCGAATCCGAGACTCAATTCCACGCAGACAGAGGTGAGATGGCAGTGATCTGTAACGGAGAGCTCTTTAGAGGACTCTGCCACTCGGGGCCCACCCAGGATCAGATGGTTTAACAGCTGAAATTTTAAGTCTTTTGGATTGACGTTGGGGAATTTGTAGTTTGAACAGTTAATGAAGCTTATGAAGCTGGATCATTCTTAACTGTTTGAGACAAGGTATTATAACTTGCATACCCAAAGAGGATAAACCTAAGCAGTACCTGAGGAACCGGTGTCCAATTTCTCAACTTAATATTCTATACAAACTAGCATCAGGATGTATTGCCAAAATAATTAAAGCAGTACTGAATAAAATACTATCTGAGGATCAAACTGGTTTTGAAAAAGTTAGATACAATGGTGAACATACAAAGGATTGTATACACATTACAGAAGAGTTACAGTTATTATTAGTAACTGATTCTGAAAAAAGTATTTGATTGTATTTCATGGAAATTTATTCATAATGTTCTAAGTTTGTTAAATTTTGGACAAAGTATAAAGCACTGGGCTAAAACGTTTTATTGTAATATCTCATCTGCAGTTTTGCAAAATGGCTTTCTTTCAGATGTTTTCAAAATTTCCAGAGGTTTTTGACACGGTGATCTAATAACCCAATATCTCTTCTTATTATGTGCAGAAATATTGTTTATACTTTTAAAGAATAATAAAAAAAATCAATGGTATCAAGTTAAAGGAAACAGAATGTTTACAGTCACAGTGTCACAGTTTGATCTTTAATTCTTGATGTCTCTTATGAATCCTTGGAATCTTCTATTGAAGTATTGATCTTCTTTGCAAGGATTTCAGGGCTGAAACTTAACACTGCCAAAACAAACACAGTTTGGATAGGAAGCAAGAAGTATAGTGCAGAAACATTTCATCACAGGTTAAGGTTAAAGTAGGTGATTGAATTTACATTATTGTGCATAAAGCTTTCAGTAGATTTGGATAAAATGATAGAAATGAATTTACATAATTGTACATAAAGTTTTCAGTAGATTTGGATAAACTGGTAAAAATGAATTTTGAAAAAAAATAGAAATGAATAAAACTTGTTTAATACATTGGGAAAAGTGATCCTTAACACCAATTGGTAAAATAACAGTTTTGCAAACCTTCATTATTCCAGAACTTAATCGTTTGTTCATCTCATTACCAAATCCTTCGCAAAATTATATCAGAGACTTAAATGAATTATTTTTCACATTTATATAGAATTCAAAGGTGAACAAAGTTAAAATGGAGGTATGATTCAGACTTTTACTAAAGATGGTTTGGCAATGACAGATATTGATAAATTTATATAAGCTTTGAAAATAACATGGATTCGTAAAGTTCTTCCACCTTACAGAAAATTGGTCAATTTACTTTAATATGAAATATACGAAATTAGATACCAGTTCCTTTGGAGATGAAAATGTGATGACCTTCTCCAGAATGAGAAAAAACGCTTTTTGGCATGATATATTCCTCCTTTTGAAGCTGTTACTAGATGCAAATATACCCCGAACAGGAGAATATGTTATGAAAACAAATTTATGGATGAATTCCCTTGTGAGGGTGAACAAGGTACCTAGTTTCTATAGTAAGTGGTTTGAACATAATGTAATCTATATAGGTGATAATCTTACAGATTAGGGAACTACATAATTATTGGCTTTTTATAGCTTTAAAGGTAGATATGGTCTCAACACAAATTTCCTTGCCTTTCAAGGCATAATTCATTGTGCAAAGTCCTTGTGTAAAAAGTTACAGATAAAACGACACTTGTCAGACCATTTAGAAATTGTATTTTATAACAATAAAGGCTGTTAACGACTATTACAATTTACTTTTAAAAAAGGATGTTAAAGCAACTAGTGAAAACAAATGGAATGAAAATTTCAATCTGAATATGGCCTGATTATATGCTAAAGTTCTTAAAATAACAAGAAACTCAAAATTACAATGTTTTCAATTTTGTGTTTCTCATAGAATTTTACCAATCAATTCTTTTCTGTATAAAATTAAATTGTCCAGTCCTGATAAATATACATTTTGTACAGATACCCTGGAAACAATACCGCATTTGTTTTGGGATGTAATGTCACTGATAATCAGACTGTGGAATGATGTGTCCCATTGGTTTCAGCATAAAGAGAATATAGATGCCGTGCCAAGTCAGAAGCTGTAATATTGGGAGATCTGTTGTAGCTGTGTGGGGTAGGTGGCACCTACATTGGGGAATTAGCTGGTAGAGCCAAGAAACAAACATCTAGGTTACATATATATATTTCAAATTCAAAAGCTCCCTCTATATATATATATATATGTACCAGCCTTGCGGACTTCACAGGAGACATCCTGATATCATATTTCTATAACTGACTTGATTGTTTCTGATACATAGATGTGTGTTTCCATCATTAAACTAAACATTTGATGTCTCACTAATGAGTTGTCTGGAAGTTGATTTGAAAACATATAAATGATTATAATATATCTGATCAGACTCGCACTCACTTTCAACCTCTTCCTCAAAATATAAATGTTAAATAAATGTAGTTTAAGTGTAAGGGTTGGCAAAGATTGTCAGAGTTCAAGTAGAAAATATATATTTCTTTAAATTCTATATATAAGATACTCTTGCTAATTAAAGAAACTTAGTCTACTATCTTGTCTCTCATATCATCAGCATTTTCAAAATCTAAAACTAATTTTAAGTCCTGTAAATAATCATTTAATTAATTTGCATAAACACAAATGCCTGTTCTCACTTATATAGACCATAGAGCTAGACCTGTTAAACCAAATGATTAATGTCCATAAGGTCATGGGGTGAGTGTGCTGTAAAGATTCTGCTTGTATTGTTTTGGAAGATGTGGATTCTATTCAACATGACTATGTACAAGACTAGAAAATTGGAAAACAGTTAAATCGTATAAAAAGTCCTTACTACAGATCCAGTATATGGAATATATGAACAACCTATTTATTTTTGCTTTCTTTTAGCCAAATGCTACATCTATATGTAAAATGAAAGGGGATATGCCTAGATTGGATGAAAGGGGATATGCCTAGATTGGATGAAAGGGGATATGCCTAGATTTGGATGAAAGGGGATATGCCTAGATTGAATGAAAGGGGATATGCCTAGATTGGATGAAAGGGAACATACCTAGATTGGATATGTTGAAAGGTTTTCTTAAAGACCACTATAATCTGGTAAAATATATTGCAATCAAACCTGAAAGGAAAGAAGAAGCATTTATGTTGATTTGGAAACAGTGAGAACCATCATTCCACAGTAGCTAAGAATGTGTCTAAGTCAAATACATGTTTTAATAGCATCATGTTATAGTGTACAGTGTGTCACCTAGCTGCTATATATTTGTAATTGTCTACAAAGAGATTGTGCACTATATGAATGTGTGTGTGTGTATTATATTTTCCTACACTATATTTATTTTTCCTGGATTATGTCAGATATAAGGTGGCCATGGCATGGTTCCCCAACCCAGTGGTCAACCTATTATGGGGACCCAAAACGTTTTATACATTTTTTTACTTATTATTACTATACTGTATAAGGTAAGTGTGTATTTTATTTGAGGTATTTAACTTTTATTATTTATGTATTTATTATTCATACACATAGTAAATTTTTATTTTGTTGCATGTAGTTATCTTTGATTACTTTCCTAGTATCCATGTACATAGTAAATGTGTTTCTTATTGTAAGTGGTTATCTGTTCTCTGATTGTTGGCTAAATGTTGGTAGCAGTGCCACTGAAATAATGTTTTTTTTGTTTTTTTTGCAACAGTTCCAGTGGGGTTTTGGACTTGAAACGATCTACACCACATTCAATAACTGAGTGGAGGGTACAGGCTATTGGGATGTCATCAGAATATGGTATTTGTATTGCTGAGCCAGTTACATTCAAAACATTCAAGAATTTCTTCCTCCAAATTGATCTCCCTTATAAAGCAGTTCGTCTGGAGCAAATGAATATTAAAGTAACCGTCTTCAACTATGATGTTCAAAATCATTCGGTAAGTAAGCAATTTTTAAAAAATAGTACATATACCTTTTGATTGTATAAATTTGTTTTTAGCTGACATGGCCATAAGGTCAAGAGAGCTTATGATATGGCCCTGCTACCATACCTATGATCCTAATCTGATCAAACAGACAATATGGGCTTGCATCATCAGAATTTTTAATAAGTGAGATCCATAGATAATATTAATGTGATCTTGCACCTGATTGGCTGAGCTTGTTACTATTCCAAAAACAATATTTTTTATTTGGTTTTGATCACACTTCATAGACTTGTATGACAAACCTCTCACGTGAAAAAAAAAGAGGTGTGATTAGCTGAACTTATTCCAATTTTTGATAACATTTACTAAACAATTTTAAATCATCAGCATCTTGAATTAAGAGCAAGAGCCATCATGAATAAGATCCACAATACTTTTTAAGAATAACTTGGGAGTTTTTGAATGATCATGGTATGTTGTAATTAACAGTACAAATATTGTTTGCTCTATTGGTCATTAGGGCTGTCATCGGGTACCCGGGTGAAGTTTTCCATGGTTTTTGAAAGCCCTATCAGAAGAGCTTATGGAATGACCTGATGTCTTTTGTTCATAATGTGTCATCTGTTAACCAACCTCTGTTTTCTGGCATTTGTCCATCCATAAGTATTAGTTTGTTAATGCTGCTTCTCTTAAACTGCTTGGATAAATGCCATGAAATTTTACACCCAAATTCATCCTACGGTCTAGTTAATCCTTAATGAAAATGTGCTGCTCTGATATCCAATATGGCCACCACAGCAGACATCTTGAATGTCTTTTTATTATTACTCCTGAACAGAAAGTCATATTGAGATGAGATTTTCAACATAAGACTAGTTGGTCCAGTATGAAACATTGCATCAATTTGACATCTAGTATGACTGACACTGCAGCCTTCATGAAAATCTTGTTATTGCTATTCCTCCTTAATGGATGGTCATATCAGCATGATTTTTCCTCTAAAAGTCTTCTTACGATGTCTGATTGGCCCTAAATGATGCTGATCTGACATGTAATGTGGCCGCTATGGTAACCATCTTTTTATTGCTACTTCTGATTAATGGAAACTGATATTGAAATGGAGCTTTCACCAGAAGACTTTTTATGATATCTGGTTGGTCCAAAATGAAAGCTGTCCTGATCTGATGTCCAATATGGTCACCATGGTAGCCATCTTGAAACTTTTATTATTGCTATTTCTCATGAATGGGAAGTTGTATCAGCATGATGTCTGGTTGGTCTCGATGGAAAATGGTGCTTGAAAATCTTGTCATGGTTTCTCCTCCTGAATGGATGGTCATATCTATAGAGTTTCATCAGAAGACTTCTTACAATGTTTATTTGATACTACATGAAAATGGTGCAGATCTGACATCCAGTATGGCCAACATGGCTGCCATCTTGAAAATCTTGTTATTGCACCAACTCCTAAATGGCAAGTCATATTGTCATGGAATTCTTCCCAGAAGAATAATTATGATATGTAGTTGCTCCGAATGAAAACAGTGTGAAAATGACCTCAGATTTGGCTGTCAAAATGAACATGTTAAAAATCTTGTCAGTAATTCTCCTGAATGGATGTTTTTTCAGCATGAGGTTTCCAGCAAAAGTCTTCTGATAGTGTCTAGGGTGTCCAAAATGAAAATGGTGCCAATCTTACATTGAATGTGATTGTCACAGTGCCAAATTTAAAAACTGTGTCACTCAGGAATATGATTTCCCTGCATAAAGACTGAGTTCAAGTTTGATTTCACCATTTCCCTACAGAATTGGATTGTGTTACTTGGACCTATACCCTTATTTTGTGGTGTTAAGACAGGGTCATCCATGGAATGTGGACAAAGTAACCTATGCAGAAAGTTCAGTTTCTGAAAAGATAAAAGCTCCTGGGAAGCATCTGGAAGTCCTTTAAAACGCCATTGTGAAAAGATTAAACCTGTCCATGGTTGTACCAACCATGAATGTTGCTGAAGATAAATGGATGAATCTTGGTATCCTTGTGTAGTCACTAGAAGACATACTACATTCCATATTTGGTGTCCTATCTGTAATGCATTTTAAAGAGGTGAACCTGTACCTCATGTGCAGAGCATGTTGCCACTCTAGAGGCCACATATTTGATATGTAATCTTAATATACCACTCTACAGGCCACAGATTTGATATGTAAGCTTAATGTACCACTCTAGAGGCCACATATTTGATATGTAAGCTTAATGTACCACTCTAGAGGCCGCATATTTCATATGTAAGCTTACTATACCACTCTAGAAGCCACAGATTTGATATGTAAGCTTAATATACCACTCTAGAGGCCACATATTTGATATGTAAGCTTAATATACCACTCTAGAGGCCACAGTTTTGATATGTAAGCTTAATATACCACTCTACAGGCCACATATTTGATATGTAAGCTTAATATACCACTCTACAGGCCATATATTTGATATGTAAGCTTAATATATCATCAAGACCTCAGTTGAGTTATATTATGGTATATATCACTTGCAAAATGTCAAGAGATTCAACTCTAATAATTTCATATTGAAACCATGTATACACATAGTACAGTGCAATCAATTAGAGTGTGACCCTGCTGTAACACACTCCATTGTAACATGAATTCGTATATACTTGACTGTTGCATAACTCCTGAAATTTCATATACTTTTAATGTTCTCATGCATAAAAAAAAAAGAACAAAAAGAGGCATGTAAAAAATGTATTATCATTTTGGGGAAGAGATTGTTTATGAATTCTAATATAAGGCAATCATGGTATGACTCCTGAAATTTCATATATACAATGCTGTCGGGCATTTCTGCACACCTAAGGTTTCCGTCACCAATATTGAAGCAAAATGCATACTGAATTCGACCAAGTGGCGAAAATAAATAAAATACTGCAATGCTTACCATTTGAAAAGAGGCAATTATTACCAGAATATTCTGTTCAAAATAATATTAATTTTGGACATATGGGATACCACGCACGTGTTTTAATGACTTGCGAGTTGTCAGCCTATTCTGTGCACATCTTTGAAAAGACAGTGTGTTTATTTATTGGGCTACAGAAATGAAATACATTACTTTGGACTGTTTCTGTCAGCAGTTCAGTCAAGTAATTAGGTCAGGTTTATAGCTAGCTTTACAAAATTCAATGTATCAATGCCAGTAAATGGCAAGAGATATTAAACTAAACCGATATAAATAAATGTGTAAAGTTCAAAATTTTAGACAAAATAAGCTTTTATTATGTTGAAGAGAAACAACAATGAATATGATGTAATGTGTTTGCAATGTCTTGTTTATGGGGGAAAAAATTACTAAATAATTTCAGAAACAATGCATATTAAATTTCCAATCTTTTAAAAGCATAAATGTCTGGCTGTCAAGTTATTTTAACCCTGGTAGTGCTGTGTTGTTTTGGGATGACCTTGAAACCAGTGCTGATTTGTTTCTAACTGCTCTGTCTGTGTGTATGCTGAATTATTTCAAAACAATACAGACTTTTTGGGCCAAATCCATATAACAACTACAAAACTAGTATTTATAATCAGTTTGCTGTGTTATTGTACAAAGTGATGCATGTATGCATGCAGAGTGCTAACACTAAAAATGTCAGTGAAAATGATGTGTGTTCATGGCTACCATAGCAACCAAATAGAGAAAAAGGGTGGAAAAGTATTTTGTGACAAAAATTTTAACATAATATAAACATTGCCATCAAATATAGTTTTTCTGAATGTGTACATGGACAGGTATTTTTTTCTAAATTTCACATATCCTCAGTTCATTACTTTAAGGCCTATGCTAGATAATTAAAACATTACTTTCAAACATGTCTCCACATTTCAGTATGTTGCAATAATTATTTGGATGATGCAGTATTTATGCAGTGTTATTATTTTAAAAAATTCTCCATTTAAAATATAATTATATTCGCTTATAGTTCATTGATATAGAAGCAATACTAATCATGATGAAAAGGAATGATGCATAATTATAGATTTACTTTGGTTGCCATAGCAACCAAAAAATAATGTTAGTGTTTGAAAGGTTTAAGACTCGTAAATTTAAATAACATTGATTATAATTAGTAATTTGTAATATAAACTGAAACAAATGGAATGGTAATGTGACAAGTACTAATAATAAGCTGATAATACTATAGTAATATGATTATACACCTCTCCCTCGATAACTCACACACTGTGGGGTCCACAAACATAGACCGAACTATAAATGAGGCACTAGTTACCGAGGGACCTCCAAACATTTAAATTTTAAAAAATCACGTTAACATCGAGAAAACGGTGGGGGGGAACGGCATTTGGAAACTGGGCTGTTTAATGACTGAATCCTCATTTTACAATCACTTCGATAATAATTTTTAATAATGCGCTTTTTTTAATCAAGTTGTTTGTTATTCAGTTTAAATAACATTTTTTTCAAAATATCCAACATATGAAAGATCATTCCAACTGATTTGAACAACCATCACGTGTGCGCGAAAAATCGCGTATTATGTCACTGCTTTTTGTTTTCTTGATGAGTCTGGTTCCCGTAGTGGTGTTTAATAGTATCTTGCCAAATCGGTAGTCCATAATTTGGGAACTAGACTAACTGTTAATACACCACCAAACAAGATTCCTTCTTTTTAAAAACATGCGATATTTATTTTGTGACACGTCTACGTCGAAATTCAATTTTTTATTGTTCATTTAGTACAGTGTTAATGTCGTGATTTCAGTGGAAGTAATAATGAAATTTCTTGTCATCCCTGAGGATATCTCTAAGTGCCAGCTCAAGAATTCTCTGAACCTCGCTTGCCCACAATTGTCTGTATCTGTGGAAAAAAGCTTGATATTTTACGAAGTATTCATTCTGGTTGGCTGCATTGTTATCTTTGATCGCAGTTATGAAAGAGTCGATTAATTTAAGGTAGTTTCTGTTACATGCACAATAATGTTTATTACAGTGTTCGATTGATCAAATGAAGTGAGTTCACCCAACATTCGACCGAGGCTGCTAGATTTTAAGTTAGTCCAATTTTTGTGCCTTTTTTATATTCCACCTCGTTTTTTTATATTCAAAATACATAATTGACATGATAATACAAAGGAGGCCAGCTTTTAATTCAGTGTAACAATACAACAAATACTTCCCCAATTCAGTTATCAAAACACAGTCGGCACTTAATTAGGTTCTCACAGAAACACTCGCGGACATAGCTGTTACGGTAGGTTGACGCATGTTACATTTAATTACAAGAGGACACAATGCATTTATGACGATTACACTTAAAAGGAACTAAAAGATGGAACTAGAACACAAATTTCAATTGATAAAAAAAATTGTTTAATTTGTACTTATTTATTAAAGTACTGCTTCACTCGGCGTACATGACATTTTCATTGATCAAAATTTCCTTACATATCATTAATTGCGGTGTACTAGGAATGTCGTTTTGAAAGAAAATGTAAAAAATTGTATGAGATATTTTAAAATTTTATATTTCATGGTGTTGATTAAAATTTCCAGGTCCTGTCTACCGTTTTTCAATGATAAAACGAGCAATACGTCAAAGTTTCCGTTACCAATTTTGATTGCGATTTTCTTCAAGTTCAACAAATAGTGGTAAATTCTTGTGTTATTTTTCGGTTTAAAAATGGGATCCACACCTGACACCACGTTATAAGTGGGTTCACGAGTTATCAGAGCGCAAGTTATCGAGGGAGTGGTGTATTTATAAGACTAGTCTGATACACACTGAAAAATGTATCTAAGCATCAGAATTTCTGCTTGTATTTTATTATCTTTAAGAAAAAGATTTTGCTTTGGGAAAAATATACTCCTACAAGCCATGCTAAAGTCAGGTTTATACATTTTTTTGTCATAGAATTATTGCTGAAAACTCTACTTTATTTGAACTTCATTATTTGAAGCAAGTTTGATATCTTTGATTAAATAGGTTTTGACATCTGCTTTAATAATCTGCGTTATGGCATTTTATAAATTCAGTACCAATTTGCATTCACAGGCTGACAGGTACCAGCTACTCATGTGAGTAGAATCAGGCTTACTTAGATCTCTTCTTTATAACAAGGATTACCATTGGGAAAATTGAAAACTCCAGAGTGTAATCTTCTACTCTAAGGTCCCATGAAATAGAGAGTTTAAATTTTGGTCACTGTCAATGTCTGTCAAGTAACTCTACATCAGTATCACAAATGTCACAGTTAGATTTATTTTGTATATACGTTTATTGACCTCACTATATTAGGTGGGGAGCAAAAATTCAATAAACTTGCTTGTTATGAAATATTTATTATAGGTCAATGTATATGTTGAGCCATGGGATACAACTATTTGTTCCTCAACAAAGATGGGCACCAAATCTGAAGCAAAGCGAGTCCTGGTAAAGGCAAATGATGCACATACTGTTACCTACCCCATACTTCCCCTAAAGGCAGGGGACACTTTCCTAACAGTATATGGAGTGATTCCTGGCCTGAACTATGATGCTGTAAAGAAAGTACTCCATATTGTTGTAAGTTTTTCTTGTAATTTCTATTATTGTATCAGTTGAATACAATTATTGCTATTGTAGTTTATATTATTGTGAGTTTTGTTCCCTTCTGGTCCAATTTTGCTAGAGTTAATGCTCTTTTGATTAATTTAAAATCTTCATTATAACAGATTGTTGTAACCAGCATAGTTTAGGAAACATTCAACACATTCTGATGGACACATATGTACATTTTATGGGTTCCATCTCATAAACAATATTTTAAACAGAGTTATGGCCCATGAAAACAACTTCATATCTTCACATAGGATGTTGCATATGTAGTATCATTTATTTTCATTGGACTCAATTTTCGTGGTTTTGTAAAATAAGGCATTTTTGTGGGTATTTAAATTCATGGTTTTGCCTCTCAAAGTTTGCATATTAGTGGGTGTTTAATTTCATGGTTTAACCTCTACAAATACCCAAACAAAAGAATACAAAAGAATAAAACATATGCCGACGCAAACAGCTGTCACTTTAATATTTAAATCAATACTAGAACCTGGCAAGTTCAATACTTACACTGTGTTTTCAACCAAGTGAATAACATCAGTTGAAGCCGACGCAGCCAACTACACTAAAACAATACTTCCATCTCTATAAGCACAAATAAAATACCTGTTAAGATTAATCACTTTTGCTATATTTTGTTTGAATGCTCAACATCACAGAAAGCTGACGCAGCCAACAACGCTAGGCCAATCGTTATTAAAGAAGAATTAAGGTCACACTTCCATGAGTTGTATGCTAAATAAGTCATGGATGCATTACAGAAAAAGATGTTACTGGTGATGATCAGTGCACATTATTAGTAAACCTTGCAACCTCATTAATCAAGTAAATTCATGCTGAATGGATAATTGCAGCTCATGTGACAATGAGTGAAAGATCAGACCTAATTTTCATTTTGTTTTGAGAAAGTTGGACTTGTTTAGTTCAGCAATTTGTGGATTATTTACCTGAGAAGCATTTGTGAGTACCATGAGACTTGATTGACACGATGTTGATACAGTGGCTTTGTCCAAACTTCTGTGAAGTGGGAGCGTTAATACTCTGCTGTAATTAGTGTATATATATATATATGTAGTGTTTCATTAATAATAGTGTTTCAAGAAATAGTTACAGTATTTTACAGGATTGTTGTTTTTTTTTTTGGATTAAAAATGTATGGATAAAATGAAATGTGCTTTGAGAAGGATTTCAGTCTTTCAACAACAGCTGTACTCAAATGAAGGATCGATTTGAATAATTATTAAATTTAAGTTTCATATACTGTTATTTTGTATTATTTTTCTTTCATTTTCAGTATTGCTATTGTTTGAATACCTTAAGCTTTTTCTCTATTTCCTCTCTATCCTTACTTACCTCACATATCGATTTAATGCAGTCAGTGTTAGAGTACAGCTATCAGATACCTTATCGATATATAATGATTTATAATTCTTGTTTCAAGAAGTTAATATAAAAATAAAACAAACACGTAAAAGCTAACATTTAATTACCAGATTGCAGTATTGACCTTGATTTATCAAATACTAGTAGCTGTGTTAATGTCTAGGAATAAAACACTGTAAGAAAATGGGGGTGTCATCCTCCTACATGGATCATTTTTCATTAGGGATTTAAATTTATGGTTCGGGGCAACAACGAAAACCATGAAAATTGGTCCCTCATGAAAATTGATGATACTTCAGTAACCAGCGTAGCTTTAGAATCATTCAGCCTATTCTAATGCATTTGGTAGGACCTAGATTTGCCTTTATGTGCCGTGTCAACTCCATTTTGGGAAGATTTGTAAACCATGACAGTTAACTTTATATTGTTATATGGGATGTTCCCTGTAATTGGCAAGAGTCTTTCGACATATTAAGATACAGTTTGGTATTAATACTGTTTCTTAGAATTCCATGTGCCATGTATGGGTGTAATCTCATTGATTTCAGTTTTGGACAGCGTTTTGCCTAATGTGAAATAAATTTTGTCTTCACATGGAAACTTGGAATTTTAGTTGCAGTCAACATATCTACAGAACCATTGAACATATCTGATTGAATTTGGTCTGAAAATTGTTTGTTAGACTTAAATTTGCATGTTATGTATATTGTCTTTTGTATACATCATTTTGGACAGACTGCTCCGGTGGCCTAGTGGTTAGAGCGTCCGCCTTGGATGCGGGAGGTCGTGGGTTCGATCCCCGACCGAGTCATACCAGAGACTTACAAAAATGGTACTAACAGCTGCCTCGCTTGGCGTTCAGCATTAAGAGGTTAGTGTTAGGACTGGTCGGCCTGGTGTCAGGATAATGTGACTGGGTGGGACATCATGCTACATGTCTGCGGCATGATGCCCCAGTGGTAGACATCACTATAAACTGGCACGTTGCAGACATCGTAGCGATCTGACTGAAAAATTGTTAAAGCTACGTTAAAAATCAAAGTCACATCACATCACATCACATTTTGGACAGAGTTACAGACATTGTCAGTCAGCTTCTTATCTTTATACTGAATGTTGCTTGTAAACAGTATAGTTCAGGAACCACTGAAGATATTCCCTTGCAATTTGATGTGAACATAAACTTAGATGTTTCTTTGATGGATTGTAACTTTTGTCTTGTCTACTCCATTTTGGATTGAGTTATACTTTTGTTGATCGACTTTATATCTCTACATGTAATGTTGCTAGTATTGAATAGACCTTGAATGAGTTGGATTTCAAGCATTTCAGATGTTCATTTGTGAGAGTAATGTCCCCTTCATGCCAGTGATCTCCTAAATGGGATTCCCAGCACATTTTCTTATTTAAAAGCTAAGAAAATTGTAGTGTATGGGGCCATTTGCAATGTAGCCCTTTTTAAGAGTTGGGAAAATGTTAGGGTTTTAGTTATTTTGTATTGTCAATCTTCTTGAAAATTTTATATGTGGCCAACCTCATTTATACATGCTATGGAGCATACAGTGTATTCATGTGTAGGTAAATACATTGTACGACTTACTGCATTAAGCTGCATGTGAAAGTGACTACTAGATAACTGTAGAAGTGGTTATTACTGTGGGGGTCTGACTGTCATATTTTTTTCCATGGTTATATTATTAGATTTTTTATATAAATATTTGTTTTGAGATTTTACCTTAGATAACAAAAATTTCATTTTTAGGATCTTAGCACTATAGTTGAAGCAGTGGTATTGAAATTTAGACCAGATGTATTACATAACAATGTATTGGTATTTTACTCATGTTTTGCTGATAAACATGGCTTTTGGAAAAGGAAATGCAAATAATGATATTGTATATCAAGTCTTAGAAGTATTGAAAGTGTAAATGGCTCAGCTCCATATTATCTTCAAAATTCTTTTTTTTTTTTTTAAATGCCAAGATGATCATTTTAATTTTTTGTTCTGGTTTTAAACAATATTCTTCAAATTCCAAATTCCACAGCCTTGAGCAGATACTTTGAAAATGAAGTTTTCAGTACTCAGTACCATTATTTGGAACCTACCATTATTTGGAACCTATCATTATTTGGAACCCTCCTTACCTCAAATGTAAACTACATAGCAACCTTTTAGAAAATTCTTGAATACTTATAAATATTTCAACATTAGCATCATATGCTTTTTATTTTTTCAGTGTGGGTATGTGTATTAAAAATGTGTATATACTTTGATATGTGTGTAAGTGTATTAAAAATGTGTATATAGTTTGGTATGTGTAAGTATGTATGTGCTTATATGTACTTTTAGTAGAACTGGTTACCATCACAAATTCAATACCACACTGTACTGTGGTATTTCTGAACTTACCATGATACATACCACAGTATACCACAATTATATTACAGACCAACAATTCATTGTTCTGTGGCAGGGGCTTGACACTTTTTGGTTTCATTTCTATCGACCAGTAGCTGGGGAAAAAAATTGGTCTGATTTATATCAAAATGACATAATATTACAGGTATATCTATTTTAATATTTGGAAAAAATATATTTTATCTTGAGATAAAAGAAAATATGTCACCTCAAAAGAAAATATCCCCTCCCAATTAAATGGAAAGTACCTTATAGCAGATGAATTGGCTGTATGTATGTTGCTTGTTGTTTAAGAATCTAAAAACTAACACTAAAGTGGGACGATTCAACTTACAGTATAGATGATGCTGAAAGACGTTGTGCCGACACTAAAGAGCCTTTTGATAAAAATAGGAGGTGAAGATACTAAAGCCTATAATTTTCTAGTTACAATATTGATATGATAGGCAGTGAAACTTTGAGTGGGATGCCAACACCAGAGCAAGATATTCTAGTTACAATATTGATATGATAGGCAGTGAAACTTCGAGTGGGATGCCAACACCAGAGCAAGATATTCTAGTTACAATATTGATATGATAGGCAGTGAAACTTTGAGTGGGATGCCAACACCAGAGCAAGATATTCTACACTATTGATATGATATTCAGGGAAACTTTGAGTGGGATGCCAACACCAGAGCAAGATATTCTAGCTACACTATTGATATGATAGTGAGGGAAACTTTGAGTGGGATGCCAACGCCAGAGCAAGATATTCTAGCTACACTATTGATATGATAGTCAGGGAAACTTTGAGTGGGATGCCAACACCAGAGCAAGATATTCATCAGAGAGGGCCAGTAAACATAAAACACTTATCCAGCAAGCAAGAAAATATTGAATGGAGTTGAGAAATTAAGTAAAGTTCGGATAAAGAACGGGTATCTCCTTAAACTTAAATAATGATTTTTAAGTCTTGCAAAGGAATACAGATACTTAACACATTCACATACACTAGTCCACAAGTAAGACATATAATGTGGGATTTTTTATTTGTTTTTTTAATCTGAATATTTTATGAAAGTGGGATTTGGCCAGAATATGTTTTGTAACATTCCATTTGGCCAATGCATTGGCATATGTGACACATGCCAAACGTGTGCTTAAAGGATCATAAATATATTTGTAATATTGACCTTCAATTTGTGACAGATACAAACATTTTGTTAAAAAGAGATTATTTTTTAACAGTTTTGTCATCAATTATGAAAACACGCTGTTAATAAATTAATCATAATAATATTCCTCTGGAATTTCTGTTCATTCCTTATTGATGGAAACTATCAGTGTACTTATATATTGAAACAGTACCGTGATATTTTCTAATGGACTAAATACGACAGTTAACTGGTATACCAGTAGTATTGTGCACATCTACTTTTTAGCATGTTTTGTGTTTATTTTCAAATGTCATAATATTTATTTTTGAAAGTATTTAGTTGTATTTACTTTAGTTTGTAGAGGGCCCAAGGGGAGAATAGTTGCATTGCTGAGTTAACCCTCCTAGAAATAATAATAGTTAATAATAATAATAATAATAATAATAATAATATTGTGTAGAAGTTAGAGACCACTCTGTTCACTTGAAATATGAGTTAAAGCATGACAGAATAAAATGGTTTCCACATTCAAACAAATGCTTTTATAAAGTCACAGATATGTTGCCGTGACTAAATAGAAATCTGCTGGTTTTGTTTGAAGCTTTAAAGAGCAAATGTCAAGTACAAATGTTAAATGGTTGGTCTCTTAACGTTTGTGTGATAACTTGAGTTTTCCTGCATACCATCAGCAAATTTCAGAACATAGAACAATTTAGGAGCAAAACTTGAAAAGTCAAAAGTAATTGTGACTCAAAGAAGACCAATGGCTTTCTGCCAGTGATATTATTTAAACATTCACTGTTATCATGTAAAATGCACCACTCAAACTATGTGACAGTCTTGTCTAATTTTGCTCCTCTTATTTTTAGAATGAAGGAATTGAAGAGAATGAGGCGATTAAGCTGTGCTTGGACCCAAAAGGTCAGGACAAAGCTGTTTGCAGACCTAATAGCAGAGTAGTTGGTGAGTTTCTGAACTTCCTGAGGGTCATCATGGAAATTTTATTGTCACCTCAAATTAATCCCTTCTTAACCATGCAATCTGCATGCTTCAGACCCTGAAACATTTATGTACCCCTTTGAAATACAAATAAAATTATAAAGCATGGTGGATTCAAATTTAGGATCAGGGATGATTTACCCCCAGATTACCCTAGATGGGATTTAGGAACAGTGTAGGGGATATATATTGTCGCTGTCATTTTAATTCGCTTGAAGAAATTTGGACTATCACAACATTACTTACTTTATAGTACTATAAAAAAATGTTCTATGTTTTGATATGTTTGCAAATTCCCCATTGTTGATGAGAAAACTGCTGATCTTCAAATGTTACAAATTTTGACTACCTGCTGTTTTAGATGTTAAAGAAATATTGATCAGCTCCTTGCATAATATTTTAGGGTTTATGTGGATGAAAACCACATTATGTAATAACGACAGCCTGGTTAATCCAGAAAAGGAAATATTTTGTCTTTAAAATGCATAATTCACAATATGATGAACATTGCTGGTAGCACTATTAAAACTTGTTTCCAACTAAGTTGGCTTTCAGAGTAAGCCTGATGCTTGGAAAGTGACAGTGATATTTTTTATATGCACATTGCAAATAGAAAGTGTGCTATGGATAAAGTTGAGGAGATCAAGGCTTTTGAAAAGTAGCTGAATGAGAAGGTTCAGGAGCTTAAAAATCCATATAAAGTAAATGTATAGGTCCTATAACAGGATATTTTACTGTAGTGTACAGTGTATTGTGTTTTAACTGTGTACAAAACTTCAGACTTAAAGATGACATTGGATAAATGTTTAAATTTCTTTAATGGTTTATTTGCTCAGCAGTGTGCAGGAGGACATTTTAGTGGAAATAAATTAGCACTTAAAGCTATTTGTTTTTTATTTATTTGTTGATTTTCATTTTATTCTCATTTTATTTAGAATGGAACTCAACAGCCTATTTTATCAAATTTGTAATAAATGATATGCTAACCATGGAAACAGTCTTGTAATTCCTTTGTGTCTTAAACCTCAAAAATAAAATTTAAAACCTTGAAAATAGCCTCAAATAAACCTCAAATGTTAAAATTTAATTTCACTTCTAACATTGATATAAAATACTGTGATAAAAATGGAAGAGCAGAGTGATTAGTAAGGTCACAGCGATACAGATTTTATCACGCTGTATTAGGATGCAGACCTGCCAACTCTTACGATTTTGCCATAAGTGTTATGAAAATTACCCTTAAAATATGGACTTTATGGCATACTAGCAAAAAGTACGGGAAAATGATCATTGCCGAAAAATCCGGATAATTGGTTCATCCATGTTTTATTTGGATCCGGGTTTCATCGATGAATTAATGAAATTAGTCAGGGAACCAGACTAACTTTACAGCACCACCCAAGATGCTTTAAACTGCACCTATTTGTTTATGCGAAGTGTCTGCATGATCAAACTGTGGAATATAGAATTTTAAACAATGGCATCTAGAAAGCGATTCATGTTTAAGACTACAGGCAAAATAAGCTTCTAAAAATGTGTTAATAATCAACACAGTAGAATAAAAAGGAGTATTCAGATTCTTGTGAATAAAAGCTAGAAAGGGCACACTTATGTTTATTGAACATCACGTGCCAATTTGAGTCACAGGTGCTCGACGCGAGCTTGATGTTAAGAAAAAAATAATATTCTAAAGGAAAAAAATCATACAGAGTGACAAAAATACTTTAGATTACCCCCATGACCCATTCTGACATAGGACCCTCTCTATCATGATTTATCTCATATTATGATAGAGAGGGTCCTATGTCAGAACGGGTCAGACTGGTAATCTACGGTCTCTCTAAACACCCCAAGATTCTCAAAGAACACCACAATGTTACATATATTGGCACCAAAACGTACTAAGAAGTGGGAAAAAAAGTAAAAACACATTCGGATGTTGTTACCATCAATGATTAATAGTATTGGTTGATGTCCCTATTTCCAATAACCTACGGAAACTAACTCTTATGCATCAGATATCTTTAATTTTATAATATTATTAAACAATTTCCTTATTTAATGGCTATGCACCATAATTTTCTCATTTATTTTGTTATTAATTGTTTATATACAAATTTTAATTTTAAATCGTGCATCAACATTTTTGACAGGGACATTTAGAATACATGACCAAAGAGAGTTACAAGCTCCACGCGAGTGATTTCCCTTGATTTTATGTAGCCGTGAAGGAAAGTCGCTCTGTAATTCCTTTCGATTTGACATCAGTGTCGTGTTTGATATATCAGATGTAATTTATCTAGACTGTCTGATTATACAGGCCATTTAATGATTGGTACAGTCACATAGGCACATAATTATCAACAATAACTCACAAATCACCAAGTCGTTTAATTCTCTGCATGAATTACTCCGTCTCAGTAGCAACTCCAGAGGACATGCCAAAAATATTACCCACATTTCAGACTGATTAAAAGAAGAAAAACGATGAAACACACATAACTGGTTTATTTTAGAAGTTATTAATGTTTTCGCAAGCATAGTAATAGAATATAAAAGGTAGATTTTCATCGTTTTACATTTATTTAATATAACAAATTTCTAGCTGAAATCAGAAAAAAGTATATTGAAGCTATCGAATTTACATTTATTTTTACCAAGATAACATTCCAGTGTTTCCATAAAGAAAATATAAAATTAACTTTTAGTAAATCAGGCCATTATCAACACTATCAAACAGCAACGCATATTATTTATTGACGATTGAGTTCTCAAGCAAATCGTGCTTTCTTCGCATTATATTTACAAAACAAATTGCATAAAGAGTTATTGACTAGTAAAACGATAGTACAACGTATCAAAGAATTATTGATGAGTAAAACGATGGTATAATGTATCAAAGAGTTGTCGGAAACAGTACAAACGAACATCCGATATGTATTGATCCTGTCCTTCTGTACACAGACGCTTCTTACAGAACTTACAAGAGCTTTCTGGAACATATTGCTGCAGAGCTAGATAGAGGTGTTGAGTCCGTGGAAGTAAGAATGTCTGAAATTATGGAATTTGGAAGTGATGATGAGAAGAGTATAACCTAGCCAACATAGTCTGTATTCCCCTCGGTTACATGCTCCCTTTGCACGAGACATCTGAAGGATAATGTCAGGCACTTCCTTCAAAATAAAATATGGGTGGAAAAGGGTGAACGTGATATAATAAAGACACAAATATTTGATAGTGGTGTCATCACAGACGCAAATACTACAATAGATTTTGAAAGTTGATCGGAACTTTTGGAAACAGTTATCAATGAACAGCATCCGACATTTGGTCCATACTTTGTAAATAAATTGAAACCAAAACTACATAAATATTTTTTCAAAAAGATAGCTGCAAAAATACTGAACGCGTGAATTAGACTAATGACAATGCATTCATCAATAACATTCTAAAACCTTTCGTTTGACTGGAAACCACGACACGCGCAACATCTAATACATAAACTTTTCAGTGTGACACAGCTCCATTTCATGGTTACGACAGCGCGAATTATCTGTTAACGAAAAAAGAACACATTTGCCACATACATGACAGCGTCTGGAGGTGCAGATCCGAAAAGCAAACCACAAAGATTTTCGGAAACTTCCTCAAGAACATTAAACGTATATAGAAATCAAAGTACATGTAATCACTAAAATGGAAAATACACCATAATTAATAAGGTTATTATTATTATATACTACTAATTATAAAATATATATTGTTTTGGAAAGTTAAATGTTATTAAGAATTTATATGTATCTGTAATCGTAGTATTGATTTATTGTATAGATTTCGCTACTAACTTCATGCTCATTAATAATTAAATTAGAAATAAGTTTGGAAACTACAAAACATGATATATTGTCATTTAATGTCAAACATTTAATACTTCGTAATTACTTCAAACAATGTTGGAGTCAGCCTGAAATATTGAAATTAGTAAGATGTTTGTACTAATTGTTAATTGATTCAATATTTAATTATTTAAATTCAATAACTGTATGAAGTTGGTAAGCTTGAAGGAATATATATATATATATATATATATATATATATATATATATATATATATATATATATATATATATATATATATATACTTTTATATCTAAAATGTATGAATATACAAGCATCATCTATGCTACTTGGTATGTTCAATTCAACAATAGATAAATAAATATTTAAGAGAGGAAGACTTACAGAATAAAAAAGAATAATGAATCATTACACTAACTTAATCGCAAATGCGATGCTGTCATTTCCCGCATATATTACAAGACAAAACAAGCTAACGAGGTCTGACATGATTATGATATTGGACACAAGGATAAAACGCTATTGTCACAATTACCACATTTCAGTTCATATTGTACCAAAATATATCTGATCGAAATGTCACAATATAAACTGTACTTACTTTAAATTAATCCACAATTTACACACGTTTTTGTTTTGTTTTGTTTTTTTTTTTTTGTTTTTTTTGTTTTTTTTTGCTTTTTTTTACAAATATAAAGCGTGTGGTGTGTTTAAATTTCAAACCTTTATATTTTCATTCAAATTAGCGTGCACTGATTAACTTAATAAAAGTGACTTTAATTATAATTAACTGTTTACATCTTTTTTTTTTATTGCAGACATCAATTAATAACAACGTGATTAGTGGAAATGACCATTAGCAGTGTGCCAATTATTGTTTGTAAAACAAATTGGATTTTTTTATGCAAATTTCTAGTGTGCGGTAAATGTGATTTCTTTTCATTCGGTTTAGCATGCATTCATTAACTTAATACATGTTACTTTAACTTTAATTAACTGTTCACATTTTTTCGGCGACTTAGAGATGTGTTGGTATCTTCTTTAATTGTAGACGTCAATGAATAATGGCGTGATTAGTGGAAATTAATATTAGTGCTAATTAGTATTTTCAAAATGCATGAATTGGGGCGAATTGTCCCTTGACTGGAGTTGAAGTGTCTTGGGGTCGAAATGTCTTGCTCCCATGTGGCATTGCTACTTATTTATAAATGTTGATAAATATTCACGTTACTGCACCCGAACACTTTTCGTCGAAATGAGTTATTTCCCTTGGCAAATCTTTGACCTCACTACTTTTTCTGTTAAATAAACAATCGCTAAATATTCACACTTTTTGTTTCTATGTTTGTGTTGTTGTTGAAATTTAAAGTAGGTAATTGATTGAGTCTTGATGTGTTTTTGAGAGTCTTGGGGTGTATTGGGGAGTCCTGGGGTGTCTTGGAGTGTTTAGTTAGACCCCGGTAATATAACGTATTTTTGTCTCTCTGTATGATTTTTTTCCTTTAGATTATTATTTTTTTTCTTAACATCAAACTCGCGTCGAGCACCTGTGATTTGAGTATGTCTCATGGCAGGAGATATGATTGCCGTCGTCATGTGAAATGGAAAAGAATTTCCAAGAAATATGTCAAGTTTAGAGATAGCAACAAGCCATTGAGCTGCATAGGGTTTGGAACTAGAGTTAGTATAACTGTACTAGTGGTAAATAAAGTCGACGCATACTTTACAAGCTTTTTCAGTTGAACATAATTTTTATCGTCAATGCCTCAAACTTTTAATTACGTTTTCCAGCTTTACAGTAGCAGTTATTGATATTTTGCTGCACGTTACTGAAAACTAGTCTTACGGAAAATAATCAACTGCCTTACTGAGACCGACTAGTCAGGATTGGCAGGTCTGAAAATGTTTGCACTGGCATTTCTTGGCTCTATATTGAGGTTACAACATATTTTTAGTCAATTAATTGTTTATTATTTTTCTTCATGTAAATGTAAAATCCCTGCAGAATAAACACCATATCAGAGATAAATAACTTCATTCACAGTGTTGCACTTAGGATTCTATGAGCAGGGAACACTTCCCCCATCCTCAAAATTATCTGGTCAACATGTGACATTTCAAAGAGACAGAAAAATGCTAGATAGTACTGAATGCACTAGTATAGGTAAAATGAAAAACACAGTAATATTGCTTTACATGTTTTTCACTTTAACTTTGGCATCAGCACTCTTTGTCTTCTTTTCTTTGGTCATTTACATTTTTTTATTGTAATAACTGTTTTATCATGTGCTCAAAAGGAGGGGAATTGTTTTCAAATGCACCGAGGCACTGAAAATGTTGACATTTCAATACACATAAATACTGAAGGACTGGTGGAGAATCAGTTCAAAGAAAATTTACCTTTTAAAAGTTATTTTTAATCTTCTTGGGTCATGAATAATGTTGACTCATTTGCCTCTCTATTCTTTATGTGTATTAAAATCAGATTGTAGGCTTTATGTCATGATTTGTATCCATACATTGGCACAGGCATAACATTTCACATCTAGAGCTCAATGTATAAAATCATTACATGTAATTGAATACCTGGTTCATTTGAAAAGAGTTTAATTATGAAGTTTTTATTCAAGATCTTCTGTCAATTTCCTTTAGTCATCACTCAGAGTTTATTATACAGAGATGCCCATCATCCTGAATTTGGTGTGAAGATCCCGAGTTGGCAAGCCTGTTCATGAATCACACAGATGTACATAAAATCAAAATTTTTCGTAAAAAGTAAACTGAAAGAAAATTTAGCAGAAATTGAAGCCATATGCTAGTATTTTCAGTCCTTTCAAGTCTTTCTGGATAATTTGTAAGACATCTCATCAGTTTCCAGCATACATCTAGAGTGTTTTCAGTCTTTTCCTCTCTTTATGGTAATTTGTGACATAAGACCAGTTTCCGGCATATAACGTGCCATTATAATCAAAACAGTTTGTTTCATTCCTTTCCATTCTTTTCTGGTCACTATCATATAATCAGGTTCACACCATGATTTGGAATGCTTCATTTTACTTGTGTTTTCTTAATGATGTACTGTATTGCTTGTTTTTGTTTTGTTTTTTGCAAATTAGATTTTTGCAACATTTGTTATTTAATTGCGAACTATAATCGGCACTGTTTTTATAAACCTTTTATGTATGCCTTGACTTTAAAAAGGCAGACAGTGATTTTAAGCCCATCCTGAAAGCTGCATGGAATCAAATGTTAATTAAATTCATCAATTTAAAGAAAGAAAAAATTGTCCTTCGTGTTTTAATGGTACAAAATCCGTCCCAAAAATTGAGAGAGCTGAGAAGGGAGCCATGCGATGTGATACACAGGGATCTGACCTTTACCGTGTGGAAACGATTTTGGGAAAGGCTCTTTTAGCAAAGCAGAAAAGAGCCAGTAGCAGTCTGGAGGACAGTTAAAAGAAAACACAGCCATGTGCTGTAAATAGTGTTATATAACTGCACATAGACATATTTTGTAATGTTTTTAAATGATATTATCATTCTTCTGGCTTCCATGTGGAGTTTGCATTTGCTGCGGTAAGTGTCACAAATTTTGCAATAGAATCGTGAGCTTTTACCCTTTTGTCCCTTATTTCCCTGGTTGGAAATGGGCATCTCTGTATTATAATATTTCCCTGGTTGGAAATGGGCTTCTCTGTATTATAATATTTCCCTTTTTAACAGTACTTTATAATTCACTGATTCAGTACCTAACTGTATTTTTGAATGTTTTACATCCCATAAATTTTATTTTGCATGTAACCTTCACTATAAGTTACACTAGTCATGGTCAATGATGTGCACTATGAAAACCTTGAATGTCTTGGTAGCCAAATATGATGTTTGAAATGGAAATTGTCATCTGAAAGTTGTTACTGCCTATGGTGACTTTGGCCATTGATATCTCAAATGAAGTGGACTGACTGGCACTTCTAAAAAATAGTAGTTGGTATATTAAAAAATTTCTCTGTTGTAAAAGCATGGTAATAGGGAAACATACAAGTAAAGATTTCAAGGAAATAAGATAAAAGATTAGGGGAACTTTGTGATGTCATACTCAAGGCATAACATTTATTCAATACACATCAACTTTTACTTAATTATGAAAAGTTATCTCCTTGCATCAGACATAAATCTCCCTGTTTAATCTGAACACCCACCACCACCACCATTGTATAGAAATATATACATGCCTTCCTCCACTTATTTAACAAAATTGAAAAATAATGTTAAAGTTCGATTTGGTGTGCTCCTGACTTGATATGTTTAACAGGCAAACATGTTAGAGTATAGAACAATATTATGTGGTAAATTTAATTAGCGGTTGTGAGAAATACAGTTTTATGCAGACAGAAATTAAAATATATCTCTATTCCATCAAGTATAGAAGATTACCAAGTAATTGGAATAATAGTGTATTCCATTCATTTAATCTTTTCAGTGGAAAATGATCCTGTGAATGGACACCAGATATTTACAGTGGATTTAACAATGCCAGAAAATGCCATTGAAGGAACTGGCCAGTGTGTGATGTACTTATCAGGTACCAGACAGATAGTGAGGTAGAGATGGTGAATAGAGAAATTTCAATGTCCTTGAGGTTTAAAAAAACTTAATTTCTGATCTTTTTCGTTTATACTAGTCAAAGACCAGACGAGCTTAGGTGGTGGCTTGAGGTCTATCGCCTGTCTGTTAAAGCAAGTTTGTTATGTTTTCAATGTTCTTGAGGTTTAAAAGAACTTAATTTATCATCTTTTTAGTTTCTGAGTTTCTGTTAAAGCAAGTTTATTATGACTACTCCTTCTAAACTATTAAATGGATTGCCATCAAACTTTACACACACATTCATCCCAATGTCTCATTGGTCCATTTAAGTTCAAAAGTCCTGACTGCTTTTTTGGGATTGAAAACACAAAACTTTTTATCATATTCGGTTGGTGATAGATAAAAATGGTGTTGATCTGATATTAAGTATGGCCACCATGAAAATGTTCTTGCATCTCCAAAGTTGACAGTTGTGTCAAGATGAGGTTTTCATTAGAAGATTTTATATGATATGTAGTTAATGATGATATGACATGTAATATGAACACCACATAGGCCATCTTGAATTGTTATTGCTTCTTTTCTTGAACAGATGGTCACATCAGTGTTGTGTTATCACTGAAAGAACTTGTTATAATGTCAGTGCTTATAAATGGAAATAGTGCTAATCTGACCTCCAACATGGTCACCTTGCTGTACATCGTGAAAGTCTTGTTTATGCTACTTCTGAAAGGCTTGGCATATCAATATTGGTTTTTCATCTGAGGACCTCTTATAAAATCAAGTTGGTCCTAAATGAAAGTGGTGCCAATTCAATATTTGCTGTGGCTGCCATGGTGGCCACCTTTGAAACTTTTTTTTTTCATTATCTCCTGAATGAATAGCATAGTAATTTCATTGAAAGACTTATTATGATATACAGTTGATCTTAATGAAAATGGTGCTGATATTGCAACCATAGCACTGATCATGAAAATCTTGTTTAAATTGATGATCAAAGATTTCTTAGTTTTTTTCTACGTGAACCTGGTGCATATCAGACTTCCAACAAGATGGCCCAACTCAGCCATCTTGTAAATCTTGTTATCACTGCTACTCATATTAAAGGGATGGTCATATTGGCAGGTGATTTTCATTAAAACACTTCTTGTTAATTGATCTAATTGAATATAATGCTAATGTGACTTAAAAAAATACGAATAATCTCATTTCATTTACTACTTGTAAATGGATGGCCATACATGAATTAAAAGAAAATAATATACTTCTTTCTTGCAGTCTATAGTTGCTCCTGTATTAACATTGTGCCGATCCATCCAAAATGGCTTCCTTCATGGCCATTTTGAAAACCTTATGGTTACTACTCCAGAATGGATGGTCAGATCGTTTATTTTTTCCCCGACTGAAACGCTACAGCAGTATGTGAGTGGTTCAGAATGAAAATGGTGCTTATCTACCAACATGGCAACATTCTGTCCATCTTCTAAATCATAGTATCACTCTATATTTTGCATGAATGATATCTTTGATTTGACGTTTTCAGTAAAATGAAAATTGTGCAGACCTGAGCACTAGCATGTGTTTCCTTTTATGAAGGAATTTGAAATTCAAACCTAAATGACCATTTTGGTAAGATCATTGTTCATTTAATGCACTTTTGTATTTCACTGAGCTGATGAGTAGAGAAACCTCTTCATATACAAATGCACTTTGAACAGATGTTTTATTTAGTTGCATTACATTGAACAAGTTGATAGTCACCACTCTGACATTGATTTTAAAGCCAAAAGACCTGTCTGTTTTTATGAAATTGATATTATAAACTAGTATGATTATCAAACCACGAATATGAATATGTAAAACATATCTTGAATTATGCCAGTTCAGTAACTCTGTTGACTGCCATACTCCCTCCCCCAGTTATTGCTTAAACCAGACTTAAAAAGTGTGCATATAAATACTGTTCATTGATCTTCAGTAGATGGTATGAGGTACAGGGTCAAAGGCAAATACATATATATATATATATATATATAAATATATATATATATATATAATTTAATATTAATTAAAACTTCTGAGCAATTTACCTTCAATAATTTTGGAAACAGTTTCATGATTTTTTTAAATATTGAGAAATAATTTAAAAATCATCCGAAACTCATGACAGGGGTTGAGATTTTGTAACATTATGTGGATAAATATATTTATTCTTTTCCTGCCATGAAATATAATAGTATTTTGTTTATTTCTTTTTGTAGGAAATAACATTATGGATGTTGTTGTGCAGAATACCATCAAAGATGTCAACAGATTATTCAGAAAAGTTTATCCATATTATTGTGGAGAACAGTCAATGATAGCTCTTGCACCATCTGTTTATGCTATGATGTACCTAGACAAAACAAAGCAACTGGTTGAAACCTCAGATATGGAACGTGACGGATGGAGATTAATTAATGAAGGTAATAATTTTGTTGTTGGATCATTTCTAAATCAGCATGTAATTTACATAACCTGTCTATCAAAGAAGACATCTAATTAATTTGTCATTCTTTGAAATGTGTCTTGTATTCTTTCTGCTGTATTCTTTCTGCACTTTGAATGTGAGCTTCAGTATGACTGGTATTGTTCAAGAATTGACACATTAAGTTCGTTTGACTGGCATATGCTGGGTACCATCCCTCTTCAAACAGCTGAAATAGTGATCAGGAGAATTTGAAAAATGCAATAACAAGATTGTGCCTGGACTTATTTGAAAATTAAAGGAGCATCAGAGTAAATATAGTATGAATAATGCAGTTAGCATGGCTGCAAGTTGCAAGTAAATTACTTGAAATTTCAGATTAAAGTTCTGATTGTAGAGTTAATTTTGTAGAACAGTTGCCGGCTGGTGGAGAAAAAAAAATCTCAAGCGCATTGATATTGATTTCAGAGACTCGTATCGTTGCTGCATCAACAATTTCCAGGACACTATCAATACTATAATTATAACAATACATAAAAGAATCTTTCTTAGAAATGCCAAATTTTATAAAGTGAAAAGAAAAGCCATTACTGGCTACTTGGCAATATCTCTCACCAAAGAGATGCTGATGGTACTCCAAATTTAAGGTCTGTTAGAAGTAAAACAATGATACCAAAGTCAAGAAGCAATCGTTAAAAAAGTTTTAAATATACTGGTTCACTGGGATGGAACAACCCAGTGACATAAGGCAGGCTCCTAGTATTTGTTACTTTCATAATCAGTGTCTCAAATAGATAAAATATTAAGACATTTGAACATTTCTAATTCAGTGTGATCCCACTATAGTGCGCTCCTTTATAACGTGAATTCAATATAACGCGGTCGTGGCATGGCTCCTGAAATTTTATATACATGTATTTTTCATGTGCACAAAAAAGATTCTTAAAAAGTATGAAAAAAATGTAAAAAGTTGCTTATCATTTTGGGGAAGAGATGGCGTATGAATAATACAAGACGATCGTGACTTGGCTCCTGAAATTTTGTATTATTTTTCTCGTACACGAAAAAGTATTTTTTTGTCTTCTTAAAAGTAAGAAGAAGAAAAAATGCATAAAAAGTTTATTCTGGGATCGCATAGGTCTTCGCCAATGTTGCAAACTTGGATTGTTTTTCCTTATTGGCTGCAAAACATACCATGTGGCTTTTTTTTTTTTTTAGCGACATTGTTGGCTGTTTAAACCTTTATACAAAACCATTGGTTTGGAGTGCAGAAATTCAGAGGCCCCATAAAAGGAAGCCACAAACTCGATATAAAATGCACTGAAATTTATCTATTGTTACATAAACAAATTCTTTGTCCATACTGACAAACCATCTAAACAGTGTATTGATATATCATAATCCGCTTATCCAAACATCTAGCATGAGTTCTATATGTTGTGAAATATCCACTTTTTTGTTGTTGATATTTCTGGTAACGGAGATCAACCAGACGAGGCATTGTCTCGTAATCTATCCTTCATCGGATTTTCAGCCACTCGCTAGTAATATATTAACAAAGACTGACATTTGTATGTGGATGGTAAGTAAAATTCCTCTTTGTTTCACTCAGAATAAAATCCTTCAGAACGCTCAAGTTTTCTTTAATAATCCATGTCATCAGAACACCTGCGTTTCTATCGTCCGTTGACCCTTTGTTAATTTTCAGATGCATCCGTGGAGGGAGGCAACTTTTACCAACTTGGAACGTACTTTGAAGTAAATGTGCTTTGTCATTCGTTACGTGATTGTGCTATGTTTTTCCACTGAATTCAGACCAATATGACCTGTTACAAAGTTAATGAATATTGTAAAGCTGTGTGTGCATATTTTCGATGGAATCACTTGTATTGTAGATTGAATGTATATGATGAGGTTCGCAGTTGAGTACGGTGTTGATACTCAATTCATGCTATACATTAGACATCTACAGTGGAGCCTCGTTAATCCGGACTCCGTTTATCCGGAAACCTCGCTATCCGGACATAATTCAACAGGAACGGAATTCCTAAACGTTAATTTGCTCTGTTAATCAAGAAATCCGCGTTCCGGATCCGGAAATCAAAATCGGGGATGAAAGTGTAAAATTACATTAAAACTTGTCTCGATAATCCGGAAATAATCTGTCCAAAAATAAGAAAATTCGAAAAATCTTATGTGAAAATACAATCGGAAGAATAATACATAAAACACAGTAGTGAAGCCCTTGAGAATCTATGGCCACTATCAATAACTAAGTAGCATGACCATATTGTAACCAGCGATTGTATAAACAATGTCTGTTTTAGCTAGTCGCCGACGGGGGTGTTAATAATTAAATAAACACACTGGGATTGGATAGATCCGCCAAAGAATCCAGGCAAACAAAGGTTACAGACTTCTTCAGGAAATTGACATAATAAATGTATGTACAGTACATACATGTACATGAACATAGTGTGATGTGTTTGATGTGTTAATTGTCTAAACTTCCATTTACTGTATATGTACGTACAAGCACATGTTATGATAATGTGAAATAAACACAAATTAATAGATGTATTCATTAATTTATTTCAACCATTATTGAATATACAGTACATTACATTTAAAGCTAGCATGTACATGTACATATATATGGTGTGATGATATCGTAAAATAAAAAATGTGCATGATTCAATTATCCCGAAATCTCGTTAATCCGGACACATTCGCTGGGAACGAATGTTTCCGGATTAACGAGGCTCCACTGTATATATAAACAGGGTTCATAAATATGTACCAATTCGTGGTTCTCTAAATAAAGTAAACTATTATATTATGTCTTCTCTGTTTTCACTACAGGTGTATTCCTAATTTAATATGCATCAATTCAAGACGGTAACTGTGCCGACAAAGCACATATTTTACCGCCCGCATTTATTATCCACTCACCCCGCAATTTTTTTTTTTGGGGGGGGTACATTTTCTTCAACTAACTGACTTGGTTGCATATAACATGGTTCAGTATATAGTGCGGTTGGGTTTTATGGCTCCCAACTACGGTGTTATAGCTGGGTCACACTGTAATATAAATAACTCCTTCCTTTCTGCATTTATGGATCCATTTCACAGTTGAATTTTACAGTACAGGATGATATTTTATATTTTGTGTCAAGTTCATATGTTCTTCAATATCTAAGCATATGTTCCAGGCTTGAAACATTTGACTTTTAGAACCACGTAATTCTTTGGCGTCAAGCCAAACTTAACACATCGTTTTTGTTATTCGATTAATTTTGTATATTGCCTATTGACATGCACGATTCATTAGTGTGCATGCGCTTGCATGCTATTTAATTTTGTGCATTTAACTGCTATTACTAGAGCAAGCTGCAGAAAGAAAGGGTGCCCCGAGTGTACCCCAACCATCTCATTGTGACCAGGCTGTGACCATTCATACAAGCAGCATTTACATTTGTTGAAATTTATGTCCATTAACCTATTTTGTGCAGACTGCTTCCTAATGTCTATCATCTGAGAGTCACGTCTGAGTTAAATATTCCTGAGGTGTGAATTTCCTGCCTTGTATTATTATTTTTCATGTATAATGTGTTTTCCAAAAGGTTTTGCCGAATCGGTTTGGCTTACAGCAACCTTTTTCTTATTGCAATCTCAGTGTGGGTGTTTCAGTGCTGTGAGTTTGTAAAAAGAAAAGTGTCCTTTCAGGGCCAAACAAGTTAAGTCTAAAGAGGGCTTTCTTAGGTCCAGGATGACAGCCCTATATAATAAGTATGTGGTGGTGAATTCTGGGTTGGGGTGTAGGTAGATGTGAGGGTGTTGTGCTGTATGTAAGTTATAGATGTGTATGTACTAGGTGTGCTATTCTGGATGTGTGCTATAGATTAATGTGTTTCAGTTATGGTGAAAGAGGTAGGAGGGATATTCAGGTTTGGGCATCTGTGTTATTTTGTTGGTGATGGCAAATTATTTTCTGTTCAGGTTTTGGGCGATTATTCTTATTGTTTAGTTTGGCAGTTCTTTTCCGTTTTCCTTCTTTTCCCTCTGTGTCAGTATCTTTCCCTACTCTTCTTTAGTACTACGTTTTGTTGTTGTTGTTGTTCTACTCTTCTTTAATAACTGCATTGCCATTGTTTTCTTTCCTTTCCTGATCTTCATTATTTTTGCTACATTTCATCTTCTCCCTTTTTCCTGCAGCAGTGTTGTCTTCTCTTGTTCTGATCTTCTTTGTTTCCCATATATTCCCTTGACCTGTGTTGTTGTTGTAGTGTCCTGATCTTTATCACTGCTCTTGTTCACCCTGCTGGTTCCTTGTTTGGTTTCCACATTAGCCCTTACCTTATTGATCAGTGGTTAGGATAACTACTTATTCCCTTTTTGCTATGTCCATATTTTGACATATTTTTGAATGCATTGTTTTGTTAACTGTGCTTTCCTTATCAGGAAGGTTACTATCTTTTGTCATTTAAGGCCTTAGTTCAAGTCCTACAGTGATCCTAATATTGACGTTGTTATTGTGTTATTATTTGTTAATTTGTTGCTCTGTGTTGTTTGTCCCCAGCTACTGTTCATGTCACTGCTATACAACTGGGTCGTTTGACCTCTCTGACTGTGTATTTTGTAATTGTGTGGTGGAATAACTGGTTTGATGAGTTTGGAGTTAATGTATATTGACTTTTATGTTAGCTTAGTTTTATTTGTCCCCAGCCACAGCTTTTGTTTGAGTTGTTGCTATACAGCTGTGTCTTTCGACTAGGGGTGAAACGATTCATCAGTACATCAGTGCACCGATACTTTTGCCATTTCAATACAAATATTTTTACGCAAGACAAAGAATCGATACAAACGATACTTACTTTATGAAAGTTATACAAATATTCAGCCATCAAGAATAATTATTAGTCGTTTGGCTTTTCTTTATTAAATAAGGAGTTCATCAGGCCAAGCTGATCATAGCATTTCTTTTGAATACACAGGAAGTATTGTGTAAAGGATTCGTTTGTTAGTCATCTCCATTCCCGCACCCAAATCCGTTCCATTGTACAAGGAAATTGCTTTATTTTTTGTTTTAAAATAAAAAAATACAATAATGTCTTTAAAATGTAATAAAAGACTTAAAAAATTTATGAAGAAAAAAATCTTTTCTTAAAACTATTAATGTGAGTTAAAATTATTTTCTCGCTGCATTTGAGTAAACTAGTAGTACAAGTTAGCAGTTAATGATAGAACTTGTAACCAGTCTTAATCACTAAGACGTTTATGATGTTTTCATGCAATGTACAGCAAACTACAGGTTAACCAAGATGAGTCCAGCAGCCGGTCAAATGGAGCAGATGCAAAAGGTCAAAAAGATTGAATTAGGGGTACCTACGATTAGAAGGTCATGTGCTTGAACTATTTTGTTTATTATGTATTATATAGGAATGGAGTTAGAAAAGAAGACAAATCCAGGTGTGTTTGCAATCTCTGTTTTACACATCTGCAGAATACTGGAAACATTACAGACATGTCTACACACTTAAAACAGCACCACCCAGCGATTGAAATTCCTTTTTTAAGATGACATGATTCTAGCCCCAAAGACCACTGTTTCACCTACTCATGTGGAACAACTACCGGTCCACTCAAATTGACTGAAGTTTTGAAATCTCAATTAATTTTCTCCTCAAAGATCACAGACATGTTTGCATGCTATAGTTTAATAAATCAAAGGTTTAACACTGCAGTTGGGTGTTTGTGTTATAGATTTTGTGTTATAGATTAATATAAGGGTTTAACACTGCAGCTGGGTGTTTGCATGTTATAGATTGATATAACAAATCAAAGGTTTAACACTGTATTTAGGTGTTTGCATGTTATAGATTGATATAACAAATCAAAGGTTTAACACTGCAGTTGGGTGTTTGCATGTTATAGATTGATATAACAAATCAAAGATTTAACACTGCAGTTGGGTGTTTGCATGTTATAGATTGATTTAACAAATCAAAGGTTTAACACTGCAGTTGGGTGTTTGCATGTTATAGATTGATATTACGAATCTCAAGTTTAACACTGTAGTTGGGTGTTTGTGTTATAGATTGATAAAACAAATCAAAGGTTTAACACTGCAGTTAGGTCTTTGCATGCTATAGATTGATTTAACAAATCAAAGGTTTAACACTACAATTGGGTGTTTGCATGTTATAGACTGATATTATGAATCTCAAGGTTAACACTGCAGTTGGGTGTTTGTATTATAGATTGATATAACAAATCAAAGGTTTAACACTGCAGTTGGGTGTTTGCATGTTATAGATTGATATTACGAATCTCAAGGTTTAACACTACAGTTGGGTGTTTGTGTTATAGATTGATATAGCAGAGCTCAGGTTTGACAGTACATAATTACTTTTACTTTTTTGTGTTATGTTCTTTTTAATGTGTTGTTTTGCAGTATATTACTGCATGGTGAATCAGTCACAGAACTTGTAATAGTCTTGTGCATCTGTTAATCAGAATCATTATATCAGTTCATATATACCTTTTACAGTCATAAGAATTGTCAACTAGTATTAAATGGAGTTGGTAATTTAAGAAGATGCATTCTTTGCTGGAAAACATGTTTAAGATGATGATGATAACATCTTATGTTACGTGTTTAGGCTCGAATAAACAGTAACAAAAGAAAGAGTGAAAACAAGAAGCTTTGAAAAATTAAACAAATTATTTATTTCCCTTGGAAAAAAAAAACCACTATAAAAATAAAAAATGAGAACTTACAGTTTTAAGAATCAAATCCAAAAAAAAATTCAAGAATAATCCCCAAATTAAGTTTTAGAAGTCCTAATAATGAAATGTTATAATGAATTCAAGTTCAAGTCCTGACAAAGAATCCAAAATGGAATGCGATGACGTACACTGTAGTCAGTATGCCACTGTATCATCTACAGATCTTTTTCATTCCACAGTCAATAATATTCCAGTGTTTGAATTTCAGATTAAAATTTAAATAAATGTCTTTGTCCAAGAATTCTGTAAGAGCACTCAAATATTTCCAGGAAAAAGAATGAATCTTTTAGAATCCAAATAATATGAATAAAAATTATAAATCCAACTGACACAACAGACACTTTCCAGTGTAGAGAGAAGTCCAGACTGACTAATATCTCTCTAAACACAGATTATGCAGTAAATTAAAATGCAGAACAGATTCCCAGATGAAGGTCAACTTTCCATAATCTTCGAGAAGTATTTATGTCTAAAAACACATAGACCCAGTGTGACCGTGACAAAAAACAATCATTTTACTCTAAGAATAAGATCTGTAAAAAAGTTGTTTACTTGTCTCAGTGATTTTTGGAATTAAGGTCGGGAACTAGGTCAACATAAGATACAATATTCGGTGTTTACAGTCAAACACTAAGGTCAAACTAATTTCTGGAAAATATCAAATTTCTAGAAAACAAAGTTACATTACTTTGACATAATGAAATTTTAAAAAAAAAAGATTTTAAAACTTACAAACAATTAAATTAAATCAAATATAAATTAAATCAAATATACATAATCATCGTCAATTATTATGAAATTTTATTTTATTCATCTATGTAATTTTGTTACACACATGACAATTTATGTGAAATTAATTAGTGTTGGCTTCACTGAAGTTTATCATTTGTGTTTTTTAAGTTGGTCGTTTTTTAATTTAACAAAAGAAGAAAATGTGTAGCTTAGAAAAGTATGAATAATTATGATTTCCTACTCCAATAATTTTACATTTTTTGTGATTTTATGTTACATTCACTTTTTGATGTTCTGTTGTGTTGCAGTATGTTATTTTGTGATGAATCAGACACAAAACATGTAACATTTCAATTTTATTGAATGAAGATTAAAGAAACACAACATAGTCCTTTTATATTTTATTTGGTTATACATGTACACAGAACAACAACGTTAGCAGTGACATTTCATCCTGATTCAATGTTTTCTATGTTACCATTAAACAGAAACATGTTAACTATATGCTGATACATTGAATATTTTACTCTATCTGGACATGCGGATACCATTGAACACAAACATTCACATGATCAATCAAATGTGTTGTGATAATCACATTTTAAGTTTATACTCTGTATATTGTACATATAGAAGGCCGCAAGGTACATTAGTTCTAAAATGAACCGAGTTATCCTAATCATTTATATCGGCATGTTTGGGATGGAGGTAATACTGTCCACATAAGAAGATGTCTTGATAAATGTTTGGGGGGTCTGGAAATTTGTTTAGCAGACAAGTGAAATTTTTCTGTAAGGGGTAGCTAGTCATCAGTGCATACAATTTACACTTTGAGAAAATAAACGATGGAAATTTTTAATTTAATGAAGACAAAATCTGTTTGATATACACTTGTATATTGACAACTTACATTTGTACTAAACAATCCATAATGCGTGAAGTACATACACCAGTTTCATATGAAAAATACTCAAATTTGGGTGAAGGTCATAATTTAGAAAATTCCTTTATCAGTTACATCCCATTAGAAAATATATAGAGTGTATGCAAACAGAGTAATGCATATAATTAAGGTTATCTATAGCATTATCAAGACGTAAATTAAAATGAAATTAAAATTAAAATTAATTAAAATTGTATGTTTTTAGCAACATGGGTGGGGATGGGGGATAACAATAGTAATGAATTGTAAGCAAGCTTCTTCTGTTTTAGTCATCCTGACAGAGTGTTATGTTTAAGTGAAAATTTCTCACACACATCTTTGCAAGATGCCCCACTTTCAATTTCCTTAACAGCCAGATAAAATTTATTTCAGGAGAATGTAAATTTAATTTGCTTTTTACTCCACCTTTGGTAGCCAAAGTTAGCATCAATAAAGTTACTTTTTTCCTGCAGAAAACAAAACTTGCATGACACAATGAATTTGCTCCAATAAATGATAACTTAAAATGTAACGATAAGATTTCATTGCTTATATACGTTGCATTTATAAAAGATTGTAGCTGGCTTGTTTTGATAAAAGGTACACATGCTCTTGAAGTTGCTGTGAAAACTAACCTCAGAATAACAAACATATGTCCATTTGCTAATGTGACAGTGGTATTAACCCATTTTATCCTTCCTGAATATGACTGTGGTCGTAATACCTCATTCTATACTGAATATGCCTGTTACAGCTTGTGGATGTCTGAACCTAAGTTTCTTTCAACATATACTTTTTTAAATCTTGATATCAACATAAGCATAACAAATTTGGAGATCGAAAGTAGTTGTAAAGGTACATATTAAAATGCTCATAAAGTCTTATTTATAGTGTTTTGGTTGTGAATTGAATCAACAACAAAATGGAGTGGCATAGTACAAAATGGTTTTATGTACATGTGAAGCTTGTTGAAGGCAGTTGGAATAATGATCTTTCAGAAGTTGAGTTTCTTGAAAATAAAGGTAATTTATACAAAAAAGTGAACAACTTCATCGGAAAACACTTTATTGACAATTATCACAATCACATTTATAAATTGAGGATTTGGCCATTAAACAGAGATGTCAGTATTTTGGGAAATTTCTACCGGGAACCTGTTGCACCTAACAATCGGTTATCTGGGTAACCTATCAAAGGGAAACTGTATTAACTGTGAACCTGAACTGCTTTGCTATAGGTACATACATGTCAACCCCCAAGAGTGGTATAGTCATAATTATTACTAATTTAAGTGGCAAAAAAGCATAATCTGAGCATAAAAAGAACAATCTATATATTACATGCCATAATTAAGAAAACTGTATGAAAAACACATTTATGTTTGCTACTTACCTGGATCTACAGTGAAAATTCTTGTCACATATTGGCTAAATCGATGTTGATTAGTAGTTAGTACAAAAGTAAAGACACAAAAGAAACTGGTAAATTATTTATGCATGACACTCAAATTAAGTAGTCTACATTATCATCAGTAACTTTCGCAAATATTCATAAAGTCCACACATGATGACCGCTATATTATTTTACTTTTGAATTCTTGTTTCAAAATTGTTCAAGTGCTATTGATTTGCCCATTTCTGTATGCAGCTTAACAATATCCTCTTCTCTTACATTTTTCAGTCATATAACATCCATCAGTTACAATGATAAAGCCCGTTTGTTACCTTTATTTGGCGCCATTTATTTTCAATTTAGACTGGTCCGCTACATATGTGGGTATCAAATGGAATGAATCTGTGATAAGTGGTTTCACATTAAAGAAACTCATCTGTTTTCTTGGAACTGTTTCATGTAATACTATAAACAGAAAATCTGGAAATTTTCCTTTGGCCAATGAGAGGTCAGTATTCCCGTCAGAGAGTTGCACTTGCACATTAAGCAAGTGCAATCATGGCAGTGTTAAGCGGTAGCAATTGAAAATGTTCTGGCATTCCTTAAATGTATGATAGTAAGCCAAACTTTGGAAAGGCATAGAAAGTCAAATGCCTGAACTAAGAATCAGTACCAAATTTATGATGTTATGTGAAATTTAGCACGAAATATCAGCATTGATGTTTATTAAGTAAGTCTCATGAGAAAGGAGAGAAGTGTCCTCTGCTGTATTATTATACTGTGCATGTATAACAAGTTAATTGTAAGCAATGATACGAGCCCCTGTGATAATGAATAAATGTGCACATGACATGAGCCTCATGTAATCTTTATTCTATGCCTTGATTTGAACTTGAAAACATGGTTTGTTGGTTGGTTTTTTTTTGTTTTTTTTTTTAAAGGGTACCCGATTGCCAATTGTATTACCTGGGTTATCATGAATGAGTGGGTACCCAAGTATCCGGGTACCGTTTGGCATCTTTATTCCACATCACCGCTAAGTTGAGTGTAATGTATCTAAAAGGACAAGACCTTTTTTACCATTCCACGCTACCCCTTAGTCTTGTGTAATGTAACTCAGAGGGCAAGAACTTTACAATTCCACACCACCCCTTCATCTATTGTAATATGACTCAGTGATGGGAAATTTTTTACAATTCCACACCCATTAGTTAAGTGTAATGTAACTCAGAGGACAAGAAGTTTGTTACCATTACACACCACTCCTAAGTCTAGTGTAATGTAACTCTTAGGTTAAGACCGTATTTTACTATTCCACACCATCCTTTTGTTTAGTATAATGTAACTCAAAGGACAAGAACTTGTTTAACATTCCACGCCATATTTTAGTCTAGCATAATGTAACTCATCGAACTAGGTCTTTTTCTACCTTTCCACACCACCCTTTAATCTAGTGTAATGCAACTCAAAGAACACGAACTTTATTACCATTCCCAACCCTTTAGTGTACCTCAAAGAGCAAAGCCTTTTATTTCCCATTCTGCACCACCTTTTACTCCAGTGTAATGTAACTCCAAGGACAATTTCTTTTACAATTGCACATCACCCATTGGTCTAGTGTAATGTACTCAAAGGAAGAACTTTTTTACTATTCCACATTCCTTTGTCTAGACTCTAATGTAACTCAGAGAACATGAACTTTATTACCATTCCACACCCTTTAGTTTAGTGTAATTTAACTAGAAGGACAAGAACTTTTTTCCATTCCTCATTTTCTTCTATTCAATTACAGGAATTCAGCAGGTAAAGAAGTATAAGAAAGCAGATGGATCATACTCTGTTTGGACTTACACAAATGCAAGTACATGGTAAGTGGGCAGCAGGAAGGTTTTGTGCCCCTGCTATATTCTTGGAGTTATATTTGGTATTACTGCCATATTGTTTGGAGGCATATATAGTATTACTTATGTCTATATGTGATGTCTACACAGAATTTAATTTTTATACAGTAACTTGAAGCATTTAATGGATATACACTAAATTTTGCACGAGTCTTATCATAAAGAAGATGAAGGTTAAGTTTCACTTTCATTGTTTTCTGTTGAGCTTTTACTGACTTATGTGACCGCTCTTGTGGCCTAGTGGTTTGAACATATGCCTCAGATGCAGGAGGCCATGGGTTCGAACCCCAGGCCAAGTCATACCAAAGACTGATAAAAATGGTACTAGCAGCTACCTTGCTTGGCGCTCAGCATTAAGAGGTTAGTGCTGGTGTCAGAACAATGTGTTGGGTGGGACATGATGCTACATGTCTGCAGTATGATTCCCCAGTGTTAGACATCATTATAAACTGCCACACTGCAGACATCATAGAGATATGACTGAAAGATTTTTAAAGCTACATTAAAAATCCAAATTACACACAAATACTGATTTATATTGGCTGGTTGACTTGGCAGCTTCAAACCAAGAATCTTTTATTAATATCATACTATAAAGGACATGTTTGCTCTTGACACATTTTGTTTGTTCAAATAGGGATTCTGGAAAAGAGCAAACCAGCTGTTCTTAAATTGTTGAGTGATATTTTGTCTTTATCAAAATTGTTTCAGGGAGGGAGCCTAGCATTAGTGTTGTTCCGATTGTAACAATATAGAAAATCTGTTTTCCGCCACGTTTTCAGAAGAGTCAAGTCAGTTTGTTAGGATAAGCTTTTTCTTAGTGTTTGGGGGTGGGGAAATGTTTTCAACATCATCTCTTGAACAGCTGAACTAATTTCTGTAAAACTTGTCACAAATATTATTTAGAGCATGCTTGTTCAAAATTCCAGGGTGGCTTCTCAAGCAATGGTTTTGGTTCTAACAGCCATAGGGAAAACCTATTTTCAACTTCTTGTCCAGGACAGCTAAGCTGGTTGTGCTCAAACTTGGTACACATCTTTCTCAGGACATTCTGTGTGAAAATTTTGTTTAGAGGGGCTAAACTTTGTGGCTTACTTTGCAATCTTTAGAAAACTTGTTTTTTTTTTTTTTTTTTTTTGGTTTCTTTAGAATGGTTCGGTTGATTTTAATCAAACAGGGATGATTTGGTCAAAAATGATTCTTCAAAATTGCATTCTAAGTGACTCTAAAGGTCTTGATGTAGCTTTTGTAGTAAATATAAAAATCTTTTCTTTTACCTTCTCTAGAAAAGTAGAGCCCGTCTGAAGTAAACTTAGTAGAGTTGTTTGTTAGGACATGCTGTTTAACATTTTGCCTCCGGTGGCTCCCCAAATAACATTGTGGATTCATAGCAGCTAGCTTAAAACCCATTTTTCAAATTCTTCTCTAGAATGGCTGATCCAGTCTGATCCAAACTTTGTATGAATGTTTGTTAAGACACTGTGTCAAAATTGTGTCTGTATGTAACTCTACTACCAGTGATGTGGCATCCATAACCATATTGAAAATCTATTTTCATCATTTCCAGAAAAACTGAGTCAGTTTGAAGGAACTTTGTAGAGGTAGAGATGTTTGTTAAGAAATGCAAGATTGGGTATAATTTTGATACCATCAGGCATACTGACAGCAGGTTGAGTAACTAGAGAATTTACTTAGAATTGAGATATACTTTTTATACCATCATGCATACTGTCAGCAGGTTGAGTAACTAGAGAATTTACTTAGAATTGAGATATAATCTTCTTTAACGGCATTTTATAATGTCATGGTTCCCAAATCTGAAATGATACTCAAATTGTTTCATTCATAAGTGAAACATTTGTGATCGACATGTTCAAGTCTTTATAGTTTTTTTGAGCTACATTAAACATTCTTTCAAAGACCACATCTCACTAGCCCCCAATAAAAATACTTTTAAGAATTAAAGCAACATAAATCAGACATTGTGTAACATGATTCCATTGGATTTAACTGCCAATATTCAATAATTATCCTCAGCTATTAAAAATCAAAGTGTGACAAAGTAGGACTGTTGATTTCTGTAGACTTTAGTTTTTTATTTGAAATAAGTGAACTTAATTTACATCATCTGTATTTAAAGCTTTCAATCAGTTGCTGGCAATGGACATTGAAAACTGAAAAATGCCAATAGATTCTCTAAATGTACAAATCACAACTCTTTATATTTGAAAGTCATTGAAGCTATGAGTATCAGTTGAGTGTACTGTTAGAGGTTGTTCAGAGGATTTCCTGTCTTTGGTAATGGTGGCCATATCTAATGCAGGACTATCTAATAATCCTGACAGATTCAGAGGATGCTTAGCTCTCCACGCCATACTTAATTTTCCTTTTCAACTTAAATATTAGTCATTGAAGTGTGTACTAGGATATCGTAAATGAATACGTAGTGTGACTTAATGCCTGCCTAAAAGAACTTTCCATTGTCGTGCTTCTATGATAATAATTTAGCGGGCTCTGATTGACACCATTAGTGAATATTTTGCTGAGGTGCCTTTAAACTTTGATAATATTTACATTAACTCTGATTGATGATTAACTGTGTTGAATTTATTCTACTGCAAAAATGTTCATGAATAGATACACCTCTCCCTCGATAACTCGTGCATAATGGGATCCAAAAACGTAGACTGCCCTATAAGCGAGTGTGCAGATTATTGAGGGACCTTCATAACAATATGAAACGATACCATCCTCGCAGGACATTGAGAAAACCGAGTGGGGAACATCTTGAAAATCTTGTTCTTACTGCTTCTGAACAAAAGGTCCTGTTGGTATGGGGTTTTCACCAGAAGACCTGTTAGTTGGCCCTAAATAGAAATGATGCTGCTTTTACATCTAGTATGACTGCTTCATTGGCCATCTTGGGAATCTGGTGATGGCTACTCACCCATAATGGATGGTTATTTCAATGTGGGAATTTTACTGAAAGGCTTCTTATTGTAACTAGTTTGTCTTAAATGAAAATGGTATGAATCTGACACCCAATAAGGCCACCATGTTGGCCATCTTGGAAAGCTTGTTATTGCTACTCTTCCTGAAGGAAGATCATATTGAAGTAAGTTTTTCACCAAGACTTGTTAAGTCTATTTGCTTCTAAATCAAAATAATGCATGCCAGTTATAAAGGATGGCTGCCACAGTGGACACCTTGAAATTCATTTTGTTACTAGTCCTTCTATATCTACATAAGTTTTTCACTAAAACACACATGCTATCTACTTTATATTGTGCCTACCAGACATCCAACATGGCTGCCAAATCTTTTTACAACTTCAGTCTGCTAAATGTATGGCCATAGCTATGTGGAATTTTTACAAGATGTGTGTAGTAATAGCATTTAAAGACACCTCAGCACAGTAGTGGATTTATGGTGCCACTTCAAAATAAAATTTGAAAAATGTCAAAATGAAGAATTGCACAAAAACTGCTCAGAAGATAGAGCCATCCAAATGTAAAAATGAAGCATAACAAGATAAAACAGGATAAAGGTGTTAAAATTATGTAAATGATATGCAGAATAAAATTGGAAAGTAATCAAAATTTGTTATTCAAACCACATTCCTTCAAAAAGTCAAGGATTTCCTTGGGTGTTAATCATCATACAATTGCTTCATTGAGTTCAGTTTCAAATTTCAGTCCCACTGTGTTCAAGTTAATACATATTTCTTATCACATTCAGTTGGTCCTAAATGAAATTGATGTTGATCAGACATATAACTTGGTAGCTTAATCTTCTTGTGATGACATCTAAAGAGATGGCTGTAATAACATCGTATTTTCACAAGAATGGGTGTTATTACTTAATTTTTTTTCTTTCTAAATTTAAACAGCTACTTCTTTCTTGCAATATATAGTTGTGCCTGTATTAGAATTATGCTGATGCAACCATCAAAATGCCTACCATAGTGGCCATCCATAAAATCTTTATTTGGCTACACCAGAATGAAAGTCATTTTAACATTGGGTTTTCGCTAAAACGCTAGTGTTGTAGCTAGTTCTAATAAATCTAACCTCCAGCATAGCACAGCCATCTTGAAAACCTTGTTATTAATCCTCTTGCATGAATGTTGGCATTGATGTTTTTTTTTATTAACATCCACACTTTTGTGAAAGAGTTATGGCAACCATATGTAATTGACCTTGGGGTAAGGCGATTGCTTATGTAGTCATATTTCAGTGATCTTATGAATACAATAACTTGTGTTTGTGTGTGTATATATATATATATATATATATATATATATATATGTGTGTGTGTGTGTGTGTGTGTGTGTGTGTGTATATATATCTTGACATTGAGGCAAGTTGATTTTATATGGTTGTATCTTGACATTGGCTGGGGCAAGTTGATAGCATGTGGTTATATCTTGACATTGAGGCAGGTTGATTTTATATGGTTGTATCTTGACATTGTCTGGGGCAAGCTGAAAGCATGTGGCTATATCTTGACATTGAGGCAAGTTGATTTTATATGGTTGTATCTTGACATTGTTTGGATCAAGTTGATACCATGTGGTTATATCTTGACATTGAGGCAAGTTGATTTTATAAGGTTGTATCTTGACATTATCTGGGGCAAGTTGGTACCATGTGATTATATCTTGACATTGAGACAAGTTGATTGCATGTGGTTATATCTTGACATTGTCTGAAACAAATTGATTGCATGTGATTATATCTTGACAGTGAGACAAGTCGATTGATTTTCTTGTCTGTCATATCAGGTTGAAGGTCACATGTCATAATAAAACATGTTTCACTAGGCTTGGTATAGTGTGAACATATTAACTCAGCAAAGGAAAATTGTTTGTTTCCAAATTTGGTATGTTCGACTTTCACAGGAGTATCAGAGATGGTTTCAGTTATCATACTCAGCAGCTAAAAGGAGAAATAGTCCTATCATGAAATTTTGGAAATTCTTTTTGAGCCAGTAGAGCATCCAAAGATTTCTCCTTGGATGAAAACTTAACTATAATTAATTTCTTCAAATATATTTAGTAGGATTGGTTTCCTTCAGCATGAAAGCATCTTCTTTTTTAATCTCAATGAAAACACTTCTGAAAACAAAAACAAGTAAATTCGAAATATAATCATAGACACTATCAAAACAGAGACAAAGTCAATACTTTCATTTTTTAATGAATGATTAAGTTATGAAAAAATGTATTAGTCTGAAATTAAAAATGGATCCAAATTTAAGCAATGAAAATTAGACAGCTAATAGAATAAGGAAATAAAACAGATTGCAAAGATTTAGATTATGGTGCATTTTGAAGAGAAACTATCTGATAGTAGCTTTGAGAATCTGAGAATGTCAGATTTGTATAGTTGGTTCTAGGACTGTGACCAAAAGACCAAGAGAAGAATATTGATTTCTGCATAGTATATAAAGTTCTACACCATCTACAGTTACCAAAAATTGTATGGATGACTAATACCACTTGTGATGAGGAAGAACCCTGTTTGGCATTAAAGGTCAAAATGACTGTGGCTGATTGAAGAAAAATGGTTTCCAGATGTGAACAAGATGTGGACCAGACTTTGTGGATAGCATGAAATTGGGATAAGGGAGAAGCAGATCAGTTTTGGATTCAAAAGGTCAAAGGTCAACAACATTGACTGTAAGAAGAAAAACATTGTTTCTGAATGCAATACAATGTACATGTATGTGTAAATTTAATTAAAACAATGCCTCTCTGGTGCTATTTTTTAAAACCAAATTCCAGCTTAAATTAATGTAAGTTAGATATTCCAACATTAGAGACTCTGTTACTGTCCTTAACTTGAACTCCAACATGTTTCTTGTGCCATCAGTATAGAAAAGAACATCTGTGACTGTAGACGTATATTGCTGGAGCAGTAATTTCAAGTGAAAATACTCATTTTGTTGTCTCAATTTACGGTACAAAAACTGAAAAGTGGCATTTTTTCTAGGTTTGTTTCACAGAAATTATTGATTAAGCAATTTAAAAAGTTTGCCTATTCAATAAGTAGCAATATGACCTCAATGAGTGATACCCATTTAAAATTTAATTCCAAATGTATTTCATGTAAGTTTGAGATGGAATTAGACAAAAATTTCAGCAATATTAATGTCACCTTTACTCTGAGGAGATGTCAGGGAAAATAGAGAGAGACTGGAACAATAACAAATAAGTTGATGTCTTTTATATTGTACAGAAATTAAAATTTTAAACATATTTTTCTTCAATTCTTGCTTTGTTGATTAAGAAGAAACAAATACAGCAACATTCAGGCAAAACAGATTGAAGGATTATGTTAGGAGTAGAGAGGTAACATTTCAGTAGGGTTTCCTTTATCTTAGTTAACAACAGTGTATTCTCAAAGGTTAATGGCAATAATTGTCACTGTAAATGAATGTTTTGTATAATTGCTTTTTCTTTGTGACTTATACAATATAAATGTTAGAAAATAAATGTTCAGCCCTTACAAGTCATGATTGTACAAAATGTAAAGGAATGCACAATATTTTCATACTTCTTATTCCATCCATTATTTTTTGAAACCATTGATTTGCCATATCAGCTTTCAGTGTAGCATAGGCTGCTTTAATTATTCAGTTTGCACCAGATCTTTGTTCATCCCATATCTTTATATTTGTACTTTAATCTCCATTAAGTTATACGTTTCTATATAGTATATATATATATATATATATATATATATATATATATATATATATATATATATTAGAACAACAGAGATCCCTCCAGTGGCCTAAATGGTTAGAGCATCCACCTTGGATGCAGGGGTTGTGGGTTCAAACCCTTGCCCTGCCATACAAAAGACTTATAAAAATGGTACTTGCATCTGCCTTGCTTGGCACTCAGCATTAAGAGGTTAGTGTTAGAATTGGTCAGCCTGGTGTCAGGATAATGTTACTGATGTTACTGGGTGGGACATGATGCTGCGTGTCTGCAGCATGATGCCCCAGTGCTAGATATCACAACAAACTGCCACACTGCAGACATCTTTGCAATATGACTGGAAAATTGTTAAAGCTATGTTAAAAATCCAAAACAAACACATCCACACACACTGTCAGAAAAACAGAGAAAGACAAGAATAGAAAACATGTTTAACAATGAACTATAAGTTAAAATACTCTTTGAGATAATGCAACCTTGACCTTGACAAACCCAACCTGAAAAGGTATCCGCATTACAATCATAACCTGGATCTTGGCAACCTTTCAATCCCAACCCCAACCCCAACCCCAGCTTCAAGTGACCCCATCTCAATCTTTCACAAACCAAATTTCCAAGTGACCTCATCATGATCTTATAACCTTGATTTTGACAACTTCCCAACCCCTAGTGACCCCATCACAATCATGCATTCTTTCTCTTGACAACTTTCTAACCCCAGCCCCAAGTGAGCCCAACCATCTCAATCATACAACTTTGATATTACTAACTTCCCAACCCTAACCTCAGTGACCCCATCACAATCATACAACCTTGATCTTGCTGACTTCCCAGACCCAATACCAAATGACCCCATCACAATCATACAACCTTGATCTTGCTGACTTCCCAAACCCAATACCAAATGACTCCATCACAGTCATACAACCTTGATCTTGCTGACTTCCCAAACCCAATACCAAATGACCCCAATACCAAATGACCCCATCACAATCATACAACCTTGATCTTGCTGACTTCCCAAACCCAATACCAAATGACCCCATCACAGTCATACAAACTTGATCTTGCTGACTTCCCAGACCCAATACCAAATGACCCCATCACAATCATACAACCTTGATCTTGCTGACTTCCCAAACCCAATACCAAATGACCCCATCACAGTCACACAAACTTGATCTTGCTGACTTCCCAAACCCAATACCAAATGACCCCATCAGTCATACAGACTTGATCTTGCTGACTTCCCAAACCCAATACCAAATGACCCCATCACAGTCATACAAACTTGATCTTGCTGACTTCCCAAACCCAATACCAAATGACCCCATCACAATCATACAACCTTGATCTTGCTGACTTCCCTAACCCAATACCAAATGACCCCATCACAGTCATACAAACTTGATCGTGCTGACTTCCCAGACCCAATACCAAATGACCCCATCACAATCATACAACCTTGATCTTGCTGACTTCCCAAACCCAATACCAAATGACACCATCACAGTCATACAAACTTGATCTTGCTGACTTCCCAAACCCAATACTAAATGACCCCATCACAGTCATACAAACTTGATCTTGCTGACTTCCCAAACCCAATACCAAATTACCCCATCACAATCATACAACCTTGATCTTGCTGACTTCCCAAACCCAATACTAAATGACCCCATCACAGTCATACAAACTTGATCTTGCTGACTTTCCAGACCCAATACCAAATGACCCCATCACAATCATACAACCTTGATCTTGCTGACTTCCCTAACCCAATACCAAATGATCCCATCACAGTCATACAAACTTGATCTTGCTGACTTCCCAAACCCAATACTAAATGACCCCATCACAGTCATACAAACTTGATCTTGCTGACTTCCCAAACACTGTACCAAATGATCCCATCACAGTCATACAAACTTGATCTTGCTGACTTCCCAGACCCAATACCAAATGACCCCATCACAGTCATATAACCTTGATCTTGCTGACTTCCCTAACCCAATACCAAATGACCCCATCAGTCATGCAACCTTGATCTTGCTGACTTCCCTAACCCAATACCAAATGATCCCATCACAGTCATACAACCTTGATCTTGCTGACTTCCCAGACCCAATACCAAATGACCCCATCACAGTCATACAACCTTGATCTTGCTGACTTCTAAACCCAATACCAAATGACCCCATCACTGTCATACAGACTTGATCTTGCTGACTTCCTAAACCCAATACCAAATGACCCCATCACAGTCATACAAACTTGATCTTGCGGACTTCCCTAACCCAATACCAAATGACCCCATCACAATCATACAACCTTGATCTTGCTGAGTTCCCTAACCCAATGCCAAATGACCCCATCACAGTCATACAAACTTGATCTTGCTGACTTCCTAAACCCATACCAAATGACCCCATCACAGTCATACAAACTTGATCTTGCTGACTTCCCAAACCCAATATCAACCGACCCCATGAAAGTCATACAACTTGATCTTCCCAATCCCATCTTTAAGCCCAACCCCAAGTAACCCCATTTCAGTCATACAGACTTGATCTTGCGGACTTCCCTAACCCAATACCAAATGACCCCATCACAGTCATACAGACTTGATCTTGCTGACTTCCTAAACCCAATACCAAATGACCCCATCACAGTCATATAAACTTGATCTTGCGGACTTCCTTAACCCAATACGAAATGACCCCATCACAATCATACAAACTTGATCTTGCTGACTTCCTAAACCCATACCAAATGACCCCATCACAGTCATACAAACTTGATCTTGCTGACTTCCCAAACCCAATTTCAACTGACCCCATGAGAGTCATACAACTTGATCTTCCCAATCCCATCCCTAAGCCCAACCCCAAGTAACCCCATTACAGTCATACAAACTTGATCTTGCTGACTTCCTAAACCCAGTATCAACTGACCTCATCAGAGTCATACAACTTGATCTTCCCAATCCCATCCCTAAGCCCAACCCCAAGTAACCCCATTACAGTCATACATCCTTGATAATTCACAATGAATTAACCATTCCAGGTTGACAGCTTTTGTACTGAAGGTGTTCTGTCAAGTGGATAAACTCAGTGATGTTTTAAAACAGGAAGATGATATCTGGCCAGGTTTGGAATGGTTAGCAAGCAGGTTTAAAGAGGAATTTCATGTGTACCATAGACAAATGCAGGTAAAATTAAGTGTCCATATGTTTTGTATCCCATGACTCCAGATTACAGTATTGATTCATGTTGATTAACTCTACAGGGAGGCTTATTTAAGTGCTAATTCAAGGCAAGAATTTGAAATGATGAAACTTCACTTATGGGTAAATTACCTGGCTACTGACAGTTACGGAATGCCTTGCAATTTAGTCATGAATAAATAAATTAGAATGGATAACACTGCAGATCAAATGACACACAACACAGGTAGTTACCAGATGGAATAACATTCTTTTGCTGTAACGGTCTGCTTATGATTTTTGCTTTTGTACCTTTCCATGTAAGCAAAATATGAAATGGGAAGTTCCATTTCAATTAGAAAGAATATACCTTGAAAATTTTCAGAAGTCTTTAGAAAGTCCTTGAGAAACAACTATTTGGAAATGTCTAAACTATGTTTTTATCCTGTAACTTAATAGCACAGCAAGTCTCAGTAGTTTATGATGAACTGTCATGAAACCTGGTAAATAGAATTGTCCACACCTAAAGATGATCATGGCAACAAATTACTTTGCTCATGCAGTTTTTGTTAGTTATTGCCCTTTTTGTCTTGTATCTTAATGCAGTGCATGACAGTGCAACTGGACTCCCCCCCCCCAGTTTTTATGGATTGCTGTGACACTTTATCAGTGTTGGGCTTATAATATAAAGATGCACATGTTTACAATCTTGTTGCTTCTGTGATTCTTTTAAGAGTTATTGCCCATTTTTAATTGGACAGCTAGATGCAGTGAATGACAATGTTTTAGTGCAACTGGTACCAGTTTTTGATGGATTGCCATGAAACTTGGTCATTTTTGTGGTCATAATGTAAAGATGTAAATGCTTACAAAGATTTTGCTTCTCTATGAATTCTTGCAATTTTTTTACTTCCAGCAGTTGAATCTGGTTAATGCAACTGCTCTTGCACTTGTAGTGGATCCTAGTATGTATTATGGCTATCATCAAAAATGTTGACAAATCATTGTACTCACACTGTTACTGTAGATTCATCTCCATTGCGAGATACGTGTTGGATGCTGGAGAGGCAGGGTTTAATTTATATGTAAGCAAATAAGCTGATTGTTTCCTATTTCTCAGGCTATTGTAAAGATGAAAATGTGACTCTTTCTACTATTTATATTAAGAAACTAATTGAGAATGAAAGTCTAATAAATGTATATTGCTGTATATACTTGCATATAAGCTCATTTGTGTACAAGCCACCACCCCCAACTGAATAAGAATAAACACTAAAAAGTGCATGACCTGTGTACAAGCTGACCCACAAGTTCAAAATGACATCACAAGAATGCGTTTAAGTTTTGAATGGATTTATTTAGGCTAACTTGTGTTTGCAAAAATTACGTGTATACCTCTCTCGGGGTTGGCATGTATGATAATTAAATAAAAATGGTACAAGTTCATAAATTTGTTAACACCACAGCATATAGCAGATCATTTGGGTGCATTTTTGCACACAAAGTGCCATAACTCTGTCAAATATGTGATAATGCTAATGGTCCATTTTGCCTGTGAACTTAAAAAAGAGATGGTTTGGTATCAAATCTTGTTGAAAATCAATTCAGCATATGGATAATATTAACAAAGAAATGTTGACACCATCCTGTCCATCTGCTTACTTGCTCTACACTTGCCTTTATTCAGTTCATCTGAGTTGCAACCTTGTTAAATGCTACTCAGCTGAAAATACCTAAAAGTAAAGTGTGAAGAACAAAATTATCTTTATGATGTGGTGTTCACATTTCTTTTTGAATTAATTTGAATATATGTCACCTTCATTATAATGATATGCCATTCTTTGCTGTTAAAGATATTTTGTGTGTTTTAACAGTTAGATCATTTTTATTCCTGGCTTTTTCCTATATTTAGGGTACAGATACAGGCCACCTCTTTCTGACAGCTTTTACCCTGATCACTTTGCAGGAATGTAGAACACCAGACATGGTAAGTGATTTTGATATCCAGACCATGGATTATAGGATTTAATTCAGTTCTTAAAACGTGTAACCTTTATGAATTATTCTCATCAATAATGTTTGCTTTGGTGTTATTATTTTGACAGTTGCTGGTAATCAGTTATTATAACCAGAGTTAATTCACTTGTTTGCCTATCTTTATTTTTATCTTTACTGGCAAAGGTCCAGAAGAGCTTATGTATTGTATTGTTATTGTAGATTCATCCATTAGCACAAGTTTATTATAACTACTCTGAAGCTATTGGGATAATTGCTGTGACAAAATCATGAAGTGGTGAAATTAAAACTTCTCATTGGTAATTGCAGCCACAGTGAGAGTAATCAGTTATTACAAGAATTTCTAGCAAACTGTGGAAATGAGTGCCAGTGGTAAAGTGTGGAAATGAGTGCCAATGGTAAAGTGAGGAAATTAGTGTCAATGGTAAAGTGTGGAAATTAGTGCCAGTAGTAGACTGTGGAAGAGACTGTCATAAATATTTTTTTTCATGTCAGAATACAATTACTGGTTTTCATCATGGCAGTCATACATTCTTTAAACCATTGCCTTCAGTACTGGTTATTCTGCTAGGCTTTGACTTTGGGTCACTTCGATGCCTGGCTTTACTTTTAGTTTTGATGTTCTTAAACCAGAAGAGCTTATGCAATAGCCTGGAATCTGTCTGTGAATGTTATTGCTACCCATCTCAAACCATGGGGAGTGTTGCTATGAAACTTTACAAAATTATTCTTGGATCTAATTGGTCTTAAATAAAATATCTAGTATGACCACCATAGTGGCCATTTTTTAAATCTTGTTATCAGAACTTTTCACTAATGGATAGGGATGAGGCTTTTACCCAAAGACTTCTCATGATGTCAGGTTATCATTGCTTCTTGACATGGAGATTGCACTATAATAAGACTTCTCATGTCAGGTTATCATTGCATCTTCTGAACAGATGTTCATCTTGACATGGAGTTTGCACTATAATAAGATATCTTACAATATGTAATTGGTCTTAATTGAAAATAGTGCCAATCCAATCTGATTGAAATCAGGAAGTACTTATAATAAGTAGATCTGTCAATATTGAGTGGGAAAACTGTCTTAAAACTTGACATGCATATTCACATTAGGTCTGCTTGGTCCAAAGTGAAAATGGCCCCACCTCCCAACACCTGTCCAACATCAAATATGGCTGCCAGGGCAATTTTTGAATTTTTGTCACTACTCCAGAATGGGTAGTCACTTTGGCTTTGGGGTTTTAGGCAAAGGTCTTCTCATGATGTGTAGTTGATCCTAAATTAAAATGGTGCTGATCTGATCTCCCAGTAGCGAATCCTGCCTACATGTTTACAGATCAAGATGATCTCATTCATTCAAACTTTAATTCCAAATGGTCTCCTCCTTTAGGCCATCACCAACTGACCAATCATTCCCTGATTACTGTTCACCAGGCACCTAGCAATGGTCACCAGAAAATGCATCAAGAAACAGTCACAAAGCGCTGGTCACTGATCAGTGGGATTTGGCACTGGTCATTAGTGCTAGGCACTGGGTTATGACCATTGGTGTAGGAAAGTGGATTAGGATGATACCCAACCGCATATTACTGTTCAATCCCTATGGAGATTATGTTGACAACCCCTTCTCTATGTTCCTGTGCAATACCTAAGGGGCTTGAGGACCTCACCACCCAATGGTGAGTTGACCATGTCTGCCTTTCCTCAAATGACTGCATAGCTGACTTTCTCATAGCTATAGACCCATGTCATCCCTTCCATCCATAATATCAAAGAAAAAGTAGAGTTGCTGTAACTTATCTCCTCCTGCATTGAGAGGAATTTGTCAGTTTTTCTCTCCAAATAGAGGAACAATGGGTTAGTACTGCCCCCACTTCCCTATGAGTGGAGACATGATGACCGATTCACAATCATAAAGTCATGTTGACCCAGATGGAGATAGGAACAAAATGCCCCATTTCACCTTGAGATAGAAGACAGGTTCAAGATGACCTTGAGATAGAAGACAGGTTTAAGATGAAAAGTGAGCTTATTTGACATTCAATATGGGCACTACAGTTGTCATATTTAAGTTCTTAATTGTTGCTCCTGTTATATTGACATGGTATTTCCACTGAAAGAGTATGTAAATTGTCTTGAATGAAGTAATATCTTACCTCAGGAACATATAGTCATATCAACATGTGATTCTTACTACAAGACTGCTTTTAACATGTTGATGGTCCTGTATGAAAAGTGTTGATATGACATCCAACATGACCACCATATTGGCATCTTGAAAATATTGTTATTGCTACTCCTGCTCCATGAATGGTGACTTTGACATTGAGTTTTCTTAATGATTTGTTATGACCTGTACTGAATGAAATTAGTACCAGAATGGCAGCCATCTCAGAGATAATGCAATACTGTACTGTTTGCATATAAGACACATACAGATGACCCTTGAATACCACCTTATGTGTGAGTGCTTGCATATAAGACACATACAGATGACCCTTGAATACCACCTTATGTGTGAGTGCTTACATTTAAGACACATACAGATGACCCTTGAATACTGCCTTATGTGTGAGTGCTTGTATGTAAGACACATACAGGTGACCCTTGAATACTGCCTTATGTGTGAGTGCTTGCATGTAAGACACATACAGGTGACCCTTGAATACCACCTTATGTGTGAGTGCTTGCATATAAGACACATACAGATGACCCTTGAATACCACCTTATGTGTGAGTGCTTGCATGTAAGACACATACAGATGACCCTTGAATACCACCTTATGAGTGAGTGCTTGCATATAAGACACATACAGGTGTCGTGTGAGTGCTTGCATATAAGACACATACAGATGACCCTTGAATAATGCCTTATGTGTGAGTGCTTGCATATAAGACACATACAGATGACCCTTGAATACTGCCTTATGTGTGAGTGTTTGCATGTAAGACACATACAGGTGACCCTTGAATACCACCTTATGTGTGAGTGCTTGCATATAAGACACATACAGATGACCCTTGAATACCACCTTATGTGTGAGTACTTGCATATAAGACACATACAGATGACCCTTGAATACCACCTTATGTGTGAGTGCTTGCATATAAGACACATACAGAAGATCCTTGAATATGACTTTATGTGTGAGTGCTTGCATATAAGACACACAGATGATCCTTGAATACCATCTTGTGTGTGAGTGCTTGCATATAAGACACATACAGATGACCCTTGAATACCATCTTGTGTGTGAGTGCTTGCATATAAGACACATACAGATGACCCTTGAATACCACCTTATGTGTGAGTGCTTGCATATAAGACACATACAGATGATCCTTGAATGCCTCCTTATGTGTGAGTGCTTGCATATAAGACACATACAGATGACCCTTGAATACCACCTTATGTGTGAGTGCTTGCATATAAGACACATACAGATGACCCTTGAATACTGCCTTATGTGTGAGTGCTTGCGTGTAAGACACATACAGGTGACCCTTGAATACCACCTTATGTGTGAGTGCTTGCATGTAAGACACATACAGATGACCCTTGAATACCACCTTATGTGTGAGTGCTTGCATATGAGACACGTACATATGACCCTTGAATACCACCTTATGTGTGAGTGCTTGCATGTAAGACACATACAGGTGACCCTTGAATACCACCTTATGTGTGAGTGCTTGCATGTAAGACACATACAGGTGACCTTTGAATACCACCTTATGTGTGAGACTCGGGTAGAGTGCAGACTTTGACAGTGTCCACAGGAACACATTCTTGTTGAGTGCATAGACTACCATCCACATCAGACAGGAGTTTTTTCATTTTCATGTGAAGTCAGTAAGGAAGTTTTAAGATAATATATTATCAGAGAAAATCTTGGACAAGTTAAAAGAATGTGGCTTATATAAAATAAAAAAATATTTGATCCTTTATTTCCATCGTCTTTGAGGAATACCATCAGTTACCATTTATCTTTTATCTTGTAGGACATCAAATTAACATTTATCTTAAAGGATTTTTCTTCCTAGCTTTTTTGCAATTTTTAGTTGCTTTACATGTTTAGAATTAACATTTCATTGGCACCATACAGCAATTAATGTGCTTACATAGAATTAATCCTGTAAAAACATACATGGAGTTGTCACCAAAACTCTTATTATGATATGCAGTTGTTCTTAAATGTAAACAGTGCCATTATGACCATCCAAATGGCCACAAGAGTTTTCAGTATGAATTTCTTGTTATGGATACCCCTTCTAAATGGATGACCCTTTCTATGTATCATTTTCACCAAAACTCTTATTATGATATGCAGTTGTTCTTAAATGTAAACAGTGCCATTATGACCATCCAAATGGCCACAAGAGTTTTCAGTATGAATTTCTTGTTATGGATGCCCCTTCTAAATGAATGACCTTTCTAAATGAATGACCTTTCTAAATGGATGACCCTTTCTAAATGGATGACCCCTTCTAAATGAATGACCTTTCTATGTGTCATTTTCACCAAAACACTTCTAGCAGTATGTTGTTCCTTTCGTGTTAAAATTACGCTGATTTGACTGCAAAAATGGTTTATTGGATGGACATGAAAATCTTTGTATGGCTGCTGATTCTGAAGTAATGGTTTGTGTCACCATGGGCTTTCAACTAAACATTAGAACAATATGTAGTTGATTATGAATGAAAATGGTTCTGATCTGACCTTCAACATGGGAACCATTTTAAAAGTAGCCAACTTGACTGAACGGTGGCATTGGCCTAGAGTCTTCACTAAAACATGTGTTCCAAAATTATGTGTAGATATGACCTTAAAGCCTGTCCACACTTGTTTGAATTAGTATAAAAGCCAGACCTACTTGACCGTGGGTTCAAGTCAGAGGTCATTGTATCCATTTTTGTATTTCATTACTTTAACGAACACTGAGTTGTACAAATAGGAACTTTGACCAGTCTTTGTGTATAATTTTTGTTTCAATAAAGAAGTTGATAGTTTTCACTTTTTATTGTGATTTCATGGTCAAAGGTCATGACTTTGGATTATATCTGTGATAGCTTGTGGGCATGATAGAACTAACAAATATGACTAGGTTTTTATCAAACCTAGTTTATACATACATCTGATGAATACCTTGAATGATGCCAATAACTTATTTATTGACTCTACTGAACACAGAACAGAAGAGCCTTCTATATATCATCTGGGTTCCATCATCCATTGTCTTTTAGCACAACTTTGATACTACTACTCCTCCTAAGCTGAAGGGAGGATTGCCATGATGCTTTACAAACAAATTCAAGCAAAGGTTTAATGGTCATGATTACAAATGATGCCTGTTGGACATCCAAAAAGGCAGCCATGTTGAAAATCTTGTTACCACTATTACTTTTGCTCAGATGGCTGTATCGGCATGGGGTTTTCACAGAAACATTTTTATGATGTTTGGTTGATTCTAAGTGTAAATAGAGTTATCTGATATCCAACATGACTACCTCAGAAATCATTTTGAAAATTTTTTTATTGTTATTTCCCCAGAATGACTGTTGCTTTTACATTGGGTTTTTGCTATATGTAAAAAAAACTTCTTACGGTGTCTAGTTGGTTTAAATGAAAACAGATCCACAGATATCCAAAGGGCCTCTGCTGTGGCCATCTTGAAAAAAATGCTATTGCTACTACTCTTGAATGGATGGTCATATTGACATGGGGCTTTCACTATAAGACTTCCTATACTGTCTAGTTGGTCTTAATTAAAATTGGTTTTAATCTGGTATCACATATTATTTGTGAAAGTCTTGTTAATGCTACTCCTTCTGAACAGAAGGACATATTGGCAATTGGTTTTCACTTAAAGACTTATTATGACCTATATTTGGTCCTAAATGAAGTTTGTGCCTGTAGGACATGCCATCAGACATCCAATAAGGTTACCATGGTGGCCATCTTGAAACTCTTATCACTATTCCTCCTCAAAAGATGAACATGAAATTTTGACCTTAAGATTGATCTCTGGTTGGTCTTCAGTACAAATGGTTTCAACCTGACTTGCATTATAGCCACCATTAAATTTCCATTGCTGCGTCTTCAGAATGGAAGGTCATACTGATCTATGATTTTCACTGAAAGACTTCTAATGACTCCATCATGGTATTTTAATCATCTCAACTCCTCTTTCCCCCCAAAAGTGACCTTTACATGTGGTTTTCACTGGAACACTTCTTGCAATATTTAATTGGTTTTGAAATGGTACAGATGTAGCCACCAACATATGGCACCTTTGTGAAGAATTTTTTTAAATAGATCGAGTTTAACTTGCGGTCAAGTCAAAGATCATGGCTTGCATTTTTGTATTTGACTGAGATAATAAATACAGTGACTTCTACTGATACAAGTGGATTTTGCCATGATTTTATAATTGGTTGCATAATAATGAACACTTGATTGCTAGCACTTAAGGTTAAAGTTCTTTACTTGGCATTTTAGCTGTACTGGCTGTTATGCATGATAATAAAGTCAAGTATGGATAGAGTTTTATCATTTTTCAGTTTGTGGATATATCTGAAGAAAGAATATGATGGCCTTTATTTCAAAATATTTTACTTATAGATTTAACCAAACTTATTATGGTTATATTGGACATTTTCTGAGACAAGTTTAGTGATATGCTATCTAAGTATGTGGTCATATTGTGGTATTAGAGTTTCTAAAACAATACATAAATTCAGTGCTGAGCAGTTAAGAAGAATAAAAGAAGGGAAGAAAAGTACTTTATGTGGTTTCTTCAGAATTCTTTTCAGCCAGTAAAATGCTCAAGTCTCTTTGAGGGAAATGTCTTATTATTTTTTTTTGCTCGTCATATAGGTATCCCAGACAGTGAATGCTGGAATTGACAAGGCCATGAAATATGTGGAAGGAAATTATAAAAACATGAATGACATGTATGTCCTAGCAATTGCAGCCTATGCACTAGCCATATCGAAAAGTCCTCACATGACAGATGCCAACAACCGACTCAAAGAGCTGAGCAGAACAGCAGGACAAGGTAAGTTGATAAATGGTTGCATTTAGTGTTACAGGTTACCAGGTTTATAATGATTCTAGTTCTCTCTAGGACCCTCAGCAGCTTGTGTCCCACCCTTGATCTGGCTTGATTAAAGTGCAATATTGCTAAAATTTGCATGAAAATAATGTAAATTTTTCAAATATTGTGAATTTTTCCTCCAGCCTTCTGCATCTCTGTGGAAAACTATCATATCCATTTCCATTTCAAATGAGCAGTTTGGTTAATGTTAATCCTTACACATCTTTTTTCGCCTTACATTGACGTCTGTTGATTGCAGTGAATCTAGGTAAACAAATTAGTCTGACATGAGCGTAAATCAAACTATTTTCCCATGTGTCCTTTAGGAAATGGGTCATTCTTATAGTAGTCACTCCATTCAGAAATAGATTTATCCAATAACCAGCATGTATTTTCATACAGTTGGTCAAGATTACCAAGAGGCTTTTGGGGTTCTAAATTCATGGCATGGGATTAACATTAGCCAAGCCATTTACTAAAATTGGTCAAATTGTATTTTCATGCATAGACAATGTGTATATATCCCAGTGTATTTTCATGCATAGACAATGTGTATACATCCCAGTGTACTTTCATGCATAGACAATGTGTATACATCCCAGTGTACTTTCATGCATAGACAATGTGTATACATCCCAGTGTATTTTATGCATAGACAATGTGTATACATCCCAGTGTATTTTCATGCATAGACAATGTGTATACATCCCAGTGTACTTTCATGCATAGACAGAGTGTGTACATCGCAGTGTATATCAACCACTTTCACTTAGTTTTATCTGTGGGTGTTTTCATGGAATTGAGAATTTTCTTTACCATATTTGATCTTGAACCTGATATCATGGGTACAAGATCAATGAATGTGACTCCATTTCTTGGAGTGCAAATGGATATGAAATTATTTGCATGGAGTTGAAGGAGATTGGTTTAGAATAAATTACCTTCATGTTTAGATGTGTACATACTCAAGTGTATATGTACCACTTTCACCAGATTATCTGTGTTTTCATGTGGTATTGAAGTAAGACATACTAAAAAGAGACATAATAATAATAATAATAATAATAATAATGACCTTATTTAAAGAGGGTAACACAATTAGCTAAAAACTAATCTACCTTGAGGCCCTCATACAAAGGAATTTATTTATTTAAGCTGCATCTCTGAAGCCACTGAATATATTGGGTTTGGAAGAAGGAAATAGAGTGGGCATTTCTAATCTCAGCTGGAATACTATTCCAGAGCAGAGTTCCAGAGTATTGGAAACTTTTTTTAAATAACTCCTTATTTGGTTTGGGAATTTTATATTGTTTGGTAGACATGGATCGCAGGTGGGGAGTATTACCAGGTAGCCTATACTGGAATAGTGATTGTAAATATTCAGGAGCACTATTCTGAGATATCCTGTACATTAATTTGGCTTTTCTCAAACAGATTCGGTCTTTAATAGGTAATATTTTTAACCTACCAGCTAAACTTTCCTTGCTTTCTTTCTGGATTGATATTAGCCCAAATGCTCTTTTTTGAAGATGTGCCAGCTTTGCTATGTTTTTATCATTTGAATTACCCCATACTGTACTACAGTAGTCCAAATAGGGTTGTATGTAACTGTTATAAAATAGTTTCCTGTGCCTTTCAGGGAGAAAATGTCTTATCCTACTGAGAAGCCATAAACTTGAATTGACTTTTTTACTGGTATGTTTGATATGTTCAGTCCATGATAGGTTATTATCTACCAGAACACCAAGTAGCCTATCATGACAGACTATTTGCAGATTTGTATCCTTCCATGTCAGACATAGTTCATCACTATCAAGATTTGTCCTTCTTTGCCGTGTTGAGATAAGTAATATTTTAGTTTTACCAGTATTTACCACCATGCCATTACATGTGCACCAGTTTTCCAGTTTGTTTAGTGCATTCTGTAAAGAAATTTCGAGCTCATGCTTTGTGTTTTGGATGTCTGACAATGTTGTGTCATCTGCATAGAGATCTGTAGATGATATTGAGTCTCTTAGTAAAAGTGGTAGGTCATTAATAAATAAAATGAATAGTAGTGGACCTAGAATTGAGCCTTGTGGTACTCCATATCTAATTGTTTCAGGTTCAGACGGAACATTATTTATGTAAACATGTTGTGTTCTCTCATTTAAGTATGAAGTAAACCATCTAATTGTTCTTTCATCACACTGGTAGATTTTCAGTTTCTTCAAAAGGATTTCATGATCCACCATGTCAAAAGCTTTCCTGAAATCTACAAATACAGTTCCTATTATTCTACCTTGGTCAAGTGCTTGAAGCCATTTATCAGTTAGGGAGATCAAGGCAGTCTCACAGGAATGGTTCTGTCTAAAGCCTGATTGATTAGGGTGTAACAGCAAGTGTTTGGTTAAATATGACATGAATGAGTCATGGACATGTTTTTCAATCAATTTTGACAAGTTTGGTAGTATTGAAATTGGTCGGTAGTTATCAGCATCATCCTCAGAACCAGATTTGTGAATAAGAGTTACTTTTGCAGTTTTCCATATTTTGGGGACAGATGAGGTTGCAATACTTAAATTAATTATGAATGTTATGCTATCTACAATAGCAAAGGCAGAAGATTTAATGAGTCGTGGACCAATCTGATCAAGTCCTGTAGCTTTCTTGGTATCAAGTTCACTGAGACATTTTTTAACAAAGTTTTTTGACACTGGTGGGATAGAGAAACATACCTCCTTTGAGATTTTACTGCTGCAGAACTTTTTCAGTTCATTAAAGTTGTTTTCTATCACTGGCTCTTTTAACTTTGTGGTAATGTTGATGAAAAAATCATTGAAAACATTTGCAATGTCAGTTTCATCAGTGACTATGGTGTCATTTACCAGAAGTGAGTGAATTTTATTTGTCTGTTTTTTGTGCGTTCCTCCAGTGAGTTCATTGAAGACTTTCCAAATGGAGTTTGTGTTGCTCTTTTTGTTTTCAAGTAATGATTGATAATAAGTTTTTTTAGCTTTTTTGATCATACTTGTTATTTTATTTCTCCATACTTTATATTGTGCATGGTTTTCCATAGCCTTGAGTTTGTCTCGTGTTTTCATAGCATCTAGGATTTCAGTAGTAAGCCAATTAGGTTGAAAATCAGTCTTTACTCGATGTACTTTCAGTGGTGCATGCTTAGATACTACATCCATAAATAAGTCAGTCCACACCCTCATGGCTTCATCTATGTCATCCAAATTTTGGATCATACTCCATGGAACTTTATATAGGTCATTGAGAAATTGTTCTTCATTAAAAGTTTTGAACGATCTGTAAGTGATCGTTTTATGTGTATTTTTCTTATTTTTCTTGCATTTAACCTTTCTTGTCAAAAAAGTAGGATAGTGGTCACTAAGACCAACATTTGGTACATTAACACAAGCCACATTGTCTGGTAGATTAGTATAAATGTGATCAATAAGAGTGCTTGATTTTTCTGTTACCCTTGTAGGCTCATTTACCAGCTGGTCTAGGCCTAATGATTCAATAAATTCCATCCAGTTGTTCCTTATTTGAGTATTGAGAAGGTCCTTATTTATATCTCCGAGTATATATGTTTCTTTCTCCTCTGCTAGAACACTTTCTATTTGTTTCAAAAAGTTATCATTCCAAAATGCTTTGGAGGAAGGTGGTCTATAAATGAAACCAGCTAGGAAAGATTTTGCATTATTTTGAAAAATTTCCACCCAGATACTCTCAATTTCATGTGACTCCAAGTCAAGTCGCCTTTTTACATTTACATCTTCCCTAATGTATACAACAAGACCCCCCCCCATCTATTTTAAATGATAGAATTTTACCATCTTAAATATAGATTTTCCCATGGTTGATATTGCTTGGGTAAATGCTTGTGGTCCTCATAGGTAGAAGGACAGATGATTTTTGGGCCACAAATTAATTGAGACATTCATTGATCTGTGGTAGATAATAACTTATCCAGTATTTTTTTATTGGGGGCATTTCAACTTTGAACATTTTGACAACATTAACACCAATATAACTTCAAAGCATCAGGGAAATACAACATTAAGTTTGTTTATACTTGTGTATATTAAGGAATAATCTAATTGATATGTGTGGAAATTAAATCTGGAAATAAAAAAATGATCTTTTAACTCTTCAAAATTCCCCCTGAAACTTAACACATGAAGTTTGGGAAAGTGGGTGAAATTCCATGCACATTTGTAGCCCAGTCATGTGTTTAAGTGAGTGAAATTCAATGCACTGCCCAATCACAAGTTTAAGTGACTGAAATTTGATGTATTTTGTAGCCCTGCAGTCATGAATTTGTGTACATGAATGAAATTCCATGCATTTTGTTGCTTAAATATCAGCAAATATTACTCTGTTAAATGGTTGAATTTACTGGCATTTTGTAGCCCAATCATAAGTTTGTGTAAGTGGGTGAAATTTCATGTATTTTGTAGCCCAATCATCAGTAAATATTACTCTATCAGTTGGTGAAATTCCGTAAATTTTGTAGCCCAATCATGAGCTTGAGAGGGAGGAAAATCCATGCATTTTGTAGCCCAATCATCAGCAAATATTACTCTGTATTGGTTACAGGCAGATTGGTAGTAGAAGTAAACAGGTTTATTTTGTATTTCAACCTGTTAATGTAGGAAGACAGGACTTGCACTTCGATAGATGTCACCTGACTACATCAGTAACCTATTTTTGAGGTTACTATCCTTTGCAGTAATAAAGCCTTATGTCAATTTTAATGAATCAAACAACAATTGTTATAAAGCTTAATCAGTATTTTTTATATAAAGGTTATTTGATTCAGAACTGTAGCAAAATATCTGTTTTAAATGATTGTTATACACATTCTGAATTTTGATATTGTTCTTTACTCACTTCTCCCCATTTCCCCACCACTTAACTTTAGTCAGATGGTGGTTAGGAAGGGTGTATGTGTTGTCTCAGCCCATTAAGCATATAGCCTAATCTATGTAGGTAAAATCTATTACCTTATCTATTTCGACATGATCCATTTTGTGTTTTTGTAGGAAGACCAGAAGAGCTAATGGATGGTTTGTTATTACTACTTCTTGTAAACTACTTGGAGGATTGCCTTGAAATTTTACACATAAATTCATCCCATGGTTTAGTTGGTTCTAAATGGAAATGGTGCTAATCTGACATCCATTAAGGCTGCCAGGGCAACCATCTTTAAAATCTTGTTATTGCTACTTTTCCTGAATGGATGATGATATTAACATGGTGTTTTCACTAAAAGACTTCTTATGATGTCTACTTGCTAATAAATGAAAACGGTACTTATTTGACATCCAGTATGGCCACCAGGGCAGCCATCTTGAAAGTCTTGTAGCTAATATTCCTGAATTGATGGTTTTATCAACATGAGCTTTCACTAAAAGACTTATGATCTTTGGGTTTTCCTAATAAAAATGGCATCCAATATGGCCACTTTGGCAACCATGTTAAAAATCTAGTTACCAAAACTCTACTTGAACAGGTCATATTGACCAGAAGTCTTCTTATGATGTACAATTGGTCTTAAATAAAAATGGCGCCAATCTGATATCCAATATGGGCATGACTACAGCCATCTTGAAATCCCTGTTATTGCTGTTCTTCCTGAATGGAAAGTTATATCTTTGAAAAATATTATTATCTCAACTTCTTTCCAGATGAATGGCTGTATCAGTATTGGGCTTTCATCAGTAGACCTTCTTTGATAGATACAATCATTGGGAATTTGTGATATAGATGTCACTCTTGCTGGCAGGTTAACATTTTATGAGAGCCAAGTGTTTCCATAAAATCCATGCAGTGGTTTCAGACTTGCCAATGGAGTATATCTTTGCTAAAGTTACCTAAAATATAAATCTCCACCCTATTAAGACCCTATCAAGGAGACCATGGATACAGGATTCCTCAGTACACAAAAGCCAGCCAGAGATCTATCTGCCAGGACACATTTGCAAACATAGTTGCCAGTTATATTCAGGCTGGGTGTATGATGTAAACAGGAGAATCATTATTGATTGGTGCAATAGGAAATGCATTAATCCGATCCATGCCTTTATGAGCACAGTGGCTGACTTTGTTCTGTTCCTCATCAAAGAGAGAATGTTCAATTTCTACCATTATGGGTTGTAGGGCAACCTTTTTGAATATGCCAAATTTCAGAAAAAGTATGGTTAGCATGAAGGCATATTTTCTTTGGGACCAGTACTTGTGATACAAAATGTGGCCAAAGCTGATAACAACTTACAGTAGTGGACATTACTAATGTACGGGTTAGTAATTATCTTCAGTTTTTTTAGGCCATCAGCCTTCCTTAGCAGTGGCAAATTCAGCAATGCATTAGTAAGAGGTAATGTGTTACTGATATTAAAATGAAGCTTGCGGTTTTTGGTGGTGGCAGGATTAACTAATTTGGATGATGTAATACTTATCTGTCATTATACTTTATTCCATCTTTATACCGTTTTGTAGTCCCACAAGTAGTCTGAGAGTGTTTTCTTCCTAGTTCATGACTTCTAGAACTTTCCATCAAATGGGAAGCTAGAATTTTCTTATATGCAGAAGAGCACATTTTTGTCTTGGATAGGTATGCTATGCAATGCACTAGCAACCTCAGGGAAGATTAGTTTCCACGCACACGAAGATTCTGCTTGCGTTATGCACCTGCAGTACTTCATAATGGCAAGGATGGAAAAGTCATTACAAGGCCAAATTTTACTGGTGCTAATGTTAATCAGCCAATATCATAAATGCATAATTTATCATTTGCATAAATTCAGGAAAATTATGTTAAAAGAAAAAATGAAATGAATGCATTTCTGACTTTGCAGGAGCTGCATTGATAATACATAGTGTTAAAACCAACATCCCAACAGTAGTGTATCCCTAGTCCTAGTTTCCTCTGACCCTTCCCACTCCAAATTGCGAATATAACATTTGTTATGTTTTTGATACTGAGAGACGAGACTTAACTACAGCATTGATGAAATTTGACCTGGTAGTCACTATTTGCATGGTTTGTCACATGACTAAGCAAATATTGCAGTCTACATGTCCATGCCATAAAGGTCTAAAAGTTACATTATATCAACAATAAAAGCCCTTCCTAATGTTGTACAAATTTTAAAAATATTAAATGAAAGTCACAGTGTTTGTAAAATGAACTAAAGTGTACTTAATTCTCAACATATTTATTCCAAGAACTACAATCATAAACCTATCACAGCAAAATTGAGAATAGTAAGTTCAAAGAGGAGAGAGCACATGTCACAGTGCAGTAGTATTGTGTTGCTGTCATGTGCTCTATGCTTCATTAATCTGGCTCTCTCTAGGTGGCAAAGACTTCAACTTTTCAAGAGCCAATATCTTCCGACCCCCAGGGGGTCTCAACATAAATGTCAAAATATCTAAGATGGGGCAGGAAGGGTCAGAGGAAACTCAGATAATATAATCCCATTCCAGTCACTAAATTAATCCACAAACAATTAACAACTTTGGTTCAGAGTCCATTTATATAGTAAATAGTTAGGGTGTTTACATGCACTGCATACAATGCTCAGTTATAGTGGCTTAGTTCCAGTGAAAGCATTCAACTTCAGCATGGTTTACAGATCACATGACTTGATGTCATCCATAAAATGAAAGCAGCAAAATCCATACCAAGCCAGTCCATTGGCAAAAAACATGAGGTTGCATGTTTTGAACAAAAAGAATAAAAGTATGCATTAACATCTATCAAGCAGAAGTAGTGGTCCTGTACTTTTACTGCTTCATACACCAGCAATTAGTCACACTCTATAGCACCAGAAGAAAAGTCAGCTTATCTCTTTGATGGCTTCAGGCAAATGCTTTGTTAGCAGTGACACTTGATGAAACTGGCTTCTTTGCTCCCTCATGTGTTAAACTGCAGAAAGAATCCAGTACTATGTTTCAGTAATTTTATAACAATGGAACTCCAGCCCTAACAGGCAAATTTTAAGGGATTAGGGAAGCAGAAGTACATCACATGTATATATCATCAATGCCACCTGAATCCATCAAAGAGATAAACTGAATCTGCTCATGCTGAGATGTTGTCAGTCATTGATCAAAGTCAGCATTTATATGGAACTACAGTTGCATGAAGAGAACAGATCAGCTTCTGATAGATTTTGAAGTTGGGACATTTGACTTTCAAGACTTTAAAATACTGACAGTTTTTCAGTTCATGGCTACCGACAGTCTCAATTTTTGTTATAGGGAAGAATTTCACCAGTAAAAACCAGCATATACTGATGTAACAGAATCCCTGACACACACACACACACACACACACACACACACACACACACACACACACATGCATGCACACACACACATATATTTTTAATCACAGCCATACCATTGCATACCATTGTTAACAAAGACAATAGTTATCACAATGGTTTTCATAGTCATGGAGAGATGTGAACTGATTTGTTTGTTTCTTACTTAGCTGCACTCTGTGATGTGATGTGATTTTGATTTTTAACGTAGCTTTAACAATTTTTCAGTCATATCGCTACGATGTCTGCAATGTGGCAGTTTATAGTGATGTCTAGCACTGGGGCATCATGCCGCAGACACACAGCATCATGTCCCACCCAGTAACATTATCCTGACACCAGGCTGACCAATTCTAACACTAACCTCTTAATGCTGAGTGCCAAGCAAGGCAGATGCTAGTACCATTTTCATAAGTCTTTTGTATGACAGGGCAAGGGTTTGAACCCACATCCCCTGCATCCAAGGTGGATGCTTTAACCATTTAGGCCACTGGAAGGATCTCTGTTGTTCTAATATATATATATATATATATATATATATATATATATATATATATATATATATATATATATATATATATATATATATATGGAAACATATAACTTAATGGAGATTAAAGTACAAATATAAAGATATGGGATGAACAAAGATCTAGTGAAAACTGAATAATTAAATCAGCCTATGCTACAGTGAAAGCTGATATGGCAAATCAATGGTTCATTTGTAGTTAATCACACAGTTAATTTCAGGTCAAGATGGTTCACTTTTATATGACAACTTACATATTCATCCACTTTCTTTGATGCACATATTGTATTTTGTTTTGTGACATCATTTGTGTATGTATGCATTAGAGTTGAATCCACAAGCTGTTGTGAAGGAACTTACATGAATAGTGGGAGGGGGATCCCAACCTATAGTGATAATTATTAAGGGCGTTTGTGTCAAGAAATCAACTCTTAACTAAAGGTCATGTCCTAGGCTGGACAAATAGCATCATTTTATGTAACATTTTTGTTGTTATATGTTGTCTCACCACTTTTATTTTAATAATTGTTATACCAGTTCAGTTAATAGTTGAACAATTATCATTATTACAATCCTTCCCTTTTACCACATCTGCTATAGGATCAAGAAGTAGGATCACATACTTCCCTTTTACCCTATGCAACTTCTGTCACAAGATCAGCACATAGGGCAAAATAATTTTACCCTGTGCAACTTCTGTCACAGGATCAGCACCTAGGATAACATACTTCCCTTTTACCCTGTGCAACTTCTGTCACAGGATCTGGACAATATACTTCCCTTTTACCCTGTGCAAATTATGTCACAGGATCAGCACCTAGGACAAAATACTTCCCTTTTACCATGTGCAACTTCTGTCACAGGATCAGCACCTAGGACAACATACTTCCCTTTTACCCTGTGCAACTTATTTCACAGGATCAAGAAGTATGATAGTCTTTTTAGTTATTCCCTTGCCTACAGACTTGCATGTGTAATTAGTATTTTGCCAGTTTATTGGTTCTATACTCATCACTATCCAAAGTGACCAGTGATATCATGTAACTTGTACTTAGTGCTCAGTCATCTAATAACTTATGTCACAGGATCAGCACCTAGGACAACATACTTCCATTTTACCCTGTGCAACTTCTGTCACAGGATCAGCACCTAGGACAACTATACTTCCCTTTTAACCTGTGCAACTTATGTCACAGGATCTGGACAACATACTTCCCTTTTACCCTGTGCAAATTATGTCACAGAATCAGCACCTAGGACAACATACTTCCATTTTACCCTGTGCAACTTATGTCACAGGATCAGCACCTAGGACAACAGTCTTCCCTTTTACCCTGTGCAACTTATGTCACAGGATCAGCACCTAGGACAACTATACTTCCCTTTTACCCTGTGCAACTTCTGTCACAGGATCAGCACCTAGGGCAACAGTCTTCCCTTTTACCCTGTGCAATTTAAGTCACAGGATCAGCACCTAGGACAACTATACTTCCCTTTTACCCTGTGCAACTTTTGTCACAGGATCAGCACCTAGGACAACATACTTCCCTTTTACCCTGTGCAACTTATTTCACAGGATCAAGAAGTATGATAGTCTTTTTAGTTATTCCCTTGCCTACAGACTTGCATGTGTAATTAGTATTTTGCCAGTTTATTGGTTCTATACTCATCACTATCCAAAGTGACCAGTGATATCATGTAACTTGTACTTAGTGCTCAGTCATCTAATAACTTGTTGTGAAGTAGTTGGCTCAGATTTAACATTACAAGTTTAGTTAATGCAACAAATGTAATAAGAAATGTTTTATTGTTGTAAAAACAGACCAGTACAAATTCAGAGTTTTTGAACCAGCTTCCAGCTGCTAATGAGAACACTTGTCATGTACAGTTTTCATGTGCTGTCATGATGTTTCAAAATGTCATGTACTTCCACTGAAATCAGTTCCACCAGTCCACCATCCTGAAGATCATCCATGCTTTACCCGGGTCTAAAATAAATAAATATTTCAGATAATTTAAAGCATGATTTTTAGAATAACATTATCAATAAAATATGCAAGGTAAATGGAATTTCTGGAGTCATATCATTCAATCAAATCACTATTCCTGTCAGTGATAATAATAATGTTAATAATAATAATAATAATAATAAAGACTTTATTGAGAGAAGATAACTCATGTGAAGATGTATGGCATAAGATGTATTTAAATTGAAGGTTATGTATGGTTGGCAAGGGAAGTATTGTGTGTGTGTGTGTGTGTGAAATATTACAGATGTGAAATAGGTTAAAGGGTTGTTATGATCATGACATTATGTAATAAATAATAGAATTGTTACTTCTAGATTTTAGGTATTGGGGATTGGAAAGTGAAGCCAATAGTCTGCCCTCAGCCAAAACAGCCGAGACCACATGCTATGCTCTATTGACACAGCTAGAATTTGATGACCTTGAATATGCCCGTGGTATTGTCAATTGGCTAAATGCCAATATGAATTCCCACGGCTCGTTCAGATCAACACAGGTAAATAATACATCTGCATGACTATGATGCTGACAGACTGATAATACCATAGAATCAGATCATACAACATTTTAAGACTTCATAGTTCCACTTCATTATTGTTTAATGATAATATTTTGTTACGTGGGGGGCTTAAGACAGAAGTTGCAGAAACTATGTTCAGGAATGTGTAGACATTTCAGAAGTACTCATATCAGATTGGCTGGCTTGTTGCCATTGTAGTTTCTGTACTATCTGTTTTTGATCAGGCTTGATAAATAGACCTACTTCATCAGTATGTCCAGTGAGATTTGTTATGAGTGCAATTTACAAATAATGATTAGGTGATCTTACATCTAATTGACTGAGCTTCTTACCTCCAGAGGAACTGTATATCAGTTGATATGAAACTTGGTAAATAGGCTTATATAATAAATATGTGCAGTAAGATTTATTATGAGCAACGTTTGCACATAATAATTAGATGATCTTGCATCTAATTGGCTGGGGTATTTTTTACCTCTCTACTGACTGTATTTCTTATAGAATTTGGGTCAAACTTGGTAAATAGGTTTGTATCATCAATATGTCCAATAAGATTTATTATCATCCGTATCTCAGGTGAATGTGATCAAGATCCAGTAACTTTTCTTACTTTTTATATATTGCTACTCTGGCAAATTAATTTTCCTCATTTTAATCACAGCTAGTGTTTGTGTATTTTGCGCTAGTTCAAGCTAATTTTTCAAGGACATGGGAGCAGCCATTTTAATCTGCTTATTTATATTTGATAGTGCATGGTTTCCATTACTACCACATGTGAAGAAATTTCAGTCAGAATACATCCAATTACAAGAAAACAGCATTGAATACAATGCCAACATTCTCTCCACTGTACATGTTGCAAATGAAAACATATTTACTTTATATATATATCTTTCTTTCAAAAATACATAATAACTGTAGAGTGGAATTTAAAAAACTACAAATAACAGTAAGATATAACCTGGACAACACTACTAAAAAAACATCTCCATAACTTTGTGGACATAAGATAATGAGATATGATTAAAATAACAATATGGGGGCAAAGGTTGGTAAGACACAGTATGAAAATAAAAGCAACAAGAAACACAAATACACTGCATATGTAAAATGTATTTGTGATAAAAGTTACAAGCATGACAACAAAATATTAAGATACTGTTAAATATTACATATCAAACATATTAACTAAAACAATTATACGTAGCACGGCTAAAATAATTTAAAACATAATAAGTAGACAAAACTAAAGTTTTTGGTTCTGAGTTGGCAGAAAGGACAGGTTTGATATGAAACTCATTCTTTACCCCCAGACTTGGAAAAAGCACTTGTGTGGTTTTGTGTTTATTATGTTTTTTACGTATTATGTCAGTTGAAGATTTATGAATGATAATATACAACTCACTGCAAATCCCCATTAGACATGTATAATCCAGGCTAGCTCCAAATCAATATTGTGCAGTTCTGTAATGTTGGATTTCAAAAACAGTTTGTATGGGACACATGAATAAATTTAAACTGCTGTCACAGGCAAGTGGATATATCTCAGATGGAACATAGATGTTGGACTAGTAAGTAAACCTTTTTCTTGCACCCTACTTACTGGATAAGCACACTCCACTTCTTAGCAAATTTCAGGGCAAATTTAATAGACTAACAGTAATGAAATCAACATTCATTTTTATATTGAAACTCATTAATTTAAGGTACTTTAAAATTCCGCATTTTTTCAATTACAAGAAACTATTTGTATAATTTACTTTAAGGTGACAAAGCATATTTTTTATATAAAAACAAAATGAATATATAGTATCTTTCTTACATGCCAACTAGATTTGTAATAATCAATTGGATATTTTTGTAACAAGAAAATTCTAAATGACATTGTTTTTTTTTTGTTTGCTTTTGTTTTGTTTTTTGTTTTATTTTCAAGTTGAAGAGTAACAGGACTTTACCTTGTAAACAAAAAAACAGTTCCCTGCTTGTAGCCCACTGATGAGAAAGTCTCAACAGCATTGTAATAAAATGTAATTATTTTAAGTTTCAGAGCCATTGCAGTCATTGTAACAAAATGTAATTATTTTAACTTTGAGAGCCTTTGGAGTCATTGTAACAAAATGTAATTATTTTAAGTTTCAGAGCCATTGCAGTCATTGTAACAAAATGTAATTATTTTAAGTTTCAGAGCCATTGGAGCCTGTGCTCTTTATGATATGTCATCCTTACGTTGCAAATGTTTATAAAATTTATTCTGAGAGTTACTCAGTAAATTTAAATCTGTAGTAATATTATTAGACAAGTTGAAAGTTTCTCCACTAATACTTGCACCACCACCCCCAAAAAAATATTTTGAAAGTCCGAAGTTGAAAGGTTTTCTGGTTGAGTTGGTACTTTGTTGTTGATAATTTATGTTATGGAATGTTTTTCTGTGTCATGAACAGGTACATACTTAAGAAGTTTTTGTTTAAGTGCAGCTGGTGCATACATGAGTGCCTCCTTGATGGAAGGCCTTTTCTCCCGAATGGAAAATTATTATACAAATTTTTTTTCTTTCATTTTTTTGTCACACCTTGCTTCCATTGTAGTATATTTATGGTAGTACTGCCTGTGATTATGTCACTATGTACTGGCTTAATCAGGGCAAGATGATTTAGTTAGTATATTTATGGTAGTACTGTCTGTGATTGTGTCACTATGTACTGGCTTAATCAGGGCAAGATGATTTAGTTAGTATATTTATGGTAGTACTGTCTGTGATTATGTCACCGTGTACTGGCTTAATCAGGGCAAGATGATTTAGTTAGTATATTTATGGTAGTACTGTCTGTGATTATGTTACTATGTACTGGCTTAATCAGGGCAAGATAATTTAGTTAGTATATTTATGGTAGTACTGTCTGTGATTATGTCACTATGTACTGGCTTAATCAGGACTAGATGATTTAGTTAGTATATTCCAAGGAGCAGGGTTGGTTGGCTTCAGTGTTTGAAGTTAGTTGACATGGATTATTCAATGTGTGATCTAAAGTAATTCCAGAAGTGTTAAAGAGAGTGATTATAATGGATTAATGAAGATCTCAATCAGCATAAAACAGGGCTTGTTTGGTTTGATTTTTAAAGTTTTTCAAGATATCTAAGCATGTTTTATCACCCAATGCTAGAATGCCAAAATCTAAGCAACTGAAATGTCATTTAAAAAACAACTCATTGATAGATAGGAATGGGAATTTCAGTGGTTTAAACCAAGTTCAAAGAACATAAATATGCAGTCAGCCTTTCCTGTAAGGCTGATTTGAAAATCTGCTGTGGTGTTAGAAATGACTATACATGTCATGCAGCATATCAAACCAATAAAAGTAGTGCCACTTGGGTGGGTTTATGATACAGAATTTTAGGTCTGTGTAAAATGCCAGATAAGTAATGTAAGATTAAATGGGTGTATAATAAGCACTAAAATGGATCTTCTGGAGACTGTGCACATTCTTTCTTAAAATGTTTTGGTAGATTTTACATCTAGTTGGGGGACATTCCATGCCCTAGACTCTAAAGAGTTCAAAGAATTGCTGTGCTGTCTAACAACATATACAGTCAGTTTTGAAACTTTGAATCTTAGGACTATCTTAAAGTTACTTTATTTAATTCTTAGTTTGTGGTTGTTGTCAGTTTAGAACCAATATTTTTTCAGCACATGATAGATTACACATTTTAGCCAGTTTAAATGGTGGAGGAAGAACCCAGGGAAGAACTACTGACCCATGGAAAGCTACTGGCAAGCTTTCTTACATATCCACATTTGCTAAGCCTGAGACTTGAGCCCATGTGGACAGAGGTGAGATGGCATTGATTGGTAAAGGTGAACATTTTAAACCACTTGGTCATCCAGGGCCCCAATTCATAATTTTTAATATCCTTGGTATTATGTATACATAATGCATCATTAGGTATTTTAATTCAATTTATTCTGTACATTTTTTACATACATCAGTGGTTATGTTAATTAAATTTATACTGCAAATTTATTATATATATGTTAATGTGTGTACATAATGCTTTAGTGGTTATGTTAATTCAATTTATACTGTAAATTTATTATATATATATATGTGTGTGTGTGTGTGTGTTATTATATATGCATAATACATTAGTGTTATGTTAATTCAATTTATGCTGTAAATTTGTTGTATTCTGTTTGTAGAAACCAAGTTTTACTCTATACCTTATGATTTGCACAGGACACAGTGGTATGCCTACAGGCATTATCAAAATACAATATTCGGACATACAACCCTGCCCTTGATTTGGAAGTGACTGTTCAGGCTGATGGGGGGTACAAAGAATATAGGCTTGTCAGCCATGAAGAAACCTTGGCAAAAGCAATAAGAAATGTAAGTATATGTTAGATAACAACAGCAAGCAATGTAGGATGCTAAGATAAATGTATATACACAGTGACCAGATCCATAGAAACCGACCATGTTATAAACCGAACTGTGTTATAACCAACCAAGTCAGTTAGCTGAAGAAAATGATGCATTTACCTCAAATATGGCAGGAGGAGGGGAGAACAGTTTGTCTGAAAAACACTTGTACATTGACATTTATGTAGTACAATACATAATCCATTAAGTACTGTACTGGTATATAATAAATCCATGCATTCGAGTATAGATCACATGTTATAAACTTCATGTATGATTAACATCCCATTTGAAAACACAAATAACATGTATATATAAAAATGGTAGTCCTCATTTTGATCTATATCCGATTGTTACTTAACAATTCGCTACAAGTGTTGCAAGTGGCACATGACTGTAGCTGTTTACATGCTACATGTGCATGTACTTAAATTGGCCTAGATTTTGGTCAGCTGGAGACAATATCACCTTGCAGAGGCTACCCAGGGATGCGTCTGTTGATAGGGAAATGAAAACTTAACAATTAAGAAGTTTAACAAAGATCTTTGTGAGATACCCCATCTTTAATTAACTTGATGCCATATATCTCTGGTTTCAAAAGATTGGAAATTTGCATTTTAAGCCAGTGTTGGTGTCGACCATAAGCTTAAACTTTTTCCTGCAAAAATGAAACTTTCTATCAGATTCCATTGCTTTTATTTCTGTTTGGTGGCAACTTTCTTTGATGAAAAGTTATTTGCTTTTTATGAAGATTCTAGTTTGCTTTCTTTGACGAAGGGTGCACATGTTATTGAAGATACCACTAAAGGATAGCCTTGGAGGACCAAGTATATGTTTGTTTTTTATTGTGGCAGCAACGTCAAATAATTGTAGAATATTGATTGAGACTGAATTATTTTTCATTTGCTTAATATTTATACAGAATGAAAATTGGTTCAAAGGTTATCAGTTTTCCTTGAAGTTTCAGCAAAACTACTTTTTTTCTAGGTATATTTTAAAAGTCAAAGGAATCCGCCATCATTTGGTCGATTGTAGCAGTTACTTTTCCTGCCTTCAAAAGTTGGTTGATTGTCGCTAGTCCTGGTAGCATATATAGACCAACAAGTAGATTTCTGTGTTTGGTTTGGTTTTTGATGTTCTTTGGTGGGGGCGGGGTTGTGACATTCCTAGTGGTGGAGTGATGCTGCCTTCAACTCATGCATCAGAAATTTATAAAAAAAAAGAAGAGGCCAATAGATGATGAATACACAGGTGTTCAGTTCTGTTCTGGCAGGGATTACTACAGAAGATATGAGTGTTCTGAAGGATTTAATTATATGAGTGAAAAGAGGAATTTTACTAACTATCCACATAGAGAGGTCAGATAAAATAAATATATTAATCACTAGTGAACGATAATCCACCTCTAATTCTTCTGAAAGATCCATTATGATATAGTGCCTCATCCAGTTGAACTCTGACACCAGAAATGAAGAAGAAGAAAAATGCTGAGATCTCACATGATACAGTACTTAGGTTAGATGTCAGAATAAGCGGATCATGATATAACAATGCTGTTAAAGTGGTTTGCCAGTACGAGCTATGAATTTATTTATCTAACAATATATAAATTCCAGTACATTTTAAATCAAGTTTAAAGCTTCCTTTCATGGTGCCTCTGAATTTCTTAACTCCAAACCCAAATTGTATATACAAGTTTAAACAGCCAACAATGTCAGGGGGAAAAAATTGCCAAATTATATATTTTGTTGCCAGTTAGGAAAATAAATCACAATTTGTGACAATGGCAAAGCCCAAAGGAAAAGCCCAGGTTAGTACTTGAAAACTGTTGAGATTCTCACCCTATTAATATATAGACACATACTAGGCAGAAAAGACAAATATTGGTATACAACCAACATTGTGCCTAGGGTCTTTCTTTGCTTCAAGGAACTTAGGAAACACAATCAAACTTGGGGGATGGGGTCAAAATCTGGAGAGAATACATGTATTTTATAAATACAGAATTCTAGTGATGGTGATGAGCTTGATATTAGAGGTACCACTTGTTATGTACAGTCAAACCCATTTATTGCAAAAAATCTTTGACATAACTAGGTCCTGGAATATCAGGGTTTTGTTGACAAATCAGCTGCAGAAAAATGATTCTGCATCATATGTACCAAAACTGATGAGCTTTGTTTCTAAGAACAAATGGTATTTCTAATGCACAATAAAAATAATAACTAAATCATGCCAAGTTACAAAAAAAAAGAAGATTGGAGATCTTTTATATGAGATTAAGAAGTCACACAGTTTTACAACACTTAAGTTACACAACGTCAATGGTTTAAAGTTGTTTTTGTTTTCCTGTGAATAGCCTCATCCCTGTGGTAGCCTCAGCAAAACAAGAATCATCTCACGTTGACCAAACTCTAGTAAGTACACGTATGATTATACCTTTTTAAAGTATTTTCTTTTGTTAGTGTTGATTAATCTTGGCATCCGTCTGTCTACGGGAGATGATGGAGTAGCTCCAAAGTAAACTTTTGTTTATCCTTCTTTCTAGCTCTCTTTTCAGCTTGTTTTATTTTTCTCTCTTCCTCTGCGTTTTGAACTCCCTGCCAGACAGCTAGACGCCAGCTGGAACGGTTGTTTGCACAGCTCTCCCAGTCATTGACATTGATGTCTGCCGTCTTCATATCCTTCTTGCAAACATCTTTGTATTGCAGATGTGGTCGTCCAGTTGGTCGTGCACCTTCTGCTAACTCTCCATATAACAGGTCCTTGGGAATGCAGCCTGGGTCCATTCTCTTGACATGGCCAAGCCAGCGAAGGCGCCTCTCACTGAGAATGGAGAACATGCTGTTGATGTTGGCACGTTCTAGAACCTCTGTGTTGGGTACTTTGTCCAACCACTGGATGTGCAGAATGCGCCACAGACATCTCAGGTGGAAGCTGTTGAGTTTCCTATCGTGTCTTGCATAGGTGGTCCATGTTTCGCTGCTGTAGAGAAGTGAGCTGAGCACACAGGCTTGGTAGACACACAGTTTGGTCTTCTCTGTGAGGTTGGGGTTGTTCCAGACTCTCTGGTTAAATCTGGCCATCACTGCTGCTGCCTTAGCAATCCTGCTGTTCACCCAAGAATCAATGGAGAGTGAGCTGGAGATGTTAGACCCAAGGTATGTGAAGTTCTCGACAACTTCCAAGTTGTACCTGTTGATGGTGACAGAAGGAGGGGTGTCTGCATCCTGCGCCATGACGTTCGTTTTCTTCAAACTAATGGTCAGTCCAAATTCCTTACAAGCATGGGAGAGGCGGCATACCAGCTGCTGAAGTCCATCTTCCATGTGTGATGTCAAGGCTGCATCATCGGCAAAAAGTAATTCACGGATGAGTACCTCTGTGACTTTAGTCTTAGCATGGAGACGGGCGATGTTGAACAGCTTGCCGTCAGCCCTGATATGGATGTACACTCCCTCGCTGCAGTCCTTGAATGCGTGCTGGAAAAGCATGCAGAAGAAGATGGCAAAGAACATCGGCACAAGGACACAGCCTTGTTTGACTCTGCTGATGACTGAGAAGGCTTCAGATGTTGCGCCATTGAAGCACACTGTGCTGTGCATGTTCTCGTGGAACGACATGATGACAGCAAGCAGACGTGGGGGGCAGCCAATCTTCTGCAGGAGTCTGAAGAGTCCACTCCGACTAACCAGGTCAAATGCCTTCGTCAGGTCTATGAAGGTAATGTAGAGGGGCACCTGCTGCTTGTGACACTTCTCCTGCAGCTGACGTAGTGAGAAGATCATGTCTACAGTTGACCTGCCAGCTCGAAATCCACACTGGGACTCTGGGTAAACGCAGGAGGCTAGAATCTGCAAGCACGCCAAGGCAACACAGACGAAAGCCTTTCTGATGATGCTGAGGAAGGAGATGCCCCGGTAGTTGTTGCAGTCGCTGTGGTCTCCTTTATTTTTGTACAAAGTGGTGATGTTGGCATCATGCATGTCCTGTGGGATGTATCCCTGTTCCCAGCAAAGGCAGAGGAGTATTTGTAGGGGCTGGAGCAGTGCTGACTAATAGCAAAATGTAACTGACCATTATTGTGTGAAAATCTATCGCTTTTGTTGATGATAAGATGTTCAGTTACACTGGTATATGCCAGTTTTTACCGATAAAATTGGCCTCAATACCAGAAAAAAAGATGAGCTGTCAGTATCAACTTATTCTGTTCATCTAGTCTCATATCCCTTTCAAGTTTGATAAGTAACTGTCAGCAACAACACAGTGCCAGAAGGAGAGTCGGCTAATCTCTTTGATGGATATCAAGACATTGATATTTGATTTAAGATAAAACAATACAAATGAAAGCACTCATCTTTCTGCTTCATAGACATTGCACGTATTAGTCACTTTCCGCTTCATTCTCTTGTGTTGAAGAATCTGTAATCACAGTACAGCGATTGACAACTTCATTATTAAAGATATATTTGGCTCTATGGATTTTTTAAACATTACCGTTGATGCTTTATTTACTCTTGTTCAAAACAATAACGTGTTGTGGGGGAACCAGTTTAGTGTGGACTTTAGTGGGTTTCTGTTTATCGATGATTGTAAGTCATGTCTTCCAACCATACTGACGTTAAAGGTCTACAAGCACACCCAGCATGGAAACACTTCAGCTGTTTACTTTATAAGTGAACTCTGAACCAAAGTTGTTAATTGTTTATGGATTAAGTTGGTTACTGACCGTGATGATATTGGAATGGAATTACACTGCGAGTTGTTCCACAAAGCATCATAAATTTTATCCTATCTGAAACTACATAAATATTCGGGCCAGTGTCATTATATATATCGAAAACTACTTAATCCATTTTAAATATGTTGTGTAAAACAAATTAGGTAGTTGTAGCTACATTTAAAAATGGTGACCTGATAATTTTCAGAGTTACAGATAAGATCAAATTTGCGATGCTGTGTGGAACGAACTATATTGTCATTGTGTTGACATTTGATGATGTCCATTTTGAATGCAGCTCATGTAAAGGTCTGAAATGCATTCATTCAATTTCCTTACCCTAAAGTATTGTTTACAACATAATTTTCTCCACTCTATACAAGTGATAAGCCATGCATTTAAGAGATTGGTTAATTAGCACTTGTACCGATAAAATTTGGTCTTTTACCAGCTTTTCCCATCCTTGCCGGTACAAGGTACCAGAAGTAACAAGATTATTTCTTCTAAAGAGATGGACATTAAAAGTTGCATTTTGTTGAATTAATTGGATCCATATGTTACTTCAGACTGAAACTTGTCTGACATAACGGGATTATCAACTTAACAGGGGTCATGATCTGGGGGGTTGGGTGATTAGCATAACAAAGTTTTTTTCGGGACTGGACGAAAACAATCGACTTACACGGGATTCTCAAGATAAACCAGGTCGAGATAAGTGGGTTTGACTTTATTTTAAAAAACCATTCCAGATGGAGTAATAAAATATAGTATTGTAATATTTCAAATTCTTAGGGTCTCCATTGTGTGTTCCATAATTTGGAGCTATTCTGATGGCAATACTTCTTGCTATATATGCTCAATAAACTCTAGAGTTTGCAGAATTTGCTAATTGTACATTCCAGGTTCTCAGAAATCTTTGTCGCAGAATTGCAACCGAGTAGGTTTTTAGACTAAATGAACAAGACATACACAATGTGAGAAAGATGGAAATTTATGAATGAATTAATAAAGATAAATATATGATGTAAAAATACAATGATTGTCTCACGCTCTCAACATACGATTTACTCAAATCGCCCTACACAACATTCACACATCGAAAATAAACAAAAAAAATATTAAATCAAAATGAAGTACAGGTCCAGGAACCCTCATGGACTGCACATACACTTCAAACAGTATTTTACACAATAAGAGATTCACATAATCTCGAACATAAATTCTATTAAGATTCAGAATAATCTTAGCACAACTAGCTACACCTGAACTTTTTATGAAAACCCTGTTCAGTCAGCTTGTACCTTTTTAGAAGTGCTTCCTTCAGGACGTCGTATTTGAACACATCGTCTCTAGGAAGTCGTGAGTACACATCTAGCGCTTTACCTTTTAATAAAGCACTGAGATGCAGTGCCCAGTCATTTCGACTCCACTTCTGGTTCTCTGCATACCACTCAAACCGATGAAGATAACCATCCATGTTATCTTTCTCATCGGCAAAGGGGAATAGTTTGGGACCCTTTAATTTACTAGAGGCAGAATCGTGTTCTCCTTTTCTAGCTGTTGCTAACTCTATCTTACGTTCATGATCTCGTTGCCTTAATCTTTCTTCTACCTCCAAAGCTTCTAACCTTGCTTGTTTTTTGAACTCTATCTTCTCCCTCTCAGCTCCCTTTTCCCATTCTATCCTTTCCTTTTCAGCCTGTTTTTCTATCTTTTCCTTCTCTAATTCTATCTTTTCCCTTTCGGCCTGTTTTTCTAGTTCTATCTTTTCCCTTTCGGCCTGTTTTTCAAGTTCTATCTTTTCCCTTTCGAATTCCTTCACCCTTACCCTTTCATCCCTCTCCCGAGCGTGTTCTTCCCTTTCTAATTCCCTCGCCTTTACCCTTTCATCCCTCTCCCGGGCTTGTTCTTCCTTAATAAATTCCCTTAAACTTTCTCCCTCATACCCAAGATCTTTGCCTAAGGCGACCAAGTCCTTAAGGGATGACATGACTAATATTAACAAAACAAATTTAATTTTACAAAAGAAACTATTCCTGATGGAGGCAGCCCAAACAAAATGAATATATATTTATACTAGACCCACAGACCTAGAGCTACTAAAACAAAATGAACACCTACTTGATTATCTTCTCAAGAAGGTCACAAACGAATATAAACAATAAGAGTTTATTTTCACACACATTGTCATGACGATTCACTTAATCCAAATATCCCACTTCTGACACCATTGTCGCCAAATTGCAACCGAGTGGGTTTTTGGACTAAATGAACAAGACAAACACAATGTGAGAAAGATGGAAATTTATGAATGAATTAATAAAGATAAATATATGATGTAAAAATACAATGATTCTCTCACGCTCTCAACATACGATTTACTCAAATCACTCTACACAACATTCACACGTCGAAAATAAATAAAAAAAGATATTAAATCAAAAAGAAGTACAGATCCAAGAACCCTCATGGACTGCACATACACCTCAAACAGTACTTTACACAATAAGAGATTCACATAATCTCAAACATAAATTCTATTAAGATTCAAAATAATCTTAACACAACTAAGATTCAAAATAATCTAATGAATATAAACAAAAATGCCATGGAACAACAATTGATCCAAACATATGCTGCTAGACCCCTTGTACAGTCGCATGATTCCTTGGGTTGGTCCACACTCTTATCGACCGCTCGCACCCTTCATGAATCCACCACGAGTACAGTCATACCTTACATTACAGATGGCATACAGCACGTTTTCAATTTTGCTACGTCTACGTCCGTGGCACAAACATACATACATACATACATATCAACAGCACGTAGCATTAATTGTTCTGGAAACTCCTGATAGCTCTTAGCAACTTTAGATGGCTTCGGACAGCTTCAGACCGCTCTAGTCATATTCACAGTCACATTGACAATCACATTTCATAGACACAATCACAGCGACAGTCACAATCAGCTACAATAACAGTCAGCTACAATAACAGTCAGAATCAGCTACAAACACGGTCAGCTACCATAACAGTCAGCTACGAACACAGTCAGAATTGGCTACAATAAAACCAAATTGGAAATAATAATAGTTTCTGTATAATTTCTAGATATATGATAATACTTTAAATCTGCATTATAATAAACACATTTTTATGCGATAAGACATTACAAACTAAATAAGCTTCGCATATCAAATAAAAATGTAAATTTAACACTTATCCCTATGGCTGGAGAACAATGGAGAGTGTATACTCCTTGACGTGACCCAAAAATGACCAGTTTGGTTTTTAGAAATTGGTCTTACTTAAATCCATAGGGGAGTGAGTACAAGTAAGGGTAGAATACCCGTGCACATCATGTTAGTCATGATACCTGTCACAAGTAATCTCTGTGGCTAGGTACATGTTAATACAGTCGCTTACCTGGAAAAACACATTCACCTTAGATAACGTTGTACCTGCATGTACAACGAGAAATAGTCGAATTGTTTTAAGACAAAACCAAGTTATTTCTTTGCCTAATTCTGTGACAATGTTGATACACATAGATTCGTTTATTTTGGCTTTCCAAAGGTACCTGTGGGGAAAAAGGTCACTGTTTATGTCAAGGGCAAGGGTGCTGGTCGTATGTCTATAGACTTTCAGTACAACAGAGATAAGAGAGAAGATGAAGTTTGTAACTTCAAGATTGAAATAGCCAATTACACAATGTCTCAGGAAGAGACTAGGAAAAGAAGGCAGGTCTTTCTCTCTTGTTCTCTCTCGCTATCTCTCTCTCTCTCTCTCTCTCTCTCTCAAATTGTCCTATCTAACCCACCTCCATTTTCAAGCTAACCGCATATTTTGGTCCCAATAAGGCATTATCATTTATCATCTTATGAAACCTCTTTATACTATACACCATGAAAAACCAAATGAACATGTTATCTCCTCTTTGTCAATGATTGAGAAGATTTGAGAATGAGGAAAATTATGTAATCACCTAGAATGGTATGGGAATTCACATAATTCTGAATGAATGGAAATTATTAAGTTTCATAGATTGATTCTGGAACCATATGTGCATCGTTTGAAGTGATGGATAAATTATTAACTCTAATAATGAAACTAATGACAATTGGGGATTAGCTGTTTCATTATGCTTTGTATTATTGGGCTTATACAAATAAATTGAAATACCAAAAATGTATGCTACATGTTATGATGCTGCGTCATGTGTTACTTTTCATTATAAATTGAAAAGAACAATATGGCAGCTTTCTGAGAAATGTGTCAAACATTATTTTCAAAACACATTTAACACAAAATGTATCTTATTACTAAAGAAAACAATACAGCCTAACAAGAAATATGTTCTCAAAAAGTCTACAGTTTTCAAAATATATTAAAGAGTGGAGCCAAGCAAGTCACTTGGCAAAATCCTTTGCATGATTATTGAATTGCACAGGACAATTATGAATAGTTGTGTGATCTGAGATTTCTAAATTATATGGCCCTTAATTTAGTCCAGTCTGTCCATCCATACATTTGTCCATTTTTCAAAACTCTGCAAAAGACACTCAGTTAAAGGAAATTAGGCAGGTGTACATCTTTAGATGACCTGTTAGACTTCAGACAATTTCAGCAATTTTTACATTTGTTAACATAGTCATTTTTGGACAAAGACTCAAAGGATTTATTTTGGTCAAAAACCTCGTTGGTATGAATAAGCATAAACCACTTGAGGTCAACAAAAGAAATTTGGTATGCATGTTTGTTTACATATGTAAGTTGCCTGATTATATTTGCAAGCATTCTAGCAATTACCATATATCTTCTTCTTGGCATCCGTCTGTCTATGGGAGAGATGGTGTAGCTCCAGAATAAGCTTTTGTTTATTCTTCTTTCTAGCTCTCTTTTCAGCTTGTTTTCTTTTCCTGTCTTCCTCTGCTTTTTGAACTCCCTGCCTGACAGCTTGGTGCCAGGTGGAATGGTCGTTAGCACAGCTGTTCCAGTCGTTGACATTGATGTTGGCAGTCTTCATGACTTTCTTGCAAATATATATGTATCGCAGATGTGGTCATCCAGCTGGTCGTGCACCTTCTGCTAACTCCCCATATAACAGGTCCTTGGGAATGCGGCCTGGGTCCATTCTCTTGACATGGCCGAGCCATCAAAGGCACCATTAGCTGAGAATGGAGAACATGCTGTTCATGTTGGCACATTCTAGAACCTCTGTGTTGGGTACTTTGTTCTGCCACTGGATGTGCAGAATGTGGCGCAGACATCTGTGTCTTGCGTAGGTGGCCCATGTTTCGCTGCTGTAGAGGAGTGAGCTGAGCACGCAAGCTTAGTAGACATGCAGTTTGGTCTTCTCGGTGAGGTTGGGGTTGTTCCAAACCCTCTGGTTAAGTCTGGCCATCACTGCTGCTGCCTTGGCAATCCTGCCGTTCACCCCAGATTCAATGGAGAGTGACCTGGTGATGTTGGACCCGAGGTATGTGAAGTTCTTGACAACTTCCAAGTTGTACCCATCGGTGGTGACAGAGGGAGGGGAGTCTGCCTCCTGCATCATGACGTTCGTTTTCTTCAAACTGATGGTCAGTCCAAATTCCTTACAAGCATGGGAGAGAGGTGGCATACCAGCTGCTGAAGTCCATCTTCTATGTGTGATGTCAAGGCTTCATCGTCGTCGAAAAGTAATTCGCGGATGAGTACCTCTTTGACTTTAGTCTTAGCATGTCGAGGGGCGATGTTGAACAGCTTGCCGTCAGCCCTGGTATGGATGTACACTCCCTCGCTTAAGTTCTTGAAGGTGTGCTAAGGAGGGAGATGCCCCGGTAGTTGTTGCAGTCGCTACGGTCTCATTTGTTCTTATACAAAGTAACGATGTTGGCGTCACGCATGTCCTGTGGGATGTATCCCTGTTCCCAGCAGAGGAAGAGGAGTATGTGTAGGGGTTGGAGCAGTGCTGGTTTCCCACTCTTGCGGACTTCAGGCGGAATGCCGTCGCTTTCAGGAGCTTTCCCACAGGCAGGGCAATAGATAGCTTTTCCGAGCTCTTCCAAGGTGGGCTGTGTGTCTAGTTCCTCCATGACAGGCAGGTCTGGAATGGCTTCCAGGGCGGTGTCAATGACATTTTGGGTTGCATATAGCTCAAGATAGTGTTCAACCCATCGCTTCAGTTGTTTCCCCTGGTCTGTGATGACTTCGCCTGTCTTAGACTTGAGGAGGGGACGGTCTTGGAGGTGAGGGGGGACCTGTTGCCTTCTTGATACCCTCATACATTCCTCTTGCATCCCCGGTGTAGGCAGCTGTTTGTATACTGTTGCAAAGGTTAGCCTGTAGGTGTTGGCACAGCGGCGGTCGGTCTTCTGGGCGTTGTTCCTTGCAGTCCTGAAAGCTTGTAGTGTTCTGGGGCTAGGTGCAGCCTTGTATGCCAGCAGGGTTTTCCTCTTTGCCTCAGTCACGGGCTACTTATTCTCCCAGTTTGCCTCATACCAGTCAACATTTGTTTGCTCCCTCTTCCCATAAGCTGTGATTGCTGAATTGTACACAAAGTCATGAAGATAGGACCACTTGGAGTCAATGGTGTCATCAGGTGCCACTTTGGTGAGAGTTTCCTGCAGTTTGCTGATGAACTGCTGTGTTTTATCTGGGTTGCTTGTACAGCAGGTATTGATGCATGGGTGACCCTTCTTCTTAGTGTGGTGCAGCTTCTTGGATAATATTCGCACCTTGCTGGCCACGAGGGAATGGTCCACGTCGCAGTCGACACTGTGGTAGCTGCAGGTGAGGAGGATACTGGCCAGTTCTACACGCCTGGTGATCAGGAGGTCTAGCTGGTGCCAGTGGTGTGAATGTGGGTGTCTCCATGACACCTAGTGGATCTCCTTGCATTTGAAGAAAGTGTTGGTCACACATAGTCTGTGGGAGCAGCACATCTCTAGCAGTCGCTGATCATTCTCCATGATCTTGCCCCTTCTGTAAAAGTCAAGACAGGTGGACCAGGCCTTGATTGTTGGGGATACTGGATATTGCCTGGACGAGAACCTCATAAAACTTGTCTTTCTCCTCGTGGGTGGAGCAGAGGGTTGGAGCATACACGCTGATGATCTTGACCGGGCCTAAGGATGTTGACAGCCGGAGGGAAAGGATTCTCTCAGTACCTGATGACGGAGGTTCAATTAAGGCGAATAGCGTGTTCTTTACAGCAAAGCCTACACCATGCTGCCTAGGTTCATCTGAGGGCTTCCCCTGCCAAAAGAACATGTAATTGGCTTCCCTGATGGTGCTGCTGTCAGCCAGTCAGGTCTCCTGGAGGCAGGCAATGTCAGTGTTCAGTTGGGAGAGTTCTCTGTCAATGACGGCAGTCTTCCATGCATCGTCGATCTGCTGTAGGTCAACGGTCAATCCAGGACACATGGTCCTGATGTTCCAGGTTGCAGAACGAAGAGCCGGAGTCTTATTTCTTTTTTGAGTCTTTCCTGGCATTGAGTTTTGTGGCCCACTTGTCCAGATGGTTCAATAAGCTCCACGCACCCAGTGAAGCAGGCAGGCCATGGCGGGCAGCGCCTTACTGACTGGGGGCTGCCCAGCTTGAGGTGGGCGGTAGCTGTCCAGTGAGACCTGGTGATCTCTCCCACCGTCAGAAGTAACCCTTGGCGCCAAGCTCTACGACAATGGAGCTTTGACTTAGAACCGGTAAACTGCTACCTCTCGTGTTGTGCCAGTGCCGTACAACGATGCTGGAGTGTCCTCTCCAGTGGAGCTACGAAGCCTGGGCAGGGTGGTATGGAGAATCAGCTGTTGTCCATGCAGCAGATCACCCCTCTCTACTCAGCTGGTGGGCCCAAGGGTATGACGAATGCCGATACAGCTTGGCACCAACAGCATCACAAGAGTTGCCGGAATGACATTGAAGTCAAAGTCAGACTGCCTTAGCTACTCTGTTTCCGGATTTTCTGTTGGGGTTTACTCCCTTAGTGTTTCCCATGAGTTGGAATAGCCGCAAGGTAGCAGAGGTTTGGAATCGGAGTTTTCCTGCTCCTAGATGAGCTACCATGCAAGGTTTACAAGTCCCATCTACCTGAAGCAACTGGTTTTAAGGCCATAGTGGAAAACGTGGTCCACCAGACTTCAGATCTAAGCCACTCGTGAAGGCCAGGAGCTGGATTTTAGTTGACACAGGCAATCAGAGACACAAGCCGTATGGGGCATTTCTGGAGATGTGGGGTGCTTGTCTCCCACTCCCACCTCGGCAATGTCAACCTTAGACCACGATTACCATATATACACTCATATAAATCCATTCATGTATAAGCCAACCCCCAAACTGAACAGGTGTAAACACTAAAAAGTGCATGACCCGTGTATAAGCCGACCCATAACTCCGAGATATCTCAAGATGCACGAGGTAAGTTCAAAATGCATTTATTTAGGCAGATTTATATTTCAAACAAATACATGTATACTTATCTCAAGGTTGGCATGTATATTATTAAAATGAAATGGTATAAACTTGTTTGAAAAGTAATTTATTTAATTTTCTGTTTTCTTATTGTTTCTGTCTAATTTATATTTGTGTATAATTTGATCAAATGATGACTTAACACTCTCAAGTTATTATAACACTACCTCTCCCTTTTGACTCAATTATTGTTTGTTTATGCATTATTGCATTAGACATTTTATATCAGTGCACTGGTAATTAAGTTTTTAATTTGCTTTGAAATTGTGAATACCTAACTCATTAAAATGTAATCTCAGTATGACAACAGAACAAATAACAGTATGGTTTGATTCAACAATTAGGCTAGTGAACGTATTTACATAATGGTGCCACAGCATGTACATTGTAGGTTTGATTACGCGTTGAATTGGGTACATCCTTTGGAATAGAATCATGGGCACCTTTGCGCAAAACTTTAATAATATCTCCAAAAGACAATAATGAAGTTTCACAAATAATGTTTGAAAATTATGCTAATACCATAAAAGCTAAGTTGTAGTTTGCTTTGATGTAAGCGACATTACACCATACCTGTCAACTTTCACGCCGGGAGGAAAAAAATACTCTCGATTTTGGGGATCGCTCCACGCCTACCTCCTGATTTCATAATATCTTCTGATTTTTGCAGAAAACTCGCGATTATTACATTAAGTTTTCAATTTTTATTTCTTCTAAACAAGAAATGTCCTACATTTTCTGCTGTATCACCTGTGAATTATTGTTGTGACGAAATAATTACTTGAAAGAATTCACTTCTTCACTAAATAGAATGTTAACTTTAAACATTATTCATGTAAATTAATGATTTTTTTTTACCTCTACAACAATACAAAAGTAAAAAAAAATAAACCAGAACTAAAAATATAAACCACAATAATAAAATCGTCCACAATTATTTTCAATGCCTAGAATGATCACTACGAATGCTGTAACTCCATATGCTACAGCGCCATTTCCACGAAGGAAACTTTTACGAGTGAACATCTGTTGATTTTATTCCATATATACCCATCTTAATTACTACCATTAAATTAAAAGGTAGAATGAAAGTAGGTACCATGCAGCAAATATCTCCTAAAAATACTAACTCAGAATACATGTGATCGATCAATATTTACTTAAAACAAGGCTTTATAAATGCCACGAAAAACCTCCCGATTTTAGCTCCCATTCTCTATTATTTATCTAGTCTCCCTACTTGGCTTTTGAAAAATTCATAGGTATGCCTTACACCCCGATTTACAAAACTGCGACAACTGTGCTAATATTATGGAATAAAAGGCAATTACACATGAATGTACTGTTATAATTGTCGGTCAAAATTCCCTCTTAACACAAGCCAGTTTCAGGGTTTTAATGACTAACTGGCCTGTACTGCTGTCACAAAATTAAAAACAAACTCGCCGACTATCAACATAGGAGATGCCAAAACAAGCTTTCCACTGTGTAGAAAGTTATGATGTTTGTTCAGTCAAGACACAAAACTAAAATTGTTTGATGCTGATCTTAGTTGATCTATATGAGAATTTTAGCCTTTATTATTACCACTCTTCGTGAACATGTAAATTATGCTAGTTATGTGCCTTGTACAATTAAACGTGCATACCTTTTTAAAAATATTACCTCAATTTGTAGGATCACTTATATCATTGAAAATGAGTAACCTGTGAGCGCCTGATTCAGTCTAAATGAAACAGCTATTAAGGACTAGCTGAAATGTTATCTGGACGAATGCAATTTGGTCGAAACAATGAATAAAGCAAAATCTGCATATAATATGTTTGTGAATAAATAAGGATTGAAGTGATGCTATGCACTGTGTAAGTACTATACATTATAGTTCAGCCTGGTCTCCTGGGTAAACTCAGCTGGCCCGCGAAATATGAAGTCTCTGTTTACCTTTATTTAATTTCCTGTTGGAGAAACCATAAAATACGCACATACAGAATAATAACAAACTGAATCAAAGTACATTATGACAGTTTAATAATTGTCGAGTAACCGAAAGTTATTAGTTTTACATGCTTATATCTTAGGACACATAAAAAATCATTTTTTCCATGTCCCAAGATTTACAGCCATTACAGTAGTCAACAAAAAGACCTAAAAACTGTAAAGTTTAGACATTGGCCTGTCGATAAGCAGAGCCTCCTTCTTCCAGGCCTTTATTTTTTCCCAAATTATTTGGCTTATATGTGGGTATAAACGATATTAAGTTCTTGAACTTTCTGGTTTGCAGTGGAAGCATGCATGTTTTACAAACATTAATCTAGTGTGCAAGGTAATTCAAGAATCATACTTCTCCACATATATATGACGGGTTTCAAAATTCATATAACCGTTACCAGACATTTTTGCCCAAATATCAACATATTTACTGGAAATGTTGATGAAATTTATTGTCAATAAATTTAGAGGTGTTGTTGATTAAAATAAATATGAAATTAATGAAGTAATCCATTACTAGAGGTAATGGAAGAAATATTCTTTCCATTCAGATTTGCTGTATTTTCAGATTTAGTATTATTATTCCATTATTCACTTGTTACACTCTTGTCAGTTTGTATGTTTGCTTGTTACACTCTCAATATCTTCAATACTATTTCGTCTATGCTCATGAAACTTGGTCATAGCTGCCAAGTGTCCCGTTTTTTCCATATTTGTCCCGTAATTTTGACCCAAATACGACTGTACATTTTTCTTGTTAAAAATCCATATTTTTACTATTAAAAAAAATAATTAAAATTTCCATGCAATTTTTATTTTGTAAAGGCCACCCGGTTCCATCTGAGAGCAAGTGTATGGCAGGGATATAGGGAATTCTAAAATTTGATTGGTTCATTCAAAATCAAGACTAGCATGCTAGTCTTTAACCACCATATTGGATTGTACAAACAGTTGCCGATTCACTGTATCTCATCTTTGTAATATTCAGCTTCTAGTCATGTCGAAAAGGAAAAGCACAAGATTCAGAATTTTTTCCAGCACAAGAATGAAAACAGAACCGGAAGGAGAGCTGTACCATCCTGTTTAGATTTGTGAAACCATTTAGTAAAAGAGAAAACCTTACGTTTTTCAAATTGTGTAATTGTGATTTTTCTACTGAGCATGGAGGCACCAATGACATAAAACAGCATGAAAAAGCTAATCAACATCAGCTTACTGTTTCATCAACAATTCAGCCTGTACTTGCGATGTTTATAGATGCCAGAAAGAACCTTGATGTAATTTGATTGAAGTTCATTTTACTTAATTTATTTTAGAAATGTACCTTCCTCAATTACTAGTGTTGCTGGCGATTTATTTCCCACTTTTTCCCACACAGTAAAATTGCAAATTATTACTCATGTGCTAGTAGAAAAATAGTTCAGTAAAAAAAAAATCGCACAGAATTCAGATCATAAAAGAAAGATGGTGCATTGGAATCGATAATGACTGAAAAAACATTGTGTGGAAAAAAGCTCCTATAAACAACCTGTGTCGGAATGTGTGTTGCATTCTTGAACCTTCTGAATGGGCACTTGAATCAAACAGGATGCCCATTCAGAAGGTGCAAGAGGGCAACACATGCATCTTTGACATTAAATAATTAAGTTACTTTACTGTTGGTTATAAATGTTGTAAATACTTACATAAAGGTTTAAAAATCAGTATTTGATCCTGAAAATTAGCATTTGGGTCATAATCAGTCAGTATTTTTGTACTCTGGGATTGGCAGGTCTGTTTGGTATGTGCTTGAGTAGACCTCTTTTTAAGTCAAGGGGACCTCATTCAGCAAAGTCAAATTTGCGGGCAGAGACTCAGCTACAAAGGTCTACATTATATGACTGTTCGTTGTCAACCATTCACTAGGCACAAGGTAATGTATCAAGTAATAGTCAACAGTGTCTGTCGCTGAGCACAGGACATCAGGTAATATGTCAAGTGAATGTTACAAAAGGTCTTTCTTCGATCACTAAACACCAAGCAATGGATGGACACAATGTAATGTGTCAAGTGACAGTAAACCAATTGTTGTCTTGGGGCACCAAGCATCAGGTACCAGTTAATTGGCACTAGCCACTGAATACCAAGTATGGTTATTGGTTCTGATCTCCATGTTTTTGTCACTGGTCACAAAGCACCAACTGCTGACACCAGGCTTAGGCCCCAGTCTTCAGGTCAGGCACCAGGTGTTGAACACGAGTCGTGAGGAAAAGGTTCAGGCCAGTACCCTATTATCTATATGTTTTCAATCCCTATGGAGAACAGGCTTTGGGTTTTGATGTAAGGTAAGGAATCCTGATGATATTGATATCACCAATCAAACTTTGTGTTGCTTTGAGGCCTACCACCACACAGTGGTGACAAAGCAGTCTCCCACTTTTCTTCCATGACACTATAGATAACATTGCCATGGCTCCATAGATCAGTGAACTTGGCTGGCCAGTGATCATGCCCACCTCCTCAGGCCTCATTTGTGAGAGAAGTGGAGGGGAACTGCCACATACCTCCTCCTGCATTGAGAGGCAATCATCAGTCTCCATCCACAGAGGGAGGAATAACAGGTTAGTCCTGTCCATCTCCGCCTGCATATTGATGAGGCAATGAACCCTCGAGTCAAGTATTGACAATAATTATTTTCCCCAATAACCACTGACATATTTGAGAGGGACATAACTCTTTGGTCTCTCCTGTGAATGCTTTGATTACCATCTTAATTAGAAAATGTGGCTTTATAAAAATCCAGCACATTTTTTAATACAACAAACAAATCCATTGTGCGAGATCATTGTGCGAGATCAAATAAAAACTTGTAGGTTTAATTTGTATTTAATTGTATGTCTGTTGTCAGCACTTTTCCTTCAGTTTTAGTCCATAATTGAAGTGAAAATAGAAAATTAGAGTAAGATGTATCAAAGTCTACCATTTTACCCTTGTATGTTACATTTTGCCCTTGTATAATACATTTTACCCTTGTATAATACACCCAGCTAGTAAGCACAGACTTACAACAGCTTCCATGTCTTGCAGATCAGGGTCTGTGCTGTTAGCTCATAAATGTTAGCAGAACACAGGACATAGACCTGGACTATCTACTGGAAACAAGACTATTAAAGCCTTTCTGCCATTTGGAAACAAGACTATTAAAGCCTTTCTGCCATTTGGAAACAAGACTATTAAAGCCTTTCTGCCATATTGGTTTTTATGAGGAATTGCTTTTCAATTTATTCCATCGCAATTTTCTCGGATGCGGGAGGTCGTGGGTATGATCCCTGGCCAAATCATACCAAAGACTTTCAAAAATAGTACTAACATCTGCCTTGCTTGGTGCTCATCATTAAGAGGTTAGGACTGGTTGGCCTGGTGTCAGGATAATGTGACTGGGTGGGACATCATGCTACATGTCTGTGGCATGATTCCCCAGTGCTAGACATCACTATAAACTATAACACTGCAGACATTGTAGCGATATGACTGAAATTTTTTAAAGCACGTAAAAAATTCAAATCACACACACACACACACACACACACACATACACACATCAGCTAAATTTTCTCTCTTTGGGGACTTCTTTTAGAGGATAAACTTTTTTTAAAAAGAGCTGTTGAATTTAGTTTTACTTGTTGTGAAACAATTGTTTTCTCATTTTATTGAAAATTGAATGTAGTGATGGAAGTTATTTCCTTTGAAGTAAATTGAAAATTGACCACTGTTGATACGTTATTCTCCATTGCTAGCCTTTCCTAATTTTTTTAAAGCTTAGTGTATGATATATACGTAAACTTTATGATATAACAAATTAAACATTTTTGTATGCATCCAATCAGAACAACAGCTACAAAGATACATAAATGAGATACTGAGAGGTTAGCCGAATTGTCTGGTACAGACTAGCATGCATCCAAGATCTGTTGGTGCATTATGGAATGTATGATCTTTGTGTTAATAACAAACAATATAAAAGGTAGAGAAAACACATCCAGCCTTTCTGTTTCTAAAATGTTTGTTATATATGGTACAACTTATTTAAAGTTTATTGGAGTTTCCTTTTCCGAATTAATATAGTTTACTTTTTGTTTTAAAAAGAAACAAAACTAGATGGTCTCTTTTACGGAAAATTAACCACCCTTACTCAGAATCAAACCATGATGTTGAAGAAAAACAATGATGGATCTCCCTTTGTATTGACACATGTTTAATACAATGTATTTCAAATCAAACATTCCATAGTTATATGCCATACATACAAGCTTAAAAGTCAACTCCAACTGCAAACAACGTTACCCATTAACCCAGATCTGTCATTGTATCATGTCCTGGCAGAGTCCATCTTGTACATTTTACTGATTACTCATAACAAACTGCCAAGACACAGATGTAGGAGCATGATGCAATGGCAAATCTGAATGTGTGTAGTTTACAGATGGAATTATAAGTGAATACATATGGTATCAGTTACAGATGGAATTATAAGTGAATACATATGGTACTGGTTATCACTTAAATAACTTGACCTTGGAGCTTGCACTACATAGAGTTTGATAGTGAAAGTACAAGATTCAAAGGGTCAAGCATGATCCAGTATCCCTCTTCAGTCAAAGGAGATGTGATAGAAGAATCACGCAGATAAATTTGCAATACAGTAGAACTTCGATTATCCATCAGGGTACGGGACCGAGACTGTGACGGATATGAGAAAAGACGGATAATAGAATATGTACATTAAAAGTATTTTACAGTAGACTGGGTCATCCAAAAATCGTAATATCTACATATGTATATATACCTGTTTTTAATATTTTGATGTGAAATGCCCTGACGGTTTACAGAGACTGATGGTTAATCGGGTGGCAGGTAATCGAAGTTCTACTGTACTTTTGTTGTGTTAATTATATACCCTAAGCAACTTTTTCATAGTATAATGACAACATTTTTTAATCTTTTTCCTGTTATTCTGTATTGCTTCTAAATGTATTAGTCTCTGTTAGGTAATGTCATCCTTGACAATACGGAGCCTAAATCTATACCACATGAATGCCTGATACAAAGTTTCAGATCATCCTCAAAGAAATTTACTGTTTAACATAAACTGCATGGTGATAGATATGTAATCATTTTTTATAGCTGCATATGCAGCATACTCTGTTATATTTCAGAAATCCAGGGTGTGATCTTTGTGGTTTTTGCCCACAGGAGAACGAAGCAAACAGAGCACGCAGCAGGATCGGCCGGGCTGCCTCAAGCACTTTGTACTGCATTACCGTCAATATCAGGTACTGACACAAAACTATCTCAGTAGATGCTTCATAATGCTTAACTATTTGAAATGTTAGCCTACTCATTATTGCTACCTTATTTGTAATACAGTGAAAAATTAATATAATCCTAAATAGATAATGTAAGAAATACCAGAAGTTACTTCCCCTACTTGACACTTCTGTTGGAGTTGGTTACGACTCGCTATATTGTTCTATGCAAGTATCATTGTCTTCTTTAAGAGTTTATATTATTGGCTTCAAAAAATACTTGAATTCAGATAGAAATATATAATTCTTGCAAGCACCAGCCATATAAACACTTAGTATAGTAATAAACGATGGTATTTTTATAATGTCATTTGGCTATGTGTGTCTTAAGCTTGTTTTACTCCCCATAGCAGTTTCATTAGCCTGCATATGCACATGATATGGCTCTATTCATGATCAAACAAAGCTTGAGGCTTGAATTAAATTGAAACCTTTTTTGCCCAATACATTTGCTGTATAGCCAGTATGCTTATAGGCATGGTCCTTTATTCATTATCTGTATAGCCAGTATGCTTATAGGCATGGTCCTTTATTCATTATCTGTATAGCCAGTATGCTTATAGGCATGGTCCTTTATTCATTATCTGTATAGCCAGTATGCTTATAGGCATGGTCCTTTATTCATTATCTGTTGTACATCATCCATTTACAACTTATATTTTCAGCTTCTCAGAACGCCCTCAACAGAATTTGGGCAAATTTGAAAGCATTCTACCATGAAACTTTTTTAAAAATATTTTCAGTAATGCTAATCTGCCAGTGTTGCTAAGAAAAACTTGTATAAACGTTTCAAAACCAAATTTGACAAAAATTTTAAGCAATTACCCAGGCCTGGATGTCTGTATTCAAATGATGATTCTGCAATCCTATGTTGATTTAGTAAAAGCAAAATTAATGGAAACTCTTTAAGTAACTTCTCTAAAGCCACTCAACAGAATTTGAACAAATTTGACAGAAAACATTCTGGTAGAGATAGCTTTTTGAATCTGATAAAATTGATAAAGATCTACCATCAAATATTGGCACTGTTACAAAAACAGAAAAACCTGAAAATGATTTTATATCAAACATCACTTAACACAATTTTACAAAATTTAAAAGAGAGCATCCTACCAAGAATATATTGTAGATGCTTTTTAAACGCTACAAATCCACAGTCAAATAAGACCAGTATTACTAAAATAATATAGATACTAATACACTGTCAAATAAGGCCACTATTACTAAAACAATGTAGGCACTAATCCACTTTAAAATAAGGAGACTATTACTTAAAATAATGTACGTACTGGTCCACTGTCAAAAAAGGCCACTATTACTAAAAATAATGTTGGTACTGATCCACTGTAAAATAAGGCCACTTTTACGAAATATAATGTAGATACTGATACACTGTCAAATAAGGCCACTCTTACTAAAATAATATAGGTACTGATAACCTGTCAAATAAGGCCACTATTACTAAAAAATAATATATGTACTGATCCACTGTAAAATAAGGCCACTTTTAATAAAAATAATGTAGGTACTGATATACTGTCAAATAAGGCCATTATTACTAAAAATAATGTAGGTACTGATACACTGTCAAATAAGGCCACTATTACAAAAATAATGTAGATACTGATTCAATGTAAATGAGACCACTATTACTAAAATATAATGTTGATACTGATCAACTGTAAAATAAGGCCACTATCATTAAAATAATGTGGATACTGATCCACTGTCAAATAAGGATCATATTACTAAAAATAATATAAATCCTGATCCACTTAAAATAAGGCAACAATTGCTAAAATAATGTAGATACTGATCCACTGCCAAATAAGGCCACTATTACTAAAAATAATGTAGATACTGACCCACTGTAAAATAAGGCCACTATTACTAAAAATAATGTAGATACTGATTCATTGTAAAATGAGGCCACTATTACTAAAAATAATACACATACTGATCCACCGTAAAATCAGGCCACTATTACAAAAAATAATGTAGATACTGATCCACTGTAAAATAAGACCACTCTTATTAAAAATAATGTAGATAATGATCAAGTGTAAAATAAGGTCACTATTACTAAAAAATAATTTAGATACTGATCCACTGTAAAATAAGGCAACAATTAATAAAATAATGTAGATACTGACTCACTGCAAAACAAGACCACTATTAGTAAAAATATTGTAGAAACTGATCCATTTTAAAATCAGGCCATGATTACTAAAAAATAATGTAGATACTGACCCACTGCAAAATAAGGCCACTATTACTAAAAATAATGTAGATACTGGTCCAATGTAAAATAAGGCCATTATTACTATAAAAAAATTATACATTCTCATCCACTGAAAACTAAGGCAAGTTTTAATAAAAATTAGGTAGATACTGATCCACAGTAAAAACAAGGCAACTATTACTTAAAATAATGTAGATACTGATCCGCTGTAAAATATGCCACTTTTACTAAAAAAAATTATGTCGATATTGACCCACTATAAAATAAGGTCACTATTGCTAAAAATAATCTACATACTGATCCAGTGTAAAATAAGGCCACTATTACTAAAATAATGTTGACACTGATCCACTTTAAAATAGGGCATGTTACCAAAAATGATCTAGCTACTGATCCAAGTAAATTAACTCCACTTTTTTAAAAAAATAATGTAGATACTGATCCATTGTAAAATAAGTCCACTATTACAAAAACTAATGTACATACTGATCCGCTGTAGAAAAAATTCCACTATTACAAAAAATAATGCAGATACTGATCCTCTGTAAAAAAAAACAAAGGCGACTATTGCTAAAAAATAATGTAGATACTGATCCAATGTAACATAAGGCCACTATTACTAATAATAATGTAGATAGTAATCCATTGTACAATAAGGCCTCCTTTTATTAAAACTAATGTAGATACTGATCCACTTTAAAATAAGGCCTCTGTTACTAAATATGATATAGATACTGATCCACTGTAAAATAAGGCCACTATTACTAAAATAATGTAGATACTGATATTCTGTAAAATAAGGCTAATATTGCTAAAAATAAAGTAGGTACTGAACCACTCTAAAACAAGGCCACTATTAATAAAAATAATGTATACTGATCCACTTTAAAATAAGGCCTGTATTACTAAATATGATGTAGATAACGATCCATTGTAAAACAAGGCCACTGTTACTAAAAATAATGTATATACTGATCCACTGCAAAAAATAAGGCCACTATTACTAAAATGAATGTACATACTGATCCGCTATAAGGTAAGACCACTTTTACTACAAATAATGTAGATACTTATCCACTGTAAAAAAAGCGACTATTGTTAGAAAATAATGTAGATACTGATCCGCTGTAAAATGAGGCCACTATTACTAATAGTAATGTAGATACTGATCCATTGTAAAATAAGGCCACTATTGCTAAAAATAAAGTAAATATTGACCCACTGTGAAAGAGGCCACTATTACAAAAAATAATGTCGATACTTATCCACTGTAAAGTAAGGCCACATTTACTACAAATAATGTAGATAATGATCCACTGTAAAAAAAAAGAAAAGCGACCATTGTTAAAAAATAATGTAGATAATGATCCAATGTAACATAAGGCCACTATTACTAAAAATAATGTAGATACTGATCTGCTGTAAAATAGGCCACTTTTACTAAAAGTTATGTCGATACTGGTCCACTATAAAATAAGGCCACTATTGCTAAAATTAATGTAGATACAGATCCACTGTAAAATAGGGCCACTATTTCTAAAATAATGTAGACACTGATCCACTGTAAAATAGGGTCTGTTACCAAAAATGATGTAGGTACTTATCCACTATAAAATAAGGCCACTTCTTAAAAAAATAATGTAGGTACTGATACACTGTCAAATAAGGCCACTATTACTAAAAATAATGTAGATACTGATTCACTGTAAAATAAGGCCACTATTACTAAAATATAATGTTGATACTGATCAACTGTAAAATAAGTCCACTATGATTAAAATAATGTAGATACTGATCCACTGTCAAATAAGGATAATATTACTAAAAATATTATAAATACTGATCCACTGTAAAATAAGGCAACAATTGCTAAAATAATGTAGATACTGATCCACTGCCAAATAAGGCCACTATTACTAAAAATAATGTAGATACTGACCCACTGTAAAATAAGGCCACTATTGCTAAAAATAATGTAGATACTGATCCAATGTAAAATAAGGCCACTATTACTAAAAAAATAATGTAGATACGGCTCCACTGTCAAATAAGGCCACTATTACTAAAACTAATGTAGATACTGATCCACTGTAAAATAAGGCCACAATTGCTAATAATAATGTAGATACTGATTCATTGTAAAATGAGGCCACTATTACAAAAAATAATGTAGATACTAGTCCACTGTAAAATAAGGCCACTATTACTAAAAATAATACACATACTGATCCACCGTAAAATAAGGCCACTATTACTAAAAATAATGTAGATACTGACCCACTGTAAAATAAGACCACTCTTGCTAAAAATAATGTAGATAGTGATCAAGTCTAAAAAAAGGCCACTATTACTAAAAAATACAGTAGATACTGATCCACTGTAAAATAAGGCAACAATTAATAAAATAATGTAGTTACTGATCCACTGTCAAATAAGGCCACTATTACTAACAAATAATGTGGATACTGATCCATTGTCAAATAAGGCCACTATAAATAAACATAATGTAGATACTGATCCACTGCAAAATAAGACCACTATTAGTAAAAATAATGTAGAATCTGATCCATTTTAAAATCAAGCCACTATTACTAAAAAGTAATGTAGATACTGACCCACTGCAAAATAAGGTCACAATTACTAAAAATAATGTAGATACTGGTCTAATGTAAAATAAGGCCATTATTGCTATAAAAAAATTATACATTCTGATCCACTGAAAACTAAGGCCAGTTTTAAAAAAAATTAGGTAGATACTGATCCAGAGTAAAAACAAGGCCACCATTGCTTAAAATAATGTCGATACTGATCCACTGTAAAATATGCCACTTTTACTAAAAAAAATTATGTCGATATTGACCCACTATAAAATAAGGTCACTATTGCTAAAAATAATCTACATACTGATCCAGTGTAAAATAGGGCCACTATTACTAAAATAATGTTGACACTGAGCCACTTTAAAATAGGGCATGTTACCAAAAATGATGTAGCTACTGATCCAAGTAAAATAACTCCACTTTTTTAAAAAAATAATGTAGATAATGATCGAATGTAAAATGAGGCCACTATTACTAATAATAATGTAGATACTGATCCATTGTAAAATAAGTCCACTATTACAAAAAATAATGTACATACTGATCCACTGTAAAGTAAGGCAACTTTTACTACAAAATAATATAGATACTGATCCTCTGTAAAAACAGCAAAGGCAACTATTGCTAAAAAATAATGTAGATACTGATCCAATGTAACATAAGGCCACTATTACTAAAAATAATGTAGATAGTAATCCATTGTACAATAAGGCCTCCTTTTATTAAAACTAATGTAGATACTGATCCACTTTAAAATAAGGCCTCTATTACTAAATATGATATAGGTACTGATCCACTGTAAAATAAGACCATTATTACTAAAATAATGTAGATACTGGTATTCTGTAAAATAAGGCTAATATTGCTAAAAATAAAGTAGGTACTGAACCACTGTAAAACAAGGCCACTATTAATAAAAATAATGTATACTGATCCACTTTAAAATAAGGCCTATATTACTAAATATGATGTAGATAATGATCCATTGTAAAACAAGGCCACTATCACTAAAAATAATGAATATACTGATCCACTGTAAAAAAAAGGCCACTATTACTAAAAATAATGTACGTACAGATCTATTGTAAAATAAGACCACTATTACCAATAATAATGTAGGTACTGATCCATTGTAAAATAAGGCCACTTTTGCTAAAAATAATGTAGATAATGATCCACTGTAAAATAAGGCCACTATTACTAAAATGAATGTACATACTGATCCACTATAAGGTAAGGCCACTTTTACTACAAATAATGTAGATACTTATCCACTGTAAAGTAAGGCCACATTTACTACAAATAATGTAGATAATGATCCAGTGTAACATAAGGCCACTATTACTAAAAATAATGAAGATACTGATCAAATGTAAAAAAAGAAAAGCGACTATTTCTAAAAAAAATAATTTTGATACTGATCCTATGTAACATAAGGCCACAATTACTAAAAATAATTTTGATACTGATCCACTGTAAACTATGGCCAGTTTTAAGTAAAAAAATTATGGAGATACTTATCCACTGTAAAAATTAGTCCACTATTACTAAAAGTCATGTCGATACTGGTCCACTGTAAAATAAGGCCACTATTGCTAAAAATAATGTAGATACAGATCCACTGTAAAATAGGGCCACTATTTCTAAAATAATGTAGACACTGATCCACTGTAAAATAGGGTCTGTTACCAAAAATAATGTAGGTACTTATCCACTATAAAATAAGGCCACTTCTTAAAAAAGTAATGTAGGTACTGATCCAGTATAAAAAAATGGCCACTATTACCATAAAATAATGTAGATACTGATCCACTGTAAAATAAGGCCACATTTATTAAAAAATAATGAAGATATTGATCAGCTGTAAATGAAGGCCACTATTACTTAAAATAATGTTGATAATGGTCCTCTGTAAAATAAGGCAGGTATGACTAAAAATGATGTAGATACTGATCCAGTGTAAAATGATGTGACTGTTACGAAAAATAATGTAAGTACTGATCCGCTGTAAAATAAGGCTACTATTACAAAAAATATGGTAGATATTGATCCACTGTAAAATATGGCCACTTTTCCTAAAAATAAAGCAGGTACTGATCTGTAAAATAAGGCTACTATTGCTAAATATAATGTATATACTGATCCACTGTGAAATAAGGCTAATAATACTAAAAATAATGTAGATACTGATCCACTTTAGACGAAGCATATATTACTAAATATGATGAAGATAATGATCCATTGTAAAGTAAGGCCACTATTACTAAAAATAATGTAAGTACTGATCCGCTGTAAAATAAGGCTACTATTACAAAAAATATGGTAGATATTGATCCACTGTAAAATATGGCCACTTTTCCTAAAAATAAAGCAGGTACTGATCTGTAAAATAAGGCTACTATTGCTAAATATAATGTATATACTGATCCACTGTGAAATAAGGCTAATAATACTAAAAATAATGTAGATACTGATCCACTTTAGACGAAGCATATATTACTAAATATGATGAAGATAATGATCCATTGTAAAGTAAGGCCACTATTACTAAAAATAATGTATATACTGATCCACTGTAAAATAAGGCCACTATTACTAACAATAATGCATGCACAGATCTGGTGTAAAGTGAGACCACTATTACTAATAATAATGTAGTTACTGATCCACTTTAAAATAAAGCCTCTATTTCCAAATATGATGTAGGTACTGATCCACTGTAAAATAAGGTAACTATTACTAAAAATAATGTAGATACTGATTCACTGTAAAAACAAATCCACTATTACAAGAAAAAAGTACATACTGATACATTGTAAGATAAGGCAACATTTACTACAAATAATGTAAATACTAATCCACTGTAAAAAAAAGAAAAGCGTCTATTTCTAAAAAATAATGTAGATACTGATCCAATGTAACATAAGGCCACTATTACTAAAAAATAATGTAGATACTAATCTGCTGTTAAATGGGCCACTTTTGCTAAACGTTATGTAGATACTGATCCACTATAAAATGAGGCCACTATTGATAAGCATATTGTACATACTGATCCACTTTAAAATAAGGCCACTATTCCTAAAAATAATGTAGATACTGATCCATTATAAAAAAATGGCCACTATTACCATAAAATAATGTAGATACTGATCCACTATAAAATAAGTCCACTTTTAATACAAATAATGTACATACTTATTTTCTGTAAAATAAGGCCACTTTTGCTAAAAGTAAAGTAGGTATTGATCCACGGTAAAATAAGGCCACTATTACGAAAAATAATTTAGATACTGATCTATTGTAAAATAAGGCCACTATTACTGGAAATAATGTAGATACTGATCCACTGTAAAATCAGGCCACTATTACTAAAAATAATGTAGATACTGATCCACTGTAAAATAGGGCCACTATTACAAAAAATAATATAGGTACTGATATTCTGTACAATAAGGCCACTATTACTAAAATAATAATATAGATACTAATCCACTGTAAAGTATGGCCACTTTTACTACAAATAAAGTAGGTTCTGATCATTAAAATAAGGCTACTATTGCTAAAAAAAATGTAGATACTGATACACTGGAAAATAAGGTTACTATAGCTAAAAATAATGTAGACACTGATATTCTGTAAAATAAGGCCACTATTACTAAAAATAATGGAGACACTGATCCATTGTACAAAAAGGCAACTATTACTGAAAATAATGTAGATACTCATCCACTTTAAAATAAGGCCCATATTACTAAATACGATGTAGTTACCGATCCACTGTAAAATATGGTCACTATTAATAAATATAATGTAGATACTGATTCACTGTAAAATAAGGCAACTTTTACTACAAATAATGTACATGCTGATATTCTGTAAAATAAGGCCACTTGTACTAAAAATAAATTAGGTATTAATCCACGGTAAATTCAGGCCACTGTTACTAAAAACAATGTAGATACAGGTCCATGGTAAAATAATGCCACTATTACTAAAAATAATGTAGATACTGATCCAATGTCTAATAAGGCCACTGTTACTAAAAAGTAATGGGGGCCCCGAGTGGCCGAGTGGTCTAAAGCGCTCTCCGTTACAGATCACTGCCATCTCACCTCTGTCTGTGTGGGTTCGAGTCTCGGATTCAGCCTGTGTGGGTATGTGAGAAAGCTTGCCAGTAGCTTCTCGTGGGTCAGTGGTTCTTTCCGGGGTTTTTCCGGGTTCTTCCTCCACCATTAATACTGGCCGCCATGTATAGCCTATCGTGTGCTGAAAAATGGCGTTAAACCCTAAAACAACAACAACTAAAAAGTAATGTAGATACTGATCCATTGTAAATTAAGGCCACTATTACTTAAAATAATGTAGGTATTGATCCAATGTAAAATAAGACCACTATGACAAAAAATAATGTAGGTACTGATCCACTGTAAAATAAGGCCACTATTACTAAAGATAATGGAGACCCTGATATATTGTACAATAAGGATCCAATTACTAAAAATAAGGTACATACTGATCCACTTTAAAATAAGACCTCCATAACTAAATATGATGTAGGTACTGATCCACTGTAAAATAAGACCACTTTTAATACAAATAATGTATATACTAATATTCAGTAAAATAAGGCCACTTTTACTAAAAATAAGATAGGTATTGATCCACGGTAAAATAAAGCCACTATTACTAAAAATAATGTAGATACTGATCCATTGTAAAAAAAAGGCCACTATTACTAATAATAATGTAGACACTGGTCCATTGTAAAATAAGGCCACTATTAATAAAAATAATGTAGATACTGATCCATTGTAAAATAAGGACACTATTTAAAAAAAAAATAACGTAGATACTGATCCACAGTAAAATAACGTGATAATTACTAAAAATAATGTAGGTACTGATGCAGTGTAAAATAAGGCCACCATTACTAAATATAATATAGATACTTATCCACTGTAAAGTAATGCCACATTTACTACAAATAATGTAGATACTGATCCACTGTAAAAAAAGAAAAGCGACTATTTCTAAAAAATAATATAAATAATGATCCAATGCAACATAAGGCCACTATTATTAAAGATAATGTAGATATTGATCCGGTGTAAAATAAGACCACTGCTAATAAAAATAATATAGGTACTGATACAATGTAAAATAAGGCAACATTTACTAAAAATAATGTAGATATTGATCCACTATAAAATAAGGCCACATTTACTAAAAATAATTTGGACATTGATCCACTGTAAAATAATACCACTATTACTTAAAATCATGTTGGTAGTGATCAACTGTAAAATAAGGCCACTATTCCAAAAAATAATGTAGGTACTGATACACAGTAAAATAAGGCCACAATTACTTAGAATAATGTAGACACTGATCCACTATAAAAAAATGGCCACTATTACTATAAAATAATGTAGATATTGATCCACTGTAAAATAAGGCCACTATTACTTAAAATAATGTTGATAATGGTCCACTGTAAAATAAGGCAGCTATGACTAAAAATGATGTAGATACTGATCCATTATAAAATAAGGCCACTATTGCTAAAAATAAAGTAAATACTGATCCACTGTAGAAGAGACCACTATTACAAATTATAATGTACATACGTATCCACTGTAAAGTAATGCCACATTTACTACAAATAATGTAGATACTGATCCACTGTAGAAAAATAAAAGCGACTATTTCTAAAAAATAACGTAGATACTGATCCAAAGTAACAAAAGGCCACTATTACTAAAAATAATGTAGATACTGTAACACTGTAAATTATGGCCAGTTTTAATAAAAAAAATAATAGAGATACTTATCCACTGTAAAAACAAGGCCACTATTACTAAAAATAATGAAGATACTGATCCACTGTCAAATAAGACCACTATTAATAAAAATAATGTAGGTACTGATACACTGTAAAATAAGATCACATTTACTAAAGATAATGTAGATATTGATCCACTATTAAATAAGGCCACATTTACTAAAAATAATGTAGATATTGATCCACTGTAAAATAAGGCCACTATTACTTAAAATAATGTTGGTACTGATCCACTATAAAATAAGGCCACTTCTTAAAAAAATAATGTAGGTACTAATACACTGTAAAATAAGGCCACTATTCCTAAAAATAATATAGATACCGATCCACAGTAAAATAAGGCCACAATTACTTAGAATAATGTAGACACTGATCCACTATAAAAAAATGGCCACTATTACTATAAAATAATGTAGATACTGATCCAATGTAAAATAAGGCCATATTTACTAAAAAATAATGTAGATATTAATCAACTGATCCGCTGTAAAATGAGGCCACTATTACAGAAAATAAATAGATATTGATCCACTGTAAAATATGGCCACTTTTACTAAAAATAAAGTAGGTACTGACCTGTAAAATAAGGCTACTAATGCAAAACATAATGTAGATACTGATATTCTATAAAATAAGGCAAGTATTACTAAAAATAATGTAGAAACTGATCCACTTTTAAATGAGGCTTATATTGCTAAATGTAGATAATGATCCATTGTAAAATAAGGCCACTATTACTAAAATAATGTACATACTGATCCACTTTAAAATAAGGCCACTGTTACTAAAATTAATGTATGCATAGATCTGTTGTAAAATAAAACCACTATTACTAATAATGTAGTTACTGATCCATTGTACAATAAGGCCCCATTACTAAAAATAATGTAGATACTGATCCACTTTAAAATAAGGCCTGTATTTCTAAATATGATGTAGGTACTGATCCACTGTAAAATAAGGCCACTATTACTAAAAATAATGTATGCACAGATCTGTTGTAAAATAAGACCAATATTACTAATAATGATGTAGGTACTGATTAATTGTAAAATAAGGCCACATTAAAATAATGTAGATAACGATCCGTTGTAAAATAAGGCTACTATTGCTAAAAATAATGTAGATACTGATCCACTGTATAATATGACCACTTTTAGTAAAAATAATGTAGATACTGATCCACTGTGAAATAAGGCCAGTATTACTAAAAATAATGTATATACTGATCCACTGTAAAATAACACCACTATTACTAAAAATAATGTACATACTGATAAACTGTAAAATAAGGTCACTATTACTGAAAATAATGTAGATACTGATCCATTGTAAAATAAGGCGACTATTACTAATAATAATATAGATACTGATCAACTGTCAAACAAGGCCACTGTTACTAAAAAATAATGTGGATTCTGAAACAGTGTCAAATAAGGCCTATATTACTGAAAATAATGTAGATACCTATCCACTGTAAAATAAGGCCACTATTACTAAAAATAATGTATGCACAGATCTGTTGTAAAATAAGACCAATATTACTAATAATGATGTAGGTACTGATTAATTGTAAAATAAGGCCACATTAAAATAATGTAGATAATGATCCATTGTAAAATAAGGCTACTATTGCTAAAAATAATGTAGATACTGATCCACTGTACAATAAGGCCCATTTTACTCTAAATAATGTAGATAATTATCCACTTTAAAATAAAGCTTCTATTAGTACATATGATGTAGGTACTGATCCGCTGTAAAATAAGGTCACTATTACTAAAAATGATGTAGATACTGATCCACTGTAAAATAAGGTCACAATTACTAAAAATAATGTAGATACTGATCCAATGTAAAATAAGGCGACATTTACTACAAATAATGTAGATACTGATACACTTTAAAAAAAATGGCCTCTATTGCTAAGAAAAAATGTCGATACTGATCCAGTATATAATAAGGCGATTATTACTATAAAAAAGTTATAGATTCTGATCCACTGAAAACTCAGGCCAGTTTTAATAAAAATTATGTAGATATTGATCCACTGTAAAAACAAGACCACTATTACTTAAAATAATGTAGATGCTGATCCGCTGTAAAATATACCACTTTTACTAACGGTAATGTAGGTACTGATACACTGTAAAATAAGGCTACTTTTTATGAAAAATTATGTATATATTGATCCATTGTAAGATAAGGCCACTATTACTAGTACTAATGTAGATACTGATCCATTGTGAAATAAGGCCACTATTGCCAAAAATAATGTACATACTGATCGACTGTAAAAGAGGCCACTATTCCAAAAATAATGTAGATACTCATCCACTGTAAAGTATGGCCACTTATACTACAAATAAAGAAGGTTCTGATCGTTAAAATAAGGCTACTATTGCTAAAAAAATGTAGATACTTATATTATGTGAAATAAGGCCACTATTACTAAAAATAATGGAGACACTGATCCGTTGTACAATAAGGCTTCTATTACTGAAAATAATGTAGATGCTCATCCACTCTAAATAAAGGCCACTTTTACTACAAATATTGTAGATATTGATCCACTGTAAAAAAAGAAAAGCGACTATTGGTCAAATAATAATATAGATACAGATTCAGTGTAACATAAGGTCACTATTACTGATCCACATAAAAATAAGGATTCTTATACTGAATATGATGTTGGTACTGATCCACTGTAAAATAAGAAAACTATTACTAAATATAATGTAGATACTGATTCACTGTAAAATAAAGCCACTTTTACTACAAATAATGTAGATACTGATCCACGGTAAAAAGAACAAAAGCGACTGTTGTTCAAAAAGTAATGTAGATGCTGATCCAGTGTAATATGAGGCCTCTATTACAAAAAATAATGTAGATACTAATCCACTGTAAAATAAGGACTCTTATACTAAATATGATTTAGGTACTGATACACTGTAAAATAAGGAAACTATTACTAAAAATAATGTAGATACTAATCCACTGTAAAATAAGGACTCTTATACTAAGTATGATTTAGGTACTGATACACTGTAAAATAAGGAAACTATTACTAAAAATAATGTAGATACTAATCCACTGTAAAAAAGACCACTTTTTAAAAAAATAACGTAGCTACTGATCCATTATAAATTAAGGCCAATATTGGTAAAAAATAATGTAGATACTGATTCACAGTAAAGTAAAGCCACAATTACTTAGAATAATGTAGACACTGATCCATTATAAAAAAAATGACCACTATTACTATAAAATAATGTAGATGCTGATCCACTGTAAAATAAGGCCACATTTACTAAAAAATTATGTAGATATTGATCAACTGTAAAAGAAGGCCACTGTTACCTAAAATAATGTTGGTACTGATCGACTGTAAAATAATGTCAATTTAACTAAAAATAATGTTGGTAGTAACCACTGTACAAATAAGGCCCCATTACTAAAAATAATGTAGATACTGATTAATTGTAACATAAGGGCACTATTTCTAAAAATAATGTAGATACTGATCCACTGTGAAATAAGGCCACTTTTAAAAAAAATAATATAGCTACTAATCCATTGTAAAATAAGGCCACTATTACTTATAATAATGTAGATACCGATCCACAGTAAAATAAGGCCACAGTTACTTAGAATAATTACTTAGAATAATATAGGTACTGATGCACGATAAAAACAATGGCCACTATTACTATAAAATGATGTACATGCTGATATTCTGTATAATACGGCGCGTATAACTAAAAATAATGTAGATACTAAACCATTGTTCAATAAGGAGCATATAACTAAAAATAATGTAGATATTGATCCACTTTAAAATGAAACCGCTATTTCTATATATGATGTAGGTATTGACCCAGTGTAAAATAAGGTCACTGTTACTAAAAAGAATGTAGATACTGTTTCACTATATACTAAGGCACTTTTACCAGAAATAACGTACATACAGCTATTCTGTAAAATAAGGCAACTATTGCTAAAAATAAAGTAGGTACTGATCCACTGTAAAATAAGACCACTATTACTAAAAAGAATGTAGATACTGATCCACTTTAAAATAAGGCCGATATTAATAAATATGATGTAGATAAGAATCCATTGTAAAATAATACCACTATTACTTAAAATAATGTCGGTACTGATCAAATGTAAAATAAAGCCACGAGTTAAAAAAATAACGTAGATACTGATCCACTGTAAAATGACGTGTCTATTACTAAAAATAATGTAAGCACTGATCCACTGTAAAATAAGGTCTCTATTACTAAAAGTAATGTACATACTGATCCATTGTAAAATAACGTGACTATTACTAAAAATAATGTCAGTAATCCACTGTAAATAAAGGCCACTATTACAAAATCTTAAAGTAGGTACTGACCTAATGTAAATTAAGGCCCCGTTTACTAAAAATAATATAGATACTGATCGACTGTAAAATAAGGCTAATATTACTAAAATGAATGTACATACAGATACTGTGTAGAATAGGGCCACTATTATAAAAAAATAATGTAGGTACTGATATTCTGTACAATAATGCCACTATTACTAAAAATAGCATAGATCCTGATCCACTGAAAAGTATGGCCACTTTTACTAAAAATAAAGCAGGTTCTCATCTGTCAAATAAGGCTACTATTGCTACAAATAATGTAGATACTGATCCACTGTGAAATAAGGTTACTGTGGCTAAAAATAATGTAGATACTGATATTCTGTAAAATAAGGCCACTACTACTAAAAATAATGTAGACATTGATCCATTGTAAAATAAGGCCACTATTACTAATAATAATGTGGATACTAGTCCATTGTAAAATAAGGCCACTATTACTAAAAATAATGCAGATACTGATCCACTGTCTAATAAGGCCACTGTTACTAAAATATAATGTAGGTACTTATCCATTGTAAAATATGGCCACTATTTAAAAAAAATAACGTAGATACTGATCCAATGTAAAATAATGTGACTATTACTAAAAATAATGTGAGTACTGATCCAATGTCAAATAAGGCCACTATTACAAAAAATAATGTAGGTACTGATCCACTGTAAAAGAAGGTCACTATTACTAAAAATAATGGAGACACTGATCCATTGTACAATAAGGCACCTATTACTAAAAATAATGTAGATACTGATCCACTTTGAAATAAGGCCTCTGTTACTAAATATGATGTAGGTACTGATCCACTGTAAAATAAGGTCACTCTTACTAAATATAATGTTGATTCTGATTCACTGTCAAATAAGGTCACTTTTACTACAAATAATGTATACTCCGATATTCTGTAAATTAAGGCCACTTTTACTAAAAATAAAGTAGGTATTGATCCATCGTAAAATAAGGCCACTATTACTAAATAATGTAGATACTGATCCATTGTAAAATAAGGACACTGTTACTAAAAATAATGGAGCCACTGATCCATTTTACAATAAGGCACCTATTACTAAAATTAATGCAGATACTGATCCACTTTTAAATAAGGACTCGATTCCTAAATATGATGTAGGTACTGATCCACTGTAAAATAACGTCACCATTACTAAATATAATGTAGATACTTATCCACTGTAAAGTAAGGGCACTTTTACTACAAATAATGTAGATATTGATCCACTGTGAAAAAAAGAAAAGCGACTATTGCTAACAGAATAATGTAGATACTGATCCAATGTAACAAAAGGCCCCTATTCCTGAAAATAATGTAGATACTGATCCACTGTACAATAAGGCCCCTATTACTAAAAACAATGTAGATACTAATCCACTTTAAAATAAGGCCTCTTATACTAAATATGATGTTGGTACTGATCCACTGTAAAATAAGGAAACTATTACTAAATATAATGTAGATACTGATTCACTGTAAAATAAGACCACTTTTACTACAAATAATGTAGATACTGACATTCTGTAAAATCAGGCCACTTTTACTAAACAGTAAAATTATTCCACAATTGCTCAGAAGAATGTATCTACTGATACTTTATAAAAAATGGCCACTATTACTACAAAATAATGTATATACTGATATTCTGTAAAATACGGCCATTATTACTAAAAAAATTGTAGATACTGATCCATTGTACAATAAGGCCCATATTCCTAAAAAATAATGTAGATACTGATCCACTATAAAATAACGTCACTATTACTAAAAAATAATGTAGATACTGATCCACTGTAAAATAGGGCCACTATTACAAAAAATAATGTAGGTACTGATATTCTGTACAATAAGGGCACTATTTCTAAAAAAATAATGTAGATACTGATCCACTGTAAAGTATGGCCACTTCTGCTACAAATAAAGTAGGTTATGATGTGTAAAATAAGGCTAATATTGCTAAAAGTAATGTAGAAACTGATCCACTGTAAAATAAGGTTACTATAGCTAAAAATAATGTAGATTCTGATATTCTGTAAAATAAGGCCACTTTTATAAAAAATAAAGTAGCTATTGATCCACAGTTAAATATGGCCTCTATTACTAAATATGATATAGGTACTGATCCACTGTAAAATAAGGTCACTATTACTAAATAAAATGTATATTCTGATTCACTGTAAAATGAGGCCACTTTTACTACAAATATAGTAGGTATTGATCCACGGTAAAATAAGACCACTATTACTAAAAATAATTTAGATACTGATCCATTGTAAAATAACAACACTGTTATTAATAATAATGTAGATACTGATTTATTGTAAAATAAGGCCATTATTACTAATAATAATGTAGATACTGATCAACTGTCTAATAAGGCCACTGTGACTAAAAAATAATGTAGATACTGATCCATTGTAAAATAAGGCCACTATTACTAAAAATAATGTAGATACTGATCCACTGTAAAATAAGGCCACTATTTCTACAATGAATGTAGATACTCATCCACTGTAAAAAAGGGCCACTATTGCAAATAATAATGTAGGTACTGATCTTCTGTATAATAAGGCAACTATTACTAAAAAGTATCATAGATCCTGATCCACTGTAAAATATGGCCACTTTTAATACAAATAAAGTAGGTTTTGATCTGAAAAATAAGGCTACCATTGCTAAAAATAATGTAGATTCTGATCCACTGTAAAATAAGGTTGCTATAGCTAAAAATAATTTCGATACTTATATTCTGTAAAATAAGGCCCCTATTACTAAAAATGATGGAGACACTGATCCATTGTACAATAAGGCTCCTATTGCTAAAAATAATGTAGATACTGATCCAGTTTAAAATAAGGCCTCTTATACTAAATATGATGTAGGTACTGATTCACTGTAAAATAAGGCCACTTTCAGTACAAATGATGTATATACTGATATTCTGTAAAACAAGGCCACTTTTACTGAAAATAAAGTAGGTATTGATCCATGGTAAAATAAGGCCACTATTTCTAAAAATAATGTAGGTACTGATCCATTGTACAGTAAGCCCCCATTACTAAAAATAATGTACATACTGATCCACTTTAAAATAAGGACTCTTATACTAAGTATGACGTTGGTACTGATCCACTGTCAAATAAGGAAACTATTACTAAATATAATGCAGATTCTGATTCACTCTAAAATAAGACCACTTTAACTAAAAATAAAGTAGGTATTGATCCATGGTAAAATAAGGTCACTATTACTAAAAATAATTTAGATACTGATCCACTGTAAAGTAAGGCGACTATTACTAATACTAATGTAGATACTGATCTACTGTCTAATTAATAAGGCTACTGTGATTACAAAATAATGTAGATACTGATCCATTGTAAAATAAGGCCACTATTACTTAAAATAATGTAGGTACTGATCCAATGTAAAATGGGACCACTATTAAAATAAAATAACGTAGATACTGATCCACTGTAAAATAACGTGAGTATTACTAAAAATAATGTAGATACTCATCCACTGTAAAATAAGGCCACTATTACTAAAATGACTGTACATACTGATCTACTGAAAAATAGGTCCACTATTACATAACAATAATGTAGGTACTAATATCCTGTATAATAAGGCCACTATAACTAAAAAATAACGAAGATCCTGATTCACTGCAAAATATGGGGACTTTTACTAAAAATAAAGTAGATTCTGATCACTGTCAAATAAGGCTACTATAGCTAAGAATAATGTAGATACTGATCAACTGTCAAACAAGGCCACTGTTACTAAAAAATAATGTGGATTCTGAAACAGTGTCAAATAAGGCCTATATTACTGAAAATAATGTAGGTACTGATCCACTGTACAATAAGGCCACTATTACTAACGATAATGGATACACTGATCCAATGTACAATAAGGCTTCTATTACTAAATATGATGTAGGTACTGATCCACTGTAAAATAAGGTGACTATTACTAAGTATAATGTAGATACTGATTCACTGTAAAATAAGGCCACTTTTACTACAAATAATGTAGATACTGACATTCTGTAAAATCAGGCCACACTTTTACTAAAAGAGGTAGGTACTGATCGACTCTAAAATAAGGCCACTATTACTAAAAATAATGTATGTACATATCTGTTGTCAAATAAGACCACTATTACTAATAATAATGTAGGAATTGAACCATTGCAAAATAAGGCCACTATTACTAAAAATAATGTAGATAATGATCCATTGTAAAATAAGGCTACTATTGCTAAAAATAATGTAGATACTGATCCACTGTATAATATGACCACTTTTAGTAAAAATAATGTAGATACTGATCCACTGTGAAATAAGGCCAGTATTACTAAAAATAATGTACATACTGATAAACTGTATTTAATAAGGTCACTATTACTGAAAATAATGTAGATACTGATCCATTGTAAAATAAGGCGACTATTACTAATAATAATATAGATACTGATCAACTGTCAAACAAGGCCACTGTTACTAAAAAATAATGTGGATTCTGAAACAGTGTCAAATAAGGCCTATATTACTGAAAATAATGTAGATACTGATCCACTGTAAAATAAGGCCACTATTACTAAAAATAATGTAGATACAGATCCACTGTAAAATAAGGACACTATTACTAAAAATAAAGTAAATACTGATCCACTGTAAAATAAGGCCACTTTTTAAAAAGATAATGTAGCCACTGTTTTATTCTAAAATAAGGCCACAATTGCTAAAAATAATGTATGTACTAATCCACAGTAAAATAAGGCCACAATTGCTTAGAATAATGTAGACACTCATCCACTATAAAAAAAATGGCCACTATTACTATAAAATAAAGCCTCTATTTCTAAATATGATGTAGGTACTGATCCATTGTAAAGTAAGGTCACTATTACTAAATAGAATGTAGATACTGATTTACTGTAAACTAAGGCAACTTTTACCAGAAATAACGTAGATACTGGTATTCTGTAAAATAAGGCTACTATTGCTAAAAATAAAATAGGTACTGATCCACTGTAACATAAGGCCACTGTTACAAAAAACAATGTAGATACTGATCCATTGTACAATAACTCTCCTATTACTAAAAATAAAGTAGATACTGAACCTCTTTAAAATCAGGCCTCTATTACTAAATATCATGTTAGTACTGATCCACTGTAAAATAAGGTCACTATTACTAAATAGAACGTAGATACTGATTTACATTAATCTAAGGCCACTTTTACCAGAAATAACGTAGATACTGCTATTCTGTAAAATAAGGCTACAATTGCTAAAAATAAAGTAGTTACTGATGCACTGTAAAATAGCTCCATTGTTACTAAAAATAATGTAGATACTGATCCACTTTAAAATAAGGCCTATATTGCTAAATATGAAGTAGATAATAATCCATTATAAAATAAGGCCACTATTACTTAAAATAATGTATGTCCTGATCCAATGTAAAATAAGGCCACTATTAAAAAAAATATTGTAGATACTGACCCACTGTAAAATAAGACCACTTTTACGAAAAACAATGTAGATACTTATCTACTGTAAAATAAGGCCACTATTACCATAATGAATTTACATACTGATCCACTGTAAAATAGGGCCACTATGACAAAAAATAATGTAGGTACTGATATTCTGTGCAATAAGGCCACTATTACTAAAAAAATAACATAGATACTGCTGATCCACTGTAAAATAAGGCCACTATTACTCAACATAATGTAGATACTGATCCACTGTAAAATAAGGCTACTATTACTAAAAGTTATGTAGATTCTAATCCACTATAAAATAAGGTCACTATTGCTAAAAATAATGTAGATACTGATCCAATGTAAAATAGGGCCACTATTACTAAAATAATGTAGACACTGATCCACTTTAAAATAAGGCCTATATTGCTAAATATGAAGTAGATAATAATCCATTATAAAATAAGGCCACTATTACTTAAAATAATGTAGGTACTGATCCACTGTAAAATAACGTCACTATTACAAAAAATAATGTAGGTACTGACCCACTGTAAAATAAGACCACTTTTACGAAAAACAATGTAGATACTTATCTACTGTAAAATAAGGCCACTATTACCATAATGAATTTACATACTGATCCACTGTAAAATAGGGCCACTATGACAAAAAATAATGTAGGTACTGATATTCTGTGCAATAAGGCCACTATTACTAAAAAAATAACATAGATACTGCTGATCCACTGTAAAATAAGGCCACTATTACTCAACATAATGTAGATACTGATCCACTGTAAAATAAGGCTACTATTACTAAAAGTTATGTAGATTCTAATCCACTATAAAATAAGGTCACTATTGCTAAAAATAATGTAGATACTGATCCACTGTAAAATAGGGCCACTATTACTAAAATAATGTAAACACTGATCCACTGTAAAATAGGGTCTGTTACCAAAAGTGATGTTGGTACTGATCCAAGGGAAAATAAGGCCACTTTTTAAAAAAATAATGTAGATACTGATCCATTGTAAAATAAGGCCACTATTGCTAACAATAATGTAGATAATGATCCACAGAAAACTAAGGCCCCTTTTTGAGAAAATGATGTAGATACTGTTCCACTGTAAAATAAGGCCACTATTGCTAAAAAATAATGTACGTATTGATCCACCGTAAACTAAGGCCACTATTACTAAAAAATATTGTAGATACTGATCCACTGTAAAATAAGGCCACAATTACTTAAAATAATGTAGACACTGATCCACTATGAAAAATGGCCACTTTTTCTTTTAGATAATATAGGTGCTAATCCACTGTAAAATAAGACCACTATTAGTAAAAATAATGTAGATATTGATCCACTGTAAAATAAGACCACAATTAATAATAATAATGTAGATACTGAACCACTGTAAAATAAGGCCACATATACTAAAAATAATGTAGATACTGATCAACTGTAAAATAAGGCCACCATTATTTAAAAATAATGTTTTTATGATCGACTCTAAAATAAGGCCACTTTTACTAAAAATAACATTGGTACATAACCACTGTACAAATAAGGCCCCATTACTAAAAATAATGTAGGTACTGATCCACTGTAAAATAAAGCCACTTTTACTGCGAATAATGTAGATTCTGATCCACTGTAAAATAAGACAGCTATTACTAAAAATGAAATAGATATTGATCCACTGTAAAATAATGTTACCTTTGCTCAGAATAATGTAAGTACTGATCCACTGTAAAATATGGCCACTATTACAAAAATAATGTAGGTACTAATCCAATGTAAAATAAGGCCACTTTTACTAGAAAATAATGTAGATACTGATCCACTGTAAAATAAGGCCACTATTACTAAAAATAATGAATGCACAGATCTGTTATAAAATAAGACCACTATTACTAATAATTATGTAGGTACTGATCCACTGTAAAATAAGGCCAATATTACTAAAAATAACGTAGATAATGATCCATTGTAAAATAAAGCTACCATTGCTAAAACATAATGTAGATACTGATCCACTGTACAGTAAGTTCCCTTTTACTAAACATAATGTAGATACTGATCCACTTTAAAAGAAGGCTTCCATTACTAAATATGATGTAGGTATTGATCCGCAGTAAAATAAGGTCACTATTACTAAAAATAATGTAGATACTGATTCACTTTAAAATAAGGCCATTATTACTAAACAAGGCCACTATTACTAAAAATAATGCAGATACTGATTCACTTTAAGATAAGGCCACTTTTACTAAAACAAATGTAGGTACTGATCTTTAAGATAAGGCCACTATTGCTAAACATAATGTAGATACTGATCCACTGTAAAATAAGGTTACTATTGCTAAAAATAATGTAGGTACTGATCCATTATAAAATGAGGCCACTATTGCTAATAATAATGTAGGTACTGATCTGTAAAATAACGCCACTATTGCTAAAAATAAAGTAGGTACTGATCCACTGTCAAATAAGGCTACTATTGCTAAAAATAATGTAGATACTGATCCACTGTAAAATAAGGCCACTATTACTAAAAATAAAGTAGATACTGGTCTACTGTAAAATAAGACCACTATTACTAAAAATAAAGTTGATACTGGTCCACTGTAAAATGAGACTACTTTTACTAAAAAATAATGTTGGAACGTAACCACTGTACAATAAGGTCCCTATTACTAAATGTAATGTCGGTACTCATCCACTGTAAAATAATGCCACTTTTACTACAAATAATGTAGATACTGATCCAATGTAAAAAAAGGCCACTGTTGATAAAAAATACTGTAGATACTGATCCACAGTAAAATAAGGCCAGTTTTACTAAAATTAATGTAGATACTGATATTCTATAAAATAAGGACACTATTACTAAAAATAACGTAGATACTGATCCATTGTAAAATATGGCCACTTTTTCTAAAAATAATGTAGATACAGATCCACTGTAAAATAAGGTTACTATTGCTAAAAATAATGTAGATACTGATCGACTGTAAAATAAGGCCACTATTACTAATAATAATGTTGGCACTGATCCATTGTAAAATGAGGCCACTGTTACAAAAATAATGTAGGTACTGATATTCTGTAAAATGAGGCCACTCTTACTAAAGTAATGTAGATACTGATCCACTGTTGAATAAGGCCACTATTATTCATAATAATGTAGGTACTGATCCATTGTAAAATGAGGCCACTATTGCTAAAAATAATGTAGGTACTGATCTGTAAAATAAGGCCACTATTGCTAAAAAAATGTAGATACTGATAATCTGTAAAATAAGGCCACTATTACTAAAAATAATGTAGATACTTATCCACTGAAAAATAAGGCTACTATTGCTAAAATAATGTAGATACTGATCCACTGTAAAATAAGGCCACTATTGCTCAAAATAAAGTAGGTACTGATCCACTGTAAAATAAGGCCACTATTACCAAAAAGGAAAAAGCTTTTATATGACTTTATCTTAAAAAATCAAATTAACAGAATTTGACTAAATTTGAAAGAAAGCATCGTGTTATTAATTTCCTCAAAATTTTTTGAAATTATCCTGATTGAATGTACAGTTTTTCCACCATTCTTCTCAAAAACTGCTTGTCAGAATTCAAACAAATTTAATGAAAAACATGCTGGTGTAAAGGTCTTTCAAATTGGCTCATGTTTTCCTGATCCTATGTCAGATGTGCCACTTTCGCTAAAAAAAAAAGAAATATTTAAATATCTTCATGTTGAAAAACGGTCATGAAAATTTGACCTAATTTGACTGAAAGTATTACAGTATAGATGGCTTTTATTTATTTTTCTAATGATGCTGATATGCCATCAGATATGGCCTCTGTTATCAAATAGGATTACACATTCTTAATTTTGATTTCTGATCCTCTGTTTTATGTCATCTGCCATCAGATATGGCCTCTGTCATGAAATAAGATTACCCATTCTAAACTTTGATTTCGGATCCACTGTTTTATGTCATCTGACATCATATATGGCCTCTGTCATGAAATAGTACTACCCATTCTAATCTTCGATTTCTGATCCACTGTTTTATCTGATCTGCCATCAGATACAGCCTCTGTCATGAAATAAGATTACCCATTCCAAACTTTGATTTCTGATCCACTGTTTTATCTGATCTGCCATCAGATATGGCCTCTGTCATGAAATAGTACTACACATTCTAAACTTTGATTTTTGATCCACTGTTTTATCTGATCTGCCATCAGATATGGCCTCTGTCATGAAATAAGATTACCCATTCTAAACTTTGATTTCTGGTCCACTGTTTTAACTGATCTGCCATCAATATGGCCTCTGTCATGAAATAGTACTACCCATTCTAAACATTGATTTTATATCCATTGTTTTATCTCATCTGCCATTAGATATGGCCTCTGTCATGAAATAAGATTACCCATTCTAAACTTTGATTTCTGATCCACTGTTTTATCTCATCTGCCATCAGATATGGCCTCTGATTTCTGATCCACTGTTTTATGTCATCTGACATCAGATATGGCCTCTGTCATGAAATAGTACTACCCATTCTGAACTTTGATTTCTGATCCACTGTTTTATCTCATCTGCCATCAGATATGGCCTCTGTCATCAAATAAGATTACCCATTCCAAACTTTGATTTCTGATCCACTGTTTTATCTGATCTGCCATCAGATATGGCCTCTGTCATGAAATAGTACTACCCATTCTAAACTTTGATTTCTGATCCACTGTTTTATCTCATCTGCCATCAGATATGGCCTCTGTCATGAAACAGGATTATCCATTCTAAATTTTGATTTCTGATCCACTGTTTTAACTGATCTGCCATCATATATGACCTGTCATGAAATAAGATTACCCATTCTAAACTTTGATTTCTGATCCACTGTTTTATCTGATCTGCCATCAGAAATGACCTCGGTCATGAAATAAGATTACCCATTCTAAACTTTGATTTCTGGGTTTGCATCATTTTGTTAATGATATTTCCAATTTATTTGATTTTCTTATATATTTTACTGATATGTTTACCATGACACATATTGAAAAGTTTCAGTTCCACTAATCGGTGGAGTTATTGCTTATATTTTACAGCTATGATCTTTGGAATGAGATTCATTTGATTTCAAGCAGATTTCATGGCAGCTTTAGCTTGCTGAGCTTTTTGCACAAGTTTAATCCCCAGCATTTAACATCATTTTGTATAGTTATGGCCCGTTAATGTTAAATACATATGGCCACCCCTTTTTTATAAAAAAAAATTCCTGTTTAAAGCCCTGCCAGTGTATTGATTGGGTCATTTTGCAAAGAATCCCTTGCTAATAATGCTTCTAGGCATCACTCATACATTGAAATGTTAAGCCTAACATAATTATATCCACCCATTTTTTTTGCTTCATAACCATAATAAAAGGTATATTGTTGATTAACAGATCGTTTTAAAAATATTAGAATGAGACTTTAATTATTTGTTAATTAAATCAGGAGGTTATTATGGTGATATATAATGATAAATAATATGTTTTTTATTCCAAGTGTACATATCTAGAATTATCCCATTACATCACCGAGAATTATTTATTTAAAATTCAAAATGTTACAAAAATCACAACTTCGTGTGTTTGCCTTGGACAAACTGCAGAACAACACTCCTTTTTGCACTGAGTGAGAAGTATGTGACTGTATCTTTGTTATTGTGTTATTATTATCATATTTAAAAATAATGGCATGTACACGATGATGTTTGATGAGAATTAGATCTAGGAAACTGGATTTATTATGTATCAAACAAAATAATTTGGTTTCCAATAATATTGACTACTGACCTTTTGGTTCCCTGTATCATTAGTGTGCTCTCTATTATGCATAGTCTATTTGTAAACGTGATCCATAAATTTGATGAGAAACAGCTGCTGAAAGCTTGAAACATTGTGTGGAAGCCAAAGTCAAGATTTCTTCTCCAGCAACCTTCACCTTAGATCTTTTGACCTTCAGATCAGTATGAAGCAGCTCCTTTACAAATATAGCAAACTAGGTATGAAGGCTGATGAAAAATTAGTGCTTGGAACTTTATTATAAGGCAATGTTTTATGTGGTTCACTAACAGAATAATGTGGATTTCAGTTATTACAGATTTGTTTTAAAATGCAAATATTCAGGACACATAAAAATTATTGTTACTCTACATATTAGTGTTTCCTGGTATACACACAGCTGCAAACAGTATAGACTCAGATTTGCTATTGCTTAGTGGAAAGGCAGATCAGAGTCTATAATTATTTACTTGAAATCATATCTGGAACAAACAACTTTAGACTGTTTATCTGGAACTATGCTTTGTGCAGTTCGGGTGCATTATACTGTAACAGTAATGATAGAAACATTTGGTATAATAATAAAAGAGTTTTGGCCCTTTTGAATAATGAAACATACGAATTTTCAAACCTGGAGGAGTGATTTTTCTTCCTAACACAAGGTCCACATGGTCATTAGAGGTCATTGAAAGTCATTGAATTTTAGAGATTTTGTTTTGCATGATAATATAATATGGAGGAAAAAATTTCTTTTGAGTAATTTTTTTTAATGTTCTGTAACAATCAGAAGTACAGTTTGATTTTCGATCATGTGTCAACTATTATCATATTCCACTGGAAGTAATCAGATATCATGCATAGTGCCCCTTTCATGTGACGTCATAAATGTATGCACACTCTTTCACTAAGATTAATTAGCATATTGGGACCTGGAAAATTCATTCTCTCATAGTTTGAACCTTACATTAAAGAATTTTCACAAATGTGTGTTTAAAATACAGGCCACCTATAAAACAGAATTGACTGAATCCCAGCATGGTTCATCTTTAGCTTCTGAGTTCATTTGGCAAATACTGGCTGATGATTATGATGATATCAATTTATTTTTAAAACCATGAGGTATATCAGAATATTGAAGCTGGAAAAGTGCTTATGGAGATACGAGATTGTGAGTCTGAAAATGGTCGAGTCAACATGCTGTATGGACAAAAAATAAAACTCAACCCCTCTTTCAATGGCATTTTGAAATTAATTGTAAAGAAGGCATAATAAAAAACTGAATTAAAATATATACAGTTTAAAAGTAAAGTGAAATTTTCATTTCTTTTCACATACAATTTAGCCTTGCAGGATCTTGTGCTACAAAGTGCTTATTAGCTATGCACAGACAATGGGGGAAATAATGGAAATCAAAACAGGCATTTTTATTGCACCATACCCAGTGTTCACATGATAATGTCTTACACGGAATTATTGGTTTTTATGTAAAGCAAAATCCCCAGATCTTGAATATCTGGCCATATTATAATTGTATCACACATTTTAAGGTGGGTAAAGCCATGACAAAATGTCTAAATTTCATTTGATCCTCTTATTCAGCCAAATATGCACTCATAACATACATTTTTTAGAAAGAGTAACATTTTTACCCTACGTGAAGATATTTTTGAGCATTTTAGCTGAAGATGTCAACATGATGGAAGCTGTACCTACAGTTAGTGACATCATTCTGAAGGTTCAAAAATATGTTATGCTGCAAATGTATGTCACCTTTTGACTAAAATCTGCACCATATAACAAATTCATAACATTTGAAAGATTTGTCATTTTAATAGGTCTGATCACCAGCTTAAGGGGTATAAACTTCTGGACTGTTCATTTGGTGATTGTTAGTGCCAAACTTTAGACTTATAAACATGGATTAACCCATTCACATTCTTGAGGAGTGTTGTCAAGTCTTTACTTTTAATTTACTGCTCAATTTTCAGGTATAAGAACACATGCAGTTGAAAAAATAGTAACATGATTTATATTTTTAACTACACCTGGAGTATGTTTTTATTTCAGAGAAAATCAATGCAAGGTGCATTCTAATGTTCAATCAGTGATGATTTACTGCCAAATTATTCTAGATAGCACCAAAAAAAATGGAAATACAGGTTTTCACTGTCCATTTAATTCACTTGAAGAAATGTAGGGATATCATAACATTTATTTAGGTACTGTGCAAGTTGTTTACATTTTTACATATTTGTAAATTTCCTTTTTTTTGACGAGAAAACTGCTGATCTCCATGTTCCTAAAATTTTGACTACATGCTATTTTTAAATTTCAATTTTTAAACAGACCCTGGCATAATATCCTAGGGTTTTGGAGTGAAAAGAAACATGAATATGCAATAATGAGACTCAGTAAATCCAAAATATATTAAAAATGCATACTTCAAAATACCTTGAGTGTAGCTACATATTATCCCTGTAAGAGTTCAGTTAAATGTAATAAATAAGAATCTAAAAATGAAATTAGGTAGTAAAGATATTTATTTGATCATAATACCTTCAACAAGCAGACTTTGGCATTGATGGACTTCAAATCCTAACACAGCATTATGGAACAGATAGTAAATGTGGCAGAGTAGGCAGTAAACTTTAACAGAGCATATGTTAGTGAAAAATCTTGTTTTCAATTAGAAGTATCCATATAACAACACATATGAGCTGTGGAAAGTTGCACATAACAACCATAAAGAACAGTTCTAAAATTTGTTCCAGCTGGCTTAGCTAGATATGTATATGCCCTGTCAGACAGAAGACTGTGAAAGGGGCATCTCAGCACAAAACAATATTCATTCACAGGTAAGGAACAGATTAAGCTCATAAAAATATGACAGATTAATGCATATACAGCTAAACGTGACATCATTTAAAGATTTTGATTTCAATAGGACTCTGACAGGTTGGATCTGGAAGGAGATAGATGGATATTGAAGTGTTAGGTAAATATTGAAATTTGGTCATTTCCTTCACCCACTCCTTTTTGTTCTACTTCCTCTTTATTTTGGTAACAAGTGTGAGCTCCCCTCCCCCCTTAAATAAAATCCTGGAAGCATCTCTGAAGTGAAAGCATTGGAGTTGCAGCTGGAGGAGAAAAGCTAGAAGCTAAAGAGCAGTGGTTAACATATGGGTCCAGTTACAAAGACTTTTAAAAATAAAAATCCCTATCATATTGTATTACATTTATTTATTTCTGTATTGTTTTTGTATTTTTTGTTGTTGTATTGAAGTAGAATACTTTATGCCATGAAAAGTCATTGAAGACTGAAAACTGGTCATTGAAAAGTCATTGAATTTCGGTTCTCCAGATTTGTATGTACTTTGCTTAAAGCCACTATTTTATTGGGGGGGGGGCCAATACATAAAGTTCACAATATTAAAGGGTAATGATTCTGCATCATTATATACTTCAATACAATCCTAATAATTTAACACTATTGCTTTGCATGTCAAGTTTCATCTTTACTTTTCTGACATAATTATTGCCAGTTTCTATTCTATTGCCAGTTTCTATTCGTTTTGGATCTTCATAAAAGTCAGTTATACACAGTGTGCCAGAAGATCCAAAGTCTGTGCTGTGTGTTGAAAATCATTAGTAGAAACAAAGAGGATGGAACCTGTTCTGCCAGCACATAATTTGATGGCAAAAGTCTGTGCTGTGTGTTGAAAATCATTAGTAGAAACAAAGAGGATGGAACCTGTTCTGCCAGCACATAATTTGATGGCAATTCTGGTGCAGACTCTTTGCACTTAGATGTTATTAGTGCAGATTTCATAAGTATACACAATCAAATTTCCGCTTTACAGCTATGTTCCCAAGGCAGAAGAAGAAAAGAATGCTGGAATGTCAATTGTGGACTTTGGCATACAAACAGGATTCAAGCTGGCAAATGATCAGGATCTGATAGATGTGAGTTCACTAATTCTTATTCATCAGCATATTCATTAAGCTGATATTTTGATATTTTCAACAGAATACCACCTATCAGAGGTTAAAGTTTCACCTAAGACATTAATGATCAGGATACAACATGCGCCCAGTTCTGAACAGAATAAACCCAAACGTATTGTAGCATAATGCCTCACCAGATCAGTTTCCATGCTTCAGGATTCCACAATCAAAATGAAGGAGCTTTACTCTGGGGATTCATAAAGGGTGGGCAATATCGGCATCTGCTCAGGGAAACATTTTGTTGAGTTTGCAGTATTTCTTTCCAAGTTGGGGGCACCAAAGGCAACACTCTTCTGATGCACTGTTTCATCCAGGGCAAACTTCTTCTGTCATTCAGTTCACAACTAACACAAAAAAGTCTCCAACCCTTCATCATGTTTGGATACCATTTGGTACGAAAATTGCCTATAACATGTAGATGTACCTTTCCAAGTTTTCATCTTTACTGGTCCAATTTGTATGGATATATTAATATTTTCGGTCAGTCTCAATTCTGTGACAGCGCATCCTTAGATGCAGCATAGTTCAGGAACCATTCAACATATTCTGATGCAATATGGTATATACAATATCTCATAGACCTAGATGCACTTTTTAAGAGTAATGTCTTGTCAATTTCATTTTGAATAGAATTATGTCCTTTGATTATTAGGTTAATATATTCACATAAAATCCAAGAAATGCCTATATTTCTACACTTTATAGCAAAATAGGTAAATAGGTAAAAGATTTTATTAGATTCTTACAAAAAAGTTGAACAAGATAAGTCACTATAGTTTCAGCAGTGGTGGTTTATACCATGTAAGGCTTTGCTAGGGTTTTAATACCATTCACTTAAATGGTGGGGTGTTTACACATTTAAGTCCTTGCTAGGGTTTTTATATCATTCACTTCAATCGGGTGGTGGTTTACAGCAAGTAAGGCTTTGCTAGGGTTTTAATACCATTCACTTAAATGGTGGGGTGTTTACACCATTTAAGTCCTTGCTGCTAGGGTTTTTATATCATTCACTTCAGTCGGGTGGTGGTTTACAGCAAGTAAGGCTTTGCTAGGGTTTTAATACCATTCATATTAAGTGGATGGTGGTTTACAGCAAGTAAGGCTTTGCTAGGGTTTTAATGCCATTCATGATAAGTGGATGGTGGTTTACAGCAAGTAAGGCTTTGCTAGGGTTTTAATACCATTCATATTAAGTGGATGGTGGTTTACAGCAAGTAAGGCTTTGCTAGGGTTTTAATACCATTCATATTAAGTGGATGGTGGTTTACAGCAAGTAAGGCTTTGCTAGGGTTTTAATACCATTCATGATAAGTGGATGGTGGTTTACAGCAAGTAAGGCTTTGCTAGGGTTTTAATACCATTCATATTAAGTGGATGGTGGTTTACAGCAAGTAAGGCTTTGCTAGGGTTTTAATACCATTCATATTAAGTGGATGGTGGTTTACACCATGTAAGGCTTTGTTAGGGTTTTAATACCATTCATAATAAGTGGATGGTGGTTTACACCATATAAGGTTTTGCTAAAGGTTTTTATATCATTCACTTCAATGGGGGTATATAGGAATCGTTGCATCCATCCATACATCCTTCCACCCATCCCACAATCATGAATGCAATAAGCCTTTTGGTTTTTATGGATTACAATGAAATTTGGTAAATATGAAGCTCATCGCCTGAAGATGTGAAGGTAGATAAATCTCTTTGCTACTGTAATTTTAAGCTCACCTGGCCATAAAGCATGATTTGAACCAGCCTTTGAATACAAGCTTGTATCATGAAATTCTGACAGATTTTTATCATGAAAAAGATCAAAATATATTAATGATGTTATCTGGCATCTGACTGACTGACTTTGTTATCATTCTGGAGACAACATTTTTTGCATTGATTTTGATCAAACATTGAATATTTGCTTGCATTGTTAAGATTTCAAACAAGTTGAGTAAGGACCAAGGCTGATGCATATTACTGATTTGATCTTGCCTTTGATTGACTGAGTCTGTTAAAACTCTTGAGGACATATTTCTGTTAGAGGTTTTACCAAACTTGAAATATATGATTATATTATCAAGATATTAGACAAATTGTTCCGTTCAAATCCTAGGTTAGTGGCAACTGCCCTAACCTCATGAGCCAAGATGGGTAATAGGTTCATTTGAGCCGTGGTTATTTCCCTGTATGCTGAGCAAATACTCCACTTGATCCAGGATGAGAGAGACTGAGCTGTTGTATTGTCTTGTCCTGACTTCAGAGGTAGAATAAGGCGTGATCTCTTTTGACTCGCCGGCTCTGTTCAATTAAAGTTCCAATTTAAAGA